>CM053560.1:11986144-12167801 GCA_028646485.1 Cryptoprocta ferox
GAGAGAGAGAGAGAGAGAGAGAAAGAGAGAAAGGTTGCAAGAGAGTTTGAGAGAGAGATGGAGAGAAAGAGAGAGAGAAAGTAGATGTGATTTTCTAGGCTAGGCAAGAAGGAGTAGGATCCAGACTAGGAGTAGGATCCAGTGTAAGAGAAGAAAGAGAAGCCCGTTGCAGAAGTAGATGTAGGAAGGTGTGTGCATTTGGTGGTGGCAAGAGGAGGGAGTTCCCATCTGTTGGCTTCTATTTTCCCAACCCAACATGCGGCTGGGTCAGCAGCAGAGCTGGGATGGAGAGCGGGGAGGAGGAGGGAGGAAAAGGCCCAATACTTGTATTGGAGCAAAGCAAGCCAAAAGGAGAAGAGGTAGTGTTGATAGCCCATTTGCAGTCTGAGCCCAGGAATTTGAACTGAAGCCAGCCCATGTGGTGCGAGGATTTTCTCCAGAAACCTCACCCGTGCTGGTGTCAGCATGGAGCAGGTGGATGAGGCCTCCAGGGACTGGCAGTAGCTCCTCCAGCCAGCATTCAGGAGCCAAGCCTCAGTGTTTGGTTGTTCTTCCTTTAGCCAGAGAGAAACGTGCACCTTCAAGATCAAGAACCAGGGTGGAGTTGCACAGCACCCTTTCATCCCCAGGAGCAGGTGCACCAATCTCCCAGCCCGTCCCCCATCCTCCAAACCCACGCTCCGTGCATGCACCTGTGAGCCCGACTCTATTCCACTAAGCTGTAGCCAAAGTCCACTGACCCTCCACATCCTGCCAATGATGCCCCTCCTCCTCTGCAAGTCACCCCTGCCCCCCCCACTTCCAAGGACACCTTCCTTTTGGCTACTGTTCCCAGTCCCAGTGAGAAGGACAGCAAATATGAGCAATGATTCCATGTAGGAATCAACATGCAAAATTCTATACCTTATGATCAGCTCATCTTAAAATGAGGCAAGTCTCCTAGTAGACACGAGACAAAAGGAAATTCCAATGAGAGGAATTTCAATTCACCCCAACACCTCCTTCTGGAATCCATCCATCTTCCCCTAGAGAGCATTCTGGAATGCTGATCACTTTTTTTTTGGAGCCAGGAAGTCAAATTAGAAAAACGATCTCTGGCAGCTTGTTTTGACTTGATTCACGAATGATTCAATAAGCCAACTTTATGGTTTCTGTGACATTTGGAACACCTGTGATGTCAGGCTATTACCTGACAAACCAGGGAGTGGATGGTGTTCGATGTCCTGGTCATATCATTGTAAGGGCATTGGAAACATTGGCTTTCTGAAGATCTCCACAGTGTGACTGCTGACCAAGCTACTGGCAAGGGACAGCCTAACATCACATAGGGGTTCCCAAATGTGAACAAGCATCAGAATCCTCTGGAGGGCTTCCTGGGGCCCACCCCCAGACTTCTTGATTCAGTAGACCTAGGGCATTTGCATTCCTAAGCTCCCAGCGGATGCCGCTCCTCTGGAAACCATACTTTATAACCACTGGCATAATGGAAGAAGATAGGCATTGGTTGGCATTAGATTCAAGTTTGAATCCTGGTTCCATCCAGCTATGGAAGCCTGGGCAAGTTACTTCACTGCTCGCTTATAAAATTGGGATCATACTGTGCACTTGTTTTGAAAATCAGAGAGAAATCGTGTCAAGCCCAAGGCCCTTAGTAGGCAATCAGTAAAAGAATGTGGCAGCTATTTTTAATCACTATTCTAACACACCTGCACAACTCATAGTTATTTGGATTAGGCATTCAAGACAAGCCTCAACTTGGCCTCAGAAGTCGTGAGGAGGTTACTGAATTGGTAATCTCTCCACCCTCTCTTCCTCCTCTTCTGAGCATCCAGGCACCGAAATAGCCCCTCAACGCCCACCAATGCACTTCCAGCGATGACACTGGCAAGCGGAGGAGATAACTGATCACTTTCACATTTTGTAATATTTTAAGTACATTATCTTTAAAATCTAGGTCAGGATGAAAAATGAACTTGGGCTCATGAAATGTTAGAGCTGGGAAGAAACTTTAAAACCATCTAATTTTCTTGTTAAAGATGAGAGAGTTAAAGGTGAGGAAACTGAGACCCAGAGAGGGGTGGTGACCTGTGAAGGTGCCACCGCAAGTCGAATGGCAGGTGTGCTGACTGCCAGGTGTGCAGACTGCCAGGTGTGCTGACTGCCAGGTGTGCAAACTGCCAGGTGTGCAGACTGCCAGCCCTGGGCTATCACCTCCTGAAACTCAGCCCGTGGGGTGAGCATGGAGAGAGGCCATTGAAAAAACAGCCCAACCGACCAGAAATGTGATGCTTTCATAAATAAAATTGCAAATCCTCTGGGCTTGTAGGGAGACCCAGGAGTTCTAAGTATGAGAGATTGTTGTCCAAAGGCAATGGTTATACTCCCTACAGGGACAGATCACAATCTCTGAGGAAAAGGGGGTGGGTTTTTTATGCTTATCAGTGAAGGGCTTGTGTTCAAAAGAGTTTGGAAACGCTGACCTTATGCCACGTCACCTCCCTGCTTAATTTTTCATTTAGTAGGTCAGAAGGTAAGCCAGTTGCTTTGCCTTAATTCTTCTAAAACTACTTCCTGTAAGCAGATTCCTACTGCTCTTCGGCTTCCCCCATCTTCCTCTAACATTATGTCCCACATGCAGAGAGATCTTGCTCTGTGCCCAGCCCAGGACATCTTTCACTTGTATTTACCTCATAAAAATGAATAAGCTAAAGACCAATTTGCATTAAGTGTTCTCTTGTTCCATTATTTCCCACTGCTCAGAAGCCTCTTATGTGCCAAACACTCTTTAACTGCTGTGGTGGTTCAAATATAGCCCCTTGCTGTCAGTCAGCAAGCATGTGTTGAGCATGCCTTCCAGTTGTTGACCACCGAACCCCACGGATGATTCGATGATCAACAAGAATGGGCCCTACCCTGCTCTTGCGAGTGTCCAGGCTGCCTTCTGGGAAATGATGTCTTTCTGGCAAAAGGGCAGGCATGGGCAGGTGGGATGCTAGAGCTGGCTCAGACAAGCTTGGAGGAGCTGA
The DNA here is from genome assembly GCA_028646485.1 of Cryptoprocta ferox. Lineage (NCBI taxonomy): Eukaryota > Metazoa > Chordata > Mammalia > Carnivora > Eupleridae > Cryptoprocta > Cryptoprocta ferox. Next base: position 11,989,171 of record CM053560.1, read on the forward strand.
TCCTTAACTTCTCAGGGATTTTGTGAGCTGGTAGTTATACTCAGCCATTATTCCAAGTTAAGTTGTATACATTTACAATTAACTAAATTAAAGACAAAGGCACACCCTCAAAGCTCATCACAAAGATGATAGGAACACACTCTAAGTTGATACGCACTCAAAAAATGTCATCACTTCCCACCCAACCATTTTAGGGTGTTTTAATTCACATTTGTATGGTAGAAATGCTACCTAATGGCATCCTGCTGGGCACTTCCCAACTCTGCTTCAGCCCTAAAGTCTGTATAGTGGTAGTATTGACATCCCAGAAATCATCAAATGCTACAAACTAGGGCGTGTTTTTTCTTTCACCTGAAAAACTGGTTGTTAACTGTATAGTAGCACACCGCAGCATAAAAGTGACATAGGATAAGGGAGAAGAACCAAATGAGTAACATTTGGAGGGCGTGTGGCTCCCATTGGCCCTTGAATGCTAAGTGGAGAGAGATGGGGCGAGGGGTGATGGTGGGTAAATCTTTCTACACACCTGTCTTGAGGGAATTGTCAGTATTGTCTTTGGAAGGAAAGATGAGGCTATTTGTTTCAATAATAGGTTTATTGAGATGTAACTCACATACATTGCCTATTTAAAGGGCACAACTCAATGATTTTTTAGTATATTCACAGACTTGTGCAACTATCACCACAATTCACTTTAGAGCATTTTCATCACCCTGAAAAGAAACCCTGGTACCTATTAGGGGACACTCCCCATTTCCCCCCAACTCCCTTCCCCACCCACAATTTGAGGCAACCACGAATCTACTTTCTGCCTTTATAGATTTACAGCGTTTTTTTTTTTTTTAAGCTGACACAGAAACCAGAAACTATGAGTTAATCTTGGAGAGTGTTTCGTGGGTTACATGCCCAGTGCCAGTCAGTAGTTTACCCCATTTTCCCAGTGTGAGCTTGATACAATGGCCTCTTGGCTGTTGCTGACTCACCCCCTCACAGCGGGCCAACTGGTTTCCCTGGGAAGGAGCAAGGAGGAACAATTCCTATAGGTAAGCTGAGTTGCCGTTAGAGATAGCTCCAGGCTGAAGGTACAAGCTGCGATCTTGATAGTTGAGGAATTCAGGGAAGCAAGCCAGGGTGCTGCTCACACGAGCTGTGACCTGATGTAACTGTACACACAAAACATTCTGAGGACAGACAAGCGTCTCCGGAGAACTGTGCTGTGGTCAGTCTCCAGGCATTTCCGAGAAAGCCCAAAGCCTGTACAGCTGTACAAACTGTTCTTATCATTGACTCGGTGGCCCCAGGAGGAGTGGAAAGAGGGTCTTACTTCCTATTTCCAACAGTGCATCACTCCACTGGTTTAGGTGGCCACTTGTGCAGTATAACTTCAGGGCATGATGAAGACTTCACCTATCTTAAAATCAATGCCCATCTCTAGCCTACAGCAGTGTCTGAAATCCCTGTCATTCCTGAGTTACACCAACATCCCCAGAGGCTCCAGGTAAGAAAGATTCTTATGATGTGGGCTTGGTTCAGGTGGTTCAAGGCAGCAAGATGTTACACTGGGAGGAGGGCTTGGATCCTGTGTGCAGTGGGACATTGAGATGTGATGTATGGATTGAGGTGGTGAGCAGTAGTGATCATTCTAGATTATAAAGATAAGAGGGTATATTTTGGGGAAGGATGGGTCCAGATGAGAAACCGAGGAGGATAGAATGGGCCAATGGAGAGCACCACTGAAGAGATGTAGAAAGGAAAACGTCTTGACATTTAAAGAAAAATATGTGGCGTTTGCTCCATCCCATCTGGTTCCTTCAGCCACCATTTTCTCTCTGCTATTTGCACAATCTTCTTCCTCTCCTCCCATCCATACGACAAATAATTGCAAGTCTTTATTCTTTGCCTTTGATCTCCAGCTGTTGCCACATATCTGAACTGAATAAAATCTTTTGAAATCCACAAAAGAAATTGATTGAATTGTGTTTCTTTAATATTTTTTTAAGGAGGCTGGCCTCCTAATATTAGGAGAAAAAAACACTCCCTTGGGGAAAAAAAGAACATGGAGTGCACTGAATGTTCACTTTCCTTCATGAGCAAAGATGTAGCGGTGAGCACGCTCTTACTGGCCACTTGCCTTGTTGTGGCAGGAGGTGAGATAAACAAGTATAAGCTGGAAGTAGGGCCTCACCCTGTGAGGATATTGAGAACCAGCCCCCCCCTTCCTCCTTTGCCCTCCAAGGGACAGCATTTCCCAGCCACGGCTCTTGGAGGTTCTCTGGGCAGCGGCTGATTAATTTCTTAGCAATCATCCCTGTTTTTGTGATCGAAAAGTGCTCCCACCTGCGTCTGCAGGTTCCTAAAGTGCTCTTCGTGAATGATCACGCTGTCTATGGGACCCTGTCTCTGGGACCCTGTCTCCACGTGGGCTGCTGTTGCTATTTTTGAGTGTTTTTTTGTTGTTGCTGTAAATTGTGGTAAAATGCACATAACATAAAATTTACCACTTTTATTATTTTTTAAAAATTTTTAATATTTATTTATTTTTGAGAGTGAGAGAGACAGAGTGCAAGAGGTGGAGGGGCAGAGAGAGAGGGACACACAGAATCTGAAGCAGACTCCAGGCTCACAGCTGTCAGCACAGAGCCCGACGCGGGGCTCGAACTTATGAATTATGAGACGCTTAACCGACTGGGCCACCCAACTGCCCCAAAATTTACCACTTTTAAAGTGTACACTTCAGTGGCATTAAGTGTATACACAGTGTTGTGCAAACACTAGCACTATCTACTTCCAGAATGTTTCATCACTCTAAACGGAAACCTCATATCTATTAAGCAGTTCCTCTCTCCTTCCCTGCCCCCTCACAGCTCCTGGCAACCACTAATCTGCTTCTCTCTTTATGGATTTACCTTTTCTGGACATTCCATATAAATAGAGTCATACAGTGTGTGGCCTTCCGTGTCTGGCTTCCTTTGTGTAGATAACACTTCAAAGTTTGTCCACATCGTAGTGTGAATCCGCCCCTTGTTCCTTTTTTATGGCCGAACAATATTCTATTGCATGGATTGACCACACTTTGCATATCTGTTGTTGCTGTTCTGTATCTCATCTCCCCACATGCGAATCTCGCCCCTTCCTCCATTTCCACAATGACCCCCACTCACAATTTGCTCCTGGTAATGATGATACTTCATAGAATTATATGACAGTTAAATCACACGTAACAAATAAAATGACCTGGGGCGCCTGGGTGGCTCAGTCATTTGAGTGTCTGACTTCAGCTTAGGTCATGATCTCACAGCTCGTGAGTTCAAGCTCCACATCGGGCTCTACGCTGACAGCTCAGAGCCTGCTTTGGATTCTGTGTCTCTCTCTTGCTCTGCCCCTCCCCTTCTCATGCTCTCTCTCTCTCTCTTTCTCTCTCAAGAATAAATGAAACTTTAAAAAAAGACCCAAAGCACAATTAGTGCTCAATAATAAATTATTAATGCTGTCATTATGAATATATGAATTCCTCCTAACCCCTTTTTCTGTTGTAGCCATCCATATGTTTTACAAAATATCTTTTTTAAAAGTTTATTTATTTTGGTGCGGGTGCAGCATGACTCTTTCTCAAATGTGTGTAGTCGCTGTTGGGATGAATAAAAGGTAAGGCATCCAAAGCGTTTGTCATCATTTGCCTCCTCGTCTAACAAAACTCACAATGCCATTCATCTCGGGTGGAGGTCCTCAACTTTGAAAAGGTTAGAAGCTACCAGCACACAATGAAACCAACGGAACCGAAGCATTTCCTCTCAGTACGAGTATCAAACCATTAACAAGAGTTGATTGAACATCTGCTGCGAGTTCGGTACTATCCCAAGCAGCATGGTGGGGGAATGGGAGTATGAATAAGCAGAAGGTAGTTTCTGTCCTGCGCACTGTGAAGACCAGATTCAGGGGCCATGCAATAGTGGAGAATGTCTGCGCAAGATTGTCGGGAAGGAAAAAGACATTTTCCTCTACACTTCCAGGTTCCTGGCGGAGATATCCCCTGCAATGAAAGAGAAATTAACAGGAAACAAAATTAAATTTGTGTTACTGGGATCCCAAAAATACGAGACTCAAAGAAGTGACGAAAGCAGGCAGCTTTCATATCTTTTAGACAAAGAAACAATATCTTTGTGAAGAGTTGACAGGACAAGCAGGTTTGGGTTTGGGGGTCGAATATGAATGAAGAAGTAACAGGTTTGTTTATAAAGCCTTCTCAGCCCTGAATTCCCTACCTCTGCTGATAAGGACGCCTTCTACATTCCAGCTGCAGAGAGAGTACCCTTTGCATGGGGAATTGATTTTCTGCTTTCACAGGGACAGAGAACGTTCAGAGTGTCCTTACACTGGCTGTTTCCTCCGTAACTTTAATTCAAAATAATCAATATGCTGGAATGGCACCCCTTGGGGCAGCCGGCCCTGAACCCCTTCAAGATGAGCTGTTAAATTAGCCAGATGGATACTAAATAAACTCAGTGGGAGCTGAAATCCTCAGGAAAGGCTTCAGGGAAGAGTCTGGCTTAAAGGACAGAGAAAGGGGCAGGGAGCTCCAAGCAGGTAGAGACAGGAAGGAGCCAGGGGTACGGGAGGGTAGGTGTTGGCTTGCCTGGAGCCCAGGGTCTGATTTGGCAGACACGGTCAATTCCTATGATGAGGAGGTCAGAGGACAGAGCAGCAGAGTTGCGAGGGTGACTGATGGGCAAGCAAAAGCCTTGAGGTTTCAGTGCTGTAGACGGTTGAATGAAAGATGGGTACCCGGCAACTTAGCCTGGCTGGAGCAGGGGAGCCTGGTGCCAGGGACATTTATGCCAGGCTACAGTTATATCACAGAGACTCCACCAGGGATGAAACAGGAGTCTGTATTCATAGTGGTCTCTTTCTCTCTCTCTTTTTAATGTTTATTTATCTATTGAGAGAGAGAGAGAGAGAGAGAGAGAGAGAGAGTGGGACAGAGGCATAGAGGGAGAGAGAGAATCCCAAGCAGGCTCTAAGCTGTCAGTGCAGAACCTGATGCCAGGCTTGGTTTCACGAACCAGGAGATCATAACCTGAGCCGAAATCAAGAATCAGATGTCTAACCGACCGAGCCACTCAGTCATAGTGGTCCTCATAGTTGTCTCTTATGGCAGAAACTGAATGTGCTTGTCCTCTCTACCAACCACCTTCTGTCCTGGACAAGCAAATTTGAATCGCCTAGATAGGCTATGGACTTTTGCTTAGTTGCCAGAACTTTCTGCATTATTTCAAGGTTCAGGGAAAGAACTATGCCCCCTGGGAATGGATAAATGAATGGGAAATTTGCTGCTGGTTTTATAGATATCTTCCCATGCTGGACACTCCTTAGAACAATAGCCCTTCACATAGCAAAGTCCAGACTGGCCACACCTTTCTCCCACTCTTGTTGGGCGCAAAGGTGAAGGCTTTGAGGGAGGGAGGTTTACTTGGCGGATTTATACCTGAGGATCCAGCCTCTGGGGCTAAGCCTTGAGAGTCCTTGACAGGTCACCCAAAGTGACCTTGGAGGATGGGGCCATCACCACCCTCAGTGTGTTCATTTCCTGGGATTCTGGCCAGAACAGCATAGATCAGACAGCCTGTCTCCATGAGAAGCCATGGGCATCTCCCTCTTCCTACTTGTCCTGAGAGCTGACCTGTGTGATTCCTCAATGACACCAGGTTGGGGCGCTAGGTCATGCACTCCATGGCCACCAGTGGACTCTCTTAACACCAACAATCTCCTGCCAGTGGCTCCCAGTTTCCTAACTAGGCTGCCTCCTTTCCCCCAGAGCCTAGGCAGGAGACACCACCCAACCCTCAGGAACATCTTGTTGTCCTCAGCTCCAATGAGGAGAGATGCTCATGGTCAAAGTCACCTGGGAGGTGAAGTTTTAAAAACAACACAGGCAGGCGGTAGCTCAGGAAGCAGGGACATCTGAAACAGGAGAGTGGAGCATGTGGGGACAGCCTCACTGCCATTCAACAGCCTCCTTTCCCCACTTCTTTTCTGGGTTAAGAAAATTGGGGTGCATGGAGAGTAAGGGATCCTTCCTAAGATCCACCGCTAGGACCAGGACCAGCCTAGTTCCTAATCTGTGGCGTTCTCCCCACAAGAACCCCACGCAGTTTGGAACAAGCCTGGGACAAGAAGTTTTCCTCTCTGTGCTGTAGTGAAGTGTGGCCAGGCAGTGGGGAGGGAGGAAGGGCTCCCAGGGCACAGGGTTTTGCAGCTGCCGACTCCATACCTACCTGATCAGATATACCTCCATCCTCTCGGGCCGCCCCCTACACCTCAATGCTGGACGGACCAATTCCCCTCATCATTGTATTAGTGGAGTATAGGGAGCGTCAGCCTGGGACAGGCCCAGGTTATATCTGCTGTCCCAGAGTAATTATTACTAGTGACATCTTTCATTTTTATTAAATTTTCTTGTGTTTTTTTATTTATTTTTTGAGAGACAGAGAGAGACAGCGCAAGTAGGGGAGGGTCAGAGAGAGAGGGAGACACAGAATCTGAAGCAGGGTCCAGGCTCTGAGCTGTCAGCACAGAGCCCAACGCAGGGCTTGAACCCACGAACTGTGAGATCATGACCTGAGCCGAAGCCGGATGCTTAACCGACTGAGCCACCCAGGCGCCCCACATCTTTCATTTTTAAAACGTCCTGGGTTGGACAATACACCCTTGGTCGTCCTAGTTATGAGGGCTTACGTAAAGCACACACGGTAGCTTAAGCAAAGTGAGGTTCTGTGGTCCCATCCACGTGACGGTCGGATACAGTGGGAACCAGGGACTTGCACCCCACGAGGCCCCTTGCTGTCTGTTCTTTCTGCTTCCCCCCACCCCGCTCTGTGTCTCCTGTTGCCTTTTCTTTCTGCACCACCTTCCTTGTCTTTGTGACACGGCTGCCACCAGCTCCCAAGTTGTACATTTGACAGCTTCCATCATCAAAGGTACGCCGACGTTCTCTGGCGTCTATCCCAAGGAAGGGACTTATGGCCACATCGTGGGCAGGAGGGCCAGGAGGCTTTGGAATGTTATAATTCTCCGGGGAACCAGAGAGAGAACAAGGAAGAGGCAGTCTTTAGAGGGGAGAAGGGTGTAGAATAGACAATCCCTTCAGTGTCCAACACAGACAACATCATGTAGTTATTGAATGACCGCTGTGGCATGTATCTGATGACGTGGCTGTGATTTATGTACCAGAGAGGAGTCATATTCCTTCTCAGTCCCTCAAAGAGATGTCATTCATCCTGGAACAGGAGAGGGAGGGGCTTCCTTGCTCAAGGGAGGGATTCCTGGGGAAAGACGCTGCTTCCCAGAATGCGTGTGTCTCTGGTTTGGAAGTCCCCTACCCCTGAGGCTGTGCCTGTGTGTGTCTGTCCGTCTGTATGTCTGTCTCCACAGGACCTGAGAGACTGGGGGTTGAAGTCCACTGTGTCATGTAGAGTGACCCTATGGAAAGGAGGCCTCTCCCCTCCCTTCACCCTGACTACAGGCCACATGTCTACCCTGGATGAGCTCTGCCCCAGGCCCCCGTGTGTCAGCAGAGGCACTGCTGACAGCAGCAGCAACAATAACAGTGTAGAACACGACCCCCCAGGGGGCCCCTCAGCTTTTCTGATTTTCTCTCCCAGAGGCAGAATCACTAGCATGGCCTCGTGGACCGAGGAAGGCCCTGGGATGGTGGGATCTATCGAGGTGCCCCCAAGAAGGGAGGAAATGTGCTCTCCAAACATGGGCGTAGGGGCTCAGAAGCAAATTCAAACTGTCATTTTATTGGAGCACCTGGCTGGCTCACAGGGTGAGCCTGTGACTCTTGATCTCAGGGTCTTGAGTTCAAGCCTCATGTTGGGTGTAGAGCTTACTTTAAAGGAAGGAAAAAAGAGTGCAAACTGCCATTCTATTAAGTAACCCTTGAGAGGTGAAGCTGAGAGTAATGCTCTGAATTGTTACTTATTTCACTTTTCATGTATCTTTTACTGTAAATTCCTTGAGGGCAGGGTCTCTCTTTTCTACATTTGTGGTAACCCCAGAGCTGGGAACAGCATTTGGCACGGACACTGAATTCTCAGTAATTTCAGTAATTACTTGCAGTTCCCAATGGGGCCCTGTTCTGCCTAGCTTCCGGCTGGCCTTCTCTGCCTAGAACATCTTCTTCTGGCCCTTTGCCTGCCTAACCCCTCCTTGTCCTGGGAGACCCCGTTCAGATGTCCCCTCTCCAGGACACCTCCTCCAATTCCCAGGCTAGGCTAGAGGCTCCTCCCCTGGCTGGCTCAAGGCCCAGACCATACTGCACTATTGTGGTTGGTTGTGGGCCTGTCTCCCCCACGGGCAGGAACTTCCGGAGGGCAACACAATTCCTGGCACATGGTAGGTGACGAATATATCTTTTTTGAATGGACTAAGATGATTTTGTATGATTCTAGGTGCAGATGGGAGGAATAAGACATTGGTCAAGTCCCTTGAACTTCTTTGGGGATTGACTTTCTCAATCTGTGACAAGGAGACCAGGTGACAAGATCCGTTTATGTCAACATTGTAGCACATTACTAGACTCCCTCTATGACTCTGACTTTCAAAGGTGGGTCCTATGAACTGCACCTGCTTTGGACCCTGGGATCAGGGGGAATTTAAGGAAGCATGGGTTCTTTATTTAAAAATGCTGGGCCACCTGGGTGGCTCAGTCAGTTGAGCAACTGACTTTGGCTTAGGTCATGATCTCGAGGTTCATGGGTTCGAGCTCAGTGCAGAGCCCGCTCTGGATCCTCTGTCTCCCTCTCACAGCCTCTCCCCTGCTTGTGCCTTCCCAAAAAATAAATAAATATTTTAAAAAATGCTAACTGAGTGTTATGGACAGAGTGTTTGCACAAGCTCCCCTATCCTGCCCCTCATTCATATGTGAAAATGGGGCTTTGGGGAAGTAATTCGATTTAGAGGAGTTCATGTGGGTAGAACCCTGGGCTGATGGGATTAGTGTCCTTATAAGAGACACCAGAGGGAGGCCTGGGTGACTCAGTCAGTTGAGTGCCCGACTTCAGCTCAGGTCATGGTCTCGTGGTTCATGGGTTTGAGCCCCACATCGGGCTCATTGCTGTCAGCACAGACAGAGCCTGCTTCATATCCTCTGTCCCCCTCTCTCTCTGTCCCTCCCCTGCTCCTGCTCATTCTTTCTCTCTCTCTTTCTCTCTCTCTCAAAAATAAATAAAACATTAAGAAAAGAGATACCAGAGCATCTGTTCTCTTTCTCTCTTTCTCTACCACATGGGGACACAGCAAGAAGGTGGACACCATCAGCCAGGAAAAGAGTTCTCACCCAGCAAAGAACATGCTGGCTCCCTGATCGCAGACTTCCAGCCTCTAGAACTGTGAGAAAATCAAATTCTGTTGTAAACGCCACTCATCCATGGTATTTTGTTATGGTAGCCTGGGCTGACTAAGTAAGATACTGGGTGACAGGGAATCTGAGCAAGTACAAAATAATTGCCTGGCAGAGCTGTGGACACAGTGCTCTGGAGCTTAGGGAGTGGGCAGTCTGCTCGGCACAGGAAGAAGAAAACTATGTGGGCAGGCATCACAGAAGAGCCCTTTGGACTGGCCTTGGACAGAAGCAAGAGTTTCCTAAGCACGGATAGAGACGGAAGACCTGCCTGGGGTCAGGGGGTGGGGAGGGCAGGGCGAAGGGGTGAGATTTCCCAACCTATTTAAGAGGCAAGGCAATTGGCTGCTCCCTTAACTTTAAAAACCACACCCCAGCCTCCTTGAGAAACACAAAATCGTAGGCCCTTCCCTAACATTTGATACAGAAAATGAAATACTGTGAGTATAGAATAAAGCAAAGCTACGGGGAGGAAGCACAGCTCTGCTTTCAATCTTCACATCCACATCCTCAATCCCACCTGCAACTCCAGTGTATCCGCCTGGGGATGCCCCCCTCCGCGCTGTACAGCACATACTTTTGCATGGGGTGGCAGCGAAGGCAAGGCTTGTAAACGGGGAAATGCAAAAAAACACTTGGTGGCAGGGCGGGATAGCAACTGTGGCAGACAGAGCAGTGAGGACCACTGCCATGGTCTTAAGGGCTGACTATTAGCACTGGGGGCTAGGGAGGGCAGAGAGGAAGAGAGGGGCTCTAGATGGGTGATGGAGGAGAGGATTGTTAAAGCTTGGAGTTCAGTGGATGGGGGCAAACAGGAGCTTAGGGCCTTGGTCCAGGCAGCACCCCTCACTCATTGGACAATATGTACTACTAGTGCTACTGTATGCAGGAGACTGAGCTGAGCACTGCGCTTACATCAAAGACCAGCATAAGGAATCCTCCTATTTGCATGGAACTTGCATTTGAGAAGGGGGGAAATGGGCAGCAAACAAGTGAATAAATACATGAACAAGATCATCCAGTTAGTGGTTGACGCTGGGAAGACAATAAAGAGGGGTGAAGAGATGGGAGTGGGACAGGGTGGAAGAGGTTCATGGAAATCACTCTAAGCTGAGACAGCTGAGCTGGGTCCTGAGCAATGCTTTAGCAGTGAGCTATGGGAAGATCTGAGGCAGAGCATCTAGAACTCTAAGACAGGAACATGTACTTCTTACACATTAAAAAAAATTGTTTAAGAATAAACATTGCTGGTATGCCCATTCTTAAGTTGACATGGAAGCAAAGAGTCATCGCCATTCCCTAGGAAAGAGCTTTGAGAAGCATAGTCTCCCTTCTCCTTCTGTTCTTGCTTGCCCACAGTCGGACATATGGAGACCCACTCTTTTCTGGGTCTTTCTCTCTTTGTTCTATAAGAGCGAGGCAGACCACAACCCTCAGTGTGGTAGAGGTATAAATGTGCTTAGAGCAGGCTCACAGACAAGACTCCTCTATACTGTTCCCCCAAGCAGATTTAGGGTGGAAAGTGGGGGTGGGGCACACGATGCCTGCCCTCTCTCCGAACGAAGGACGCCCACCTGTAGCCCCAGCAAAGTTAACCAAAAGCCCGTGTTGGAGACGATGGAGCCTACACTGAGCATGAGCTTCACTGGGATCCTTAAATCTTCCTTAAACTGGTTCCCAACACTGAAGGGAAGAGGGGCACCCTCAAACCTCTAGGAGCTGGTCTCAATCTTACAGAATACCAGAGTTCCACAATGAGGGCTGGGAAATGTTGAATTACAGGAGTCACAATGTCAATAAGTCAAATGTAGGCCGTATGCTCACAGGAATTGATGGTCTCCCTGGCACCGAGACCTAAGAAACCTTTCCCTTCACTAAGGGTGTAATGAGGTACACTGGTTCTCAACAGTGTCCCTGAAGTGACCACAATATCAAGCTCAATGTGGCTGTTTCTTAAAAGGTCCCCAAATGCAAGGGCAAGAGCAACTGAGTAAAAGCAAAGCAATTTGGTCAGAATGGTAGGTAGGAACATCACATGGGTCACACCTGGGCTGTGTACCTCTTTCATGGGAAGAGGGTTGCCTGTCTCACACTTTATCTTGGAATTCTTCCCAAATATGAAAGGGTTTTTGCATGCTGGTGGTCCAACTGACAAATGCCCTTTACATGCTCTTTCTAGCACAGTTTCCCTCTTCTCTGCTTTTCCAGATCCTACTCAGCTGTGGTAGACTGAACCATGGCCCCCAAAGTTGTCCACGATCTGATTGCTGTATCCTGTGAATATGTCATTCTCTCACAGAAGGGGAACTTTGAAGATGAGATTAAGTTAGGGATCTTGAGATGGGGAGATTTTCCCGGATTTTCCAGGAATGTCCAATATAATCACAGGGTCCCCATAAGAAGGAGGCAGGAGGGTCAGAGAGAAGAAAGGAGATGCAACAATGGGAATAAAGTTTGGACAGATAGTCCTTGAAGACACAGGAAGGGTCCATGGGCCAAGGGATGCACATTCTGGAATCTGAAAGAACACGTAGAATCAGATTTCCAGAATCTGGAAAGGACAAGGACACAGATTCACCCTTAGAGCCTCCAGAAGGAACAGCTTTGCCAACATCTTGATTTTAACCTATAAGACCCATCTCAGACTTTTGACTTCCAGGACTGTAATAAATGTGTTTCGTTTTAAGCCACAGAATATGTGGCAATAAATTACAACAGGAAAAGGAAACTAACACACCAGCTAAAATCCTCCAACATTTGGAAAGTTTCTGTAGGCCCAGACCTGAGGTCTTCAAGAACTGTGTTAGTTTATGAATGCCTATTACTTGCTATTTAGGCATTCAAAAGTCAAAACCATGCTGCTGTAAGATGGGCCTCCCGCTTTCTTCTCGAGCATGTCCCTTGGGTTAGTTGACACGGCATTTCTAGAACACAGACCAGGGCTTTACCTATCATGGTGAGTGAAAAATAAACTATTTTTTCCCTGGACTTCTTTGTATTTCTCAAGAGAACAAACACTGCACAAAGCACACAAAAGGTACTCATATATTTGTTGATCATTTTCCTAGTGTTTAAAGCATTTTCACCGGGGACCCTACCTTTGGCACTGGTTTCACATTTATAGTTGAAGCCCCCCCTTTTTTAAGTTTATTTATTTATTTTGAGAGAGACAGAGATAGCATGAGTGGATGAGAGGCAGAGAGAGAGGAGAAAGAATCCCAAGCAGGTTCTGCGTGACCAGCACAGAGCCCAATCAGGGCTCGAACCCATGAAGCCATGAGATTGTAACCTAAGCCAAAACCAAGAGTTGTATGCTTAACTGACTGAGTCACCCAGGAGCCCTTATAGTTGAAAACCTTTCGCATGAGTTTGGGACTGGTTGGATAAAATGGAGGAAACCATTAAAAATGGCAACACCTTCTCTATAAACATTTCTTTTAAAACATACAACGTGTAATCATTCACCAAATTTTGATGGAGGGCCAAGCACTTGGTGTGAGTGCTAATAGGAGTTCCTGCTTGTCACACTTACCTAAATAACATACAAACCTCATCTGTAATTTCCGGGTTGGTTCTCTATAAAATGCCACGAGGTTCCTCAAAAAGTTAAGCATAGAATCACATACTTCTAGATATATGAAAGAGTTGAAAGCAGGGACTAAGATATCTGTACACCAATGTGCATAAGAGCATTGTTCACAATAGTCAAAAGTGGAAAAAACCCAAATGTTTACCAGAACGGATCGATGGATAAACAAAATGTGTGACACACACACGCAATGGAACACCACTCAGCTATAAAAGCAGAATGAACATTTGTTGGATGGCCCTTGAAAACATCATGCAAAGTGAGATAAGCCAGTCATAGAAGGAAGAATATCATATGATTCCACATATATGATAAGTCCCTGGAAGAGACAAATTTATGAAGACAGAAAGTGTAGCAGAGGTTACCAGGGGCTGGAGGAGGGGGTCACAGGGCGTGATTGTAGAATGAGTACAGAGCTTGTGTTGGAGTTGATGGAATGTTTTGGGCACAGATAGTGGTAATGGCTATTATAACATAGTAAATGGATTTAAGCCACTGAACAGCACACTTACAAATGGTTAAAATGATAAATATTATGTTTTATATATTTTATCACAACTTTTAAAAGTCATAAGAACAGGGGGACCTGGGCGGTTCATTCGGTTAAACGTCCGACTTCAGCTCAGGTCATGATCTCATGGTTTGTGGGTTTGAGCCCCACATCTGTGCTGATAGCTCAGGACCTGGAACCTGCTTCAGATTCTGTGTCTCCCTTTCTCTCTGCCCCTCCCTAACTTGCTCTCTCTCTCTTTTTCTCTCTCTCAAAAATTAACATTAAAAAGTCATAAAAAACATTCAAATCTCTTCTCTAAAGCTATTCTAGTGTGGTAATATGAAATGCAAGAATTCCTTCCCCCCTTTTTTTTGCAGAAAGCTCTTTACCACATCGTTGTTTCTAATTATAAAATATTCTAAAGACCTTAAAAGTTTATTAGCAGGTGATTTGTTAGGAAATTAATATATATCCAAAGTATGGACAGGCATTAGAAGTCAGGTTTACGAAGAGAATTTGCTGACATGAAGGAATGCTTATAATATAATGTTAAGATTAAAAAAAAGGCAGAGTTGGGATGCCTGGGTGGCTCAGTTGGTTCAGGATCAGACTCTTGTTTTTGGGTCAGGTCATGATCTCATGGTTTGTGAGATCAAGCCCTGCATTGGGCTCTGCTCTGGTGCGGTAGAGCTTGTTTGGGATTCTGTCTCCCTCTCTCTCTGCCCTTCCCTGGCTCACACACGCAGCCTCTCTCTCTCTCCAAATAAATAAATAAACATTAAAAAAATTTTTTAAATGTCAGAGTATACTATTGTTCTTAGTATGATTCCCAGGTATGTTTAAAATAAAAAGCCATGGGGCGCCTGGCTGGCTCAGTCAGTGGAGCATATGACTCTTGATCTCAGGGTTCTGAGTTCCAGCCCTACATTGGGGGTAGAGATCATGTAAAAAAAATAAAATCTTAAAAAAAATTAAAAACCATATTAGAAAAATATTAGGAGAAAGTACTCCAAAATGTAACAGAGGTTGCCCCTACATGGTTGGAAAGAAGGTTACTTCCCCCCATTTCTTAATTACTTCTTTGTACTCTCCAGTTTTCTTCAGAGAGCATGTATTACTTTCAAGACCAGAAACCAAAACCCAAAAATGTCCCAAACACCAAAATTTCAGTGTGGCAAAGTCCTTGCTTATTTGGGGGTCTGCCACATCCTCCCTGGTAGAAGGCTCTCCTCTTTTCTAACATCTGCTACTTTAATCCTAGTTGTTGAGGTCAATCTAGTGTTTTCAAAAAGAGGCATAGGCTCGTCCACAGAAACACATACCTACCCATCAGTGAATGAAAGAGTGAAAAGACAGAAAGAAAAGGACTCCAAGGAAGAGACCCACTGGTGGTTGGGGGTGGGGGGGGAGGAGGAAAGCATTTCATTCTCCCCCACTGTAACCTCTAAAACCATAAGTTTCTGTTTTCAGTATAAAAGCAGATGACCAAGCCCCTTGAAAGTAAATGTAAGGTCAAGGTTATTAAATTCAGTTTTAAGTTCCATTGCTCACTAGCCTACCATCCAAAGTAGCTTTTATGGACATTGATATTCCCTTTAAAAATAATTAAAACAAAATAGTTTTTTAAAGCCCGCCAATGTTTATTGCACCAGTCAGACCCTATAAGCAAGATCTTTATTGCAGGATGTTAATAAAAAGAAATTTCTATATATTTATTCTTTTTACTCTGCTATCAGTGATTCGCCAGCTCCTACAGTGTTGCCATGACCCCGTGGCCTGGCATAGGATGCCCTCCTCATGTGTAGCCTCACGATGCTGGGCGTTTGCCGTCCCCAGAACTTCCTGGGCTGCATTGTGCCTTTTTGGTTTTGTTCTTACTGCTCTGTCTGCCTGGAATGCCCTCTCCAGCCCTTGCCAATGCCCACACGTCTTTCAGTACTTAACCGTTGTATGGCCATCCCTGTCAAGTTTCCCCTCCCTCTGTCCTAGTGGGTTTGAACCACTTGCCCCTTTTCCCCTCCACTAAGTTCCTATCAGAACCCCCCAGACACTATTGCACACTCTTGTTCCCATGTTTGTCCCCTCTTGTTGGGCCATGAGCTTCCTGAGTGTAAACGTGTTTGGGATTCGTGTTTATAACCCCTGTAAGTAACCCTGGGCACACAGAAAGGCCTCAGGAAAGATGGTTGGGTGAACGAGAAAACCATCCACCAAAAGCTACCGTGGATTACTTCTTTGGTGGTGGCAAGAATTGACTTAAAAGGGGAAATTACAGATGCATTTAGTCAGGACTAAGGGGCAGTCCTCATTCCATTCCCATTTCTCTGTTCCCACGTCAGCCAGCTCCAAAATCAGGCCATCCTATCTCTGAGACTCAATGAATTGTCTCCTGATTCGTCCCTCTGCAACCTGCCTGTGTGCCCTGACAAGTCACTTTGATGAGCCAGGCTCTGCTCTGTGCACACCCCAGAGGGGATGAGAAAGATCACACGAGCATGCCGGAAGAAAAGTTTAGGACTTTTATTACATCCCATTGTTTTAAATTCTGATTTGCCGTGCTCAGATGATAATAGAATGTTTGTACCATTATTAATAACTCATATTTAGCACTTAAACTGTATTTCAGGGACTTTTCTAAGCCCTTTACATATAGATTCACTAATTTAATTCTCAAAACAATACAATAAAATAGATATTATTTTTATCCCCAATTTTCAGAGGAGGAAACTGAAGCATAAGGCTAGGAAATTTGTCTCATGTCATAAAGCTAGTAAGTGGCAGATCTGGGATTTGAACTCAGGCAGTTTGACTTGATAGCTCTAACTATATTCATAGCCCTGATTATGTTGAGTGTATACATTAGCAGTGTAGTTTATTTCTACATATTATACATATTAGATAATATATAAAAAGTATATGTGTGCCCAAACTTTTTATTGGTGAGAGTATACAACAAAAATAATTATATTCTGTAACTTTTTTCAATCACTGGTTATGTCAGAGGTTGATGACATTTTATGTCAAGGGCCAGAGAGTAAGAATTTTAGGCTTTGTAAGCTAAGAGGGAAAATCAAAAATATTATATAGAGAATCATGTAACAAAATTTCACCCATTTTTATTGAGGTCAAAATATAATAATAACTTAATATTTTATAGTAACAGTCTACTAATGAGAAGAATGGAATTCTTTTCTATGGGATAATATTTCACCTACGTGGGGCTCAAAGTTGGTATTCCCTATCATCAGGTCTGTAAAAACCATTCTTAACTTGTGGCCCCCAAACAGACAGCGGATTCTGCCTGCAGGCCATAGTTTGCCGATCCCCCGTGCCACTGTTGCCCAAATTAGTGCAAATTTCTCCGCAGTACAGGCCCAAGTATCTTTCCAGCTTTGATCATTGCTGTTTCTCTGATGATTTTTTTCCCCATCCAGCTGGATTACTGGTTTTCTTCAGACATTCTCTGGTTTCTCCTGAAAGTGCTCGTGGTCCAGTAGAACAAGCAGAAGTTAAGAAGACCTGGGTTCAAATCTGGATTCTGTCACTTTACAGCTCTATAACTTTGAGCAAGTGATTTGGCCTTTTTGTGCCTCAGTTTCCCCCTCTGTATGTAACCTGGTTTTTAAGCCTCAAGATATTGTGGGCAGAGATGGAGTCACTAGCCTTCCTGCTATTCATCCCCACCTTCTCACTTAGAGCACCTTGGTCCCTGTTGAAGCCTCCCTCATGACTGCTAGGGGTCCCACTCCTAGAAGCCCATGCCTGCTGGGCACCACCATTGTCCAACCAGGCACCATGGACTCTGCTGGTGCCCTGGGTTCAGACTCCACCCATGATGTCAGAGTGGTTTGGTCAGTCATCAGGGCTGACTTGGGAAGGTGGTTGCCTTGTCCTGTCTACAGTTCACTGTTAGAGGGGCACTAGAGCAATCTACTTAGGGCCCAATGTTTAAGAGCTTCTGGTAAGATAATCCTTCCATATCAGCCCCCACGCTACAGAATTCAAAGAGGAGAGCACTGGAGCCCAAGCTAGGAGAAGCCTCAAAGGCCCCGCCTGGAGACTAACTTGAGAGCTGCCCTGCTTCTCCAACGACCCTGACATTCTTATCGGAGAAATTTCTTAATGCCTGACTGGGCTGCTTTTTCTCCTGGGATGTTCACTCTGGAAGGCTTAACAGCTCCTCTGAAAACAGTCCTCTGTTGAGCTTATTTCACCCTTTCACTTGGACTTGACATAACATTCCCACAACTATTACATGTCCTGGGGTCAAGAATAAAAGCAAAGATTTAACTGCAACTTTCTTGTGCATTAAATAACAGCTTAGAATAAGCACACAGAGCTCGGCGTCTGCTGATACACACGGCTGAGTTCCTCTTCGATCTTTCCTTCCATGTCCTGGTGACCTGGCTCCTCTCACTGCAGATGACATGGCTGATGGGGGCAGTGTCTCCATATGCAGCCTTCTCAGAAAATGTACACTAATGGCTTCTTGGGGATTTCCCAGATGCAAGTGTGCACAGAGTATACAGGGTCTGTAGCACCCATTTCCCCTGAAGGCTCCAGATGTGTCTGCCTGGTGTGAACAGCATCACCTCTGACAGCTGCAGACCTCACCTGTCCATAGGCAGCTGTGCTGCACTGTTTCAAGTCATGATTCCGTGTGGTCTCAGCTGGCCTGTAGTGGGCAGAAGCGGATTCCCAGCCTGCCTCGGTCCAGTCCAACAGAACCACATCTGTGTTGCTACCATTCCCTCATAGGACCCAGTGTGCAAATATACTTTTAATAGCAGCCTGATCCTTCATCAACAAGATATGCTTTATTTAACAATTCTCTTATTCTTAAGCAAATATGTCATTTTCAAATTGTTTGCTTTTGTAAAGATTGCTTCAGTGAACATATTCGTACATGAACCTTCGTGTCATTCAGTATGAAAGGTACACAATAATGATGAAACAGAATGACAAAGCAGACACTGTCTGAGTCTTGGCCATAATCTCCCGACCAAAAGAAATTTAGAAGGTCCTGCTCTTCTTCTGGTAGCTGAGTTGACTTAGAACTCAGTGTGGCCATGACACCACAATTCTCTGTCGGTTTCCCAAAAGATTGCAAGTCGTAAAAGGGATTCTTTGGGAGGAGATCAGCACATAAACAGAGTTCTTGAAAACTTAAGGAGGATGCATGTGTTCCCGAAATGCTCTTCGCAGGTCATCATTGGATACAGGAGTCAGCATATTCCAAGGACTTCTGATGAGAGGCTCACTTTCTTTTCTAATGTATTTTGTTATTTCAGGTGTCTTGTTATTTAAATAAATTTAATTAAATAAAATAAACTGCAGTCCATTTCATCAGAGGGGGGACGGATGACATCAACCCCGAAATGACTGGAAATTTCATCACAGGGTAACCTTGGGATATTTCTGAGGTTTGTTTCCTGCCCCCATGTTGTACAATCCAAATGGATTCTTAATTTCTCCAACAGAGGCGAGAGTTCATGTGCAGTCACAATACCACCACTTTGCACATTATCTCATTTGATTCTCGGAACAATACTCTCAAGTACAAACAGCTATTTTTATTATCTCAGTTTATTAGAGGCAAGAAGCTCAGGCTCAATGATATTTAAATGGTTTCTGGTCCATTTCCCAGTTTCCAGGCAGGCCTCTGGCTAAAAACGGCCCTGTCGCCAAAGTATGCAAACCTAGCAGATCAGCTACTCCAGCGCTGGTTCGCTCCTGGGGGTTCTGGTCTTAGCCTCCCTCCCTACTCTCTTTGATACCTGGGTATGGTATTCATGAGTCCTTTGGTGTGCTTTGGTGTGCTTCTCATCCAAAAGGAGGAAGATTTCTTTGAGCAAAATGACTTAAGAGAAGAGAAGGAGAGAGACCAGCTGGTTTAGGATCTAAGAGAGGCAGTGGAGTTGTGAATGTTACAAGAATTAGGAAATGATCACCAGACCCACTCTAGAGAGTGTCTGGTTCCAAGAAAACATGCTGCCTGGGTTTGTTTAAAACAGGCTTCTGGGATTGGCAGGGGTGGGGGAAGGGGTTCTGCGATGGCCTTTACTTTCGTTCCCTCTACAAATCTCGTTTCAGGTTTTCTATCCCACAAGCAATGTCTAGAGGCAGCAAACTAGTTGCTGCAGCTGGCCTACGGTCACAGTTGAACTTGAATTATTTGCCAACCTTTAAAAATCACTACTTAATATTACTTAATAATCTGGATTTTGGGAGTACCTGGGTGGCTCAGTTAAGAGTCTGACTCTTGGTTTTGGCTCAGGTCATGATCTTACGATTTGTGAGATGGACCCCTGCATCAGGCTCTGTGCTGACAGTGTGGAGCCTGGTTGGGATTCTCTGTCTCCCTCTCTCTTTGCCCCTCCACCACTCATGTGCATGTGCTCTCTCTCAAAAATAAATAAATAAACTTTAAAAAATAATAATAATTTGGATTTTGATGTTTCTTAAAAAATCAAAAGATTGGGCTATGGTTGGCCAGCATTTCTGCATGGCAGCAGCTGACAAGCGACTGACTGCCACTTTGAATGAGGTGTGTATACTGCCACCACCCCCTCCCCCCCAGTATCCCCCATGCCCAGTGGCTGCTTCATTTTACCTCTCTGGCCTATGTAAATATTTAAGTCTGAAATCTTTAAAGGAAAGAATATGATCCTAAGGCACTATAAGCACTTAATAGTGAACAAATCCATGATATCTGTTGAAAAAGAGGGCCAAATTTCTAATCCTTCTTTAGGCATGCAGTTCCTAGAATGCTGTGGTTAGCGGCAGGCACCCCAGCTTTGGAATCAGAGAGTGGGTTTGAGCCTTAGCTCCAGCATTCATGAACTTTGTGATGCCAGGGGGTGAAAAAGTCATGGTTTAGATAGGATGGTTCCCCAAGTGGTGTGCAAGAATCCAAGGAAGAGCAGGGGACCACTCTTTGGGGTACACATGGAGGAACATAAGGTGGGAGGAGGCTGAGCTTCCTAGCTGAATCTCAGAGAAGCTCAGGATGTGAAAAACATCAAATGCCGCAGAGGATGTGAGACACAGGGCTGAAGACAAGGGAATAAATTCAAACTCTGAATATGGAACAATTGGGCCTTCCTATCTCACTCCTATCCCTAAAGCAAGGTCTCTATCATCCAGGAAAGGTACCATCAGATTCCACTCTTTTTTTTTCTTTTTTTTAAATGCTTATTTTATTTTTGAGAGAGAGAGAGAGAGCGTGCGCACGCCGGGAGGGGGGGCGTGGGGGGGGGAGAGAAAGGGAGATACAGAATCTGAAGTAGGCTCCAGGCTCCAAGCTGTCAGCACAGAGCCTGATGTGGGGCTTGAACCCATGAACTGTGAGATCATGAACTGAGGTGAAGTTGTACACTTAACTGATTGAGTCACCCAGGCTCCCCTAAAGTAGGCTCCATGCCCAGCACAGAGCCCAACACGGGGCTTGAACTAATGACCCTGAGATCAAGACCTGAGATGAGATAAAGTTGGCTGCTTAAGTGACTGAGCCACCCAAGGGCCTCCAGATTTCACTCGTAAAACAACAACAACAACAAAAAAAACCCCTCAATATCTCTGGAGGGAGGACGTCAGCACATTTTTAAATACAGCACACAGTATTAAGGACTGCTGGGCATTTGAAGCCTTACAAGCCCAGGCACACAGAACTAATCAGATTTTTGGAGCTTCACTCCTTTTTTAAAATTAATTTATTTATTAATTCTGAGAGAGAGAGAGAGCAAGTGGGGAGGGACAGAGAGAGAGAGAGAGAGAGAGAGGGGAAGAGAGAGAATCCCAAGCAGGCTCTGCACTGACAGGATGTGGCCTGATGTGGGGCTTGAACTCAGGAACCTGTGAGATCATGACCAGAGATGAGATCAAGAGTCAGACGCTTAACCAACTGAGCCACTCAGGCACCCCGATGGAGCTTCATTCTTAATTAAGAATGAACAATGAAGAATTTCCAGACACTTCAGGAAAAGACTTTATAATGAAAGAGAGAAAGTAATGATGTTAGCTGAAAAAATAGATGTTAGCAGAACCTGCTGTGGTAATCATGTCACATATATGTAAATCAAACCATCACACTGAATACCTTAAACTTATATAGTGATGTACATCAATTATTTCTCAATAAAACTGGGGAAAAATGAAAGTAAACAAGAAAAACACAAGAAGCTTGGAGGAAACAGTTATTTGAGGAAAAGAACCCAAATCAAAGCAAATTGAACTAAAAAGCTCCAATTAATATATTCAGAAAGATTCATGAAGATATTTCATCCACAAAAGAACAGAATGCTATGACAAAGAATAAACAAGATGAGCTCTTACAAATTAAAAATATGCCTGATAAAGTTATGAAAGAATCAATAGAAAATGTGAGAGTTAAATTATGGTACTCTCTGAAAGTAGACCCAAAAGACAGAGATTTTTTTTAAAAAGGTAAGGAAAAGGACATAGAAAATAAATACAGGCTGTCCAATATCCAATTAATAGTAGATTGAAAGAAAGAGAGCAAAGTCAACCAAGGAGGAGGACAGTATCAAGAAATATGACAGGGGAATTTTCCAGCACTGAATACCACACATCTTTAGACAGAAAGGGCCCACTGAGTGGTAAACACGGAGTTTGAAAAAAAGATCCTCTTAGTCACATAATCTGATTTTAAATATCAAAATTAAAGAGAACAATTGGAAAACTTCCAGTATAAAAAAAGGTCATCTATAAAGGAATGAAAATAAAACAGATTTCTCACGGGCAACCATGGATACTAGAAGGCAATAGTGTAATGCGTTCAGTATTCTGTAGGAAAATGATCTTCAATCTATGACGTTATACTCAAACTATCATCCTACTGTGGGTGCAGAATAAAGATCTTCTGCGACAAACAGAGCTCAGAAAATTGACCTCTCACACACCATTTCTTAGGAGGATACCTGAAAATATGGTACAGCAAAACAAAAGCATAATCTAAGAAGTAAGAAGATATAGATCTTGGAAAACCTAGAATTGACCCAGGAAAGCCATCACGTAAGCAATGCAGCTGGAGGATGGTGGCCTCAGAGGGGAGGGCTTAAAAACTCAACAGAATATCTGATTGGATGAAGAAGCTGGGGGAAAAAAGAGCAATAATAAAGAAAAATGCAACAACATAAAAGAAAGACAAATAGAAAATCCAAGAGGAAAAAACGTTATACCACAAAATAAAGGACAGTCTTCATAAACATTTTGCCTCTTCAGAAAACAATATTTATAGAGTCACAACAACGTAAATACTGTTTAAATGATTTTCATGTTTTATGATCAGTCTGTGGGAGAATTAGTTACCAAGAAGAGAATGCAAATATTCATTCTTCAAATTGTATATGGCGGAGATTGGGAGGTAGACCCAAAAGAGAAGTGTAGGGATGCTATTATCTTCATCTTTTTTTCTGAGCAGCCAGGAGATAACTACCCTTAGTTTCTGGAATAAGAAATAAAGGTATATTAATGTAACACAGGAAACCTATAGAAAAACAAAGTTATGTAACTATATAAAGAGGAGAATGGGTGTGGGTGAAAATGTGTTCAATCTTCATTTATCACATAAGGAGGAAAATACATGAGGCATAAAACAATCAATAGTGATAAAAGCAAATTACTTAAAGGTATACAGATGACACCAGAAGAAACATCAGCAAGAGATAAAATGATTATTTCTGAGGACCGGGAAAAAGATGAGGTGGGGCAGAGATATTTTCGATATGCCTGTCTCCTCAGTCCCCCACCACGTTGCTTTTTTACCCACTCCGCACCCATCTCCTCCCTCTCTCCTTTGTCTCTAGCCCTCCCCTCTGGTCCCGTCTTGTCTATTTATTCATTTAAAACCTCTGTTTGTTTATTTGGTTGGTTAATTGTTTGGTTGGTTGGTTGGTTGGTTGGTTGGTTGGTTCGTTGGTTGGTTGGTTTAAAAAGTCAACTAGTACAAAGGCATAATCTGACTCAAAGTCTCCATGGCCATCTGATCCCAAACTAGAGTCTTCCAGTTGTTACATAAAATAGTCCCCATTTTCTCACAGAGTCTGTGGGAGCTTCTGTAGATGTTCTGAGCTCTGCAGATAGAGTAATAAGGACATGCAAGAGGGTGAGGATGGCATGGGCAGGATGATGACGCTGATGATGATGATGTCTGATTCTGTAAATCTGGCACAGAGAAAAAAATGCGTACTCCCTTCTTTAGTTTTTTTAGTTTTTATTCCTGTGTAACAACTGACCACAAACTTAAGCAGGCTTAAAACGACACCCGTTTAGTATTTCATGGTTCTGTAGGTCAGAACTTGCCAGATCAAACGGGTTACCTGCTTAAGGTCTCACAAAATTGAAACTGAGGTGCAGGCCAGGTGGGGCTCCTATCCGAGGGCTTTGGCAAAGAATCTCCTTCCTGTTCATTTAGGGCAGAATTTAGGTCCTTGCAGTAGTAGGGCTGAGGGTCTTGTTTTTTTTTTGGCTTTTGGCAAAGGTTGCTCTTAGCTCCTTGGGGGTGCTCTCAGGACCTTCCCATATAGCGCCCTCCATCTCAAAGCCAGCATTGGGATCTCTCTCTTGGATGGATATCTTTGTATGCTTCAAATCTCTATGACTTCTGCTACCAGCTAGAGAAAACCTTCAGCTTTTCAAGTGCTCATATGATTAGGTTGGGCCCACTCAGATCATCCTAATCTTAAAGTCAACTAATTAGTAACTTTAATGACATCTGTAAAATCCTTTTGGTTTCTCATATGACGTAATCACAGAAACAACACCCAAGGACAAAGATCACAGGGCCATTTTATCATTCTACCACACTACTCAGAAAATGACTGTTATTTTTATATATGATGTGTTTTATGATAAAAATAACATAGAAAAGTACAAAGAGGAAGTTTCAAAAAATGCACCCCAAATCTCACCAGAAATAACGTTTGGAATGTATCATCTCAACAGGTCCTTGTGCATACAACCAGAGCAGCCAGATTGATAGACAACAGCGGGATTTCACTTTGCAAATTACTTTAATTTTTTTATTTTTGGAAATATTTTAAGTAATCTCTACACCCAATGCAGGGCTTGAACCCATAATCCTGAGACAAGAGTCGCACGCTCCACCAACTGAGCCAGCCAGGCACCCCTGCAGATTACTTTTAAGTAAAATGATTAAAATTAATCTAGGGGCGCCTGGGTGGCTCAGTCAGTTAAGCCTCCGACTTCGGCTCAGGTCATGATCTCGTGGTTTGTGGGTTCAAGCCCTGCATTGGGTTCTGTGCTGACAGCTCAGAGGCTGAAGCCTGCTTCAGATTCTCCCTCTCTCTCTGCCCATCTCCCCCACTGGTCTCTCCCTCTCTCTCTCAAAAAAGGAATGAACATTAAAAATTAAAAAAAAATTAATCTAACAGAAAAAGAAATGGAAGTAAAATAGAAGTTGTTGAACTTGAACTAAATGTTTCGATACCACAGAAATTCTTAAGATAATACCGTTTAAAGAAAAACTGAACATAAAAATCATCAAGAAGTTGCAATCCCTCCTGCTTAAAAAAGCTGCTGTCCATTGCATTTTCTTAGAGTGATTATTTCCCTGCCATTAAAGATGAGTAAATGTACTTCCTTCCAGGTCCTTCTGCTGAAACTTTCCCCTCATTTTTGTTAGGTATATGATTACTTCTATAGGGCAAGACCCTGCAGTGTTTACATCATTTTGTTCTTCAACCATAACTTCCACGGCTGTTTAGTCTTAATTCTGTATTTAAAATGTTCAAAATTGATCTTCAGTATTTTTTTTAAATCCTTAATTCTCTTCTTGATTTACTTTGGTTCGTCCCTTGGTTGACTGGATTTCAGTATAAAGGGCTTTTTTCAAGAATGTGGAAACCCTGAGTTCTTTCATGTTCGAGAATGACTGGCAATAGTTGTCCTTTATGCTTAATGGACAACTTGGCAGAATATAAAATTTATGAATCATAGCATCATGCTCCTAATGTTTGTAGACCTTGCTTTATTGTCACTTAATATGAGGTGCGGCTTTTGCTTATTTTTATCTGCTATATTTTATTATTGATGACTGAACAAATTTTACCTTGACAGTGTGTGCTTTCTAGCTGCTGACTCAATCTTCATCCCAATTAAGTTCCTTCTGGTGTTCCATTTGTTCTGGGCACTTCTTCAGGCATGGCAATTACTCATATAGTGGATCTCCATTGTTTATTTTCCGTAACGATTACATTTTATAATTTTTAATATTTCTTTGTTGTTTGCCACGTTTTCCCATTATGTTTTTTACTTGTGTTCATTCTTTTTTTGGCTTATTCCATTTTTAAATATATTTTTTAAATGTCTGTTTATTTATTTTGAGAGAGAGAGCAAGCAGGGGAGGGACAGAGCAAGGGAGAGTAAGAACCCCGAGCAGGCTCCGTATTGTGAGCACAGAGCCTGATGTGGGGCTTGAACTCACCAAACGTGAGACCATGACCTGAGCCAAAGTCAGATGCTTAACTGACTAAGCCACCCAGGTGCCCCAATTTTTGGCTGATCCCAAAGTTGCTTTCCTCTCTTTCCTTTCTTGAGCTCTGCCACTTGGTTTCATTGTCTTTTATTGCTATATAATTCTATATATAGAACCCTGAACCTCCTCTTTGAGATTTTTCCTGTGATTTTATAATTTTTGTAATTTTATTTTGTAATTTTTCCAGTGAGATGGGGCATTCTTCGTTAAAGAATAACATGGGAGGGGTGGAAGAAGAATGTTGAGGCACTTGGCAGCTTTCTTTGGTGTGTTTCTAAATCTGTTAATTTTTTCTCCCTGAGAGAATGTCTCTTAGATTCTCAGGTTTGGGCACTGAGGGGGTTACTGAGGCCCCCATCAAGGCCCTCTCCGTCTAAAGCTCTCGGGATTATAATCCAGCAATCGCCTCTCCATCCCTTACCCCTCATCTCCAGGAGACTCCTTTGGCATAGAGGTCAGGTCACAGAAATAGAAAAAAAATGAGCATCCACCTGATTTCTCCTTGGCTTTCACCCTCCCTGCTATCATCCTGGTTCTTTGCAAGAACATTACCTATTTCTCCTGTGAGGTCCTTGGATCTTGTTACTCAAGTACAAATTCCAGTTATTTGAGCCTAAATATTCATCAACTGATGAATGGATAAAGAAGATGTGCTTTATATACACAATGGAATACTACTTGGCAATGAGAAAGAATGAAATCATGCCATTTGCAGCAATGTGGATGGAATTGGAGGATATTATGCTAAGTGAAATAAGTCAGTCAGAGGAAGACAGATATCATATGGTTTCATTCATATGTGGATCATGAGAAACTTAACAGAAGACCAGGGGTGAAGGGAAGGGAGGGGGGAAAGTTACAGAGAGGGAGGGAGGCAAACCATAAGAGACTCTTAAATACTGAGAACAAACTGAGGGCTGATGGGGTGGGGGAGAGGGGAAAGTGGGTGATGGGCAGTGAGGAGGGCACTTGTTGGGATGAGCACTGGGTGTTGTATGTAGGCCAATTTGACAATAAATTATATTTAAAAGAAGTAAATTTCAATTATGTGGATACCACTTCTACAATTTTTGCTTCATCTGCATATCACCTCTACTATAATCAATGTTCTTCCTTGACTCAATTCCCAATTTTTACTTATTTAAAAAGGAGGCATATCACTATCAGAACTGAAAAGCCAGTATCATCTGTGATAAATAGGACGTAACTACTAAAGTAAATGCAATGAAACAAAACATTAATAGTATGTTCTACCTAGACACAGTTGTCTGCTGGAAGCTGAGTCTGAGGGCTACATATTCCTGATTAAAAAGAGAAATTATTACAAATTAGAAATAAGTTAAAGATCATTGGCCCCAAACCAAGACATTCTTTCTGATGTAATCACAAGTGAACGAGAACTCTCAATGAATCACTTTTTCGTTATGCTATTTGATATAATCAAATGATTGTCCGTGTACCATCTAAACTTATTTCCTGTTCCCCAAGTAATACAAGGCCCCCTTGCCTTTGAGAAACCCCGCTCTCATTCAAGGATCAGCGATTTGGTCCCTTGGGACTGTGACACTAACATCTAAGAAAAGGTGTTTCCTGCTTAAGGCTGGAGGCAGTGTCTATTGGCTCTCAGCATTTTACCAATTTCAGTGCATATTTTACAGTATTTGGCAGGCAAACTTCATGGTTTGTGGTTTGAGGTTTTGAGAGTTTCCTTGTTTCATTAAAAACGGGGCTTTTTCTGTGTTTTTGCTTTGTTTTGTTTTTCGTTTCTTCCAGCAGATTTGGGGGTGTGGGGAGGCTGGGGAGGTCGGAGGTAGAAATATCTTTACTCTCTTTCACTGGATCTATTTGTGATATGCATGCCTCTCCCCCACTCTGCACTCATTGGCACAGCTCCACACTGCCAGAGCTCAGGCCAGATATTCCAACTTAGCCCAGCACTCCACGTCTGCCACATTCAAGGATTTCTAAGCCTGTAGGTACTTATCTGGGATACCAGAAGGTAGAGTGCGAAATTGCCTTAATGCTGCCGCCCCCTCACAGAACTTCCTTCCCGTTTGTGGACTCAAGGTGTATGTGCCTTCCCAACATCCTTTTTGAGAACAGTGGCCATATGTCAGCTTTAGCAGCGGATGGGTGTCTTCCGAGAGTATGAGCCTTACACCCCCTAACTGTTGGTCTCTGTATCCTGCAGCGAATCCCTTAAATTTGCTGCATCTATATCACACAGAGGAGGTTCTGACCTAGTCAAAGACAGAATCAAGATGTTGACAATATCACTTTTGACCTTTTGAAAGAAGTTCTTTCTTCTCTGAGCGTTTACCTGAGGGTTTTGATAGAGTCAGTTAGAGAGGGGCAAGATGTGGTAAGCCTCTGGTGTTCCCTAAATCTTATAAATCCTAAGGTGAGGAGTTTCCTGCATGAAAAATGAGATCATTAAGCCCTAATGGCTCACACCAAGTGAGGTCTCCCTTCACTTTGCTTCCACCCTTCTGCTCATGCTAAGGATAAATGAGACCACAGATGGAGCCATAGACACAGGCCCACAAGATAAAGGGGATGATGTGCACGCCTTTGGGTGTGCCCCATTCTGGCACCAGAAGCCAGCAAGCCTTGTGAGAGGCAGTTTCTAAGGGGAACAAACTTATTTTCAAGCTTTTTCTCTATTACTCTTCTGGGCCTTAGCAGAACCCTGACATTCTCCTGGACACCTTCCCTTTCCTAGACAGACTTGCCCTGGCTACTTGCTTATCTATCAGGGCCAGAAGGATCGGGGATATTTTCCTTAATTCTAGCAGCTACATCCAGACCATTAACCATTGTCTCACGCGCTTCAACAACTTTTCCTCCGTGGATTCCAAGCCATCTTCTCATATCACTGTCTCGTTAGTTAAGCCCCTCTCACCCATTTTATTTGGTGTTGTCAGCCACTGATTTATACTTTTTCTTCCTACGATACCTAGCATCATCATTACCTATGAGAAGCTGTTGTTTCAAAACTCCAGCATGCTCTTATTTCTCTTCCTCTGTTCTAATGGTTGTACATTACAGTTGTATGTTACAAAACTGGTTCAACCTCCCAATCCCTTGAGGACTTTTAAAAAAATGTCCCAAAGTTCAAGCCCCATTCTAGGTGCCAGAGATAATGAGGTGAGATGACCAAGAAACCCCCAAGTCTACAAGCAAATACATGCCTGCTTCCAGTCCCTCCTCCCTCTCTCCAGCCACAATGAAAGACTAGGTTGCACAATGAAGGACCTCCTCCACTCAAAAGCAAACCTCTCAGTGAGGTCAGGTTCCTAGCCCCACTCACTTTTTCAGAGATTCTCTTCATTGGTTCTCCTACCTCTGCCCTGTCCATCTATCTCATAACCATGCAAACATGTTCCAGTATTTCTCATCTTTAAAGACAGTCAAATAGGAAATTACCATTAGACTATCACAGTCATAACTGCAATATGCAAGACCCACCAGTGGATGCTAAAATTAGTGGGAGAAAGTTTAAGGAGAAACCAGGTATTTGCGTAGTCTACAAGTACTCACACACTCTCCCTATACTTATTAACTACAGTAGGAAAAATAACACCATTAGAGAGATCTGGCAAGTGCCGCCTTAAGCACGTGTTCAAGGTTAACACCACAAGTAATAAGAATATAATATAAACTTCTTGTACCTCTGATATGGAGAATTGACAAAGAGCACATCAAGTCTGTGTTACTCTTGCCAAAAAATGCATAACTTCAGTTTAATCATAATAAAACATCAGACAAACCCAAATCGAAGGGCCTTTTTCAAAATACTTACCAGTGCTTTTCAAAAGAGTTAAGGGGTCATTAAAGGCAAGGGAAGACTAAGGAACTGTTGCAGACTGTTGGAAACTAAGGAGCCATGACAACTACATATAATGGAGGATCCTGAATTGGATACTGGCACAGAGGAAGTGTTACGGAATCTGGTCTGGATCACCCGGTGGAAGAACCAAGAGGCACTCGGAGATCTTGGAAGGCAGGAGGTTTATTTTACACCAGTGGGCTCAGAGGATATAATTCTCCAGAGGTCTGAGCCCAGAGTGTTAGTAGAGGGAACAATTTAGAGCCTGTTACTGCCACATTCCTCAATAATCAGGGACAGGTGTTTTTTTTATTAGTCCTGTCGGCCACCTTACAACAGATTTTCCCTATCAAAAGGACATGGTTGTGTTCCAATAAAACTTTATTTATGGACATTGAAATGTATATTTCACATAATTTATGAATTTCACATAATTCAATATATGAACTATATATTGAAATTTCTATTTCACATAAGTCATGGTATACTCTTCTTTTAATTCTTTTTCAACCATTAAAAATTAAATCATTTTTATGGAAAAAGTGGTGAAATCTGTAGAGTGTAATTTAGCAATATTGTAGCAATGTTAATTTCTCAGTGTTAATGATTGAACTATGGTATGTAACATATTAACATTAGAGGAAGCTGAGTGAAGGGTATGTGGAAACTGTGTACTGTTTTTGCAACTCTTCTGCAATTTAAACATTTTTTGAAAATAAAAAGTAAAGAAGAAAACAAAAAACCTCCCTGGGTCCCTCCAGCAAGGGCCTTCCCTTCTCTATTTTCTTTCATGGGCAAACTCCTTGAAATAAATGTCCACACACGCTGTTTCTACTCCTTCACCTCCCATTTTCTCTACCAAAACCATTCTGGATATTGTCACCAATGGCACCTAAGTTGACAAATTCATGGGACCTTTCCAGGCCTCATCGTCTATGACCTCTCAGGGCATGTGACTCAGCTGACTGCTCCCTCTTTCTTGAAACACTTTGGCTTCCAAGACACAAAGCTGTGGGTTTTCCTTCTACACCTCCAGCTCTACCTTCTCATTCCAACATCTCAATGTTGAAATTCCTTAGACTTCAGTCCTGGGCTCTGTTCTTCCTTCTGCACATTTTTGCCCCAGGTGATCTTATTCGTACTTCTGGCCTCAAATACCATCTATCCGCCAGTGATTCCCAAATTTATATCTCTATCCTAGACCTCTCTGCAGAGCTCCAGACTCATATATCCACATAGCTACTTAATATTGGACTTGGATATCTCAAAATAAAACTTTTGATCTTCACTCTGATATGTGCCCTTCCTTTTAATCACCCCTCTCATTAAATGATACCACCATCCCCTCCCACCTACCTAGTTGCTCATGTTAAAACTTCAGTGTCATTTCAGGCACCCCATTTCCCTCACCCAGCAAGTCCAATCCTTTATGAAATCCAAAATATGTACACAGAAACATTCCATTTCC
Source organism: Cryptoprocta ferox (assembly GCA_028646485.1). Classification (NCBI taxonomy): domain Eukaryota; kingdom Metazoa; phylum Chordata; class Mammalia; order Carnivora; family Eupleridae; genus Cryptoprocta; species Cryptoprocta ferox. The sequence goes on from CM053560.1 coordinate 12,020,467, forward strand.
TACTATATCTCCTGTACCCACTGTCATCATCTGCCCACACTATGGGCAAAAATCTCCCAACTGGTCTTTCTGTGTCCCCCTTGTGCTTCCTCCAGCCCAGGCTACAAACACTAATCACAGTGACCTTTTGAAAATGATATTCCATTATATCATTCTCCTGTTTATATTCCTTCCGTTGCTTCGGACTTCACACAGGAAAAAGTCCAAAAATATTAACAAGGCCTACCACATACTTTATGATTGGATCTCTGGCTCTCTTTCTGACCTGATCTCTTGCTCACTATGTTCTGCCCCCTGGCTTTCTCTCAATCCCTAACATACATAGACTCTTTGCCTGCCTCAGGACTTGGCATCTACATTTTCCTAAAATTTTCTCCCCCCCCCCCACCCCAGCAATTCACTTGTGAAATAGTCAGGATAGGCTAGATTTTGCTTTGGTAGCAAACACTCCCAACATCTTGGTAGCTTACACCCAAGAATATTTATTTATTGCTCACATCACAGTGTGATATAGGTCAGGGAGGCTCTTCTTCAAGAGGAGACTCAAGGGTTCCAGTTCTTAGAAATTGTGACACCCCATATTTGAAAGTTAGCCTTTGTAGTTGCCGTGGAAAGAGAAGAAAGTGTGGGTGATTATGTAGGGGGCTCTGGCCAGGCCTGGAAATGGCACATATCGTGTTTGCCCACACCCCATTGGCCAGATCACAGTCACATGACCCTAGCCTAACTGCAAAGGGGAAAAAAAAAAAGTAGTTTTCCTGTGTGTCCAGGAAGAGGAAATGAGATTGGTGAGCACCAGGCCAGTTTCTGCCACATCCTGGTTAAAACCTACTCGTCTTTAAAGAATCAGCTAAAATAATACTTCCTTATTAAGGCCTTCAAGTTCCTCCAACCTAAATTAGGTTAATATATTTTATTGTAACAGCTGATAATTTTCCTTGGAAAGTTTGCATTTTGTTATGTGATTATTTAATATTTATTTCCATTTCTAGACTGTAGGCTCTATGAGAGCAAGAAGGATTACACCTGTTTGGCTTCCACTGTTGCTAGCATCTATCACACTACTTGGTATATAATTGGTGTAAAAGTCGTTGAGGGAACAAATGAACAATTAACACACAGTCATTCCCTGGCTCCAGCTAGCACACTCCTTGTGGAGGAGAAAGTCAAATAAGTAGGCGGTCACGGTTTTGTGGGATAAATGTTCCAGGCACGTAAGCCCAGGTTGCTGAGGCAGCTTGAATGGGCTGTCAAGCTTTCTCTGCTTTTTCTTCCCTGAGAGTCTAATCTAGAAGTCTGCAAACTATGGCCTGCAGGCCAAATCTAGTTTACTGACTGCTTTTTATAGTCCAAGAGCTAAGAATGGTTTTTACATTTTTAAATGGTTGAAAAGAATTAAAAGAAGAATACATTGTGCTGCATGAAAATTATGTGATATTTAACTGCAATATCCATAAATACAGCTTTATTGGAACATGGCCATACCTATTAGTTTACTTATTGTCTATGGCTGCTTTCACACTACAATAGTAAAGTTGAGTAGTTGTGAAAGAGACCACTTGGCCCTTTACAGATAACGTTTGCTAACCTCGGATCTAATCCCTGCTGAGTTTAAAAGGTCACTTCTTTGTGAGTTACATCCAAGTGGCCATCTTTAATATTCCCCTTTTCCCATTCTCAGGTCTACTGCCAGAAATTAGGCCCCCATAAATTCTGTGAAAATCATAAAAGGGAAACCTCATTAAAGTGGAGTCAGGAGGCAAAGAGGGGGAGCCTATCACTCCACAGAAATTACAGGAAGAAATTGGCAATTACAGACTTCAATAGGTGAATAGTCAAGAGGAAATAATGATCAATTACAGGATCCAACAGGGAAAGATGTACATTGCATCTCCTACAAAAAATCAACTATCCCTACAACTCAGCCAATGAGAAACCATCATCATCCTGAACTCTTGCTTTTCTCCAATGGACTTTCCTTCAAAACAACCCCTGCCAACATCCTCCTTTTCCACTAAAAAATTTCTCTCCTTTGTTTAGTGGACTTGTCTAGGATTTTTTCATAGCTTGCACCTCCCAAGGTGCAATTCTCTGATATTCCTAAATAAACCCATTTTGTTGGTAAAATAAATGGCTATTTTTTTTTCTAGGTTAACAGCTCTATCTTTGCAAGAGTATTCTTGCCCTGTTATTTTTCTCCTTCTCTAGTCCATCCTTCTAACTACAACTGAAGCTAACTTCCAAGAGAACAGCTTTGGTATTGTAACTACTCTTTGAGACTTCCCAGCCTGGACAGTCTGGGACAAAATCTGCACTACTTAGCATGGTAGTCAAGGCTCTCCATTGTCTTTCAGCACCTTATCTCTTCAGCTGTTTCTCTTAGGTCATACTTCCACCCAGCCTTATTAATCACTTAACCCACCCTTTCCTTCTCTACGTCCAGGCTGAAGCTCACAGCTCATTTCTGCATGAAATGTCTGCTGCTGGTGTATCTATCTAACCGATCCTTTAAGTTGCTTATCTCACATTCCTCCTTGCCCTAAGAGCTTTCCCCGCTCCCCTACTGAGAATAATTATTGCCATCTGTGCAATTCTCTTAACAGTTTGTACCACTGTTTCGTTTCAAATTCTGCTTCATATTGCCTGTGTATATACAGACTGTTTCTCACGTTCTATTAAACGCTGCTTAGGGGAAGGGATTGTATTCTGTTTTATTAATCTCTGTATCCTTTTGATGACTTGCAGTATCTTGTACAAAATGGAAATGTCTATCCTTTGCAAAAGTCCTCACCGAAAGCTGGGATTGTGAGTTTTTGCTATGTCTAAGAACTACCTGCATTTACGCACAAATTCCACTTAACGTGTATAAGGCACACTAGGGCAAGTAACAGCTTTTTTAAGACACGCTGTCTTCCAGCTGGGCACACATCCGTGGATCGCTGCCGGGACCCTCAGGTGTGTCCGCAAACACGTGTGTGAGAAGCTCTTCCCTCTAGGCCCCTCCTCTGTCCATTGTGATTGGCGGACCAAACGTTCCAATCAGCCCTCCCCGCCTCTTTCAGCAATAGCCAATCACAGACTCCGAGCGCCTCCTGACTACTAGACACTGTTTACTAACAGATCGAAGCTGGGGAATAAGGGGTGTGACCGTTCTGGGGAGGTCAGGGAAGGGAAGGTCCTGACTGCGCGTGCGCACCAGCGGAAATGGGCGGGGCAGAATCTCAGGTCTCACCAATCAGAGTAGTCGCGTTTCTCCCTCTCCTGCCTCCCCGCCAAGCAACAACAATTTGAGGAGCGGGGCGGGGCGGCCCCTGAAGCATCAGAGAGGATTGCCCAATGAGAGCTGGCGTTCCCAGATGCGCGCGCCCTGTGCCCAATCAGCGAAGGCGGCTAGAATGGCTCCTCTACCTTGCTGACTGTGGGCGGAGCGGCCAGGAGGAGGAGGCGGCGGAGCAGGGGGCGGTTTGGTTGCGCGGTACTAGCGGTGCCCGCCGAAGGGGGAGGAGGCGGAGGAGCGAGCCGTGCGGCCAGAGCGGGAAAGAGACTCGTCGCTGCGTCCGAGTTCTGGAGCCGCCGCATCCCGGCTCCTGGGGCTGCAGCGCGAGCTGTGAGGGGCAGGGCGTCCGTTTTCTCCCGGGTTCCCGCGTAGGACCCCGCGGGATCGGAAAAAGGAGAAGATGGAGGAGGGCGGCAGCGGCGGCGCCGCCGCGGGGACCAGCGGGGACGGCGGTGCCGGGGGAGAGCAGCTCCTCACTGTCATGCACGAGCTGCGGACGGGTGAGCGACCCCGCCCTCTGGCGGTCGGGCCCGGCGCGGGGGCGCGCCCCGAGGACACGCGTGTGCCCGCGCGGGCGGGGGGCGCGGGGCCGGGCAGTGGGCGCGGGGGGCGGGCCCGGGGCGGGGCCTCGCGGGCCGGGCGGGAGCCGGGGGTCCCTGCAGGTGGGGGCGCCCCCCGGAGGGGGGCGCGGGCCGAAAGTTTTCCCGAGCCCCGGAATAAGCGGCGGGCGCGGGGCGTTGGGGTCGGCGGAGCGGCGGATTGCTGCCTGTTGGCACTCATCTCTGAGGCTGTCTTCACGCCCCCTTTCCGCACAGGTGACAGATCTGTCACTGCATCCTGTCCCGGACGAAAGGTGCGCCTTCCTCAGTGTAGGGCGAAGGACGCTTTGTTTGGGAACCGGACTTGCTTCTTCTCCCCTCCTATTCTTCCCTAGAGGTGGTCCCGGTGGGAGGTTGTGGAACCATCCCCTAAGGTGCCTGGGTCCTGTACAGATAAAAGGGTGGCTGTTCCCCGGGGAATTTCGTGAGTGCAGTGTCTTGCGAGATAGATAGGGATCGCGGGCTCCAGGATCTGTCTGAGTGCTTTTATTTGCAATTATCATGAAATACTATACTTGGCCTTGAATTCTTTCAGAGGTCTCTTGAGAAGAAGGTTCTGTAAATTTCAAGCTCTAAGTAAAAGCAACTAACCAGCCAGCCCGGTTAAGCGCTCACGTTCTCATGTTCTTACGTTTGAGATCACTAGAGTTGTCCCAAGCTTCATACTTGTGAGATTACTTTATTCGTTGTGTGGGTCCGAGTTGTTCATTTTGGAAAGTGGTTATTTTGACCAATCAGTACAGTTTGGGTTTAGATTTGTGGAGCCTAGTCTCGTATTAGAGATACTTTTTCATTTCTGGACAATACATTTTAATACATTTAATGAGTTCGTTATTACTCTTAAATGTTCTCGTGAGCATCTCTTAAGGCTTATGATTCAGCTTCTTTGGCATATAAAGATGTAGATACAGAGCTGATACAGCAGATATCAGGTGCACACCTAGTACACCTTGTTACCATTTTGAACAGATTGTAAAGTTAGATCTGTCACCTGTTCTTTTAGTTTTTGATATTTCTAAGGAGATTGCTGGTTAGCATTCCACAGAGTGCCAGTGTGGTGACTTAATTTAAGAGGGGTGTCAAATGCATGTTTACTTATTTCAACGTTTTTAAACGTTGGTGTGTTTTTTTGGTCGTTGTGAATTTCTTATGTATCCTGAGCTAGTTACCCCACAATCTTTTTGAATTCCTAACATAACCTGTGTGGGTTTGGTTGGTTTGATTTTTCTCTCTCAATTTAATAGACAACTTATGTTTGAAAGAGCCGTGAAGTCAGTTTTTTCAGTAAACATTTATTCAGTATTAAAATCTGATTTGCGCCAGACAGGCTCGGTGTCAGGTGCTTTCTGGTGTGCAGATTTTGAATTTCTTTCTTTCTTTCTTTTTTTAATCTTATGTAACAATTCGCTGGTTTATATGTGTAGAATTGTGCTGTATCACAAAAGCTACATACACTCGTCAGCTATCGGCCATGGTGCAATGAGCAGCTTTTTGTTAAGTGACCAAAGAGCACCCTATCTGTTATTTAGCAGTAGACCAACTGGTCAGTTTCTGGGTTTTGCAAACAATGCTAGTTTTGTAGAAAACAATGAGTACTGCTTTACTTCTTCTCTGCTAACCCTGTGAATCATCACCTTCAAATTTGCATTTTACAAATTTTACTGATAGATGGTGAGATTATACTGAGTTCATTGGTACTGTTAACTGTCAAAGGAAATGAAGAGTCATTTTGATTTATTGCTGAACACTGGGACAACTGACCGGATACAGTGGTCAGAAATACTGTTAAAACATAACTTGAAAGATTTGTTCATCTTCAGCCAACTGCGTTCTTGTCAGCACATGATGCTATAATAGGCATCAAAGTAATTTGATCTGATGTGGTCCTTTGTCACAACGTGGACAAGCATTATAGCCATATCACATCAGCAGCTGGTGATTGCCCGTTTGTGTCCAACACCATACTGTATGCTGTAGAATGAATCAGAAGGCAATGAAAGTCACATGGAAAGTGTTTCACTTGTGTGGACATGGAAGGTGTTCCAGTTGTGTAGACTGAGTAGCATGCTATAGCTGGACATGGAATTGGAAGACTTAATTCTGCATCCTAGCTCTGCCACTTAACTCGCTGGGTAGACTTGGGCAAGGCACTTGAACTCTTTCAGACTCACTTCTCTCATCAACTAAATGGGAGAATTGAATAAGACCCTGCTGGAAAAGTGCTAAGCAGTTTGCTTAGTACATGTGACACATTCAGGAGATGTTGATTGCATGTAAATCTGAAAATCATTTAATGATGGTATCTCTTCTTAAAGTGTGTGAATTAATCCCATGTAACTAAGAAAAGAAATCACTTATTTGGTGCTTAGCCTACGTCACATTGCTGGCTCTCATCTTTTTCTGTGTATATCTTGCCTTCTGAAGTGGAGTGTAAACTCCCCATGATCCCTGCTACTGCTTAGCAGCCTGTGTATATCACTTCAATAACTTTTAACACACGGTACTGTAATAATGGATTTACTTGTCTGTGCTAGACTGTAGGGTTCTTGGGGGCAGACACCATGTCCTTTGTCCATTTTCAGCCCTTGGCATATGGTATGGACTCAAATATTTGTTGAATGAACTCATTGAATAGATGAAAATCCAGGACCAAGCAACAACCAACAGTTTATTGTATTTCCTAGTATCTTGTAGATATTAAGTGATTGATAAATTGATGGCATTAATTATAAACGCCAAAGAATGAAGAGTCAAGGACTGATTAAATCAGTTATGCATCCATTTCTTGACACTTTCTGTTTTCTAGGCTAAATGGCACTGATGATACCAAAAATGACTAAGCAAAAGAGAAGAGGCCATGTGAACCATTAATTAGGATATATTGTCATAATTATAACAACAGAGGGCTATACAGAGTATAAAAGTAGCAAAGAAGAGGTTAGGACTTTTAGGTTTCAAATAATCAAATCTCTCTGTTGAACAGCCACAAAAAAACAAAAGAGGGAGGTATTATTGGAAATATATTGGATTATTTTACCCACTCATTTATTCAATAAATATCTCATTACCTCTTAATCCTGAGTGCTGGTTTAGATGGTGGGGTTACAAGACAGATATGGTCTTGTCATTGGAAGGGCAGAATTGCATCAAAAATCCCTTGAACCAGAGACATATATTGTTTGTACTCCCTCCATCTTAAATATTTGCTTGTTTCTTAAAAATTTTTTTAATGTTTATTTATTTTTGAGAGAGAGAAAGAGAAAGCACGTGCGCGCGCGAGCATGAGTGGGGGAGGGGACAGAGAGAGAGAGGGAGACACAGAATCTAAAGCAGGCTCCAGGGTCTGAGCTGTCAGCACAGAGCCAGATGTGGGGCTCGAACCCACCAACTGTGAGACCATGACCACAGCTGATGTTGGACACTTAACCGACTGAACCACCCAGGCACCCCAAATCTTTGCTTGTTTTTATATGAAGGCTTCATGCTTATCCATTGCTGTCTACCTTTTCCCACATGGGAAGGATCATGGTTGCTCACAGACCCCAAGTCTTATATCTTACAGCTGTAGGTATTGGAGAAATACTGCCTTTTTTTACAACTTCAGGTATAAACATTTCAGGGAAGGACCTTATTGACCTGGCTTTGGACAGATGCTCACTTTCAGAAGGCCAGGGAATGGGATCATGACTTACTAACATGACAGCTGCTGTAGCGAACATGTAGATGGGGGTGAAACCAAACTCTTAGAAGAGGAAGGGTTGCTGGGAAGACATTTCCTTAGATGTCCTTCATTAAGAGAGAGAGCCTAACACTAAGGAGACGGTCAAGGAAGGGGTGTTACCTACCTATTGCTGTGTAACAAATTATCCCAAAACTTAGTGGCTTGAAATGACATGATTTCAGTGAGTCAGAGATCCAGGAGTTGCTGAGCTTGTTGGTTCTGACTCAGGATCTCTCATGAGGTTGTAGTCAAGATGTTGGCCGGGACTGCGGTCGCCTGAGGACTCATCTGGGGCTGGAGAGTCCCCTTCTAAGACATCTCTCTCCCTCATGTTGTTGGCAGGAAGCCTCACTTCCTTGCCATGGGGACCTCTCTATACTGCTGCTTGAATGTCCTCATGATGTGACAGCAGGCTCCCCCAAAACAGGCAATTGGAGAAAAAGAGCAAGGCAGCAGTATTTATTAAACAGGTTTTTGAAATATAATTTACATACCATAAAATACACTTGTTTTCATTGTACTATTTAGTGAATTTTAGTATATTTATAGAGTTCTGCAACCATCATCACAATCTAATTTTAGAACATTTCCATCACCCTGAAAAGAAACGTCTTGCCCATTTATATCAGCCACTCCACAGTATCACCAGCCCTCCCCAGCCCGAGGGAACTGCTAATTCTACTTTCTGCCTCTGTACATTTGCCTAGGGACATTTCATGTAATAGAATTTTACGATATGTAGCCTTTTATTACTGGCTTCTTTCACTGAACGTAGTGTTTTCAAGATTCATCCACGTTACAGCCTGTATCTGCCCTTCATTTTTTTAATTGACAGATACCATTCCATTACACGGATATGCCATCTTTTGTTTATCTGTTCATTAGCTGACTGACATTTGGGTTGTTTTCACCTTTTGGCTATTGTGCCGTAAGGATGCTGTATACATTTGCATACAACCTTTTTAGTGTGGATCCATGTTTTTAGTGTGGATCCATGTTTTTGTTTCTTTTGGGTACATTCCAAGAGTAAAATTACTGGATCACACGGTAGGTCTGTGTTTAACTTCGTCAGTTTTCCAAAGTGGTTTTACCACTTTATGGTCCCAGTAGCAATGTACAGGGCTCCAGTTTCTCCACATCCTTGTTAACACTTGTGATTATTGTTTTGCTTGTAGCCCTCCTAGTGAGTAAGAGGTGGTATCTCATTGTAGTTTTGACTCGTGTTCCCCTAATAATTCATAATGTTAAGCATCTTTTCATGTGATTATGGGCCAGTTGCATATATTTGGAGAAGTCTCTTCAGATCCTTTGCCTATTTTTTAACTGGTTAATTTGATCTTTTATTACTGAAATGTGAATCTTTATGTATTCTCAATACAAGTCTCGTACCAGATATGTTCTCCCATAAGGTGGGTTGTCTTTTTGTTTTTGTTTTTATTTTTGATGGCATCCTTATAGGCACAAAAGCCTTTAATTTTGATGAAGTCCAATTTATTTCTTTTCTTTTGTTTCTTGGCTCTTGGTGTTGTATCTAAGAAACCATTGACTAACCCAATGTTCAGGAAGATTTATACCTGTTTTCTTCTAAGAGTTTTATGGTCTTCGCTGTTATATTTGGGTTTTTGACCCATTTGTTGAAAGACTGTTCTTTCCCATTTTATTGTCTTTCTACCCTTGTGGAAAATCAATTGACCGTAGATGTATGGATTTATTTCTAGACTCTCTTTTCTTATGCCAGTACCACATTGTGCTGACTACTGTAACTTTGTAGTGAGTTTTTGATCTTGGGAAGTGTGAGTCCTCCAATCTTGTTTTTCTGTTTTCCAAATGGTTTTGGCTATTCTGGGTCCCTTGAATAACCATAAGAATTTTAGGATTAGCTTGTCAATTTTTGCAAAGAAGTCCACTGGCATTCTGTTAGGGATCACATTGAGCCTGTAGGTCAGTTTTAAGAGTATTGCCATCTTAGCATAGTAAGTCTTCTGATCCATGAACATGGAAGGTTTTTCCATTTATTTAGATCTTCTTTCATTTCTTTTAACAACATTTTGTAGTTTTCAGAGTATGAGTTTGTATTTTTTTGTTAACTTTGTTCCTAAGTGTTTTATTCTTTTTGATGTTATTATAAAAGCAATTATTTTCTTGATTATTTCAATTTCTGTTCATTGTAAGTGTGTGGAGATATAATTTATTTCTGTATGTTGATCTTGTGTCCTGCAAACTTGCTGAACTAGTTTATTAGTTCTAATAGTTTTTTAGTGGACATCTTAGGATTTTCTACCTATAAGATCGTGTCATCTGCAAGTAGAGATGGTTTTCTTCCTTATCAATGTGCATGCCTTTATTTATTTATTTATTTATTTATTTTGCTTACTTGCTTGGTCTAGAACCTTTAGTATAATATGTTCAGTAGAATTGGTAAGAGCATGCATCCTTGTCGGGTTCCTGATCTTAGCGGGGAAGATTTAGTCATTTACTATCCTTCACCATTATGTATGAGGTCAACCGTGGATTTTTCATTCTTCTTACAGGGTCAGCCCTGTATGAAGTTGAGGAAGTTCCCTTCTTTTCCTAGTCTGTTTGGATGGGTTTTTTTGTTTGTTTTTTATTTATTTTTTTTTAATCATGAAAAGACATTGGATTTTGTGAGATGCTTATTTTGCATCTATGCAAATGATCCTGTGGTGTTTGTTTTTTGTTATATTGGTGTGGCATATTACAGTAATTAATTTGGAGGTGTTAAGTCAATCCTGCATTCCTGGGATAAATCTCACTTGGTCCTCAGTCCTTAAGTCAAGAGGGATTCAGGTATATGTTGGGGAGAAAAGTCTTCTCCGGTGGCAAGTCTCCTGTCATATCAGACCCAACATTAATCTCTACTCCAGGACAAGAAAGAATCTTGAAACCTCAGCTTCCTGGAGACATAAGTGGTTTGGTGGGCAGGATTGAACTCTTCCTGTGAAAAAGAAGCTGATGCTTGGTGAAAACCCCTCTTGGGAAAAATCTAACATAGTAACATCATGCGTTGATTGAAACTTTACAATTAAATCCATCATGGAGAGATGTCAGTCCCAGAATGCAGTGGGAGGGAGGGGTTGTCACAGTTATTTCCTCTGAGCTCCCATAATGATTTACAGATCTCTTTATGCACCTCCAAGGTGAGAGCACTCCTACATTCCTCTGGTTTGTGAAGGAAGATGAATAGGGTCTAAAATAGAATCTTGCCCTCATTATGTTTGTCCCTAGCCATGTCCCTTCGGGTTCAGCTATAGTTGTTCCTCCAAAAATCAAGTGAGCTCTCTGGACTTAATATCTTCCTAAAGTATTGAGTGAGCTGATGAGTTCACCTTTTTTTTTTTTTTTTTAAACATTCAGTAGGCATTCTCCCCTGTGACTGCAGACAGAATAGGGAGGTAAAGTTCCCAATTTTTAGTACAGTACTTGGTATTGCAGTTACTTTATTTCACACTCAAATTTTTGTGTAGGTGTGCTTCTTTTTATAACCAGTGTGTTCCTGACAAAAAATTGTGTAAATAATATTTTTGTATATCAAACTATTTGGAATATAGAAGGTGAACTTGCTACTTAAGAGAGTTCTGAGGTTAATTCTTGAATTAAAACTTTTTGACTGGAGTACCTGGGTGGCTCAGTCGGTTGAGCGTCCGACTTCGGCTCAGGTCATGATCTCACAGTTTGTGAGTTCACGTCCCACATCAGGCTCGCCACTGTCAGTGCAGAGCCTGCTTCGGATCCTCTGTCCCCTTCTCTCTTTGCCTCTTTCCTGCTTGTACTCTTTTTCTCTCAAAAATAAACATAAAAAGAAAAACTTTTGATTAAGTTCTCCATTGGTAAGCTTTACCATTACTTTGTAGATTTGGCCTTACATTGCTGTTTTCTGACACCATCCTTACAATTTAGGTAGCTGCAAATAGATAAATGGTGGAGTCTTGTGTGGCTGAATAAAGACACCCCAAGTCCCCCAAGATGTCCATGCCCTAACCTACAACCTGTGAATATGTTTCCTTACAAGGCAAAGAGACCTTGCAGGTGAGATTATCCTAGATTATCCAAGAGGGCCTCGTGCAATCACAGGGTCCTTGTAAGAGGGAGACAGAAAGGTCAGAGTCAGAGAAGGGGATGTGACCGTGGAAACAGAGCTTGAAGTGACGCCATTGCTGAAAGGGGGCCATGAGCCAAGGAATGTGGGCAGCTCAGCTATCACCTTGATTTTAGCTCGGTAAGATCCAGTTTCAGACTTCCGATCTCCAGAACTGTAAGAAGACAAATTTGGGTTGTTAATAAATCACGAAGTTTATGGGTGTTTTTTTTCTTTCTGTTTTTACAGCAATAATAGGAAACTATTAAACCTTGCTTAAGATTGGGTGAGCCAAGAGATAATTTTGCCCCAAGCCTGGATAATTGGGTATGATAACAATGTGAAGCAGGCAGTTATTGAAGCAACTGTTTTAGTAGAAAATGGTAACAAGTGTTTTTCTTAACAGAAGCAGAATGGTGTCCTCTCTAAGGAATCCCCAAGAAGACATTCCTTTCTGATCTTAGTACCAACCCTAGCTGAGCTGCTTTTGACCAGCTGTTCTGTTTTCCATAGGAACGCTGTGAAGTGGGTCCCTCTTTTATCAAGTTAGTGCTAGAAAGATTCACAACTCAAGCCTGTGTCACATGAGATTGTGGTCTGGCATGCATCTCGAGTCTCTTTCGAGTATCACTTTTTTCTCTAATCTACCTTCTTTTTCTGTTTTCATTCTTCTGCTTTAGTTCATCCAAGTAATTTGCCTTGAATCTTTTCTGGACCAGGGGAGGAATTAGGTAAATATATAATTAAATGCATTTATATTCAAACACATATATACAAAGCGTAAATAATATGGGCAATATGGGAAGATATTTGACTTTCTCTTCAGTGTTTTGCTTCTTAAATAAAATCTTTGTCATATGGTGTTCATGCTATTTTTATATTTCTCCTAAAAGAAAAAAGGGTGAGGTCTTTATTAACTAATAGCACTTTTGATTTTTTTTAAATGATAAAAATGAGAGAAATAATGAGAAATTAATAAAATAGAGGCATACTTTCAGAAATGAATTCTGTTGGCAGAAGGGTGGAGAGCGTAAGACAGTTTTCTACATTAGTGGAATATCCCTTCATCAACTGGAAAATTCAGTCAACTGAAGCACTCTGTCCTCTGACCACATCAATACTGGAGTGGAATTGTATGTTTTTCCTAAGGGAAAAACTATTCAAAATATGCAATAAGGGTAATGTTGCACCTCAGATCTAAATACGATGCTGTCTTAAGAGGACATGAATGCTGAATCCTAGCAGATTTGCAGTGACACTTTCCCGTGAACTTGCCCCCATATGTCCTTTGTGTGTCTGTCATACATACATTATAATTATGGCTGGATTAGGACAAATCTAATGGTGCACACACAAATCAAACTCATCACCTAATTTTGCCATGTGTAAGTCGGGCAAAAGAGCCACAGTTTTATTCATCCATTAAGGACTGTCGAATTTCTACTTTGTGTCTGGCACTGTACCAGATGCTGGGTTTTAGCAAGGAACAAAGTCTGTGGCTGCTGCCCTCACTGAGCTAAATCTGAGAGAAAGACCTTAAATACATAATCATATGATCACCATATGATTGCAATTGTGATAACTGTGTGAAGAAATACAGGGTTCTGGGGTGCCTGGGTGGCTTAGTCGGTTAGGCATTGGACCCTTGGTTCCGGCTCAGGTCTTGATCTTGCGGTATGTGGGATGCAGCTTCGCGTTGGGCTCTGTGCAGATGGTGCAGAGCCTGCTTGGGATTCTCTCTCTCTTTCCCTCTCTGTCCCTCCCCTGCTCGCGCGCTCTCTCTCTCTCTCTCTCTCTCAAAATAGATAAATAAACATTAAAAAAAAAAAAAGATACAGGGTTCTGTGAGAGAGTCTAACAGTGGCCTGACATCACGTTAGGGGTGAGAGAAGGCTTCTGTGAAGTAGTAACTTTCAAGAGGCCCTGGCTATCACAGGGTGGTGAGTCAGGGGAAGCAACACAGATGGTCCTTATGTGGGAAATGGCTTGGCACACCAGGGTTACTGGAAGACAGGCCTCTGTGCCTCGGACATTATATCCAAGCAGGTGAGTCACAGGAAATGAGGCTGGAAAGGTAGCCAGAGCCATTTTGTGCAGGGATTTGAAGGTTGTGATGAGGCGTTCAGGTGTTATCCTGAGTGCAGTGTGAGGCCGTGAAGGATTTTTCCGAGATTAGTTTTGCACTAGAAAAAATGGCTCCCACTCTTGTGAGGAGAATAGGCAGGAAGACTGCGTGAAGGGAAACCAGTTAAGAGCTGTGGCAGAAGTTCAGATGGAACGTACAGTTTGGATTAGGTAACAGATGAAGAATTGTGAATATGTTTGTGATGTATTTAGGAGGTAGAATCTCAGCAGAACTTAGTGTTGTATTCCTAGGGGGGTTTCTGGCTGGAACAAATGTGTGTTTGAAGGTGCTCTTTGTTCAGATGGTGTATTCATTTTCCATCGCTATGTAACACATGACCACAATTTTAGGGATCGTAATAACACCCGTTTATTAGCTCACAGTTGGGTGGGTTAAAAGTCCACCCAGAGTGGCTGAAATCAGGGTGGTAGCCATACTACTCTTGTCTGGAGGCTCTGGGTAAAAACCCACTTCCAAGCTCATTCTTGTAGTTGGCAGATTTTCGTTCCTGTAGTTGTTGGCCTGAGGTCCCGGTTTCCTCGCTGGCTGTGAGCCGGGGGCCTCTGTCAGCTGGTAGAAGCCATCTGCATTCTTTCTCATTTCGCCCTTCTATCTTCAGGCAACGGTACGTCAAGCGCTTCGAATGCTTTGACTCTCTGACTTTTAGATATTCTTCTGTAATCTCTAGGCCTGTGTGATTAGGTCCAGCCTACCTAGATACCCTGCTCATCATAAGGCCAACTGATTTGGGACCTTAGTTACATCTGCAACAATCCCTTTATTGCAAGGGTGTTATCATATTCTTTCACTCAAGGGGCAGGAGATCATGCAGAGTATCATGGGGGGCTCATCTTAGAGCGCTGCCTTAGAACTCACAGATGGTAGACAGGCATGATATATGTGGGGGTGGGCAGAAAAGATAGGATCCAGTTTTATGTGGATCAAAGCAAGTTTGAGATACGTTTGACATGTTCTGTGTGCCACCTCGTAGGTACTTTCATCGACTCATTTAATCCACACAATAACCTCATGAAGCATTACCATTCCAGTTTTCCAGACGGGGAGGCTGAGTCTTAGAGAGGTTCCCTGACCTGTTCAGGGTTACCCAGGAAGTAAGTAGAAGAATAAGTTTTGAAAGCCAGGCAGTCTGGCCCAAGTCCCATCTAAGTCACTGTGCTTTCGTTCCTTAGTAAGCTGTGGGTCTGAAGCTTGGAAAAGATGTCTGTGCGGCAGGCGACGATCCTAGCATTGCTGAGATTTAGGTGACATTGAAGGCCCAGGTGGAGGTGAGATCATCTTAGCAGAGACTGTAGAATGGAGAGAGGAAGAGGACTCAGAAGCGAGCCGTGGACAACTCGACGGTTCAGAGGATGTGTTGAAAAGGAGGTCCCTGCAAAGGGACACGGAGGGGGAACAGCCAGAAGAAAAGCCAGGAGAGAACCTTGGGGAAGTCCAGGAGGAACGGTGCCTCACGGGCACATGTCCAGTCCGACCGCCCAGCTCACCGCCTTACCTAGAGTGGTCGTGGCCGAGAGTTGGCAGGAGAAGCCAGAGCGGATGGGCTGAGGAATGGATGCAAGGGGAAACAACTTCGAGAGACTTGATTCTGGAGGAGGTTAGAGAGAGAGACTTAGGGACAGGGGGTTTCGAGGTGGGTATTTGTGGTTGTTTTCACGTGCGTGGTGTTAGAAGATCCTGGATACCACTAGTCTGAATCCATTACAGAGAGAGAGATTGAGGTCGAAACTCCACAAACGCCAGCAGATAGCTGACGGCAGCAGGGTCCTTTAGAGGAAGGGGACATGAGGTGGGAGCAGCGATTGGCCTCTGATAAGAGAATGCCACTGCTTCTAGGATAATAAAAGGGAAGAGGGAGAGGATACAGGTGCGTTTGTTGATTTGGTGGCAGGAAGATATGGGAGTTTTGAGCTCATGCATATTTTTTTTCCCTTCGCTATGAATTGTGAAGCAAAGGCAATTCTTTATTCAAGAAGAAAGAAAGAACGTCATTGTTTAAAAAATTGTTACTCTGGTCTTTTAAACCTTCTTAGATCTAGAAAAACACGCAGAAAGTTGACACAGAATGTGCCCGCTATAAGATGAAAGTTTACACAACGTTGTAGAACTGCTTACGGAAAAGAGGTTTTCAGGCCCAGCCATTGAAATGCTTCTGTGCGCTCCCAGAGGTCAGTTCTCTGAACATGTTCTCTGGATCATGCCAAAATTCTTAGTAAGCATAATGTTCTTTTTCTTCTTTTTGAAGTGTTTTATATTTAGTTCAGTTCTTCTAAGTTAAATTTATTTGGTACGCGTATTGGAAAAAAGGCTGTTTGTTACTGCTTTATAAGCATTTTGTTTTCTTATTGACTCTGTTTTCATGCTGGCTCAATCGTGCCATTCCGAAATCAGTTGGATAAGTAAACAGGACTGTTTTATACACCGAAAGTACAGTGAGTCTTCAAGGTAAGTGACCCTGGCAGTAAGAGAAAAGTGGGCAGCATTGTTTTAAAGTACACAGATATTAAATATAACTTTGTTCTGCCTCCAGAAAAATGCTGTCCAGAGACATGGTTTGAGGCCCAACCACAAATCTAAACAGCTTCAGAATAGCTTACCACCTGGCAGTTAAAAGGAACCTGATGTGCTAACTATTTAGCGTGTTTTCCAGCCCTCATATATTCATTCCCTAGCACTGGGCTATTGGAGCCTGCAGACAGAGGTTAAAGATTTTCGATTTCAGAGTTAGGTATGTGCTGTGAATACCGCGCTGGACACCCCCCAAAGTTAGAGCTTATCTGATAAATTGTTTTAGAAATAATTTAGTTCCCCCTGACAAAAAGAAAAAAAGAACTAAAATAGCAGAGGAAGATTTGTTTCTCACTGCATACAATTGTCACCTTTTGACTGAAACTAAAATTAATCCAAGAAGCTTATGTTTTTGTAGTGTTGAATAAGAAAGGCAAGATTTCATAAGAAAAGTTGTTTTATAACTTTATTAGATTGGTCTCAGCAAATTAGATGCTAAATACACATTTCCTAGTTGGTATATTAAAAATAAATCCAGGCATATTAAATGAAGATGATTGAGTCAGATTGTGCTCTCACACCTCTTTTTGAAATCTTCCACTTCCTCACAGAACTTACTCCCATTCTCTCCCTCCCCTTTCCCTCATCCTCAAACTCTCCTTCCCACGAACACATTTGAATCGTCTTGTTAAAAAAAAAGAACTTCTGTGGCCCTTGAGTTTTTGCTGTCATTCTCTTTTCCACCAGTTTTTGAAAGAGCAGTTTATACAGCTGTTTCTACTTCTTTCTCTCCCATTCACTCTTTGATGTGCAGAGGGCTTCCATCCCAATCCGTCCAGCACGACGGTCCCCTCTGAAGTCACTAAGGTCGCCCTGTTTTCCTGATCCAGTGGAAATGCCTCTGTTTTACTTAACCTCTTTCAGAGCAGTTGGTGCTCAAGTGCTGGCACTGTCTTCCCTTTACCCAGGGACACTGTGCCCTTCCTCCTGGTTCTTTGTCCCCAGCCTCCATCTCTCTGTGTGTCTCGTAGATATTGGTAGTCTGTTGTCAGCCCTCTTTTCTTCTGGGAAATCAGTCATCATTGTGGCTTGAACTACTATCCAGTCTAGTTTCAGCGTAGCTGTCTTCAGTGAGTTTCTGATCAGTTATTCCCAACTGCCTACTGAACATAAAACAGGCGGGTAGCCCACAGGTACCTTACACTCTCAAGTTGAATAATGCTTCTTCCTCCAGCTTTCCATGTTTTACTTCATGGGACTGTCATTCTCCATCCCTCCAGGACCCTAACGAGAACCATCCTGCACTTCCTCCTCTACCTTACATTCTCCCTGCCCATCCATTCGCTCTCCCCATTGTGTATCTTATAACTCTGAAGTGTCTCCTTTATCTGTTTCTTGCTCACCCACTGCCACTACCACAGTCTTAGATCAGTGTCTACCCTGATGGTAACACCTATCATTTATTGAGCTTTGTGTGTTAGGAAATCTGCCAAGCATTTTGTGTGTCTTGTTGAATTCTGAAAATGTACACATGTGATGAGTATTTTCTCTGACACCTGTAGTGCATAAGTCCATTAAAAATTTTTTTTTTAATGTTTATTTTTGACAGAGAGAGACAGGTAGAGACAGAGCATGAGCAGGGGAGGGGCAGAAAGAGAGGGAGACACAGAATCCGAAGTAGGCTCCAGGCTCCGAGCTGTCAGCACAGAGCCCGACCTGGGGCTCGAACTAATGAGCCTTTGAGCCATGAGATCACGACCTGAGCCGAAGTTGGCTGCTCAACCAACTGAGCCACCCAGGCACACACAAGCCCATTTTCTATCTGTTTCAGTCATAGCAAACAGTTCTGTGTGGGCTTCAACTCGCTACAGTTTGATGGTGTCTAATTCCAGGTACACGTGCTGCACATTTTCATTTTCTGCCCCAGGACTTTGCCTCCTACTCTAAGGTTTAGGACCCTAGTGGGAGCTGGCTTGGCAAGCACAAGTGCATATCCCAGAAACGTACGAATGAATGTCCCACTGATGCCACCCTCACCTAATGGGGGATGATGGAAGCTGATAATAAATGCTTCTCTGTATTGATCCGGGAGTGGAAAATTCTGAGGGGCATTCCATACATTCCTCAAAAGGTCCAGATTAAAAAAAAAAAGTCCCAGATTAGATTGAGTTGATAATGCATCCCTGTATTGGCTTTTCCTTCTTCCCTATTCACTCTCCTGAGTTCTTCCTCGTTCTTTCTCACTGCGATTAACTTCCAAACAAACCACGTGCACATGAGCCCCAGCTAAGACAGTACCTCACTGGCTCTAGGAAGCATACTTCAGATGGAGTATTGGAGCAGGTCGCCCACTGGTGACATCGCAACAGGGAGGGACACCGTTGTCGGTGGTCACCCCTGGCATGTGTGACAGAACAATTACTGAGACTCCAACCTGCAAGGCATTGGGACTGGCATTGAATGGAAGGCGAAGCGTTGGGTTGTGCCACAGCTCTGTGACTTGAGTAGTATGGGACAGTGGTGATTCTAAAAGGACTCTGAAGTTGATGGACCTCTTTTACCATTGGAAACTTGAAAATGAGGGACTGACAGACTTAGGCCAGCCCGCTATCATCGCGGGACACACTCTGAAAAGACAGCCTCCATGGCAGCATTTGAAAAGATTGTCATTGCCTGCAGCCGGAGGACAGCTGATGCTAAGGAAGCAGGCCCCGGATTTAATCCTAAGGGTGATAGAGCCGTATGTCTTTTTGGGTGGGTTTGTACCGTGGCAGCTGAGCTAACCTGAGAATTACGTTTCCCAGAACTCCCCTCTGGGTTCTGGGTTAGCACTGGCCCCAGAGATATTTTGAGCAAGATTTAAAGGCAGGAGTGAAGCAGCAGCTGTATTCCTTTTACATGTGAAGGTTGGTACTCGGCACTGCTGCGGCTCCCACACGTCGTTGCCAATCTGCTGTGTCATATTGTTGGCAGGCAGCAGCTTTCACCACCAGGCCTGTAGCTCTTTCAGCTCCTGTTGGTTCCCCTCCATCAACTTCTTAGAATGCTTGGTCATAATGTGCAGCGTTTCCCCAGGTTGCCTGCACCATCGAAGTTGGAGGCATGGAAAGTAGGAGAGACAGGTTGTTACTTAATCTTCATGGGTTCCAGCTTGTCTTTGGTATTACAGTCTATCCTTGCTCCTTCCCCCTTCACATTCTCCTTTCCTTTCCGCTTGCTTGCCCTGCTCTCTTCAGACTCCAATGGACCCTGCAGAAGACACAGAAGCAGCAGTATTACATAGACTGTTTAACTCTCTGACCTGTGTGAGATCAAATCCCTGTATATGTCCTTTATTCTATACTGTTCATATATACACTCTGCCTTTCCTAGATACCCTTGATGGGTATTTAGGGTCAAAGTCAGCACCCTCAGATGGAAAGAGTAGGACCCTGAGATCCCTGATGGGAACATCTGGGTGGATGAGCCTGATAATTTTGGACCCCTGAATTTCCCTGATCCTCTGGACAGGCAGAATCCGTGCCTTGTTAGAACAGAACAGCCCTGTCATGTTTGGACACCATGCAAAGATCTTGTTGAAGTTCATGCCTCCCCAAATGATGCTTGTCCTCTCTAGAATCTGCCCGGCCCTCTACCCCTGTTGCCTCTAGAACTAGATGCAATGTTTGCATAATCTAATCAGGGATATTCTTGTTCTGGGAGGAAATACTCAGACAAATAATTCCAGGAGCTGGTTAATAAGTACCCATAGGAACAGGAGGAGTATGTGGGGGAGTGGATCTTGAAGGTATTGGGCCAGAAGTGACAGAAAAATGAGGCTGGATGGGAGAGAATTTATTAACATGGGAGCACTATTCATAAGTCAGGATTTAATATCCTAGTAACCTGGTCCTAATATACTGCAGGGATAGTTTCTTGAAGCTTGGACATGAATATGACCTCCAGTAAATTAGATAGATATGCAAGAACAGCTTTGGCAGAGTATGAAAGTCAGAAGTTTCAGAGAAGAAAGAATATTAGAATGGATTTATTATATGAGACTAGGGAACATACTATCTGATCATGTTCCTTAGGAAGGTCCAAAGAAAACACATCACTCAACAAGGTAATCCAGAATGCACTAGTGATGGGAAACAGGCTGGGGTTGATAGGAGGTGCTACCATGGAACGGGGTTCCCTCGTGTCCATAGAAATGATAGGATTCTGGAATAATGGAAGCCAGATGGTGGTACTTACCATCAGGGGCAAGGGAGAAGTAATTACCATAAAGGGTGAAGTAGCATTCAGGGGGCCTTGACCTACAGAGCTCTGTGGCCATGGCACCAGAAAAGATGGACAGCCAACCAGGATGTAACTTGATTAAGCCCTTCATCTCTGCGGGATCTGAGCCTTCACTTACTTGCCTTGCTCTTGGACTCTGGTCCAGATGCCTCTTCAGCCTTATTTACCAGGCACGGAAGCAACAGCAAACCTCCTAGTAAATTCCTTTAGTTCAAGATAAGCTCCTCCCTGTCACCATTATACGGTAGCAACTGGCTCCTCCTTGAAAGGCTCGGTGACTAATTTATTTTTTTCCAGCTTTATTTGAAATATAATTGACATGTACCACTGTGTAACTTGAAGATGTACAATGGAATGCTTTGGTACACGTGTGTTCAGTGACAGAGGTGGGAGGGAATTTGAGCTATATTCTATCTATATTCTTTTTTTTATGTTTTATTTATTTTTGAGAGAGAGAGAGAGAGAGAGAGAGAGAATGAGCAGGGGAGGGTCAGAAAGAGGGAGACATAGAATCCAAAGACAAGCTCCAGGCTCTGAGCTAGCTGTCAGAACAGAGCCCGACACGGGGCTTGAACCCCCCTGAGATCATGACCTGAGCCGAAGTCGAACGCTTAACCGACTAAGCCACCCAGGCGCCCCTATATCTATCTATATCAGTCGCCTCTGAAGCAGGGCCTCACATCATTTTCAGACTCTTTCAGTCAGTCTTTGACTCCCGTTGCCCTGACAGTGACTTCTCTGAAGTAAGCTCACCGCCCATCTTTTCCTTTCTGCTCCAGGGCTTTTCCAAGGCCCACCCAGCAGGAGGTGGTGGTGGGAGGACTCAGAGGCTTATTCAGCCTGGAAATGCCTGGAAGTTAATGTCCCCCCTAGGATAGCCCGTAACTAAACAGAGTAGGAGCCAGTGGAGAAATGCTTCTCCTTGTCTTTGCAGGGGCCATTCCAACAGCTTTCTAATCATTTTCAGAGTCTGGCGAGATTAAGCTCCAGTTGCCCACAGCAGTGAGCATCTCAGTACAGTACCCTCGACTTGGCTCATGCTTCTTTCCAGTTTCACCGTCCGTGGTCCTTTATTTCTCCTGCCAATTAAATTGTCTCTATACAAGTCCTCTGTGATGCTCTGCTTTTGGGAGGAACCCAGGTTCAGACAAGTACAATTATGTGTGTGGATGTGTCTGTCTGTCTCCGTACTTCCCCATCCATCCATCCATCCATCCAACCAGCCAACCACAAATTATAAATAAGAGGCTTAGAGTGATAGAAATAATTCCTCAGTGCAGCTTTAGTAACTGGTGGAGATTGAGTTCATCTGAAGCCAAAGCATGTGCTCTTCTTCCTTGATTATTCTGCCCCCCACCCCCGCTTAGCTGGTCCTTCGACTGTCATTAGTGACATCTGGCTCTCCCTGCTTTCCATAGGGTTGTTCATAGTTCACCTGTCTGCAAGTTGTGCCAATGAGTTTCTTTCCTTTCCCTGTGTTTTATTGTAGGGAGATGCACCCCTCACAGTCTATTTGGGAAAAGTGTACTTTTTCTGTTTCTTTTCTGAGTTCAACTCTTGTTGTGTTTCTTTTTTCGGTTGTTGTTTGTTTGCTCATTTCTGTTCTTAGTTTTTGTATTTCTGTTTCAGGGTTTTTTTTTTTTTTCATATCCCAAATGCTTGTTTGAAGATTTTAAATTGCATTTGGAATATTGTGCTGCCATTTCTTCAGCTTTGTGGCTTTTCAAAAGGAGGGGGAGGGATTCATCAGCTGAAATGCTTTTATTAGCATTTTCTGATTTTCACAGTAGTTTTTCTGTGTCTGTGACCTGCTCTTTCTGTGTATCTGTTCATTCTCTACTTGGAGAGTTCTGTAGCACCCTCCTTTGTGCACTTTCTTTTATGGATGGTGTTGGGAGGAGGGGCATGTCTTGATTGTCTTTCGTTTCTGTGGGCCACTTCATTTTTTTCTTATTCCCTTCTTTCTCTTCACTTCCGTGTTCCCAAGGGTACATCTCCTTCTCTCTTTCTCTCTCTCTCTCTGGTTTGCCCACAGAAGCTGTGCTTCTCCAAGGCCGCCATTTGTGTCCCACCCCACTGACCCTCGAGCTTCTTTCCTAGCTAGTGTTTTGAAGCACAAGTGCTGGCCTGTGTGTGTCGTCTTTGGGCTTTTATTTTGGACCCTTTCTGGGCATGATTTTTTTCTTGCTTTGTCTAAGTCCTCCGTGCTCCTCTGCTCTTTTCAGTGTCTCTTAGGTGTCCCTCCCCGTCTCCAAACCTGCAGACTTGGCTGTGGGGGTGGCGGGAGTTCGGCTGGAATTCGGTCTGTTTTTCTAGTACAGGTCATTTGAAGGTTGTGGTATTCCTTAGTCCTGCCCAAGGCATGGGTCATATGTGGCTTTATTTCCTCTCTTTGTTGGTTTTATGGTGGTTTTTATTTTTTTTGGGGGGTGAACAGGAAGCCTTTATTATCTTCCTAACCCAAAGTTTCTCTGTGCTTTGAAACACTCAGCTTAGACTTTATATTCTTCTCTTCTTTGAAGTCTTCCTTATAGTTTTCCAGTTTCCATGCTCAGATATTTACTACTTGTGTTCCTAACCACTTTTACTTCTGATAGGTACATTTTATATTGCATTGTAATTATATATTTGTGTTTCCCTTCCCCCCCCATCAAATTGTGACTGTCTCCAAACCAGCAAACCACATTTCTTTGTTGTGTTACTACAGTAGGTACCCACTGAATAGATTACTTGAAGCAGAATAGAAACCGTCAGTTGATGAATGCCACCTCTATCAGCTATGAATAATGTGAATATTTTTAAATCATATTGTTTGCAATTTTTTTTATTTTAGAGAGAGCATGTGAGTGGGGGAGAGAAGGCAGGGGTAGAGAGAGAGAGAGAGAGAGAGAGAGAGAGAGAATTTTATTAAGCAGGCTCCATGCTTAGCACAGAGCCTGACATGGGGCTTGATCCCCAGACCCACGATCCTCAGAGATCATGACATGAGCAGAAATCAAGAGTTGGATGACCAACCAACTGAGCCACCCACGTGCCCCTGATCTTCAGTTTTAAAAGACGATAAATAAGTAGAAAATTTGAATAATGATCACGTTTATATTATAATACTACTAAAATTTAAGATAGTAAAAGTAACACTTTCCCATTGAGCTTATAATGTTAACTGCCGAATTTAAGAAAATTGCAATGACTTTCATATATACCTTTCCTTACCTTTAATATTACTGACTAGTTAAAACTCTAGAATATGAAATTATTCATGGTTTGTTCTTTTTTTTAAAAGACTATCTATGAAAATGTTCAGCAAAATTAATATTTTTAAAGGATCATTTTAATGTATAAGTGTCTTTTTACCATTTTGGTATACAGGAAATATTTTATGTGCTACCTGGTTAAAATTCCATACTTATGGAAAAGACAAACTTGGGTTCTTAAATATCCAAGGCAATATCAATTTGCCTGATTAACTTAAGGTGTAGGTGCTCCAGAATCCCATCTTGTGGTCAGTTATTGCTACTTTTTAGCACCTTGCCAGTATCTGACTTGTGCTTTTTCTGTAACTGGTTTTGAAGTAAAGAATTTGACAATATCAGTATATATCTTTAAGGAAACTGGGTATGTGACAATTCAGACCCTTTACATATTAATTATTAAATATTCTATTGATAGAAATTGTTTTTTTTCTACCCAACTTTTCATAACATAAACATTTTTTTTTAAAGGGAGTGATTTCTTCTCAAACTAAGGGATCCATTAGTATTACCAATCCCCATTGGTGTTGTGGGCCATGATTGTTAGACACAAAAATTAGACAAAATTTTGGGAGATTAAATAAGAGATATATAAAACTTTATTGCAGTTCATAGGATTTAAAAAAAAACTGACTTCATCCAGAATTCTCTGTAGAAAGATATTGTTATAAATAGCAGGTGTTAGTCAACATTGTACTGCATTGATTTACTAATATACAGGTCAGAAGGGAAATTTATTTTCTGTAAATGAGTTTGTTCAGAAAATAGATTTATTAGTTTTCCACATTCTGAAATTAATAAGGAAAAAGGAACAATGGATAGTCATCTGATATTTGTATGCCCTAAGTATAGGCCTTCTTTCCAATATTTTTTAATCAAAAGATCATTTTCTTTAGTTTTACTATTTGTAAGATAATTTTTGAACTGTACCATTCTGTATTTTGACTATTTTTGCTCTATTCAAAAGAAACACAAAGTAAGCCACATGAAGCTAGATGTGTGGAGTAATTTCTTTGGAAACACTTTAATTTCAGGTGGACATTACAGGAAGACATTTGACCCTATTTTTATCAGTGTCACTTGTGAGCCATTCAAAAGATTGGAACAAACCAGTCTTTTCTTTTGAGGTAGTGCATGAGATTTCCTAGACGATTAGTCAGTTTTGATGGCTGTTAGTAGTAGTATAATTCAGGTAGGTGGTCTACCTCTGCATTCTCATTAGATCATTAAGTGCCCTGTGCAGTACATGCCATTACTGTCTTTGTGGTACAGAAGATGAGACTAAGGTTAAGGGCTTTGTTCAAGTTTACACCTACTGCAAGTGGCAGAACTGCGTATGAATAACAGATATTTGGACTCCAGAAACTGCTCTACCTAACGCTTTTTCCACAACTGATTTTTCACCCTGCCTGAGAAGAACATACCTTGATGTATTTGTTTCTTTATTTTCAAATTCGTGGTGGTGCAAGGTCAGGGGTGATGAGGGGTGAATGTGGCGAGCCAGGAAAGAGAAGCTGTTTTTGTATCTTTAGAAACTGGTCAATTCTCATTACTTTAGTTTTATTTATTTTTTTTAAGAGGTCACTTTTAAAAGCATGGGTCTTTTCTGATAGCTGTGAAGAGTGAACACCCATAAACCTACCAGCTAGCATCATGTAATCTTAATATTTTGCGATATTTGAGGCACCTGGGTGGCTCAGTAGGTTAAGCGTCTGACTTTGGCTCAGGTCATGATCTCACGGTTCATGGGTTCAAGCCCAACGTTGGGCTCTGTGTTGACAGCTCAGAGCCTGGAGCCTGCTTTGGATTCTGTGTCTCTCTCTCTCTCTGCCCTTCCCCTGCCTGTACTCTCTCTCTCTCACAAAAATAAATAAACATAAAAAAAACCCAATTTTAACATTTTGCAATGGGAAGCTCATATCTGTTTTTCAAGAAACAAAGCATTGCTAATTCAGTTGATGCCTCTGTTCCCCTCCTTGATCCCATTCTCCTCTTTGTCTTCCTTTCCAGAAGTAACCACTATCCTGAATTTAGTTTTTGCCATCCCAGTTATGCTTTTATACTTCTACACTATAGGTATATGTCCCTAAATTACGGTACATAATGGTGTTTTTCATGTCTTTCTCTTTACATAAATGGCATTATTTTACATACACATCTCTATTACCTATATGCATATCCTTATTACTTGTATTATCTATATCCTTTCTTGCTAACATTGTGAGAGTTGTTTGTATGGACATCTACAACTTTTTAAAATTGATTTTCACTGCTGTATGGTATTCCACTGTATGACTCTATAGTAATTTATCTGTTGCCCTGTTGATGGACATTTAGGTTTTAATTTTTTGCTCTCATGCGATAATGTTGACTATGGTACTATATATGTCTTCACACACATATGTGCAAGGGTTCATCTATGGCATCTAGCTAGGCATGGAATCACTGGGTTGTAGGTATGCACACATTCATCTTCACTCGATATTGCCAAATTGCTTTTGAAATTGATTGTACCCGTCCATGTCTCCACCAGTGTGATACAGGAATTCATTCTACTTTATTTGCCACCTGTTGGGATTATCAGGTTTTTAATTTTTATCAATTTGATGGGAGTAAAGTATTCTTTCTTTCGGACTTAGCAATTCCCTGGAAATGGATAGAGTTTACAGGTTTATTGACCGTTTGGTTTTTCTGTTTTATGAAGTTGTCATTCTTGTCCCTTTCCCCCTTAAAAACTGGGTTTTCTGTTAGATTGTTTCTCTTTGTGTAAATGTAGTTCTTTATGCAGTCTGCCTTGTACCCCTAACTTTCTTTCTTTTTTCTTCCGTGTTTTTATTTAAATTCCAGTTTGTTAACCGACAGTGTAATATTAGTTCTGAGGAGCGCTGAGTGTTGTATGTAAGTGATGAATCACTAAGTCCTACACATGAAACTAATATCCCTAACTTTCTTAACAGAGTATTCCAGACATAATTTAACCTTTTCTTTTTTAATTGTCACTGTGAACAACATTTATTGTGCTGTGTTTTGATAGAAGTGTTGAAGATGTGTGAGACTATTGGCATTCTCATACTCAGTGGTCCTGGACTGCTGTGCCTTTTAGAGCTATTTTGTTTACTTTTTATAGTATTTTGTTTCTTGTTTCCATTCTTGATGCTTACTGTGTGTTTCATTGCTGCCTCTCTGTTGTCTGGTTTTAGATAAAATTATCTAGGTGAGGCTCTAAGGATTAACACGGTCTTTTGTGAAGTGAATGTGCTGTGATGAGCCACTTTCTCAAATCTCGGAGGCCCATCTTTCTCAGTTGGGGGTTCGTATTTGAACTCTGGGTGTTGGATTTGCTGAGCCTTCAGATTAGTGTGAACATTCCTATACCCTGTCAGTAGTGATGATAAGCTTGTGAGACTGCATGTACACCAACATAAAAGTTATCTTTAAAACTTGTAAACTACAACTTTCCAAAGTCACTTTTTTCTTTTGGATTTCTGAGTGTTGCTGGATCAGTAAAGAAATCTTTCTGATTTTATGCCTTTGGCTGGGACCCCACTCTGCTTAACAATGCTTGTGCAGTTTTTATGTTCAACAGACTTTTCTGTGTTGGGGCCACATGGTGTCATATGGCCATCCTTCTGCAAGGGAGGCTGTGAAATTGAGTATTTAGCTTCCCAACCTAAATGGTGGAGACTTGTGTTAGGTGGACCAACATATAGTGTCTGCCATAAAGAGTATTCAACAAATTATTCCATGCAGATACTTAGTCAAATAGCACTACAAGGTTTACACCAAAACAAAATCAGCGGTCCCTGACACTCATCTGATATTCCATTTCCAGTGTCCACTCTCTTTGAATATTGTCTACCAATTGTAAGTGACATTTAAGAGCTCTTAAGTCATCAGTTTTAGACCTTTATTTCTTTGCCCATCTACAATAATGGCGTTACATTACAGTTTTGGTGGAATCCATATTCAACCTTTATTTATTTTTATTGTTTTTAAACATTTTCTTTTAATGTTTATTTATTTTTGAGAGAGAGAGAGTGTGTGTGAGCAGGGGAGGAGCAGAGAGAGAGAGAGACACAGAATCCTTAGCAGGCTCCAGGCTCTGAGCTGTCAGCACAGAGCCCAACGTGGGGCTCGAACTCACGAACCGTGAGATCATGACCCAAGCCGAAGTCGGACCCTCAGTTGACTGAGCCACCCAGGCACCCCATCAACCTTTAATAGCTATATAAATATTCATTGCTGAGTTAAATGTCTCATATTTTTGTTTTCTTCATTATATAATTTTTTTTCCTGGAGTTAAATTACCCCAGTCTTTTCATTTATTTAATTTTCTTTGAGTGTCCCCATGTGGTTTTAATAGCTCTTTAAAATACTTTTCAACAAGACTTTCTGTAGATCAGATGGTTATCTGCACAGATGGTTATGAGCACTCCTTTTTCCTTGATGACATTCCTTCTGGAGCCTTCTGTCCTTCTCCATTGTGATCTGTTGCTCTCTCTGTGACTGCATAGTTGTTACCATAGAACTTTACTTCACTATCATCTTGGGAATGTGTGCTTATTTATTCCTGTTTCCTGGATCCCGTGGCTTTCTATTTCATAAAGATTTTTCAAGTAGGAAAATGTCTTCATTATATTCTTATATATGTGATAGGTTGGCTTGGTACAGAATTCTAGATTGAATCGTCACTCAGGATTTTGAGGCTTGTCTCATTGTCTTCTAGTTTCTAAAGATCCTGATGAGAGGTTTGATTTATTCTGATTCCCAGTGCTTTGTATATAATTAAAAAAAATTTTTTTTAACATTTATTTATTTTTGAGAGAGAGACACAGAGTGTGAGCGGGGGAGGGTCAGAGAAAGAGGGAGACACAGAATCAGAAGCAGGCTCCAGGCTCTGAGCTGTCAGCACAGAGCCTGACGCGAGGCTTGAACCCACGACTGTGGGCTGTGACATCATGACCTGAGCTGAAGTCGGCCGCTTAACCGACTGAGCCACCCAGGCGCCCCTATAATTTTTTTCTTAATCTCAGGAAGGTTTTAGGATCTTCTCCTTTATCCTTGGTTTGGAATTTTGGACTTTCACATTTACACAGAAGTAGAAATTTCATATTTACATGTGGATACTTTTTTATTCATTATGCTAAGCATTGAGTATTTTTTGAATTGTAACTTTGACAATTTCCTCCTCTTGGTTCTTTTATATACACTTTCTAGAATTCTGTTACATGTTAGGTTTCCAAGATTATTCTGTAACGTTCTTATTTTTCTCTCCTATTGTTCATCACCTTCCATTTTTTCCTTTACTTTTGGCTTATTTCTTTAACTTTATCATCCAGATCTTCAAAAGATGTTTTTCCCCCCAGATTTTAAAAATTTCTAAGAGCTTACTTTTTAACTTATTATAACCTTTTTTTAAAAAAAAAAGATTTTATTTTTTTAAAGTAATCTCTACATCCAATGTGGGGCTCGAATTTACAACCCCTAGATCAAGAGTCGCATGCTCCACCGACTGAGCCAGCCAGGGGCCCCATTAATGTATTCCTTGTTAATTGTACCCCATTTCTGTTTTATGGTTAAAATATATTTAAGAATATGAATTATACTTTCTATAAAGTTTCATTTTTCTTGTACCACTCTTGAATTACCACTCTTTCTTCTGATTTCCCTTTTTTCTTATTTATTTTGACGTCTTGTTTGTTAGGGATTTTTCTCAATTACCTTGTGATCCTTGACTGGTAACCTGAGTAAGACACTGAAACACTGGTGGGAAACTCTTTGTGAGGGATACTTTGCTTGCTAGTTGGAGGCTTACACAGAAGAGCTTTTGTATTGGGAACCATGTATATTAATATCAATAGACTTTTGCTCAAGATTATCCATTCTCCAGAGAACAATCCTCCAGACTATTATGTGGGGAGCACTAGCCTGGCCCTCTGTTTTTGGAGCCAGCAGGAAATATGTGGACCTTTATTTAATTTTTTGTTTCAATCTGCGATCTCATCCTTCCCCATTGCTATGTCTGATAACCCCAAATCTGGTTCTTTTCCTCACCAAATTATTAATCCCATGTCATGTGAGTGCGAGGACCTGGGGATTAAAACTTGAAAGGCTTTCAGACATTTCCCCTGTTTTCATGTTTCACTTTGTTCCTCCTAGTCCCTCTGCTGGCCATGGTTACCTGCACCTCCATATCCCAGCCTTGTTGGGGTCCCCTGGGGGTAATCCAGCTTGCTTCTGAGTAGTTCCCTCTGCAGGCATTTTGACTTAACCTTTCTCCCCTCTGCTGAGTCACTTATCACCCTTTCGAATGTTTTCTATCCTCACGCCTTGCAGCTCAGGATTATAGATGTCTTTGGGCATTTTTAGTTGTAAAGTATATTTCTGTTTCTTGTTTACCTTGTTTGGGAGCAATTTTTTGGAAAAACTAGGATATAGGAAGGTCTTTACCATCTTGAAATTGGAAGTCAATAAATGATTTCATTTCAGCGAATTCTATAGCAACAGTTAACCTATACTGTGCACTTATCGTGCACTTACTGTATAGGCAGCACCAGTGTGTGCATGCATTATCTTATTTAATCTGTACAATGTGTGGTTTGTGCCAGGCGTGGAGTTTACTAAGAATTTTAAATATTTTAGCTCTTTCTATCCCTTGACAAATTTTACAAGGGTGTAAAATTTACTATTAGCATTCTCATTTTACAGATGAGGATAGAGATACAGAGAGGGGTTAACCAATTTTTCTGAGCGTGCATTGCTAGCAAATACGGCTTGTATTCTAACCTGTACAGTGAGACTCTAAGCCCCTATTATTCTGGATAGCTACTTGTAATTAGAAGTGGTTAAATGTTTGTGGAATACGTGTTTTAAAGTACACTCTGGGTTTTAATTTTTTAATTAGGATGATATTGTTATAGGTATGCGTTTGCTTAGCAATTGCCTAGTTGCTATGCTTTTTTATGTGAAATCTTAATCTTGTTATTTTCCATTATTTTGGAGTCAATTTCAATATCACAAATAAGGGCAGCTTAGCAAAGTAGAAAGCCCTTTTTAGAAGCTAGTATGTTTTTCATCTTCATTTTAGTAGCTATAGAAATGGAAGGCTATAATAAAGCAAATAATAGGAAAGCAAAGTGGAGTTTTTTCTGTCACTTCTCACAAGGCGTCTATGGGCATTCAATTTTTAATTATTGTAATATTCCTTTAAAGTTCCCTTTTGCAGGCACACAGCAAAGAAAGAAAAAAAATCTTCATCTGTGGTTAATCTTCTTTTACCATGGATGTCCTTGACTTACACAAAAAATGTTTATGCTCATCAACTTACTGTTGTCTAGATATTTTAGATACTTTAGAATTTGGCTGTTTATCTTCCTGATGTATAGTCCAAAATAAGAACAACTATAATTCCAAAATTAAATACTTTCCTTTACTACCCCTTCAGATATACTGATGTTAATTAAGCAGCTAATTAATAACATTTAAATCTATATGTAGCTAAACATCTCTGGGTATATGAATGTCAACCTATATATGCATATATTAGTGGTTTCCTTTATTAAAATCATGTAATTCTCTTCAGAAGGTATTATGGATACAGTTATCTCTCATAACTTAAAGTTGGCAATAGGCTTGTATTGGCAATAGCTAAATTTATTTGGTGGGAATTATTATTTTTTTTTGAGAATGTGTGCACTTATGTAAGTGGGGAGAGGGGCAGAAAGGAGGAGGAGGGAATCTTAAGCAGGCTCCATGCTCAGTGTGGAGCCCAACGTGGAGCTTGATCTTGTGACCCTGGGATGATGACCTGAGCTGAAATCAAAAGTTGGACACTCAACCAACTGAGCCACCCAGGCACCCTTATTTAATGGGAAGTCTTATTAAAGCATTTTAGTTTCCATCATTTGGCTGACTAAAATATTGCATGTATTTGAAAGGCTTATTTGGATTTACTGCATGTCATTTGAATTTCATTAGATTATGATTTCTTTGATTTTAATATTGAGTCCATCTAGTTTTCACATACTAAGAAGGACATTTTCTTATTGCTGTTAACAGTATTATTTAGGGATATTTTAGGTTGAAGATGCAGTTTCTATTGTAGGGATTTCTGATTCTCCTGCTGGCACAAGACACGTCTGTTTGTCGTTGGGTGGAGTCATGTGACTAGTTCCGGTCAACGAAATTGATCACAAGTTACAGTGATCAATTACCAGTTACCAGTTTGACATCCTTCAAAGCTTTTATTCCCAATGTTTCAGCAACTGACAGTACTTTAGATAGTGGCTTCTCTGTGATCCTGGGTACATGGAACAGAACCCCTAGTTAACCCACGATGCACATGAAAAATGAATAAACTGTTGTTTTGAGCCACTGAAATTTCAGGATCATATGTTACTGCAGTATAATTTAGATGATTCTGAGTGATAAAATCTCCTATAGGGAAGGAACCTCCTATAGGAAATGTCAGTTTTAAAAGCTGACATTTAGCTTTACATTGAGGGTCAGGTGGAGATGAGTTGGAAGGTTTTTAACTGTTGGAACACCTCTGACTCCCAGACCAAGCTGGAAACTTCCTAGTTGCCTTGAAGATTTTTTGGGGGGCGGGGGGGGGGAGGACTTCAGAATTGACACTTTAACCATGAGCGAGGAGAGATCGTTTAGGTTTGGAGGATAATGACAGTTGCCTGATTGCAAATCTCCTCCACCAAAAAAGAACCCCATAATATTAATTAGAAGCTCAGATAAAAGCATGTATGGTGCTTATCTTCAGTTTCGCTGGGAGATAGGGAATACCTTAATATTCAGATTATATGTAAGTAGGGAAGGAAAAATAGCACCAAATTCCAGCAGAGCTCTTGCTATGGCAATCCTATGGGGTGTAGAGTGGGAGAGGGGAGTCTTAAGAGACTCTTTGAAAAAGAAGAGAGAAGCACAGAAAACAGAAGCAAAACACAGGCAAAAATCACTCTCAGAAAGAGAGTGTCAACAGTGTGTTGCAAAATACTGATCTTCAACCCTGGGACTTGGTAGCTCACAGCTTTGGCCAAGAAAAGGGCTTGAAGTGAGGGGGATCAGAACTGGCAGTGTTAAAGAAAACTTCTATAGGAAAATAAATAAGGAAGGAGTGAGCACTTTGGGAATGTGGCTAGTGCAGAGAAAGAAGGAAAAGGAGAAAATAACAGACCTTGCACAAACAAGATAACTTACCCACCAGTGCCTTCCTGTCATCCATTAAACAAAGTGAACCTCACTAAACTGATAGGCCTCTTTTATCTTTTACACCACCAGGAACCCTGTACACCAAATACCTAAAAAAAAAAAAAATACAAAACTACTATAAAAGGAAAATTGAAAATGTAAATCAAAACAATCAAAACATTCCTGCTCATGCAGTCTCCCCTAAATCCAACTGTTATGCAAAAGAAACACAGGAATACAATACCACCAACTGAATAAATATCTATAGAAAAGCACTAGGTGATATTGAAAAACACCTTAAATCAGATATTTAAAAACTAAACAGGAAATGGGCAAAAAACCAAAAGCCAAAAAATCCAGGGGGAAATCCAGTGAGAGTTGATCAAACTTAGGGGGAGAAAAAAGAAAAAAAAAGAAGGAAGGGAAAAGACAGAATCATTTTGGAAATGAAGACTAAATAACAAAGACCCCAAGGAAGAACAGGTTCACATGAAAATTAATAGAAGGCATTGGAGAAAGCAGGGAAACAAATTGCTATAAGTTAGATATAGAAAGAAAGAAAAAAGGTCAGAGATAAAGTGGTTGAAATAGAGGACAAAGAAGATGTAGCATGTACAACCGGAGTCCTGAGAGAAGAAAAATAAACTGAGAAACATAGTTCCAAAAATCAAGTCTTGAGCCTACACATTGCAGTGGCTACTGGGGTACTGGGAAAAACTGATAATATGATGATCAGCTCCCATAGTGAACAGCTCTGAGACATATCCTGGTAATACCATTAGACTTTAAAGATTAAAAAAAATTCTCAGAGCTTCAGGCCAAAAGATCAAATAAATTACACAATGGTAGGATAATTAGCTGGCATCAGACTTCTCAAAAGCAACACAGATGGCAAGGCAACTCCGGAGCAACTTTTAAAAGAGAAAACAACTTAAGGAAAGGGAGTGCAAACCAAGAATTATATACACCCAGCTGCCTTCAGGATTGAGGCTATAGAAGAAGTTTTGAATATGCAAGAACTCAGAGAATACCCATGCAAGTGGTCTTCCTGTGGAATCTGCTGGATTGAGTTTCTTCCAAACAGACTGGGGAAAAGGACTGATGGTGAGCCCGTAATATTTATTTATAGAGCTGAGACTGAAACAAAATGGGGCCACAGATAGAAGAAAAGCATGCGAACCTTAAAATTTTATTGCATATATAACTATTTGTAATTTGTATCACTTAACGTTTAGAGCATGTGTACATCTTTGTTCCCAATTTTAGATTCAATTTCAGTTTTTCTTGAGGTTATAGCAAAAATCTAGTTTTTCGCAATGAAACACACAGAAGCAGAACTAAGAAAGCATGCAAACCAGGTACACATTCTCAAATTCAAGCATTTATTTCCAAGCTAAAAAGGTGGTGGGAAAGGGGTATAGGACCTGCCTCCTCAGATCGCTCAGCCTCTTTTTCTGCTTCAACCTCCCCACCAAGTATCCTCTAGTTGCTGACATTCCGACATTTCTTGAGCACTCAGGCTATTTGCTGGGAAGTGGCTTGGTGATAGCATATGGCAGCTCTGGATACATAGACATTATTGGCATACTTCACATTCCATTGGTTCAACAGTATAATATTTGGATTTCATCATTCAGCTTTAGATCATTACTCTTGTACTCCTCATGTTCTTATATTTCTGGGTGAGTTGGCCATATGCATTTTGGTTCATTTGGGATGACTTAAACCAGTAAATAAGTTTAAGGTCAAATAATTTCATATAGAATACTTTTCTACATTAGCAGGTTGTAAGCAAATAGTTTACACCAACTGAATGAGGCATCCCTTACAGTATTTTGGAACACATACCACATGTGTATACAGTGTATATCCATGTACAACGTAAGTCCGTATAGAACATAAGTATATAAGTATATGTACAGAAAACTTAAATCTATATAAAATGGCATAAATATACATTTCCCAGCTCTGTTTGTGAAAAGGCCTAGAAGGCAAGATCTCCCAGTAGTAGTGAGCACACCTGAGACCCAGATCTTGGCTTCTAAGGCCATTTACCATTAAAAGGAATCAAGACTACTTGTAAGAAAAAGCAAACGAATGCTAAGAAGGAAGAAAATAAATGAAGGAGTCATGTCAGGACACAGAAGCCAGCTTGCAGATGCTTCTACCGACCAAATCTGGGGCAATTTGTGCAGCAAAATAATTGACAGGAGTGAATTTTAAGGCACTGAAAAAAATGGTAATCATGAATTCTCTGATGATAGATAGGAAGAAGAGAACACTCTTCTTGGGATACAGTGCTAACTGGTAAACATAGAGGGGCATGGAACAGGTGGAAAGTTGTTATTATAAAAAAGTATTATTTTCTAACCATTATAGAAAGATTGGTTTTGGCAAGAATCCTCAATGGATGCTAAATCTAGGTGTGGGAGTTTTGATGAGGAACAGGATATTTTAATGGCCCTATAGTGTCTCTCCACAGATTGCTTATTGCAAGGGGGAAATTAGTACCTTTATAATGGAGAAACCGGACAGCACCTTGAGTTGGTGATCAAAACTAACATTGCCAGGGCACCTGGCTGGCTTGCTCAGCAAGTAGAGCATGCGACTCTTGATCTCAGGGTCTTGAGTTTGAGCCCCATGTTGGGCATGTAGCCTACTTAAAATAAGAAATAAATAAAATAGGGGCACCTGGGTGGCTCAGTTGGTTAAGCGTTCTGACTTCAGCTCAGGTCATGATCTCATGGTTTGTGGGTTTAAGCCCCACGTCAGGCTCTGTGCCGACAGCTCAGAACCCGGACCCTGCTTTGGATTCTGTGTCTTCCTGGCTCTCTGCCCCTCCCCCGCTCACACTTTGTCTCTCAAAAATAAATTAAAAACATAAAAAAAAGAAAGAAAAATAAATAAAAAATAAATAAAACTAGTGCCACCAATGAGGAACAGACTGACATTGTCTGCTTCTGGTTGTGATACCCTGAGAAGCACACATCGCTTAAGTAGTACTCCAGCTGGGCGTGCACAACCTGAGTCATGAGCAGACTTCAGTCAAACAAAATTCTGTTTAAGTAAACAAACAAAAAAGATAATGATCTCTATTCTTCAAAAACATCAGTTATAAAAGAACAAGGTTGAGGAATTCTTCCGGGATTAAACAAGACTAAAGAGACATGACAAAATAAATGCAATATGTGATTATATACTAGAGTCTATACTCAAAAAAAAGTGCTATTAAAGAATGTATTCGTCAGGAAAATAGAACCAAAAGTGTGTGTGTGTGCTTGTGTGTGTGTGTGTGTGTGTGTGTGTGTGTCGCATGGATATAAAGAGATTTATTATAAGTCATTGGCACATGAATATGGAGGGTAGCAAATCCACAATCTGCAAGGGTGGGCTAGCAGGCTGGAGACTGAGGAGAGCTGATGTTACAATTCTAGTCTGAGGTAATCTGCTAGAGAATTCTCTTTTCTTCAGGAAAGGCTGGTCTCTTTGTTCTATTCAGATTTTAACTAATTGGTTGAGGAGGACAATTGTGGGGGACAATCTGCTTTACTCAAAGTCCGTAGATTTAAATGTTAATCAAAAATACCGTGACAGAAACACCCAGAATAATGTTTGACTGTTTGACCAAATATCCATATACATCTCCTTAAATCATACTTAATCTCCAAGTAAAGACAATAACAAGGTCAAAGTTCCAGCTAACATGATACAAGTAGCCTGTGTACAACAGAAAACATGCTGTTTTCTCTGAAGAGGATTCACGGTCCTTGAGTGATGTTTATTCTTCTCCTTGGTGTCCATCCTGTAAGTTAAACACTACGATATAAAGTCAATACATCATATACATTACACGATAAAGGAACAAGAGAGGGAAGAGAACAAAGGTATTTCTTTTACACACACACACACACACACACACACTCACACTCAGAGAAACATTAATAACAAAGTAAGGAAAAGAGTACCCATGATAATTGCAATCTTCATTTCTGTAACTGGTCACATGGTGCTTTCACAGTCCTTCAGGAATGTCCCAGAAAGGGGCTGTGGTATTGTAACTGTCCAGGTGTCCAGGTGGTGGCTGCATGTTGTAACTCATCTGTAACCAGGCCTGGGTCTTGCCTCTGCTGTCTATCGATCTTAGGGAGCTCCGCATGAGGCCATAGCTACAGGCTGGGAGAATGAACGTAGTGTGGCAAGAGTGGGGACCACGGGCGTTTGGGCCACTTGTTCACATAACTTTTCTTTCAGGGCCTGCTCAACCCCAAGCTCATGTTACCGCTTCCATTTGACGATGGAGGCTCCTGTCAAGGAGGTATAAACACCTGACTTTATGGAGAGCAGTTTGCTTTACTCAGAGTCCACTGATGGAATATTAGTCTTATCCAAAAACACCCTCATGGAAACACCCAGAATAATGTTTGACCACATATCGGGGCACTGTGTAGTTCAGCCAAGCTGACGCATGAAATTAACCATCACAAGGAACATCAGACAGTTGACAGATCAGAATGGGAACCACAGATTAAAGTATTTTATCAATGTTAAATTTTCTGAATTTGATGACTACACTGATGTTACTTAAAAGCGTTTTTAGGAAATGCATACTGAAATATTAAGGGGCAAAGATGCATGATATGTGCAAACTACTGTGAATAGATCAGAAAAAGTAAGTCATGTGTGAGAGTGTGTGCATACATGTGAGTGTACGAATAAGAGAGAAGTGTGGCAGAATGTTAAACATTGGTGATTCTGAATATGAGACTTGTCCCTTATTTTTGCAACTTTTGATTTTGAAATCATTTTAAAATAAAATAAAAAATTTAAGTGACCAGGGAGCCCTATAATAGCCTTTAAGAGGCATGAAAGATCTGTAATATTTTAACTGGCAGCACCATTGTGCTGATACCCTTGTCATAAAATCAGAAGCATTAATTGCTTGACTTGGTTACAGGGGAATGGGTTACACGCTTCATGTGTGAAATAAGAAAAGGAGGGGACAGCATGGGAGCGGTCCTGTAGAGCTCTAGTGCCTGCCCGTTAGTCCTTCCAGAATACTCCTTGACCTTTTCTTCTGAGTAGAAGACTTGGTGGGGCACCTGGGAGGCTCAGTCAGTTAAGCCTCAGACTCTTGATTTTAGCTCAGGTCATGATCTCACAATTTGTGAGTTTGAGCCCCACGTTGGTCTCTGTGCTGATAGTATGGAGCCTGGTGCACGCTCTCTCTCTTTAAAATAAATAAATAAACTTTACCCAATAAAAACTAAAATAATTAAGTAAATTGAAGACTTGATGTCAGAGGATGGTTGTGGTAGAGAAGACAGTTAAAACTGAGATAGGAGAAGAAGGATGGGATAAGACAGAATGAGTTTAGTTTGTCTGGTCCCCAGTGTTCACAAGCATTAAGTTAGGC
The DNA here is from genome assembly GCA_028646485.1 of Cryptoprocta ferox. Taxonomy (NCBI): domain Eukaryota; kingdom Metazoa; phylum Chordata; class Mammalia; order Carnivora; family Eupleridae; genus Cryptoprocta; species Cryptoprocta ferox. Next base: position 12,058,957 of record CM053560.1, read on the forward strand.
AGTTCATTCACTATGAGTCAAAATTGACATTTTTTGAATGTAGAACCGTTCTTGAAAAGCCAGTTGGCATTAGCCCCTCTGGAAGTTTACAACCATAGGCACATATCACTGCAAACTGATTTGATTCAAGGCTGCTACATGTAAGTGCTAATAGAAACTAAATTGGCACTATTAGCAGCATGTCCTTTGGAAAATAGAAAAAGGAAAGGATGTTGATAAAGTACTTTCTCACAATAGAATCAAGTGTAGAGGCAGCAATAGAATTGCAGTGGAAAAATGAGGTTATGGCTTAGGAAGAACAAAGTGCTGCTGTATTTTCTTACATCGAATTGAAGTCTAACTCTTGGGAATATTACTTTGGACTATTTGGAAACGACTTTATATCTTGCGTGGAAGGTACAATTTAAAATATGTCAACAAATACCAAAATAATTTTGGTACCATTTTGGAATCCGGAGTGTTTACCTTGCTGTAACGGTTGAAATTTTTATCATTTGTAAGTTATCTAACTTTTTGCTTTCCAAGATACTGCCACATGACTTCCATTGCAAATGAAGGTGTCCCTTAAGAATAAGGAAAGCTGTGTGGAGTGTGAGTAACGTGCTTCTGTTCTTTGTCTATCCAGATTCAAGTTCAAAGCACAATTGTCTTTAAATTGTCTGTCCTGATGATTGATAAATTAACACTAAGTGATAAACTAACACTGAGGGAGTTTACTTTTGAAAATAAGTCTTCTAGGAGCCCCCCGGTGGCTCAGTCAGTTAAGCATCCAACTTCAGCCCACGTCATGATCTCACAGCTTGTGAGTTCAAGCCCCGCTTTGGGCTCTGTGCTGACAGCTTAGAGCCTAAGCCTGCTTCAGATGCTGTGTCTTCCTCTCTCTCTGTCCCTCTCCCACTCATGTACTCTCTCTCTCAAATATAAATAAACATTAAAAAAACTTAAAAAAAATAAGTCTTCTAAAACTTCTACGCTATATTCCCTAAATTATCTTTTTCTTCACCTTTTTCTATGTATTAAGGTCAGTCCTATGACATGGCCAGGAAATGAAGTATTCAAGTTGACTGTTCTTGTAAAGCTGTATATTTTATAATTGTGAATCTTCAAATCATCTTACTACAGTAAAATTCGTCACTATCCATCGGTCGTCTTCATTTGGAAATCCCACAGACATTTCCCGTGCTTATTTTTAATTCAACAAAGTTTATGTTCACCAAATCTATAGACGCCCCCCCACATCTGCCTATTAAATAATATGTCTAAAATCACATGCTAGTATAGCAAGGGCAGAAGAGCTTGTAACATTTAAGAATAATGCATTAATAAATCATCCATTTTTATAAAATCAAAGAACAAGTTGTTTGAATGATGTAGTGTAAGATATACCAAAAAAGGTGTGTGTTTTGAAAAATAAGTCTTAGAAGCTTTATATTGCTATTGGGAAATATGTGGCTTTACCACAAAGTAAGCATTACCTTTGATAAATAAACAGATACATGTGCAAAACAGTAACCAAGTACATATCAAGAAAATTCTTGTTGAATCTGAAAATCTCTTCTATATAACATTTGTGTTTCAAAAATATTTTCATGGGAAAACCTCAAAAAACAAAAAAAAATATTGGTAGCTCTCAAAATTTTGTGTCAATGTGTATCTTACATACAGTAGGATTCACTCTTCTTGGCCTACAGTTCTGAGTTTTAACAAATGAATACAGTTCATGTACAACATTTTGAAAATTTATCTTTTTATTTTGAGTACTTTGTGATTTCATGGTCACTGATGGATTCTCATTTTGAATTGAAAGGATTGTACTACAGCTATTCAGAATTTCGTAATTTTAGTCATTTCCAATGTTTTCACTTTGCGCTTAGGAGTATGAATACATAACATACCAAGGAATTTACTTTTCTTCTCTTTTCCTAATTTCAGCGCCTTTATCATTTCTGGCCTCAACCATTGTATCAACCTGTGCATCGGCTTTGCTGTCTTCCCCGTGAATTCCTTTCTAACTCATTTTCCATGCTGCCGCCACTGCTAGTCTTTCTAAGGTACAGAACTGATTGTCTTAATTCTCTGCTTAAAATCTTTTATTGGCTCCTGTTGCCTTTAGAACAAAATACATACCTTTTCACATCAGAGTTTTTCACCAGCTGGTTCCTGCCTCGAGTCTGGCTGTGCCTTCCTGCCCTTTCCTTCTTTTGCATTTGCCTTGTCGCACTAACTGCTGATTCCTGTGTTCTCTGTCATCGTGGTGCTTTTCTTCGGAGGAGCAGGACTTTTTTCCATCAGTGCCTAACTTCCCCAAACCTTCAGATGTGGTGAGATGCCCTCTTGGTGTTCCGTGTGCCTCGTACCTCTGCAGTAGTGTTTGTGCCTGGGGCTTCTTCACTTGCCCGATCGCCTCCTCTGGCCCCTCAGCTGCTTGGCATCTGGGAGGATGACCGCTCCGGTGCTGCCCCTGGTGTGCACGATACTGGATACAAGTAAGCATTCAGAATATTGTTCACTTAGTAGACTCTGTAGTTACCTGCAGAGTAACTGCATAAAACCTACGCTGTAGGTAGGGAGGAGGAAAGTGTGTTATCATGGCAATGGGCACTGGAATTCGTTGTACGGAGGGAGCTGCCCTGCGGGCAGGCATTGCCTTGACCTCAAGCTCACTTAGAGGTGGGAGTGTGGACGTTAGCTAGGGCTGAGAGGTCAGAAGCAGAGGAAGCTGCTTCACAGGAAGCAAGGGGACAGATTTGTTGGGTTTGCTCCCCAGAGGGAAAGAGAGAGAGAAAAGGAAGAAAGTTGGACAAGCTTTGCAGGCCAGAGGATAGGTGAGGCAAAAGCGCCCTCCCTCCAAGGTTGGAAGAGGGTGAGAAATTAAGACTGTTCCTCCTTCCACTTCCCCTTTCACTGCTGCCCTGTGTGCCAGTTCTCTGCTTTTCTCCAGAAATCTCCACCGGAGCCTGTCATCCTAAGGGATGCTTTCTGCATGTGTTCAGGTTGTGTTACTGTCTTTTATAGAACTCAGGGGAGGAGCCTCTGTCACGTAGGGATGGGTGCAGTGCGGAGCAGAGATGCCCGAAGACCTCAGAGGGTGCTGTGGATGTCCGCTCTCCTGGGAATTGATAGAAGCCTTGGGGGAGGGGGAGGCTTTGGACTAGCTCAGGCCCTAGCTCTGCTGGTGTGAGTCCGTTTGGTCTAGATTATTGAGCTGGCAAGCCCCAGCCAGGAACTGGATACATACACGAGAAAAAACTGGAACTGAAATGCACAAGATGAGAGTAGCTAGTATTAGGATGGTGGGGTTATAATCGCCGCCGCCTCTGAGACTTTCTCTGTTATAGGTCATGATAAAAGAAAAGTTCTAAAAAGAGGGAAGTGTCTACAATATCATGCTGTGATCTTATTTTCCCCCAGGACTTGAAAATTGGAGGTCAGTGTTGGGTTCTTTAACATTGAAGGTGCTAGAAAGGGGAAGGTGAAACTAATTATTGAGGAATAGGGAATTTGAGCCAGGACTGAAACTCCTTTCTTTACCAAAAACAGGAACTTTTTTTATTAACTTATTAGGGTTTGTCCCTGCACCCTTTTTTTTTTTTTTTTTTTTTTTTTTACTGATGAGATAATGTCTCAGAGAGGAAAACAAACCTGTTAAGTGCCTGAAAGTTGGATAAGCTCTTGTGTAGACAAGAGTAGTGTTTAAGCTTTCTGAGTTGGTGTTCTGTAGGTCACAGATTTATGACAAATTATAGCTTAATTATTTCGGTTTCAGCTGAGACAGGCTGTTTCCCTACTTCCTGTTGCACTCGGAGCTCATCTCACAATGCTGCTTTCTGTAATTGTTCTCCTTTTCTTCCGAGATGAACAAAGTCACAAAACCATTGAGAAGGTCACGGTACACTACCATGTTGTCTTGTAGCTACTGCTGTTACTGAAGCGTTCCTTGATAGTGACAAATAGGATTCGAGGCTGGATCATTCTGTCCTTCGTGTCTTCTCCTCGTGCTTGGATTTCACGCACGTAGCTATAATTATAATCTCAAAAGACTGATGTATCAACCCAAATGAGACTTGACCAACTTAGAGCGGGAAACAAAAACAACTATATGAAACACTTGTGTTTGCTTGATTAGTACATGCTTTCCTTTTAAGGGTAAGGGTATCATGTTAAAATCGGGCTGCTTGTGGAGTATGGAATTAGAAAAAAGGGAGTTGGCGGTGTACTCTACCAGTGAAAGGCTTAGGAGCACAATATGGCCATCTCCAGGATAGGCGTGTTGCTTCCTAGGGGACCTGGTGTTTGAAGCTAGTGATCAGGGTGTCCCCTGGAAAGTGATAGAAATGCATTACCCCATTTGGCATTCTGCTTTTTAGTTTTCATTTTTTCCCATCTATCTTTTGTTGTCCATTTTTTAAATATTTTAGTTCTTTTGATAGTTTCAACAGTTCAAATTCTAGGCTTATTATGGTTTTTGTCTCATAAGGTGACTTTTCCTAGATCTCATTTCATCCCCCTGTACATGTTGGCCAAGCTGATTTCTGAGTCATTTTGCTCTTGCTTCAATGCCCTGCTGCTCTGGTACACCCTCGGGGAGGAGAAAGGCCATGTATAATCTTTTCTTCCATCCTTAACATAGCCTTATTCTTCCCTCTGTCTTTTAATCCTTCTCTCTAACCCTTTCTGTCCTGGCTCCCATCATTTGCCACTTCCTGAAGGATCTGCTCTCTCTGTCCATGGGCCTTCTCTCTCATCTGACTGCTACGTTGGAAAAATATTTCATATAATTCTTTCCCATTCTCACTCCGTTCCTTCCTTTCATATCCTTAAATCGAATTCTCTGTTTCTGTGGTTTTTAAGGTTGTTGTCTTGTTTGTCCATCCCCATCCACATACCCTGACCTCCCAGCCTAGACTTGAAGATAAAACTACAACTCAAGAATAGCCAACTGGAAGAGGTGCTCAGGGCGAGGATTGGTAGTGGGGGAGCAGGAGGGGAAAGTGGAACTTCAGGGAGCACCACCCTCCCAGCACCTCTGTGTGTGCACCCACCTGAAGCTCTCAGACCATTGTTCAGGGGTTTTTCTGGAGATTTCATGATGTAGGCATGACTGGTTAAATCATTGGCCATTGGTGATTAACTTAATCCCTAGCCCCTCTCTCTTCCCTGGAGGAGGCAGAGGGGAGGGGAGGGCTGAAAGTCCTAGGTCCTTCTAGCAACCAGCCCCCAAGCTGAAGTTCTCTGGGACCCTTGGCCCTCGGTGATTTTAGCATACAAAAGACACTCTTACCAGCCTGGAGATTCCTAAGCTTCTAGGAGATGTGTGCTGGGAACCTCAACGAAGACCAAATCTATGTTTCCCATTGTACCACCTTTTGACTTCATCGATAATGAGAGCTGGGTTTTTGTTTTTGTTTTTGTTTTTATTTTTTCCCGGCATTCTTTCTTTGGATTCTATACTCTGTTCATTCTTTCACCTTTTCTCTGGCTCTTTTTCTTCCTGCATCCTAACTCCTGGTTGTCAGCAAGACTTGCCCTTCTTTTTGTGTGGTCTCCTGAGGACTCTCCTCTTAAAGTGTTTGCTCCTCTCCTAGTAACTTGTTTTCCCTCTACCCTTCTAAGTTCTCTAGGACTTCTGTAACAAAAGACAGATTAATTAGAGAAGAGCACACAAATTTATGTAAAAAGTTGTATGTGACATGGGAGCCTTCATAAGGAAATGAAGACCCAGGAGACATAAACTTGAGCATTATCGTGTTAGGTTTGATGGAGAGGAAAGGTGTAGAAAAGGGGTAAGAGAGGACAAAGGTATGAGGCAAGTGTAGTAACTGGAAAGAAACCTAGCAAGGCCTGTTTGTTCACACTCCTCCCTGTGTTGCTTGTCTACAGAGATAGGGATGCTCCTAGGACACCTGGGTGGCTCAGTCGGTTAAGTGTCCAACACTTGATCTTGGCTCAGGGCATGATCTCATGGTTCATAAGTTCAAGCCCCACATTGGGCTCTGCTCTGATGGCACGGAGCCTGCTTGGGATTCTTCTCTCCTTCTCTCTCTGCCCTCCCCCACTTATGCGCGTGCGCACCCTCTCTCTCTCTCTCTCTCTCTCTCTCAAAATAAATAAATAAACTAAAAAAATTTTTTTTTATATAAAAAAAAGAGATAGGGATGTTCCTTTCTCCAGCTATCAGGAGGATGCGTCTCACAGGAGAGTTTTAGGACTTGCTTCAGGGGATGGTCAGAAACTCCTTCCTATACCTGCTGTTGATTTCTCAGATTACTTCGGTTTAAAATATCCACCACACCAAAGTGCTGTGTTTGGTGGGTGAGTGGCATGTTCTGAACCCCATCAGCGTGCTGTCTGTGCCAAACCTCAGTTCCTTGTCTAGAACTGTCTACACGGCAGCCTTTGCGGAATGCCTAGCTGTCCCTCCAAAATCAGTGTTGAAACCCCAAAACTTCCCCTTTCAACCTTCCCGTTCAACTTCCCCTTTCCACAAAATTCATCAGTAATACTACCATTCACCAGACTTTCATTTCTTGTGCTTTAGATATGGGGCCAAAGTGGGGGTGGGGGAGGGAGGAACAAAGTTCCATTTATTTATTTTTGAAAGTGGAGACCCTGTCCTGTTTGCTTTTGTGGTCTTAGCACCTAGTCAGGTGTTCAGCAAATGTTTCTTGAACTGAATGTTGCAGTGATTCTTAGGTTCGTTCGTTCATCTTTACTCTAGTTTCTACTCAGACCAGTGTCTTGTTAGCACACATCTGCTTTATTGTAGTCACCTCACCTCCTTTTAGCTTTAGTGTTTCCTTGCCGCTTTCCACATGGCAGACTATTGCCAAAGCAATTTTCTAAAACCCTACTTTCATCTTGTCAAGAGCCATTATTGTTTATGGATTCAATTGAAACCAGTCTGGCGTTTCTAAGTTTTGAATCCGCTAGTTTCCAGTACCTATTCGATGTAATGTTTTTACTGTTTTTCCCACATAAGCCCCTCATAGCTATTTAGAACAATCCTCTTCTTAGTCTGTGCTAGGAAAAGACTTATTCCTACTTATGCTTTTGCTCCTGATATTCTTTTAGCCCAGAATTCCCTAGCTGATCTCCTGTTTTAAAATCATGTACTTCTTAAGGACCTAACAGCTGGTTCATGTGTCAGTCCGTACTCAGTGAATGTTTGTTAAATGAGTAAATGAGAACTTGTATTCTCAATGAGCATTTTTAAGTAGCTTTACATGATAATGATATCCCCCCCATGTCCATAGATTCCATAATCCTTTCTAATCAATTACATTTCTTGTGGCTTATTGCAAGTTTAATAAGTGATTAATCCATTGAATAAATGGTATATGAGTACCTCACTCATATACTAACAACTTATTTGAAATGGCTTCAAAAGCATTATTATTCTTCTTATACTTTAATTGTAAAATGCTCTAAAGTAAGCCTTTTCTTAGCTTTAACACAAGTGAATTCTTGGATCTAATCAAATGATTTCAGCACATGCTCTGAGCAATTACATTTGTGCAGCTTAGCAGAAACTATGGCAACAGAATGAAAAATGTGTTTTTCCTGATTGTTTTCCTCCATGAGATTGGGAAGTTCCAACTTAAACATCTCAAGTTAAAAGAAATGGTCATAGATAATATGCATTACAAATTACTTTTGGTGGAATTGCCTAGAAAGTTGGGTTAAGAAGCCATTTATCAATCATAAGTTTATGGCTCAAATCCTGGAAGAATGTGCCAAGGATTACAAATAGTAATCTTTGCTGGGAATATGAGAGATTTTCAAGGTCTACTTTAGGCCTATTTATATTGTCTTTTTTTTTAAGCCACAAACCAGGATTATTTTATAATAATAGAACAAACAACAAAACTATTTAAATTTGGAGAAAAGACAGTTATCCAGTTTGTCTAAATTTATTATTTAAAAAACTACAACAGTCATATTTTCCTACACCAGGCACAGAACCATATTATTGCACAAGGAACCAAAGGAATCCAGTTGTAGTGTAAAAAACCAAGTACTTTATATTCATTGTGTAAGACAAGATTTTTCCTTTACGAGCTATTAATAATTCAGATTGTTTTCTAAAGGGAATCAGTTAAACACCTAAAATTCGTTTGAGTTTTGGCAAACCTTTTTTTAAAAAAAATTTTAAATGTTTTTATTTGTTTTTGAGAAAGAGAGAGAGAGAGAGAGAGAGAGAGCATGAGCAGGGGAGGGTCAGAGAGAGAGGGAGACACAGAATCCGAAGACAGGCTCCAGGATCTGAGCTAGCTGTCAGCACAGAGCCTGACGCGGGGCTCGAACCCACGAACCGTGAGATCATGACCTGAGCCAAAGTCGGAAGCTTAACTGATTGAGCCACCCAGGCACCCCATTGGCAAACCTTTTTTAAAGATCCATTGACTTCTTGTAAAGGAACTCGTGAAATTCACCCTTAAAAGTGATTTCCTATCCAGGAAATATGCATTAGAGGATAATAACACTAACGAAGAAGTGAAAGATTTTCAATGGGGTAGTTTCTAGTATTTTAATAAGAAAAAAATGGGTAAAAATTGCTTTATGAAAGCGTCATCGTTTCTAAATGAATAAACTGAGTAACACATTAATGTAAAAACAAAACCTCCTTTTGATGAGAAGAGACTGTCTAAGCTGATTAACAGTAGAGGTAGGCCTAATGTAGACCTTGAAAGGTTTAAAAATATTTTCTTTGTTTTAGTCCATGCTTACTAATATTTAACAACTCATGAGGTAGGCATCGATATAGCTGCCAGATGCAAATAACTGACATGGTTGTACTGTTATCTACTAATTAATAGCTTATGTAGCAACTAAATAGTTTGTTGATATTCTTCGTTATTTTATATTTTTGTGAAGAGTTTTCATAAGGCATTCTTTCTGTGGGAAGGAGTTAATCCTTTTGGTTAGGATTTAGGAGCTGGGGGTAAGGTTTTGGTGCCATTAAGTTATTATAGCCAGAAATCCAGAAAGAAATGCCCAACCTCTGCCCAGCCAATCTACTCTTACCCTTTGGGAGTCATGAAGGGACAGTCTGAAAGGAACAGTAGCCAATGGGACTCAGAGTGCCACATGAATAAAGGCTGTGTAAACTTCGAGCACATCAGTGTGGAAGTCTCCTTAAAAGTGCCCTTGGTGCAAGTAGTTTGGGCTTAAGGGCTATGTCAGGACTCCTGCTTCCCTCCCAACCTCATCCAATCACCAATTATCCAGTTACATCCAATCAGCATGTTGAGGTTGAGTGTTAGGTTTGGAGTGGAGGGGCACCTGGGTGGCTCAGTAGAGCATGGGACTCTTGATTTTGGCTCAGGGCATGATCCCAGGGTCATGTGATTGAGCCCCATGTCAGGCTCCACTCTGTGTGGAGCCTGTTTAAGATTCTCTCCCTCCCCTCTCGCTCTCTCTCCCACTCTTTCCCTTTCTCTCTCTCTCTTAAAAAAAAAAAATTGGAGGGGAAAACAAATTACTAAGTGAACCAAGTCCCAAAGCACCTCTGAATCTGCTTAGTTGACTACTGTATCCAGGAGTCCCCCACCTTATCCACAGGAGATAGATTCTAAGACCCTCAGTGGATGCCTGAAACCACAGATAGTACCAAACCCTCTATAGAGTCTGCATTCTCCCATACATACATACCCATAATAAAATTTAATTTATAACTTAAGCACGGTAAGAGATTAACAACAATACTTAATAATCAGGACAGTTAAAACAATATACTGTAAGAAAAGTTGCGTGAATATGGTCACTCTCTCAAACTATCTTACTGAACTGCCCACCCTTCTTCTTGTGATGATGTGAGATAATAAAATGCCTGTGAGATGAAGAGCTGAGGTGAGGTGAATGATGGAGGCATTGTACCATAGTGTTAGGCTACTACTGACCTTCTGAGGATGCGTCAGAAGGAGGATCATCTGCGCCCGGCCCATGGTAAACTGTGGGTAACTGAAACCACAGAAGGTGAAACTGTGGATGAGGGGACTGCTGTATACTGACAGAGAAGGGCAAGAGAATGGCCACTGGGGGCCCCAGGAGGTCCAGCCAGGCCAGGAGATCAAGGCAATAAAACAGGCCTTGTGTGGAGACTGTTACTTTAACACAGTGACCCCACCTAGTGTTAACTGTGCCCAGTCAGGATTTTGGATTCTTGAATAATCAGATTAGTAACTGCTCTTACCTCTGGGGAGGACTAGACAGGGGGTGGGCAGAGGCTTGCCTAGCACCAGGGAAAGGAGCTCCTGCAACCACAATAAAGCTCCATTTACTTTCACATAGGAAGGAAAACAATGGACAGTTCTGTCAGTTCTAAAGGCTCATTTCTGGTACAGTCGGGACCCAGGCATGGAGTAGCTCCTGATCAGCCTACATTTTGGACTTTACTAAGGCACGGAATGACTCAGAAATGCGGATTTCTGTAATTGGCTGATGTTTACTTTACCTCCAGGGTGAAATACAATGTGTAAATATTTTAAGTCTTGTTCTAATAAATGTTGGTATTGTTGCTGGGAAGTTGGAGCGCTTGATCTTAGGTTAACAATTTAATTAAGAGAAATATGGTTTATTTTTAGACTTTCATGTTCAAAAGCTTCCAAATAATGACAATAGCGTAGAAATGAGAACCATTTAGACACCTAGACTCACACGCCCGGATATGTGTTTGTAGGTTCTTAGGATTCTATATAGTATCATATTTACCATTTGTTTTTATGTGTTTTATTGTGAACACAAAAAAAGTCTTTATAACTGATAAATTCTCCTCCATGCCTAAATATTGGTAGAGCTTCCTAGTAATTTGCTTCCATGTGTCTGATTACTTACTTTGCCTAACAGATGTCATGTAAAAGAATTATATGGATATTAAGTTCAAGATCCCTGAGTTGGGCTTATGTCAAATCACCTCTTTTATTTTATTTTACTCTTTGAAGTTAACCTGCTAGGGTAGTAGTTCAAGTAGAAACTCTATAATTGTAGGGGAGGATACCCTTTCCCTTCTTTTCTTCTAGGTTCTTTGGCTGGCCTAATAATTAAATTGATATAATACAAGTTAACAGGAGAAAAAAAAAACATTTAATTTTGTATGTACAGGAGCCTATAGAAATACAAGACTCAAAGAAGTGACCCAAGCAGGTTGCTTTGTGAAGAACTGACAAAAGGGTTTAGGCTTGGGGTAGCAAATTAGTGAGGAAGTAAAAAAGTTTGTTGATATTGCTTTCTTGGCCCTAAATCTCCTATTTCTGGTGACAAGGATTCCTTCTTCTGTCCTGGTACAGGGAGGGTACCTTTGAAATGAGAGATTTACTTCCTGCTTTCAGGGTAGACTGAGGAGGGCACTGTCCTTTCACTGGTTGTGTCTCAAGGAACTTTAATTCTAAAGAATCAGTATGCCAAAGTGGCGTATTTGGAGGTGGCGTATTCTGCTCCCCTTCATGATGTTGACTGTAATGAAGGAAGACTTTTGTTTCTCATAATTTCAGAAAAAGACCCTCTACTGGAGAATTCCATTGCAAAAAACAGCTGTAAAACCTGGATTTAATATAAAAAGCAACTATTTAAGGCACTGGAGAGCGAACAGAAGCAGATAGACTCTACTGGGGAGTACACAGTTGGAGGAGGGACGGAAGGGAGCTATAAGAAGTAACTTTGCCTTTTCACTGATTTTAGCTTCAGGCTAAGTACAGTCTGTACTCTGGGGACTCCGATGGAAAAACAGTAGTCTGTTTGGCTAGGGAGACTAGCAAACTGAAACCAGAGAACCCTGATCATTGAAGACTGGGGAGAAATCCCAGAAAAAGAAGAGCCAGAGGAGGGAGAGTCCTTACATTTTGTGAGCACCCATCTCTGACTCCCCTCTGAGCCATGTGTGAGTACAGTGGACTCAGAACAGCTCAGGTAAAGACAAACAATCTGAACTGGACTGAAGCTGCCTCCTAAGAAAAATAGTTTATAGTTCAAGCCAACCCAAGATATTAGCTGGCTAAACAAAAGAACAACTGTCACTGGAGAAAAAAATAGCGGTCTCTAGTCTCCACACATTAACATTTCTACAGTCCATAATTACTCTATATATGGAGAATCCAGAAAATGGAACATATCGGAAGAGGAAGAAAATCAGTTGAGTCCTACCCTGAGGTGAATGAGATATTGGCCTACCAGACAAGACTTTTAAAGCAGCTCTTATAATATCCTCAGTGAAATAAAACATCATGCTCTCAGTGAGTAACAAAACAAGACCTCCTATCAGGAAAATAGAAACAATGAAAAAGAACCAAATGGAAGTTCTAGAGTTGAAAAATACAATATTTGAAATAAAAATTCAGGAACTGGATTTAACAGTTGAATAGAGGTACAGAAAGAAAAGTACATGAACTTTGAAGATAGAGCAATAGAAATTAATTTGAAGAACAGAGAGAAAACATATGGGGGGCAGGAAATGAACAGAGTGTCAGGGACTTTTGAGGCTGATTCAAACAACCTAACATAGATGTAATTGAAATTTCAGAGGCGAGAGAGAATGGGATAGAAAAAATATTTTGAAAAATTAAGGCCAAAATCCCCCCAAAAAGTTTTCTGAACAACAGAAACTTAGAGATACAAGATACTTAGTGAATACCAGGCTGACTGAACCCAAAGAAGTCCACATCAATACACATCACGGCAAGACTTTCAAAAGCAAATGTTGAAAGCAGTAAGAGAAACAGGATACATTTAAATTACTTCACCTGGGAAATCATGGAGGCCAAAAGAGAATGGAAGAACATGTTTATATAAAGTGCTGGAAGAAGAGAAAAAAGCCCGTCAACCCAGAATTCTTTATCAAAGGAAAGTATCCTTCAAAAATAAAGAGGATTCCAAATTTAGTTAATGGTGGCAGTGACAAAACCTTGAATAGACTAAAAAGCACTGATGTATACACTTTAAAAGGGTGAATTTTATGGAATGTGAATATCTCAATAAAAAGATTTGAACGTAGGTAAGAAAGACTCTTTCCGATAAAAGAAAACTTGGAGAATTCTGTACTACAAGAAATGTCAAAGGAAGTTCTTCAAGGCTGAAGAAAACTTCTACCAGATGAAATTTTGTATCCTTGGGAAAGATAAGAAAGATCATCAAAAATGATAAATATCTACAGAAATGCGGAAGTCTCTCTCTTTCCTCTTGCTTTTTTTATAAATCATATAAAGAAAACGTATAGCATTGTCTTGTGCATAATCGCTTATATGGAAGATGTTAACTCCATTTAATATATATCAATATTCCATAAAGAATGATTACAAAGTTTCTATATTTTTAGGGAAGTGGAACAGTATTAATTATAAGAGGACTGTGGGTAATTAAAGATGTATACTGTATTCCTTAGGGCAACAACTACACTAATAATGTAAAGAAGTAGAGGTAACATGCCACTATGAAAATTGAAATGAAATTCTAAAAACCATTTAAATGTTTTGTTGTTGTTGTTTTTAAGTCAGGAAAGTAGGAACATGGGAACAAACGGTAGAAAAAACAAGGGGCGCCTGGATGGCTCATATGAAGAGCATGGGACTCTTGATCTTGGGGTTGTGAGTTTGAGCCCCACGTTAGGTGTAGAGATTACTTAAATAAATAAAACTTAAAAAAAAAAAAGAAGGAAAAGGCAAGTTAAAAACAAGTAATAAAATGGTAGACCCAAATCCAGCCATCTCAACAATTTCATTAAATTGTTAGTAGATTAAGTTCAATGGGTATAGGATTTGGTTTGCAAAATTAAAAAGTTCCAGAGATCTGTTGCAAACACAGTACATGTAATTAACACCACTGTATTGTACACTTAAAAATGGTTAAGGTGATAAATTTTATGTTATGTGGTTTGACCACAATTAAAATATTTTAATTATGCATTTAGTTAAACTTTGGAAGGACACTCAAGTCACTTATCCCCCTGAAATTTTTAATTCTAGAAGTTTGTGGTTGGATCTGATTTGCTTGAAGTTGGAGGCCCAGAGCATTATTTATTTGCAAACACTTATGATGCTCAGTGGCACACAACAAGCTCTGTATAAATTTAACTCCTTGAATCGCATCAGATCCCCTATGAGGTAGGTATTATTTTATTTTCTGCCATTTTATTATGGACATTTTCAAATATACAGAGAATTTGGAAGAACTACATGTTGAACACCCTCACACTCACTGTCTAGATCCTGTAATTAACATTTTACTACTGTGTTTGCTTTATCACATATCTATCCATACCTATATTCATCCATTAATCCATCTTATTTAAGCATTTCAAAGCAAATTGCAGACATCAGTATGCTTTGAGGGTAGGTATTTTTATTATCCTCATTTTATACTAGAGGGGACCTGAGACACAGAGAAGTTAATTAATTTGTTCAAGGCCACATGGCTTTTAAGTGGTGATAGTAGAATTTAGCTTAGGCCTCCCTTAACCACATCTACAGAAATAGATATTATCATAAAAATAATTTTGTGATCCAGTAAGTTTGACAAATACGGTATCTCAGTTTTAGATTCACATGCAGATTTTCATGGTGCAGAATCTATGAAGTTCAGCAGTAAAGAAACTTGATTAACTTTGTTTAAGCCGATCATTTCAGGTTTACTTGGCTTGAAAGCATCTTTTCCCCCCAAACATAACACCTATTAACATCTTGGAGAATAGGGCCAGAATCAATGGAATATATTTTGGAAAATGCTTATTTTTAACATATCCTAATTTTGTTTATCTAGGACAGAATATGTTTTTTTCATTAAAAAATTTTTTAACATTTATTTATTTTAGAGAGACAGAGCATGAACAGGGGAGGGGCATAGAGAGAGGGAACACAGAACCTGAAGCAGGCTCTAGGCTCTGAGCTGTCAGCACAGAGCCCAATGCGGGGCTTGAACCCACAAACCATGACATCATGACCTGAGCTGAAGTCGGACGCTTAACTGACTGAGCCACCCAGGCATCCCCAGAATATGTTTTTAAAGAATTAATACTTTTAAACAAATTTTAGAACTGGCAGAGATCTTAGAGTTTATTCAAACCAGTGCTTTCTTTTCAGAGATGAGGGAACTGAGACACAGGGTGATCAAGTGACTAATGCAGGCTACATCATGCAGGTGAAATCACGGGCAGGGACCTAGTGGTAGAAAGGGGAGAAGGGGAGTAGAAGTTGGCCTAGAAGCTGGGGATGGATGGCATTTAGTAGATAGGCAGTAAATATTTGTTAAATAAATGAGTATGCTGTCCAAATCTGTCCGGTTTTCTTTGCACTGCATATCTAGCTACACAGTAGAATTTGTGTTTATTTTCAGATTATATTGATCAGTAGAGAGTCTATTAATACTTTATTTTTATGTTAATTTTAGGTACAAATGATATATAGCTACTAAATTCTAAAAAAAAGTTTTCCTGTAGGGATGTCTGGATGGCTCAGTCAGTTAAGCAGGTGACTCTTGATTTCGGCTCAGGTCATGATCTCATGGTTCGTGAGTTCAAGCCCCACACTGGGCTCAGTGCTCATAATGCAGAACCTGCTTCGGATACTCTGTCTCCCTCCCTCTGCCCTTTCTCCACCAGTGCACTCTCTCTCTCTCTCTCTCTCTCTCTCTCTAATAAATACATGTTAAAAGTTTTCCTGTAACATATAGCATACAGAAAAGCATACAAAACATAGCTGTGTAGTTTAACAAATAATTATAAAGTGAACCCTGGCTTAACCACCCAAGTCAAGTAATAAAATATTACTTTCAGAAGCTTTCAGAAGCCCCCATGGGCCCCCTCCTGTTGCTGATCCCCTTAATTATTTCTTTTTTCTCTTTCTTTTTTTAGCTAATTTAACAGGACATGCAGAGAAGGTGGGGATTGAAAATTTTGAGCTCCTCAAGGTCCTAGGAACTGGAGGTAAGTGTTAAAAATTTTTTTAAGCTAAAAAAAGCATTTGTTATTCAATGACAAAGGATTGGTATCTCCAATACAGAAATCAGTTAAAATTTTAAAAGCATAAGGAATCCAGTGGGAGAACTGTCAAAGAACACAAACAAACGATTCGTAGAAATACAAAAGGGAAAATTTGGAAGAATTGGCAGGGATTTAGGAAAACCAATTTCTTTTACCCTGCTGTTGGGAATGTAAATTAGTTCAATCTTTACATAGGACACAATACTAACATCCCTAACATTTATAGAGAGCTTGTTACTTGCCAAGTACTCTGTGAAATACTTTATGCTGATTAACTCATTCAGTCCTCCATTTTATTTGTATCCAGTGGTCATCATTTTTAGTAATGAAAAACTCAAGACCCTTCAGAAACCTAACAAAAGTTAGGTTTGAGTTTGGTTAAATTGAACATGACTCTTTATGTTCTGTAATCTATACAATAGGATTGAAATGATCTGCTTTTAACATTTTTGAAAATTCTCCATAATGTAATAAGCTTAATAAACTTCAAAAAAGACTACAGAAGAGAGTGTGCAATATACCATTTCTGTATGAATCAGCGTCTACATGTACACTTACCCTGAACAATCAGGCACCAACCCCTGCACTGTTGGAAATCTGTGGGTTACTTTTGATTCCCCCCAAACTTAACTACTAATACAGCTTACTGTTGACTGGAAGCCTTACTGATAGCATAAACAGTTGATTAACACCAGGTTTGTATGTTTTATGTATTACATGCTGTATTCTTACAGTAAAGAAAGCTAGAGACAAGGAAATGTCATTAAGAAAGTCATAAGAAATAGAAAATATATCTGCAGTACTGTACTATATTTATCCAAAAAAATTACATGATCAGTGGACTCGTGCTTGTTCAAACCTCTGTTGTTCAACGGTCAACAGTATATATGCATATAGAGAATTCTCTGGAATATCCACCAAAATGATAACAGTGGTTGTCCCAGGTGGTAGGATTTTAGACGATCTTGGTTTTCTACTTTATATTTTTCTGTGCCTCCTGAATTTTTGCTGCTGCCATTCTTGATGCTCAGGAGTCAGGGCCTCTTAGATGGACAGCCTGTGTGGGGGCAGAGACCCCCACACTCAGAAGAGCCCCATGTTAGGCTTAATGCTCTGCTTTCGCTGTCCTGAGATTCTAAGTAATTCATGAACAGAGCACCCCACATTGTTATTTTGCAGTAGGCCCACCAGTTACGCAGCTGGTCTTGCCAGGAACGCACCTGGCTCTTCAGCTCTCTCTCTGGGATGTGTCACGCCACCAGCATGCTGCTGTGAGAAATCACTTTCCATCTTTAAGGTAGGGTTGAAAAGGAGGATTTTAATTCTTTATTTTTCCAGTCTCAGCAGGCCCTATTGTCTCTTTCCTGGAAGGGGAGGGAGAGCCTCCGAGAACAGACCATTTTTCTTCACTAAAGTTTAGCTTCACACTCTCAGGGCCTGTATGCCTTCCTAGATTCCCAGCCTCTGACTGGACAGATCGCTGCTCTTCGTAGGAGAGCATCTGCCCATGGCTTCTGAAGAGCCGAGCCTTTTAGCAGGAGAAAAGTCCTTTCTCTTGGGCTTCCAGATCTGTCCCAGCCACTGCCCTCACGTACCATGTATGTAATTTGTCTTTAGGTCATTTAGTATTGAGCCGTCATGCCTAGGGCCTTGCCATATAAGCTCTTCATGATTTTCCTGAGTAGTTCAGCGTATTCTGTAGAGCCTGCCTTTACAGCTGCCAGCGAGTAAGCCCTATAATTTATTTTCATCAGCTAAGTGTTTTATTGTCAGGAAGAGTATAGTATCATTGTCAACTTGGGAGAGTTTACTGTGCATTCTGTCCATCCGATCATTGGTAAACATGTATTTTTAAAACAAACTAGCCTCGCCCTACTATATCATTAAGAAATCATGCCTTCAAAATATCAAATAATGTCTTTTATTCTTACATTTGTTTCCTTTTTCAAAGGCAGTATCTCCTCGAAGGAGAAGGAGGGTCACAACTGTATGGCGACTGAATTTCCTTAGAAATAGTGTTTGTGCCATTTAGTCAAAGGCTGTTTCAGGTCAATTTATGTCATAGCCACAGAATTTGTTTTATCTGCATGTTTTTTATTCTAATAGCTTTATTGCAATATAATCACATGCCTTATAGTCCATCCATTTAAAGTGTACTAATCAGTGGTTTTAGTATATTTACAGACCTGTACAACCACCAACCCAGCCAATCTTGGAACATTTTTCTTACCTCAGAAAGAAACTATGAACCCTTTGTCTATTACTTCCAAGTTCATCATCCTCCCAGCCCTAAACAACCATTGTCCTACTGTCCATATCTTTATATCCACCTATTCTGGACCTTTCATGTAATTGAATCACATAATTTGTGGTCTTTGTGTCTTCCTTCTTACAGTTAGCATAATGTTTTCTAGATTCATCCATGTTGTAGCATGCATCAATATTTCTTTCCTTTTCATGACTTAATAATATCCCACTATAAGAATATACCACATTTTGTTTATCCATTCATCCATCAGTGGGACTTTTGGATCATTTCTGCCTTTTGGCTATTATGAACGATACTGCTGTGAGCATTCATGTATACATTTTTGTGTGAACATGTGTTTTAAATTCTCTTGGGTATATACTTAGCAGTGGATTGCTATTTCACGTGATAATTCTATGTTTAATTTCTTGAGGAACTACTAGATTGTTTTCTAAAATGGCCGCATCATTGTACATTCCCACCATTTTATATTCCCACTAGCAGTGTATGAGGGTTTCATTATCTCTGCCACCTTATCAACACTTGTAGCTGTTCTTTTAGAAAATAAGTTATGAAAATCAGACTAAGATCATGTTTTATTCCAGGTATGGTCAAAGCCAGCAAACTTTTATTTAATATTAATAGATAACCTCTCTGAAGCAAAATAGACATGGAGTCTACAGATCTCCTCAAGTCACTATTAAAATGTAATATTAATTAATTTTCATCACTGAATTTTATAGCATGTAACAAAAGCCATGAAAGTAATTCTGTTCCTTGATCTGTCAATTTTATATTTGGCAGTATATTCCAAATACATAAGTAGAAATAGAAAGGCAGTTTATGTTCTCTTTCTGATGACAGCTTGCATATCTTGGAAAATCTTTCTCCTTTTTAAACCCCTAAAGTGCTGGATAAAAAAACCTCTAAAGAAAGTCTACTAAATGGTATAGGTCAGCTTGTAAGACGAAGAAAAATCCTTGGAATCCAAAAAGAAAACAGAACAGGAATCTAGAGAATAATAAAGTCCCTCGAAGGCAAAGATTATTCTGGGGAAATGTAGCAGTAAATTGTGAGCTGGTTCCTTGGATTTACCATTTCCATGCTTGGCATGAGAGACATTATCTAAGGCTCCCGAGAGGTAGAAAAGGCTACTGCTTAGCAAACCACTAAATAAGAAGAAAAATCCAGCCTGCAAAGGGAGATGAAGAGGAAATTTTTCTGCCTCAGCATTGGCTCTGGGTGAAAGGGGAAAAATAAATAAAGAAAAGCATTCCCTGAGCATTCACAACATGAGCCAGCCATCATGCAGGTTTGCAGCTTGAATTTGTACACATTTGTGTAATCTCAAGGAACAAAAAATAGGTAGGAATTTAGTTTACAGTAGTACTGAGTTGGTAATATTGCCAGGTGCCTAGGAAAAGCAAATGTAAATCCTCTTTGAAAGAATAAGCTGTTACCTAGAGCATAAAGAAGTACCAAAGAAAGTTTTACAGACATGGTCTTAATTGTCAACAATCAAAACATCCAAGAAGCAAGTCACCATAAGTGAAAGATGTGGAAACAACAAATAGCTAAATTAGACCTGTAGAGACTGTTGGAATTATTAGGTCTGAAATATGATGTAAATGTTTATATGGTCTTCAAAATTAAACAGAACTTTGATGGTAATATTAAGGAAAAAAGCATGCTACAAAATGACTGGACAGATTTGAAAGAGAGCCAATAGTAATTCTAGAAGTGAAAAAATAATTCCGATTATAAACTCAGTAGATGGTTTAGTAGCAGATGAGATGTAGCTAAAGAGAATTAACAAATTGAGAGATGGATTCGAGGGAAATGTGCAGAATATAAAATGGAGAAAAATGAGATGGCATTTATAAAAGAGATTAAGGGGCACCTGGGTGGCTCAGTTGGTTGAGCATCTGACTTCAGTTCAGGTCATGGTCTCGTGGTTAGTGAGTTTGAGCCCTGCATCAGGCTTGCTGTCAGCCTGTCAATGCAGAGCCCACTTTGGATCTTCTATCCCCCCTCTCTCTGCCCCTCTGCTGCTTGTGCTCTCTCAGAAATAAATAAACATTAAAAAAAAACACCTTAAAAGAGAGATTAAGATATAGAGGACAGAGAGAAGGTACAAGTTTGTCTAATCAGAATCCTAGCTGAGAATTTACTAAGATTGATTAAACATGTGAATTCACAGATTGAAGAAACAGATCAAATCCCAAGCAGACAAGTAGACAGAAATTCTCACATGAATACATCGTAGAGAAAGTGATGAGCACCAGAGACAGAGAAATACCCTAAAAGCAGCCAGAGAGAAAAGACTTATTTATGAAGGAATAACAATCAGATAAACAGATGACTTTTCAACAGCTACCCTGAAAACCAAGGGAGAATAGAAGAGTATCTGCAGAATGCCCAGAGAAAATAACTCCATTTAGAATTGTATA
The DNA here is from genome assembly GCA_028646485.1 of Cryptoprocta ferox. Lineage (NCBI taxonomy): Eukaryota > Metazoa > Chordata > Mammalia > Carnivora > Eupleridae > Cryptoprocta > Cryptoprocta ferox. The sequence goes on from CM053560.1 coordinate 12,079,619, forward strand.
CCCAACAAAACTATTTTTCACAAGCGAGGGCAAAATAGACATTTTCAGACATACAAGAGCTGAGTGTGTTTTCCACCAACATGTCCTTACTAAAAGAGTTTCTAAATGCCCTAGTCATAGGGAAAAAGGAAAGTAATCTCAGGAGAGTTTCCGAGATGCAAAAATGATTGGATCTGAAGAAGTCTAAACAACCGTAGCTATAGTGTTGAAATTGTGGGGTTAAAATAAGAAAACTGAATCACTGGACAAAAATAGCATACAGTTTGGGAGGTGATAGGAGTTAGCGTTCTGAGGTAGTATTCCTCAAACTTTAACATGCGCATAAATCTTGCAATGTGTAAATTTCCAAACTGGTTAAAAAAGACTAGCCAACCTTAATATTGTTTAACTGTTAAGGAAATTAGTAAGCAAAAATCTTCCTGCTAGAACAATAGTTGTTGCAGTTTTAAGACCGAGGTCTGCCAAACATACAAGGCATAGGTCATTCCAATCTTCCACAAACTCTTTCAGAGGATAGAAAAGTGGGATTCTTTTTTTTCCAGTTCATTGTATGAGGTATGGATCTGATTTCAGAAACCACAAAGAGAATATGAGGAAGGAAAATTATAGGCCGGTTTCATACATGTGAGATTTTTAATATCAAATTTATCAAAATCAAAGCTGGTGTATATTTTCTTTCAACACAGTTAATACTTTGTCCTGTTATCTACGTCAACTTTTTGAGTGGTGTGATCACAGGTTCTCCAGATAGCTCTGCAAAGGTGAGGAAAGAGTTTATCAGTAATGTTTTACTTGGACATTTTCATTTCATGCTTTTTCATTGTCGTATACTTGGTCTGTTGTTAGCTGTGGATACTGCTTTTCCTTTTTGTCAGCTGACAGTACGCTTGCTCTTAGAAGAAGATGGAATAACTAAGGTGTCATTGTGGGTATTTCTGTATTTAAAATCTCATTTTTGATGACTAAATGGAGTAGGTGGAAACTTTTCTTATAAGTATAATGAAATCCCAATTTTTATTCAAAAATTTCACCACTAATCTTTCAGTTTTATTACCTTTTTAAGATAATTTTTCCAGCACTACTTAGAATAATAGAAAAGCCTCATCAGATATCTTTATGTGCCAAGCCAGGTTTTCTTTGGAAGTGAAACTGAAAATTCTTCTGATGAATTAATTTTTAGGTATTTTGAACTGTAGAAAATGCTATTCACCCAATATCTTGAAGGCTTTGTGGAATATTAAAATATCAAAGATTTGCTTTTTGATCTCATACTTAAATGCATGTAATATTCATTTAAAAATCTCTCTTTTACTCAGACTGATTTATTTCTCTTTCCAGCTATCTTGTTTCTGTTGGTCTATCACCAATCTGTTGATCAGTTTCCTAAGAGACACTTGGAAGTAATTTTTGATTTTCTGTACTTTTTATTTCTTGTTTCTCACAAAGTCTTATAATTTTTCCTTGAAAATGACCCATGGATTGACCTTTTCTGTTCCTAGCCATGACAGATAGATATTACCTTGTACCTGGATTGTTGTTAGGCTTTTCTTAACTGGTCTGCTTTTCTGCAAGTTCTGTCTTCTGTGTTATGCATTTTACTTATATTCTGTTATAAATGGTATGCATCCTTGTTAAAATGCATTACTGCGCAATTCTCCTATTTCAGAATGTGTAGTTCCTTTTCCCCCCCAGTTAATTAATTCAAATCCAAATCCTTTTGCCTCGCTTTCAGACTTAGCTTTGTTTTCTCCTGTCTTTTTTGTCCAGTTACCCTGATATTCCACCTACTTTTCTAGTCTGGTTAGTTTTCTTTTACTCCCCTACATTTAGGAATACTTTCCTATATTCTGATGTTCTGCCTTATCCTGTTCCCATAATCCTAGTGCTCTGCTTTGTCTTGTTCCCGTAATCCTAGTGCTCCTCTTCTCTTCGGCCTGTCCAAATCCTGCCCAGATCGCTTCATTCTCTGAATTGGGGCACTGAAAGTCCTTTGCAGAGAACACAGCACTGAGTGAGTCTCTGAATTTTCCTTCATATCTGCTATTTTTTTTTCTAGATTGTAAGCTTTTAAGATCATCCTTATATACGTGTCCAACTCTGTAGCCCTGCCCCATCTCCATAGCTCATAACAGTGTGAGATAATAATGGTCTAACAAGTATATAATTCATGCTCTTGTCTCTAGCATGATTCTTCAGATTGATACTTCCAAGTCCAGAAAATAGTTTTGGTTCATCTTTTCGAATTACACTTGACTCTTGACCAATGTGGGGGTTAGGGGCGTCAACACCCTGCCTAGTTGAAAATGCATGCATAACTTTTGACCCACCAAAAACTTAACTACTAACACCCTCCTGTTGACTGGGAACCTTACTGATAACATAAATAATCAATTAACACATATTTTGTGTGTTATATGTATTATATACTTTGTATTTAACAATAAAGCCAGAGAAAAGAAAATATTAAGAAAATCATAAGGAAGAGAAAATACATTTACAGTATTGTACTGTATTTATTTTATTTTTTTAAATATAATTTATTATCAAATTGGTTTCCATACAACACCCAATGCTCATCCCAACAAGTGCCCTCCTCAGTGCCCATCACCCACTTTTCCTGCTCCCCCCCCCATAAACCCTCAGTTTGTTTTCTGTATTTAAGAGTCTCTTATGGTTTGCCTCCCTCCCTGTCTGTAACTTGTTTTTTCCCTTTCCCCTCCCCCAAGGTTTTCTGTTAAGTTTCTCAGGAGCCACATATGAGTGAAAACATATGGTATCTATCTTTCTCTGACTGACTTATTTCACTTAGCATAATATCATCTGGTTCCATCCACATTGCTGGAGATGGCATGATTTCATTCTTTCTCATTGCCAAGTAGTATTCCATTGCATATATAAACCACACCTTCTTTATCCATTCATCAGTTGATGGACATTTTGGCTCTTTCCATAATTTAGCTACTGTTGAAAGTGCTGCTGTAAACATTGGGGTACATGTGCCCCTATGCATCAGCACTCCTGTATCCCTTCGGTAAATTCCTGGCAGTTCTACTGCTGGGTCATAGGGTAGTTCTAGTTTTAATTTTTTGAGGACCCTCCACACTGTTTTCCAGAGTGGCTGCACCAGTTTGCATTCCCACCAACAGTGCAAGAGGGTTCCCCTTTCTCCACATCCTCGCCAGCATTTATAGTCTCCTGATTTGTTCACTTTAGCCACTCTGTACTGTATTTATTTTAAAAAATTCATGTGTAAGTGGACTTGTGTAGTTCAAACCCATGTTCAAGGATCAACTGTATTTTGTTTCATGATGAAATTTTAGATTGTTTGTGGGAATACTGATTCTGTTTTCATTTCTCTCCTTACCTTTTCTGCTGCTTTACTTTTAACCGTTTGCTTTCTCTGAGACACGTGTCCAGGTAGAGGTGAAGGAAGTCTTTAAGGATACCTGTTGTGTGTATTCTTAGTACTTCTAACGCTTAATGGAGTGGAGCGTGATGGTTTTAGCTAAAAAAAAAAAAAAACTTTAGTATTCTTCTTGAATTTTCTTTATTCATCGTACATAATCCTGTACTTTGGAGATCTTTTGTCATTATGCAAAAAAATAATAATAAATAAAGTTTGCCATGTGACCACAAAAGGTGCCCCTGAGTTGATTTCCTCTTCCAGTTTTGGTGCATTCACAACTGTGAGGTACTTGGATATCCAGGATGATGTAGCAAATTCAAGCTTGAATCTTGACGTTATCATTACCTACTTGTGTTTCTTGGTAAGTTACTTGAACTCTGAGAGCCTCAGTCCCTATTGGTGTAAGTCAGTAATACTGATCTCACAGTGTTGTTATAAGATTAATGAAATAATGGATATGAAGTACCTGTTGCTAGCTGACCATCAGTTGTGGTTATTTATTGAGGTGGAAACTCTACTATAAAGTTATACCCTAAATTCAAAGAACAAAATTATTTAGGACTTCTTTATAAGGATAATTAGTTTTTTCATATAGTTACTCACTGTTAGCATATCTGGGAGTAATTTCAGCTGAAGTTATATTTCTAATAAGAAAAGTCTAACAAATGAAAAACTGCTTCATAAGTGAGATGTCGGTAGTTGAAATTTGATGAACATTTCTAAGAAGTTGATTTGTCTATTACCTTAAAAATAACATGTCAAACAAAAGGATTGTGTTTCTTATTCTTTGTTTTCTTCTTTTAACAGTATAAACATTTTAGGTTCTGAACACCCTTTTTTGTATTTTAGGTTGGCAATTTTATGCTTAAATATACAGAAAATGAGTAATAAAACATTAAGATTGCCTGACACATAGTAAATGCTGTATAAACTTCAGCTATTTATGTAATTAAAAGGGAAAGAAGCCCAGCTTCTAAAAGAGCTAATATAACGCACTAGCAAGGTCTCACATTAGCTTGATGTGTGTGATTTCTTAACAGATATTTATGGTACAGCCTAAAAATGTCCAGCAAGAGGGAAATAGAACCACCAAAGATCTTCCAGGTTTCAGGCTGGTTCTTCCTGGTCCATTCTCCACACTACAGCCTGAGTGATCCTTCTTAAGTGCAGAATTGGACATGTCACTTCTCTATTTGAAACTTTCAGTTCAGGGGCCCCTAGGTATTTCAGTTGAGTAATAAGCGTTTGACTCGATTTTGACTCAGGTCATGATATCACAGTTTGTGGGATGGAGGCCTGCATTGGTCTCTGTGCTGACAGCATGGGGCCTGCTTGGGATTCTCTCTCTCCCTCTCTCTTTGCCCCTCCCCAGCTCATGCTCACGCTCTCCCTCTTTCTCAAAATAAATATTAAAAATAAACTTTCAGTTCATTCCCATTGCTTTTGGGATTCATGCATTCACATGTATTTATCAAGAGGCAAATACTATTTTGGATGCTGGGTACAGAGTAGGGGGCATTAAAAAAAAGATAGATTACATACAAACCTGAAAATTGAATAATAAGGATCTGGTCTTCATTTAATATAGAATTATTCCTGAGCTTATAAAACCTTAGAATGAGTACTGGCAGAATATAGAAATTCAAAATGCCTTACCTTCTGGAATGTCTAATGAGCAACAGTCATTTGTACCTACCTCAGTCCCTGGTGCCCTCACTTTTTCCTTGTCATGTGGATTTTTTTGGTGGGAGAGTGAGGGGGACGTCTAATCAATAGCAGATCTTGCAAGCTGTTCCATGGAAATATTTATTTATCCAGTAGAGAGATTATCTTTTGGTTGCTTACCCCAATCTTAAGTGCCGTCCTCGAAATGGTGACCCTGGTAGTTTTTCTTTACTCATTTTCCCAGACTCTATGAAAACCATCCCTGATGGGACAGCCTTTTTTTTTTTTTTAATTTATACTGCAGTGTTTTCAGAAACACATTTTCTTTATTAAATGAGACATATTACTATTTCTCTTGGGTAATTTGCCACTAGAGGGTGCTAGAAATTGCACTGGGCAACTTAAAGACACAGCTACTTCTTGATGATAGGATAAAGGGGAACAAACTTTGGTTGAATCATGTAAAAGACTGTTTTATAAAGTATGATGGCTTAGTCATCACTTGTCATTTTATTCTCTTAAGTGTTTGGAAAATATCCCTATTAAAATAGTACTTTTCCAAGTATGTATTCATGAAGTTGTCAAAATTGTTATTCGAAAAAGTTTATAATTCTGCGTCTGTATATACCCAGTGTACCTTTAGTTTCCGTGCAAACCTACAGTGTTTATGGAAGCCTTAGAGGTTAGATGTTTGTAATGTTTTATGCCATGGTCATAAAATGATCCCATAGGAAGATGTTGGTTGACTTTGTCTCCCTATTGTAAATACAATTCGATTTATTACTGATGCTGTCATAGGTCATGTTTGCCAGAAGCAGAGCCCAGGGCAGGGATTTAGGTGCATGTGATTTATTGCAAAAAGTGCTCTCAGGAGAGAGTGAGGGAAGCAGAAGGAGCAGGGGAAGAATCTAAGCAGCATGTGGTCTAAGCTCGAGTCTAGATTCAGCCTGAACTCATGAGAAGTTTTAGACACAAGTAGGGAGGCAGGCCTTTTGTGCCTATGTTAGTTATTGGCTGTAGGCTGCTTGGCTCGGGGTGGGTTAGGGAATGGTCTGTCTACCTGAGGCGTTTCTCCTGAGAAGGAAGCAGCTGTGGGCTATCAACAACTGGGGCGTGGGTCCACCAGCCTGGACAAGCATGATCTGGGAGCGCACCATTCGCTTCTACTACAGATGGTCATTAACACTGGCCAGTAAGACACACCTGGGTAGCTAGGCAGACAGCTTGTTTGCTGAGGTATAAAGAGATTAGTTTATGAATGTGCTTCTTGGTTCTTGTGTATATTTCTTGTGTATATTTCTTTTAGTAAGATTCTCTGATAATCACATCCATGGGTAATTGTTTCCAAGTCTAGACCTCACAGTTGGACATGGTTTCCTTTGTAGCCTTTTCTTCTTTCCTGCTGGACCAGAATCTTTGGTTTTCAAGTCATTTGGCATGAGGGATAAGATATGGGCTGTGATGTAATGGGTCATCCATATGGAGACAGGCAAGAGTTGGCCACAGCCACTTACATGTATGCAATTATGGGTTGGCTTCACGCATGTAGTGTCTTTCTACTTTCTCTGAAACTTACAAAGTGCTGATCTAGAAAATTATCAAATAATTAGTCTTTAGTTACTCAAGCTAATGCAGTATGCATAAGTAGTACCCACAGATAGTTAATCCTGTGACTATTTTTATTTTCAACCTTTGTACAAGTTAAGTCTTTTTTAGACACTATCACCATCCATAAGAAAATGTACCGATTTGTGTTCTTGATTCAACTGTACAACTGTTTCTGGCCATTGAAGTTGTTAAGAAAATGTGTCAAATGGCCGTGTTTTTAATTTAAGAATTACAATTGGATTAAATCTAGAATGCCAGCACATTTATTATGTCTCATCCAGATCCTCTGTATTACATATCTTCTAGAGGATATAAATGTTTATGCCCCAAATGGCCTGAGTGTCTTTTATAAAAATTACTGCTTATACTTTCATATGCATTTACTGTGTCTCTTTTGTTTACTTACAGCATCTATTTATTTAATCGTGTTTGGGGTTCATAGCTTTTCCTTATATCTTAGAAGAATATTTCCTTATATCTTAGAATATTTTAGTATACCTTCATTAATTTTAGAAATTTGGAGTGTTTTTGATTTTACAAATCAAAGCAGCAGCCAATTTTTACAAAATAATTATATTAAATGGCTCAGATTCTCCTTTTTTTACTTTAAAAATTTTATTTCTTTAAGATTTTTTCTTTAGACATTTTTTCTTTTAAAATTTGAAATATTTCATTTTATAGGTATGTATGTTTTAATATTTGGAATTTAGTGTACTGTTAAGATATCTGTTATATAAATGAATTTAGGAATCAATGCTTGTTTGATAAGTATATAAAATCAAGTGCATTTATTTTAATTGTGTTTTGAAATTTACCTACTTTCAAAAAGAGATTTAAGGGAATTCAAGATAAAAAAGAGAGAACCTAAAAAAATGAAAACATAGCAAAAGCTAGATAAAAGGAAAGTGAAATAGATGTTACAGACATCTGGCGTTAGATAGGCATTGTAATTGAGTCTTAAATTTAACTCTGAGGTTATTAAGAGGTAGGGATAAAAGGGAAAATTCTGTGGCTTATATAATTTTTTTTTTTAAAGGGAAGGCATATAAATCCATTTAGAACAGTGGCTTTCAAGCTGTTTTGGCTATTGCCCATAGGACGAAATAGGCACATTTTTATATTGCAACTCAGTGTGTGTGTTTATGTTATGTGTACACACACACACACACACTTTTCTTCCACTGACACTTCTATAGCATTTGTTATCTGCCAGGATGCTTATGTTAATTTATTTAATCCCTGGAACAGAAAGTAAGATGTAGGAACTGTTACTGTCCCTAATGTGGAAATTGAGACACTGTTATCTTAATTCTACCCCAGGTCATACAGTTACTAAATAACATGTCTAGGGTTCAGCCTCAGGCAGTCTAGCAGAGTCTTTGTGTTTAACTGCTGCTGTGTACTCCTCAGTCTTTTCCCCTTGATGTGCTCAGGTTTGTTTACATTCCTATACATACCCACATGGGCATGCATTTATAAAGAGGAAACACAGGTGTCACGATACACTTTTAGTATATTTGGTTCTCTTAGTTTTTTTAAATGCTGTTTAGACCCACTAAATTGATACCACTGCCCACCGTTTGGGAAAAAAAAAAACAGTCTAAAGAGACTCTTTTTTTAGAAGTTTATTTATTTTGAGAGAGAGAGGGAGAGCAAGCAAGCAGGGGAAGGTCAGAGAGGTAGAGAGAGAATCCCAAGCAGGTTCCATGCTGTCAGTGCAGAGCCCAATGTAGGGCTTGATCCCATGAACCGTGAGATCATGACCTGAGCTGAGATCAAGAGTTGGATGCTTAACCAACTGAGCCACCAGGTGCCCCCAAAAAACTGGTCTAGAGAGACTTCTAACAAGTGCTGAAGTTATCAAATGGTTCCTATGTCTTGAACATTAAATAATCATAAGAATAGCATCTTTGACAAAAGATGTGATGATATTATTGGAAAAACATTATTTTATTAGTCTCCCTTAAAAGACGTTATTGTCTTTTTGGACAATAATGTTTCTTTTTGATTCTAAGGTCTAATTAATCAGATATTTCAGATGGATCTTTAGAGGTGCCAATTACAGTTAATCGGTTTCACCGTTGGACTCGTGAGTGTGTTTTCTGTGGCTGATTGTGCTGCAAGAACATGGAAATGGAGCTATTTCTCTGAGATGGATGATGGTGGTTTTCCTGGGGCTTCATACACATCACTCTGGCATTACCATGTACGTTCGGCTCGCCTATTGACAGGGATCTAGTTTCCAAGAGCAGGACAAATGAAATTCAGAATTCCATGAGTGTATTTCTTGTTTGGTTCCATTTCTGACGATGTTGTCTTGGGATCAGTGAGGTTGTACAGGGGAAGGAGGAGGGGAAGGCAGGTGGCCTGCTGGTCAGTGCCAGGACATATCACACGTGGAAAGACAGAAGTTTTTCCCCAGGTTAAATTACATTTGAGAAAGGGATATGACCAGGCATTGTAATTCGTTCTTCAGTGGTTGTGGCAGATTATAATGCAGTGGCCGTTTATGGATGTCACCATGTTAAGACATTTTCCTGCTCTAGAATGGTGGCATCTAAGTTTCCTGAGTTCATTTTCACCAGAGAATGTTTCCAGGAATCGAATTTAATACCCAAATTAAAAGGGATTGCTTCACGAAACTGATTGTTCCTTCCTCCAAGGGAAAGAGTTGGCTGGGTGTAGCTCGATACCACAGGTCTACATTACTGGGTTTTTTTTTTTTTTTTTGTTAAAGACTCAGCTTCAATTTTAGAGGAAAATTATCCGTTGAGAAGAGGGTATTTGACTATATGCTACAGAGCTCTTTCTTTGGTCTGCTCCTCTTTGCCAGCTTATTTGTTCATTTTTTTCATGCACTCAGCATTTTTTGAGTCTCCCTGATGTGCCAACTCTAACTACTTGCTAATGATACAAAAGGAGTCAAGTCAGACAGTGTATGATTATGATTTTGTGGCATTTCCAGTCCTGTGGAAGCTAGACAATGAAGCAATCACACAGATCAATGAAAAGTCGTGTTTCTGATCATTTCTGTGACAAAGAATGCATGGTGTTATGAGAGCATAACATTTGAGGAACTGTGCTAGTTGGAGAAGTCAGGAAAGGCCGGAGGTCTGAAAGAGCCCGCTAAATGAGACGGTGAGAAGGGGGAAGGAGGGAGGTGGAAGCCAGATGATTTAATTATATTAGGCTTCTCCTTAAGGGCAATTGGACATCAACTGATTTGAGCCAGAAGGGTTACATTTTTATCAACAATTTAGATGGCAGCACAAAATCTGGGCTTGCCAGTGGAGGGCGAAAGCATGCTGGGGCCATGGTTAGTGTGGTTGATGGCCGAGTCACCCTTTAACAAGATTCCAGTAAGCTGGGAGAAGGAGAGACAGATGGGTTCCAGCAGCGAGGAACAAGATCCTCTCTCACGATGACATGACAGGTACTTGTGGTTAATCCAAAAAAAGTTGGTTAAAGAGGAAAATCTCTTTAAAAGGATATATATAAACATGTGCTCTGAACCTATTAATTTCACTTAAAACAGATAAATATATTCATCTGCTAGTCTTTGTTGTTTTTTAAGTAGGCTCCACGCCCAGCATGGGGCTTGAACTCACCACCCTGAGATCAAGAATCAGATGCTCTACAGATTGAGCCAGGCAGGCACCCCCACTTGCCAGTCTTTGGATATAGGCATGGGACCTTTTCTTTGGGAATAATTTCTTTTTTGTTTTTAATTTTTTTCTAAAGTTTATTTATTTATTTTGAGAGAGAGAGAGAGAGAGAGAGCGAGCGAGCACGAGTAGGGGAGGGGCAGAGAGAGAGAGAATCCCAGGCAGGCTCCATGCTGTCAGCGCAGAGTCCCTTGTGGGACTTGAACTCACGAACCGCGAGATTCTGACCTGACCCGAAACCAAGAGTCAGACGCTTAACCGACTGAGCCACCAGGCACCCCGAGAATCATTTCTTAAACAATAGTTTATTTTGTATAAATCACACGGAAATCAAAATTTTGTGCATCATCTAAAATTAAGTTTCGGATTCTTTAAAGCAGAGTGGGAACCAGAAGCATTTGAAGTACTCTGAGTACAGAATCCTTCTAGATTTCCACAGTTTTCTCCCAAGCCTTTTATAGTGCTCCACCCACACCTAGCTTGTCAGCAGTTCTTTTTTTTTTTTTTAAGTGTCTTGCTTTTATCTGGTTCTTCCAAAGTATTCAACCTCATTTTTCTTTCACATTTACATTTCAGTGGTTTATGTAACATGTAGTTAAATTATATAATGACAATAACAGGAGTAAATGGGTGAAGCCACGAGTGAGTATCCACGAGTGGTGTGAAGCAGACAGCTGAGCTACAGGGACACAAACGCATGGGTGACCCCATCCTAGGCCGTCAGGGTGGAGCAGTGTATTGTACAGAGGGAAAGGGGGGGTGTCCGCGGTCGAAGTGGAAATCGCTAAGAATTTCTGCTATGCATTTTTTTTAAAAGTCATGGTTCAAGTACAGTAGTTTCTGCTAGAAGTTTGGTATGAACCCAAAGTGTGGCCTCGCTGGTAAGCAGCGTGTACCAGGTACACAGTTTTAAATAGCATTAGTTAAAAAATGTGAGTGACGGAAAATAGTGATCTCACAGTGGTTGAGCCATCTGGATCCCAGTGGGAGCGGCATGTCCTAGGTGAGGACTGTAACGAAGTAAATAAACCAGAGACCTTCTAGAGCAATGGTTCTTAACTAACTCTTCCTCCAGAATAATGCATGTAAACATATGCAGATGTTGCATGCTGTTTAATCATATGGCATTGCAAAGTGGTTGCGTTTACAGACTGTAAAAATATTTTTTTAACAAATTGTGATCTCGTTATCATTTTAATGCAAAGATTAGATGCTACTTCCTAAAACTTTTTAATGAATTCACATCTTACAAATAAAGCAAAAAGATCGGTTCAGTTTCGCTCGAAATAAACTTCAGCAAGAAGGCTGCTTTTGTTTAGCTTGAAAATGCCGTTGAAATTGTGCGCTGCCATTTGAGATGGCAGCATGAATGTCTTGTTTAAAAACTGTCAGTCAGTTTTAACTTTTCTTTATTATGACAACAAGCACAAAACACCTGATTCATAATGGTAATTGTGGCAAGTGGAGTAAGATTCCCACACTTGGAAAAGCAAACTGAGACGCACTCCAAGGAACTAGACATTTCCCCATGATTCTTGGTTTTAGTTAATTTTACATTATTTGTTTTATCCTCACGCTATTGAGATCGTCGCAACGAGGTTTGCCAACACTGTGCTGTCTGCATCAGCTAGGATAGAATTCCAAATCCACATTTCACTTGGAACAGAGGTAACCTTCATAAGATAGCTGTTGGTCTCCTCTGAGCTGTGGAGTTCTTTCTCCAGCTTTGGAGAAGTTTACTTACGTGTCTCCATCGAGTTCTTGCCTCTGAAATGGCTGCTTGAAGAGCGCTCCGGTCTTAAGCGGAACCCAAAATGGCGTGTGTAGGGCCCGGAATTGAAGGATTTACTTCCTTCATATGGTCACAGATGTCTGTCAAGCTAAGTCAGGAACTAATCCTTCTTTTTTTTTTTTTAATTTTTTAATGTATTTATTTATTTTTGAGAGAGAGAGAGAGAGACAGCATGAACAGGGGAAGGTCAGAGAGAGGGAGACACAGAATCCGAAGACAGGCTCCAGGCTCTGAGCTAGCTGTCAGCACAGAGCCCGACGCAGGGCTCGAACCCACAAACCGTGAGATCATGACCTGAGCCGAAGTCGGACGCTTAACCGACTGAGCCACCCAGGCGCCCCAGAAACTAATCCTTCTTGTCATGTGTTCTTAGAATTGACTTTCCTTCAGTCTCAAAAGAAGTAGAACTTCTACCTCTCCTCAAGCGCTGCAGGACTGGTCCTCTGGAAAACCAGTGACCTCCGTGCCCTCTTTTGCTCACATTTCTTGACAGAGTATCTTGACAAGGCCCTGGCGCTAATGAAATCGATAAGATTCACAGCAGTACACAAGACTTCTGTGAGGGTTGTGCATAAAGCATTTGAAACCGTTGCGTGTTGGTGAGGAAATTAGAGTCATGCTAAAGCAGGAAGCTTCGTCTCTACCTCAGCAGCAAACCCAGATGTGTGGCCAAACATCCACTGCGGGGCTCCATCTGAGCAGGAAGCACTGCTGTTTATTTTTTATGGCCAGAGAGTTGTCAGCATCGGTAGCTTTTGCAGTTTCCAAATGACGCTGTCAAGTTAGGAATTCTTTGAGGAGGTCAGCAAGCCACTTAACGAAAGAAAGCCAGGTGCTGGCTGCACTAGAAGGCAAACAGTCATTCATCTGGTTACTAGTTAAAAAGATAGAATACTGCCATCAATTCTAGTTTTAGTGTCCCCTCTTCAAACACTGGACTGCGTGTAGGTGGCTCTGGAGTGGATGGTACTATTCCCCAGAAGGACTGCTGTATACTTTCTCCCTCCATACTCATCTGCAAACTAGTTTACCCAGGGAGGGCGGCTCCTTTAAGTCTCTCCAGTAGTGACTGGGTTTTCTTCCCCTCTGCAGTGTGGTTAGCAGCCTCATGGGTGCTTCTGAAACAAGGCTGCTTGGAGGCAACCATGTTTTAGTTAGGCATCCTACTCCTAGGATCCTGCCTGCCTGAAATATTTGTTATTTGGAACGGTGTAAGACACTTCTTGAATTTTGTTGACATAAGCACCTTTGGCACTTACTATGTGATAAGAGCCCTGTAGCTTGAGTTAATCATGGCAACTATAAAAGTATAAACTGAAGATTTGTAAGCTTTAGCCTACTTTTTTTTCCCCCTGATATTTTCTGATAGATGAAAATAACTGTATTGGCAGGATATACGTAGTCTTTAGCTTATGTTATTGGTAAGCTTCTGGATCTCATCACATGGCAAGGTGGATGACTGTTTATTATTTGACAGGTAGTATATAACGTAGCAGCAAGACGATTTTATAGTATTGACATACATTAACATCCTGTGCCACCTCATGTTTAGCATAACAGGACATATTTATTTTTAATTTTTTAACATTTATTGATTTTTTTAGACACAGGGAGAGAGAGCATGAGTGAGGGAGGGGCAGAAAGAGAGGGAGACACAGAATCTGAAGACGACTCCAGGCTCTGCGCTGTCAGCACAGAGCCCGATGCGGGGCTCGAATTCATAGACCATGTGATTGTGACCTGAGCTGAAGTCGGACATTTGACCGACTGAGCCAACCAGGTGCCCCAATATAAGAGGACATATTTTTAAAGTAATAGGGAAGATGGGCACCTGGGTGACTGAGTCAGCTAAGCGTCCGACTTCAGCTCGGGTCATGATCTCACAGTTCATGGGTTTGAAGTCTGGGTTGGGCTCTGCGTTGACAGCTTGGAGCCTGGAGCCTGCTTCAGATTCTGTGTCTCCCTTTCTCTCTGCCCGTCCCTGCGCTCTCTCTCTCTCTCTCTCTCAAAAATAAATAAACATTTTTAAAAAAATTGTTAAAGAAAAGAATTAATAGGAAAGAAATCAAGGAAAAAATATTTATAATTCACAGAGTACATCAGTGGAACCTCCTAGTGGTGAGAAATCTCACAATCATTTAGTTCAAGGTTGGTTTAAGGAATAAGGACATTTTGCGTAGGTGAGACGACATGATAGTGTTTTTAAGTATTTAAAAAATGATCTAACAGAAGAAGGGTAATACTCTTTTTGTAAGTCCAGAGGGTGTAGAAGGACCAACAGATAAATATTATAAAAAAGCCTGTTTCCACTCGATTAAAAGGAACATTTTCTAATATTTCCACCCCTTCTCCCCATCAGTAAAATGGGCTACTTTGCAACACTTTCTCCTCATAAAAGTTAACAGCACCGTGTCCATCCCACCAAGAAAACCCCTTACTTCTATTGTGATTTATGTTTAATGTCTCACTCCTTAGTCATTTGCCTGTGAGGTCATCCACTGAAGGGAGGCAGATGCAGCAGAGCTAAGGATGTGGGGCGCAGGGCCAGGCGGACAAGTATGGTCTTCTAGGCTTTGGTTTCTCCATCTGTGAAATGCAGGTAACCCTCCTCACCTACTTACAGGGATGCTGCAAGAATCGAATGAGTTAACACACCTTTACAGGGCCTGACAAGTTCTCAGATGTTAGGTGCTAACACCCTGCGGTCTGTCTGCCACATGGTCAACACTTTGACTGAAAGACCAGCTGGCAATAAGCTGGAAGCCATCTTTCAGTGATGTCGTGGGAAGATTTTCTTTGTTGGGCGGCATACACGGGTCACATACCTTCTAAGGCCCGGAGCCCTCTGGAGGTGGGAGTCTCGGAGAACAGGAGGTCAGGGCGGGTGCTGTGTGGGTAGGGAACACAAAGGCCCCATACTTGCAGAGGACTTGACTTCCTCCCGAGATTCTATCATAGCTGACTCCGTGAAAGATACAGCACGCCGCCTCAGAAGATTTTCCAGCTTCACGTCAGGGCTTCTGGAATAGATGAGCTTTTTTCCTTTTTGTACTTTCGGTAATTTGCTAGCTTCTGAAAGTTGTCATTTTCTTTTTTTGGTTCACTTCTGCCTCACTAAAATCCCAGTGTATAATTATTTTATTTACAATGGGATAAAACACAAACCTTTTATGGAACTGTCTCTGTATTCCAGAAGGTGTTCAGCATGTGTATGGTAGCGATTTTACTAAAACCACAGCATCCAATTTCTGGCATTTGTGAAGAGTCATTTCTTAAGTTCATTTTCAGTCAAAAGTGTGGTCCCTGAAGTTTGCATCTGCTCTGTCACTGCTTACCCAAGTCTTTTGTCCACTTCCTTACAGTCCTTGAACCCGTTTCTTATCTGTAAAATGGAATTACTGAAAGTACCACCTTCACT
This sequence comes from Cryptoprocta ferox, assembly GCA_028646485.1. Taxonomy (NCBI): domain Eukaryota; kingdom Metazoa; phylum Chordata; class Mammalia; order Carnivora; family Eupleridae; genus Cryptoprocta; species Cryptoprocta ferox. The sequence goes on from CM053560.1 coordinate 12,095,173, forward strand.
GGCTGTTCTGAGGATTAAGTGAACCAGTGTGTGGAATATGTTCAGCACAGAGCCTGGCATAGACAAGTTCCTCATAAAGTGTCCTCAGGAGTATTGCAACGTATGTCTGTCATGTGTTGGTACTAATTTACTTCTCGAAGGACTGACCTGGATAACACAGAGTATACAAGAGCCCCTCCCTTAAAGCTCTCTCACACTTGTGAGTGGATCAGAACAGAATTATGTGCTGAATACCGTAGAGGTGTGGGCAGGGTGCAGGGAAACCCTGGGCTGGGCCAGAACTCAGACTAACTCCAGAATGATCTGATGAAAGTATGGAACTTGGGGTGCCTGGGTGGTGCTGTCGGTTAAGTGTCTGACTTTTTACCTCAGCTCAGGTCATGATCTCATGGTTAGTAAGTTCAAGTACCACATCGGGCTCTGCTCTGATGGTGTGGAGCCTGCTTAGGATTCTCTCTCTCCCTCCCCCTCTCCTTCTCTCCCCCTCTCTCTCTTTCCCTCTCCCCCCTCCCCCGCTTGTGCTTTCTTTCTCTCTCAAAATAAATAAATAAACTTAAAGTGTTGAACTTCAAAAGCAGGACTGGGCTTACCCTCCCCAGGGAGGCCTTTCAAAGGGAAGAGAATTTTAATACGCTGTAGAGAGGCATTGGGGACCTAGCCCTTCTCTCTCATGGTGATTTTGCCTGCCCTTCCTCCACCCGCTCCTCCTCCCTCCGCTTCCAGCCCTCTCCACCTTTCTCTAGGGAAATAAATGCAGATACCTGCTCTGCCCGAAAAGCCCTGTGCCCATACGACCGACCGCAGTTCCTCCACCTGAGGGAGTGGCACCACACACAGGATTTGCCCAACTGAGCCCTTAGGGAAGACTTCCAGGTTGACCTACTGAGCCATGAATTACTGCCCAGAGATGTAAAGGGGCTTCTCTGTCAGGATTACTTATAATTTAGGGTATTTTAATGTTTTCTAAGTCGGAAGATCTCTTTTGTTTATATAATGTCAGCTTACATTCCTTTAGATTTTTTATTAAGTATAGACGGATAGTGGAGGTGCTGGATTTATAGGTGTATGAGATTCTTAAGAACTATTTTCATTTGTTTACAACAACAGCAGAACCTGAAGATTTTATCTGGTGTCTAAAATGTCCAAGTTGTTCCAGAATCGGACTGTGGTTAATTGACCATAATAGCGACTAGTTTCCTACAAGCTGAAAATATTGAGGCGAGAATATCAGTAAAGAGTGAAAGCATAACTCTGTCAGCAGTGGTGAGAGATGTAAATACCAAGGTTTAGACCTAGAAATATATTTGGCCTAAAGTTGAAGAAATCTGTCAACTCTGTTTTATTTGAAATGGCAATAAAGATACTTTTCCATTAAAGAATGTTTGTCGCGCATTGTTAACTTTCAACCGCCAATAAATTACCGTTCTGTGTAGCATTTTCATTCTTTTTCTTTCTTCTTTTCATTTTCAGCTTATGGAAAAGTATTTCTAGTTCGTAAAATCAGTGGGCACGATACTGGAAAGCTGTATGCCATGAAAGTATTGAAAAAGGCAACAATAGTTCAAAAGGCCAAAACCACAGAGCACACAAGGACGGAGCGGCAAGTCCTAGAGCACATTAGGCAGTCGGCGTTTCTGGTGACGTTGCACTATGCTTTCCAGACAGAAACCAAACTTCATCTCATTTTAGGTAAGTGTCTGTTGGCCCTCGGTTGTCAGTTGTTCTTTTTACGGAAACACTTTTTTCCTTGGGTCTTGAGTTGCAATGAACTCAAAGGGAAGCATACTTCAGACTTGGAAGAAATGAAACGTTTTAACTTTCATTCTTTCTGTGACGGCGGTTCCTTGAACACCATGGATTGTTCTGGATTTGGGACCTCCCACCCTGCAGGGATTTATATATTTCTATTCCACATCCCTTTATTGACCTTAAGGAATACTTGAGTCATTGGCAGGGGGGTGGGGGTGGGGAGGGCCTGCTTCCCTGGGCATTGCACTTCCACTCAAATGTGAGGAGCGGAACGGTGATGCGGGCCATAGTTTCTGCCTCAGGAGTTCTCAGGAGCGTCGAGGTTCCGGCTGACAAAGGGATATTTGTGGAAATCAGTAATTGGGGAAAAAGAAAGAAGGAAGACTTCTATTCTTGGAGATGGTTTGCTTTTTTGGTGAAAAAACCTGCATTTAAAGGAGATCCTCACCAGCCAGTCAATGGAGCACTCCCCTTTCTACCCACAGACACTTTCCGAATCCTTTCCCCTCCCAAACAGAGTTGGACCATCACGTATGAGCTTTGGAAATGTTCTCTGTTACATGTTGCCAGGTTGCCTTGCAGGAAAGTTGCACAGTTTTCCGTCCCTCCTGATGGTAAATGGTGGTGCTGCTAGTATTGCGCTCTGTCCCCATTGACTACTTCACGTGTTACCACGTGTTACACTTTGAGTCCCACCCTCGTGGTAATTGCATTTATGTATTACGATCCCCAAGTTGTTGAACCTTTCTGAGGGTTAGATGAGATAGAAGTTCACATCGTGCTCGGTAACCGTCACTCACTTCTTGAGTGCCTGTGGTGTGCCCGCACTACGCTCCGTGCTAAGTATTATCCACAGTGATCACTAACCCTCACAACAGTGCTGCCAGAGACCCCTCGTTAGCGATGTTGAAGGTTCTAGAAGCTGTATTTCCTGAAGTTAGATGTCTCAAGTGTAAACTTGAGAATGAAGGTTGGAACTCAGGTCTGACTCATTTCAAGGTCCTCCAAACCGTGCTGCCTATACTCTTTGATTATTGGTAGTACAAGCAGGTTCTTAAATATATATTTGGCAATCTTATTGAATGCCTTCATTTTGGAAATTATACTTTTATTAATGATGCCTAAAATTGCATTCACTTTTTGAGTCATGAACTTACACTTCAAGCTCAGTTTGGAATGCTTACCGTCAACTCACAGTCCTACATCTCTTATGCATGGAAGTCACACTCTCCCCTGCCCTGTCAGGGTCCCCCATTAACATCATCATCTACCCGATGTTCCTGCAAAGTAGGTATCATTTGGCTCTTCTTTCCGCCTTCGGTATGTATCTGCTCGGCTTTGTTATTTCCTGATTCTGGAGTATGTATTCCTGGAGTATCCTAGTTGTACGGCACAGAACACTTTAATACAATGATTTTGAACGTTGAAATTTCAGCTTATGCAAAAGGCAGGAGGGCAGGAGGGCAGGAGAACTCTTCCCTCAAGCGACAACATAAAACATTCATATGGAAAACAAATAGAAAGGAGTACCCCTGCTTGAATCTGAGCCCAAGGGCACCAAGTCCCACCAGTTTATTCCTATACCCACCCTACAAGAATCTCCAGGGAAGCCTTAGGAAGTCCCGGAACCCTGCTCGAGAAGTAATTATCTTGTTTAAGCTTCTCCCTTTACAAAGAACTGGCTCATAAAAGTGAAATCATGTGCCTAAGATTATACAAATGGTGTGAGCCGCAAGTGGCAAGCAAGGCAGCTTTTCTCTCCCACCCCTCTTCTTCCTGGACTCGATCTTTTCTTTCTACTGTTTATCGTAAATAGTGTAGTTTTGTAAATCATGTTTTTAATTTAGAAGTAGATGAATAGACTATTTTGCATTCGATTAAAAAATAATAGTCTTGGGGCGCCTGGGGTGGTTCAGTCGCTTAAGGGTTCAACTTCGGCTTAGGTCAGGATCTCACAGTTCGTGAGTTTGAGCCCCATGTCGGACTCTGTGCTGACAGTTCAGAGCCTGGAGCCTGCTTCAGATTCTGTGTGTCTCTCTCTCTCCGCCCCTCCCCTGCTTGCACTCTATCTCTCTCTCAAAAATAAATAAACATTTAAAAACAAAACAAAACAAAAACAATAGTCTTTAATAGTGTTGCTTTTTAGCTGTTGGTTCTCCATTAATTTTGCTCTTTGTTAGTGGCCCATAAGTAAATACAGAAGGAAAGAAGAAAAACCATTTCTCGCACTATCTTAGAGGAGTAGAATGTGGACTAGAGCGTGGACTAGAATAACACGCTGCCATCATGAGTGACGCAGTGCCTTTGGAACGCATGCCCTCTACTTCCTCTCTGTGTACATGTATTTAACGTAATTTCTCGTTGTGCATGTTAATAGTTTTCTTTGACTTTAAAGTTGAAACTTTTCAGCATCTCCGAGCAAGACTTTATTATCAACTGTTTTTATGGTTCAGTTTGCAGTGCTTAGAATGCGTGCTAGGTCAGTTTTCCAAATGTGCTTATACACTTAGTCCTCGTCTTAGTCCGTTTGAGCTGCCAGAACAAAGTATTGCAGACAGCGGGGCTGAAACAAGACGTCTGTTTCCTCACTGTTCTGGGGGCCAGACGTCTCAGATCAAGGTGCCGGTAGGGTTGGTTTCCTCTGAGGACCATAAGGAAAGTCTGCTCCAGGCCTCGCTCTGTGGCTGGCAGATGGCCACCCTCTTGTTGCCTCTTCCAACAGTCCTCCCTCTGTTCCTCATACCCGGTGGTCCTTTATGTGTTCAATAGTCCTCTTAGAAGGATACCAGTCTGATTGGATTAGGGCCCACCCTGAATGGCCTCATTTTAGTAACTTAATTACCTTTGAAGACCCTGGCTCCAAAAAGAGGCATGTTCTGAGGTATTGGGGGTTAGGGCTTCAATATATTAATTTGGGGCAGGCAGGGAGGACCCAGTTCAGCCTATAATTATCTCTTTAGTCTGTTGATTATAGGTTAATATTGATTAGAGGTTAATAGCAAGAATTTTCATGTTCAGCTCTTCAGCGACCCAGCTGACCTTTTTTTTTTTTTTTAATTTATTATTTTTGAGAAAGAGAGAAAAAGCATGTGAGCAGGGAAGAGACAGAGGGGTGGGGGGCGGATGGAGGATCCAAAGCGGCCTCTGTGCTGATGGCAGAGAGCCTGATGTAGGGCTCAAACTCATGAACCACAAGATCATGACCTGGGCTGAAGCTGAACGCTTAACCAACTGAGCCACCCAGGCGCCCACCCAGCTGACCTTTTTGTCTGAAGAATAAGTAAACATTATAGACCTTTTTTAAAAACATGAAATATTTTTAAACGATTTATTACTATAAAAGCACATATATGTATATGAAAATATGGAAAAGCAAAAATGAGAAAAGAAATAAAAGATGTCAGAAAGCAAAAGTAAGAATACATTTTCCCTAGTGAGAGTTTACCTCATTATACATCGCTCGGTTATTACTTAGTTTGTATATCCTGGATCTTTTTGTCTGTGTGTCTGCACGCAGGCACGTTTTATCAGATGAGGTTGTCCCGTACTGCCTACAATTTGTAACCAGCATCTTTTTTTCAGCTGATAATGTCTGCTTTTCCTGGTGAATAAACTTTCATTTCATTTACTACCCAGCGACACCAGTGATTTATTGTGCATATAACAAACCACTCTACAATTTAATTGCTTCAGCAGTGACTTATTTTCTCACAGTTTTGTGGGTCGGCCGGACGGAGCTCTGCCGGTGTAGCCCAGGCCTGCTCGTGGGGTGCTCCACGAGCTGCAACACTGGCCGGCCTTACATTCTCGTGTCTGAAAGCGGGTGCCAGCTGTTGTCTTGGGCACCGCTCTTCTCTGCGTGGCCTGTCGTCCTCCAGGGCAGCAGATCAGCTTCCTCCGAGCATGGCAGCCTCGGGGCAGCTCGGGAAGGCTGCCAAGAGGGCAAAGGTAGAGGCTGCAAGGCCAGGCTCTGGAACTCACACAGCCTCACCTCTGACATGAGACTAGCCTCCATACGATGGGTGGAGAGATAGACTCCCCCGGCGCCTTTTCTTTAGTTTTTTGTTTTTATTAAGATCTAATAGACAGCATTATATTAGTCTTAGGTGTACAGCATAATGATTTGGTATTTGTATATATTGCAAAATGATCACCGCAGTAAATCTAGTTAATGTCCCTCATTACACGTAGTTACAGAATTTCATTGTGATGAGAACTTTGAAGATGGACTTTCTCCGCAACTTTCAAATATGCAGTACAGTATTTTTAACTAGAGTCGCCCTGCTGTACGTGACCTCTCCATGACCTGTTTTATAACAGAAAGTGTGTACCTTTTTAAAAAATGTTTATTTGTTTATTTTGAAAGAGGGAGAGAGAGGGAGAGAGCTCTGAAGGGGCAGAGAGAGAGGGAGAGAGAGATATTCCCAAGCAGCCTCTGCACCATCAGCATAGAGCCTGATGTGGGGCTCAAACCCACGAACTGTGAGATCATGTCCTGAGTCGAAATCAAGAGTTGGTTACTTAACTGACTGAGCCACCCAGGCGCCCCAAAAAGTTTGAACCTTTTGAGTCTCATCATTTATGTCACCTACCTCCCCTCACCCCTGCCTCTGGCAACCACCTAAGTGTTCTATTTATAAGCTTATTTTTTGTTTGTCTTTTGTTTCTTTTTTGAACTTCCACTTATAAGTAAGATCATATGATTATTTGTCTTTCTGACTTATTTCACTTTGCATAATGACCTCAAGGTCCATCCATGTTGTCACAAATGACACGATTTAATTCTTCTTTATGGCTGAATAATACTCCACTGTGTATATATACCATGTGTTCTTTATTCATTCATTGATGGACGCTTAAGTTGTTTCTGTATCTTGGCTTTTGTAAGTGTAATGCTGCAGTGAACATGGGAGGGGGCATGTATCTTTTGAAGTTAGTATTTTCATTTTCTTCAGAAAAGTACCCAGAAGTGGAGTTGCTGGATCATACAGTAGTTCTGTTTTTACTTTTTGAGGAACTTCCATACTGTCTTCCACAGGGATTGCACTGGGGTGCATCCCTACCCACAGTGCGCGAGGGTCTCTGTTCACATGCTCGCCAAAGACCTCACTTCCTGATGAGGGGACTACAAATAATCGGTGGCCATCTACCACACAAGGCCATATTCACATTTTACTGATTGTCACGTAGATCCTTTTCAGCTGATTTGTCCAAACCAGGATTCAGTCCAGGCACAGATACTTGGTTGTTATGTCCTTGAAGTCTCTTAATCTGGAAACTACCCTTTTTTATATCTACGGCTTATTGGTCTGAGAAATTATCTTTGTAGTATCTTTCAGCTTATCCCTCTCTCTACTAAATTCCAGTAGTTGGGAAATTAGATCTGGTCTTGATAGATTGACATTCAGTATTTTAGCTGGAATAAATCGTAGGTGGTGTTGCATGTTTCATATTGTATCACATCAGGAGAAACCCATTATCTGGTTGTTAGTAATGCGAAGACTAAATTAGAGAGATGACAGTCTGCTCCCTTTATAACAGAATTATGTTTTTTCCTTATAAGTGAAAATAATTTGTGTGATGTTTTGGCACTTTATGGTTTTAACAATTAATACTTGATAATTACTTGCTTAATTGAATGAATTATGAGTTGCAAAATGGTGATTTTCTGTATCTATCATTTCTTCTATGTATATTGGCTGGCATTTTTTCATCAAGTGTGGCTTTCTGTCATCCACTGTAATTCTTTGGTTACCCTGAGATACAGTTTCTGATGGAAAGGCAAGAATCATCTCCTTTAACTGTCTGTATTCAAAGCAAGCTGTTAAAAAGCGAACTCCGGTGGGGCTGTATTTCAGGGTCCCTGGTATCAACTACCAATGGTCCTAACCAGAGGTAGCTTGCTCTGTGTACTGCTCTGACTGTTCTTTTTTTCACTTACACGTGTGTCCTAGAGCTCACCTGCATAAGTTCATAAAGATCTTCTCGTTCTTGGGGCGCCCGGCTGGCTTAGTTGGTAGAGCATGTGACTCTTGATCTTGGGGTTGTAGGTTTGAGCCCCACATTGGGTGTGGAGATTACTTAAAAATAAAATCTTAAAAAAAAAAGATCTTTTCATTCTTTTTAATTTCCTTCATAGTAATGCCATTCTGTTCTATAGTGTATGTAACCAGTTCTGTATGACTGGATCTTTGGGCTGGTTCTAATCTTATTTTGATGCTTCACATATAACTTTGCACATGTAATCTCCCGCTTGCACAGGAAAAAAACTATAGGATTTCTAGGCCTGTATTTTGCATATACCCTTCCATAGCAGTTGCACCATTTTACACTCGCACCAGCATTGTACTCGAGTTCCTGTTTGTCCACGGAGCATGGTTGAACTTGCGGGTGTGTCCCGGTCTCACAGGCGAGGAGGAGTGGCATCTCAGTATAGAGCTAACGTACATTCTTCTTAGTGACAGTGAACATCTTTGCTTATGTTTTAAAGGTCATTTGGGTTTTTTTCTGAAAATTATTTGTACCTTTGCTCATTTTTTTCTTAATTTTCAAGGAGCTCTTAGAGTAACCATTTGCAATATGCATTGTAAAAATTTCCCTGCTTTCCATTTGCCTCTTAACTTTACGATGCTTTTACCAGGTAAAAAATTTAAATTTATGTGTAGTGGAATTCATTTTAAAACTATTTTTATGGCTTACAGATTTTCAGTCATAAAATCCTCATAAAAGATCTCCTCAAATTTGATGGTTATAAAGGAACTCACTGATGTTTTTTTCCAGTGCTTGGATAGTTTTATTTTTTGGATTGAGTACTTTGATACACAGAGCATTTTTCTTTAGGTATAACATAAAATAAGTATCTAACCTAATCTTTTTCATATGACTACTGGTTTTCTCAGTACCATTTAGTAAAAAAAAGAAAAAAAAAGTCCCAAGTTTGCACTGACTTGAGGCTCTGCCTTTCCCATGTTTTAAATTGTCATTTATATCAGGGTCTGTTTCTTGATTCTCTGCTGTGTTTGGTTTGTTGAATCACCTGCCATAATCTTGCTATTTTAGTTTATCAGAACTCTACAGTACGCATTAGCACCTGGCAAGGCTAATCCCTTTTATCTTTTATTGCTCTTCTTTTTCAGAACCTTTTGGGGCGGCCATCATGTTTGTTTATTTTTCACCATGAACTTTAGAATCAAATTGTCGAGTTCTGTGTGGGTGTCGAGCTTGTCAGGGTGTTTTATTGGAATTGTTTTAAATTAAAAAAAATTTAGGGAGAAGTGACATTTTTATGATATGGGTTATTCCTATTTAAGAACACGGTATGTCTTTTCTCATATGTTGAAATCTGAGACCTACAGGAGTGTTTCTCATTTTCCTCCTGCCCACATTTCTTAAGTTAATCTTAGATTATCTGTCATGTGTCACTATTGTAAATGGGGTCTTCTCTTCTACCATATCTTCTGGCTGAGAGCTGACAGTGTTTGTACATTAATTTTATACCCTGCTGTCTGACTGCATTTTCTTACCCCGTCCACGGTACTTGTGTCCCTCCCTGTTCTTTCTCAGCCTGCCCACGGCACGCCGTTTGGTTTGTCTCTAAGTTTTGCTGAAGGGACAGGTTATGAGGTTCATTACCGTTCTTGCTGTTCTTTAGGATGTGTTGGGAGCAGGATGTGAGGGCGATCTGGCCGCAACATCTGTCACCCCATTGATCGCCAGGGTTGATTTGGCTGATCTGGCTGGGTAGGTGGGTGTCCCCTTCCTCCCTCACCGCTCCATGTGCGTCCCTCCCGAAGCTGCACGCTTGGTCGAAGAGGAGCACCTTCCCTGATAGAGGAGGACCGTTCTTTGGTAAAGGGTACACGAGTAGCTGCGCTCCCCTGCTAGAGCCTCCAAACAAGCTCCCAAGGACGTGTTGGGAGCAGACGTGGGTATTCACAACTCGGTTGCTGCCACACTCCTCCTCGGATTCATGGCTCCCTGGGGATTTCTTGACCAGTCTCCTTCCCTTGCGATAAAGTTTGCCTGATTGGCACAAGCTTCTCCAAACGATAAGATTATTGTAACGTTAATATCATCTTGACAGATGCTTACCCTTGACACTTGCCAGATATGGGACATAGTGTTTCTGTCAGAACCGTGTAGGCACAGTTGTTTCCTACAATACACCTGGTTTAGTTGTAATTGTCTTCCATTCATTTCTGTTGTTTCTGCTGTCTTCTACCTTAGGGCTCAGTAGCAGTGACTAGACTTGTCTCCCAGGCTATAATTTGTTGACTACTCTTGTAAACTCATCTGTTATAAGTCACATTTCCGTGGAGATTTTTTAAATTCTACATCATGAATATCTTCTTAGGCCCTGTTGTAATATACAATGGATTTAATGGGTTTTCTCCTTTATATAATTATTTGGCCTTTCCAAGTCTTATACCATGCCAACCATACATCCTTTTATAACTTTCTCTGTACCTCTCTCTGTATGGTTACAATAAGAAATGTGCAAATATTTTAATTTTTTCTTGTTCTTTCTCTCTCTTTAAAAAAATTTTTTTTAATGTTTTTATTTATTACTGAAAGATAGAGCATGAGCAGGGGAGGGGCAGAGAGAGTGGGAGACACAGAATCTGAAGGAGGCCCAAGGCTCTGAGATGTCAGCACAGAGCCCAACATGGGGCTCGAACTCACGGACCGTGAGATCATGACCTGAGCCGAAGTCAGACGCCTAACTGACTGAGCCACCCAGGCGCCCCTAAAAATTTTTTTTAATGTTTATTTATTTTTAAGAGAGAGAGAGACACAGAGCATGAGCAGGGGAGGAGCAGAGAGAGAGGGAGATGCAGAATCTGGGTTGTCAGCACAGAACCTGACACGGGGCTCGAACCCATGAAGTGCAAGATCATGACCTGAGCTGAAATCGGATGCTCAACCAACTGAGCCACCCAGGCGCTCCTCTCTCTGTCTCTTAAAATTGTGTTCATTTTAACTAACAGTGGGAGGGAATTGTATGTGGAAAATAATCTATAAAAATTTTTTTTCTTTTGGTATTCTCTGATCTGTTAATGGTAATTTGGTCAGAATACCAGCTGATTTATTACTGGATTAAACTATCAGATTTATTGGTAGAATTAAGACACGAAAGAAGAGAGTGAAGAAGCAAATCACAAAGGGTTTTATAAAGGTGATGCCAGGGAGCTTTGTTAATAATGAATGCCACCCCGGCCTTGTAGACAGTATCATGAGTCATCCTTTCAATATGAATTGAAGTTATTTAAAGCATTGAAGTTTCACTTTTGAGTATTAATATCATCTCACACTTTGCAGGGTGAGGACACTGCTGAGGTGGTAACAGTTGGAGTGGATGGTGGTACATTGCAGCCTGTAGTACTTGGCAAAACAGGCAGTAATGGAAGGAACTTCCTTTTCCTTGCTTTGAAGTAAATGTGACTAGTTTCCAACACCGATAGAGATGTCTTAGTCAGAACTTTATAATGATTTTGATAAGCTGGGACGCATTCGTGAAGAAGTGCTATTTAGAATGTTGAGCCAAAACTAAAAGGAAAAAAAAGTAAGATGACTTTGGCATGACACTAAAAAGAAATTATTTTCAGGTATGTGTGGTATATCATATTAAGACTGTACTTGAGACAAAAGACAAGAAGAGGTGCGATCAAGAGAGATTTGGGTGGTCTGGAGGAGGAAGAGTAGGTGGAAATGAGAACGAGAATGTGTAGGAGTTAATGTATTTGAAGCTGATCCAAAGGAAGATAAAAATTTGTAAGGGAAAAAAATAAAAGAAGGCCAAGTAATAGTGCACAGTGGGAGGAGTGGGGAGGGCCGAATATGAGACTAAAAGCAGATAGCTCTTTGGATGGTGCCACCGTAAGAGGAAACATGAGAGAGAAATGCTAACTAAATAAGGGGATTTGAGATGAAAAAGGTTAAATGACTTGAGGTCAGAGTATTTCCAGACATAAGTAGGTCTTTGGAGAGCAAAAGCAGAATCAGAGGATCTCTCCTTGAAAGCAGGGGATGTAGGGTTTCCCCCTTCGTTTTGTCTGTTAGCTCTGCTTCCTCTCCTGCCAACTGATTTTCATGAGATTACATAAAAAAACAGAGCCTTGAGAAGTTGACCCAACTCTTCCCATGTGTCGTCCTTGTGCATCCTCAGTGGAAAATAGTGCTGTGTAGGTCGTTTCTGTAGTCTTCCGTAACATCTGAAGGCTCATCAAATTTAGTATCTCGAGTGGATTTCAGTTTCTCCACCTACTAATAGAAGCACGTAAACTAAAGAACAGCGGAGAGTTTTCTGGGTTCAACAGTAAGTCCCATCAGATGTGCACAGGTCTTGAGCCCCTGAAACTGTCCTCTACCAACTAGCAATGTATGTTCTTTCTCAACAAAGTGAATTTGTTCCATGTTCTTAATGCTCTTGTCGCGTGCCTTCTCAACAGTGATGTGCATAGTGTCACTAGAAAAAGTTGTTGCAAATACTTAGAAGTGACTTTGAGTACCTATTTTTTTTTGTTTTGAAATGGAAATAATTAATATGTAGAAGTAATAATTGTGATTGAGAGCAGATGCTGTTTACTTTAATGTTAACCCCGTAACATATTTCCCCAGCCTTTTTGAGATATAATTGACATATAACATTATATTAAAGATGTACAACATAATGATTTGATATGTTTATATGTTGAGAAATGATTTACACACTAAGTTAATTAACATCCATGACCTCAGATAGTTATCAATATTTTTTCTTCTGATGAGAACTTTTAAGATCTACTCTCTTAGCAACTTTCAAATACACAGTACAGTATTGTTAATGAGAACCCCATAAAATGTTGTGTGAAAAATATGAATAATTTTGTCATAGGGAGTTGCTGGAATCCTGGAAATTTTGTGGGAATCTTCAGTCGAGTTCTGAAGATTAGTTCATTGTTTTTAAAAAACAAATGTGCTAGCTTAAAAGCTCCTCCTCTCTCTTCCAACTCCACCCCCCTTCCTATACACACACAGAGACAGACCCACAGAGTGTATCATCCTAAATCCAAGAAGGAAATATGATTGAGGATGGGGTAACCCTACAACAACAAAAGGAAATCTACTTGCTGTTGTTAAATATCTGTATCAATTAAGTGTCATCGAAATAAGACCTAAATTGCATCCCTTGTATGAAAAAAATTTTTGATCTAAATTAAAGGAATATCATTCTAGAATAATAGAGAAAAAGATTCTCTTAAAGGGAACTATAAAGGATCTGGCACTTTAAAATTATTTTTAATTATTTTCTACAAGGACATATTAATGTGTCAAGTACTAGAATTGCTACACATTGGCAGAAGTCTTGCACACTGTAACTTGTTACTTCTCTAGACATAAACTTCACCCAGACCTTTGGGTGAAGACTTCTTCCTCAGCCCATGGGCCTGATACTGAGCCAGTTCCTCAGCCCATGGGCCTGATACTGAGCCAGTATAGGGACCCTTGCAGGTCTCAAAAGTAGAAGAATAAATGATGGCTCATAGGAGAGATGATATGTGGCTTCAAATTCAAGTTCATTGTGTAGGTTTCCTGGAGGACTCTTTGGGATACTGACCCCTTTGGTACAAGAGGTTGAACTACATCAAGATATTGTCAATTCTAAAACTCTTCATGTGCGCTACAAATATTTGCCTGCTTACCCCGTGCCAAGTGCTTGGAAATAGTAGCAAACAACCTAGACAAGATTCTCTACCTTCAGGGCCTTGTAATCTAAAAGGGGGACAAACATTAAATGAATGAACACACAATTGAGTAATTAGCTGAAGCAAGTAGTGGGAAGGATATGCAGAGGGCGCTAATGAAAGTATGTAAATGAAAACAGCTAAAACTGGTCTGTGTTGTAAGGCAAGACCTTCCTAGAGAAGTGATATTTAAAATGTAATTTAAGAGGAAGAATAGAAGTTAGATGAGCAACTGGAGGGGATATGGAAGAATGTTCCAGGCACAGGGCTCCACCCAGCATATGTGATAGCCTGAAGATCGGAGCAGTAGGGGGCTACCAAAATGCAATGTGAACCCAATGGAAACAGTCCTGCATGGTGCGGTTGTGAAGTCAGATCATGCAGGGCTTTTAGATGTTGGAGTCAGATGGACTTGTGTCACCTTGAGCAAGTCCCTTGGTTATAAGCATGATCTACAACTTACCAATGTCTCCATTAGCCTTTTTGCATAACAGACTACTCCAAATTAAGTGGCTTTAAAACAGCCATTTTGGGGCAAGTCAGTTTGGGCTGGACCCACAGGGGTGGGTTCCCAGTCTTACTTTGCTCTCCTTGAAATCTTTCTCTTGGTTTGCAAAGTACAGCTGAAAAGTCAAGTAATGTGAGGACTGAAAAGCATCCATTGTTTGTTTTTAACAGGTTTTAATGAGGTTGTTTTTAACCCTAGTCTACGGTGCTATTATGAAGGTGGACATTGTTCTGTAGTGTGTCAGGGCAGTAAATAGAGGCTGTGGTGGGCTGAATGATGGCCATGCAGAAATGCTCACAGCCTAATCCTCGGAACCCGTGAATATTTTGGGTTATATGACAGTTGAGAATTAAGGTTGCAGATGGAATTAAAATTGTTAGTCAGATAACCTTAAAATAAGGGAATTTTCCCAGATTATCTGGGCGGGCCCAGTGTGATCACAGGGGAGGGGGGTTTAAAAGTGCGAGAGGAAAGCAAAAGAGGAGAGTCCAATGGAGATGTGACTACAGAAGAGTTTAGAGGAAAGCAGTGTGAGCAGTTGACTTGACTGCCACTGCTGGCTTTGAAGATGGAAGGGGCCATGGGCCCCAGTGTGGGTAGCCTCTTGAAGCTGGAGAAGACCATGCAACAAGACGTTCCCCCAGAGCTTCCGGAATAAATGCAGCCCTGCTGACACTTTGATTTTAGCCCAATGACATGCATGTCAGACTTCCAATCTACAACATAAAGTAATAAATTTGTTTTGTTTTAAGCCACCGAGTCTTGTAGTTACCAACATTAGGAAGTGAACAGAGGGTGAGTAAGGAGGGTCAGATATCCACACAGACACTGGGAAGAAGTTTACCATGAAAGGAAGAAGAAAGAGAAGATGGGACATGCAGGATTCAGGGAGGATGGTAGTGTGTTTGAAAATGGGAGAGATTCTGTGTTTTTGAATTTTTACGTTATTTGTGTGATTTTGGAGTTATTTTTATGCTTCTTAGAGACAGAGCATCAGACTGCTCATCCGACACTCCCCACTACTCTCACATAAAACTCTTTAAAAGCAAGTTAATTGTACTTGAATACAAATCAGGTATCTCTGCAACTTTAAAACTTGTTGATTGCACTAAAATACCAATTCCATGAGAATATTTCTCTTTAGCTTAATACCGACTAAAACTAATTATACCCTGGTAGGACTTTATGATAATACATCATAAAGTTATGATATGTTATACGTTTATAAGCCTTGAAATTATGCTTGCACTGAGAAGCTAGATGTCAGGACACCAGGAATTTGAATTTTATTTCTAAATCATTTTAAGTAAACTTGGCATTATTTTTCAATCTTACAAGTTGTAATTGATCTCCATAAATAATAACAGTAGTTAATAACCACTGTGCAATACATGCTTATTATATCTGGCCCAAGTTTAACTCCCAATAGCTCATTGGATCTTCATGACAATCTTATGTAGAAATTGGAATTATTTATAGTCACATTTTATAGATAGAGAATAGGAGCCATTAAACATAAAAAGACCCATTCAGCAAATACAAAAGAATTGAGATATAATTATTTTTTTAAGGTTTTTATTTATTTACTTTAAGAGAGACAGAGACAGCACAACTGGGGAAAGGACAGAGAGAAAAAGAGAGAGAGAATCCCAAGCAGACTCCCAACTGTCAGTGCAGAGCCCAGTGCAGGTGCTCAAACTCACAAAACGATGAGATCATGACCTGAGCAGAAAGCAAGAGTCAGACGCTTAACCAACTGAACCACCCAGCACACTCTGAGATACAATTATTTTTTAATCTTAAGTTGGCTTTATTGTGATTTTTTTTTTACAAACCTCTGCTTTTTAAAATTTTTTTTAAAAATTTGCATGTAGTTGGCACACAAAATTACACTGGTTTCAGGTGGACAACATAGTTTCATCTTCTCTATACATTACGCTACCTCACCACAAGTGTAGCTACCATCTGTCACCATACAACATTATGAAAATACCATGGACTCTCTTCCCTGTGCGGTGCTTTTTATTCCTGTGACTTACTCATTCCATAACTGGAAGCTTGCTGACCCATTTTGCCCATCTCCCCAACCCTTTCCCACTGGCAACCATTAGTTTGTTCTCTGTATTTGTAAGTCTGATTCTGCTTTTGTTTGCTTACTCATTTGTTTTGGTTTTTAGATTCCACATGTGAGTGAAATCTTGTGGTATTTGTCTTTCTCATTCCGATTTACTGCACTTACCATAATACTGTCTGGGTCCATTCTTGTTGCAAATGGCAAAATCTCATTCTTTTAATGACTGCGTAATAGTCCTGTGTGTGTGTATGTGTGCGCACACACACACATCTTCCTTATCCGCTTGTCAGTGAACATTTAAGTTGCTTGCTTACATATCTTGGCTATGATAAATAATGCTGCAGTAAACATAGGGCTACATATATCTTTTCAAATTAGTGTTTTCATTTTCTTTGGGCAAATACCCAGTAGTGGAATTTTTTTTAATGTTTTATTAATTTTTGAGAAAGAGACAGACAGACAGACTGAGATTGGGAGGCACAGAGAGAGAGGGAGACACAGAATCTGAAGCAGGCTCCAGGCTCTGAGCTGTCAGCAGAGAGCCCAATGTGGCTCAAACTCATGAACTGTGAGATCATGACCTGAGCCGAAGTCAGACACCTAACTGTCTGAGCCACCCAGGTGCCGCTGTTTTTAATTTTTTAATGTTTATTTATATAAATATAAATATAAGTATATATATGTGTGTGTATATATATATATATATATATATAGAGAGAGAGAGAGAGAGGGAGGGAGAGTGAGTGAGTGCGTGTGTGTGTGTGTGTGTGTGAGCAGGAGAGGGAGAGAGAATCCCAAGCAAGTTCTGCACTGTCAGAGCAGAGCCCGACACGGGGCTTGATCTCATGATCATGACCTGAGCAGAAATTAAGAGTCAGATCCTTAACAGCGTGAGCCACCCAGGTGCCCTCTGTTTTTAATTTTTTGAGGAAGCTCATACTGTTTTCCACAGTGGCTGCACCAGTTTGCATTCCCGCCAGCAGTGCATGAGGGTTTTTTTCCTCCACATCGTCGCCAACACTTGTTATTTCTTGGCTTTCTGATTCTAGCCATTCTGACAGGTGTGAGGTGCTGTCTCACCTGTGGTTTTGATTTGCATTTCCCTGATGAGGAGTGATGTAGAGCATCTTTTCATGTGTCTGTTGGCCATTTGGATGTCTTTGGAAAAATGTTTATTCAGGGGTTTTGTCCATTTTTTAATCAGATCTTTTTGGGGGGGGGGTGTTGAGTTGCATAAGTTCTTAACCCCTTGAGATATAATCATTTGCATATAGAAAGTTTCTTTTAGTTTATTCAAGGAACCAGCAGTCTATACAAGCATCATTTAAGGTATTAAGTTGTGTGGACTATAAAATAGGTCAAGTCCAGCTGCTGCACTCTCAGATTTTCTTCCCCTCTTCTTTCTTTTGCACATTAACAATTTCTTGGAAATTTTTGGAAATGCCTATCAGATTGGTAAAACTTTAAACATAATGATAATATCAAGAGTTGATGAGAACTTTGTTTTTTAAGGCATTCATTCACTGTTGATGGGGAATATGTGTGTGGCTGTAAGCCTTTCTGAAGAAAGTACTTAGAAAATATTGTCAGCAATCAAAATTTAATATGTAAGTATGTTATAGCTCAGCAATCTAATTCTATGAGTCTGTCCTACTAATCTATACCTGCCTGGCCAGACAAAACATATGTCCAACCAACACAGAGAAGGAGCAGTGGACTTAGAAAATCATCGTTTGATTTGAAGTGTATAGGCAGTGGTTTGATGAGGAACAGGATATTGCTACATAGTCTCAATTCATCTCCCCATAATTTACCAGTTGATTACAAAAGGAAACAGAGTAACTCTACTGTGGAGAAACCTGGCAAACATCACACTAATGATGTGATCAAAGTTAACACCAATATTGGGAGAACTAGCATCACATGCTTCCTGAGATTTTCTAAGACAGGTCACATCATCTCATTGCAATCCTTCCAAGAATGCATAACCTGCATCTAATCATGAGAAAACATCTGGGGAAAAAAATGAAATTGAGGGTTAGTCTACGAGATAACCGAACTATCCCCTTCATAGATGTCAAGATCAAGAAAGAAAGAAAGACTGAGGGTCCAGACTAAAGACCTAGGATCTACAATGCATTGTGTGATCATAAAGTAGGTTCTAGGCTGGAAACAAAAGTAGCTCTCTCACGTATTAGTGGGACAAATGACAAGACTTGAATAAAGTGCAGATTAGATAATAGTGTTTTTATCATAAAGTTTCTGATCTTGATGACTGTACTGTGGTTATAGAAAAGGGTGAGTTTTTCCCTTATGAGTTGTGCCCTAAAGGATTTAGGGGTAGAAGCATGATATCTCCAACTGATTCTCAGGAAGAGTATGCACATATATAAAAACACGAGAGAATACTAAAGCAAATGAACCAAAATGTAAACAATGGGTGAATCTGCATCATGGTTATGTGAGGAATCCTTGTACTGTCCCAGCAAATTTTTTTTGTTAAGTTTGAAATTGTATCAAGGTAAGTTTAAACATAAATAAATAAAACTCACAGGTAAGGCATTATGACCTAAGAAAAACTTTTCAAATAGGCCCTAGATGTAATGACAGTTTTCAGCAGCCTTTCTTGACTAAAGACAATGCCACATTTCGTGTTGCTGTTCCATATAATATAAGCCTGAGGAACAAGATCAGAGTATAATTGGTCCAAAACGGTGTTATTTAAGTTTATACCTCTCTTCTGTTCTGACTTTGGCCAGAGCCATTATGGCATATTCAGAAAGAGGTATAGATTACATGTATTGTCTTTTGTATGTGTTATTTCTCACAACCAAATATTTGATGAGATTTGGACTGCAGACAATTTGAGGTTTTAGTCTCTGACAAGGACCTTGACTATAGGGGCACCTGCCTGGCTCCGTTGGTAGAGCATCTGACTCTTGATCTCAGAGTCATTAATTCAACCCTCATGTTGGGAGTAGAGCTACTTTAAAAACACAAGAACCTGGGCTCCTAGACTGTAGCTCTTCTATGTTGCCAAATTCAGATTCATCCGTTTGAATAGGCAGGTGGGCTAAGGTGATCGCGTCTTAGGAAAAATTAAGGAGCCTTCCACAAGGATGGAGGTGTTCCTAAAGGCAAGGCCAAGTACTTTTTTTGTTATTGAGAAAACAGCCCAGTCCATTCCTGCAGGATATAAATTGACTCTTTTAAATTATGTGCTATTCATGGGTCAGTGATAATTTTAGCTTGGGCACATTCTCAGAAAAGATTGAAACTCATTGTTTACTGTGGCCATTAAAAAAAACCCTCTGTGTAGCCCCCCCCCCCGAAAAATGTCTACTTTTGAGCATTGTGACATTCATTCAGATGAGCCCTCCAAACTTTTCAAACTTAATTGTGAAGAGCATGTAATACAGTAAATATTATGACCAAATATATAGACTTTTTGGCTCTAAGCTATTTACATGTTTGAACGAGAGAACGGTTGATTTAAAAAAAAAAAACAGTTGATCTTAAGGCAGTGTTTTGGACAGTGTTTTGGTAATTAACCAGGCCAGCTGCATGGCGAGTCTGCTGTTTAGTAAGCAACTGTAAAACCCTATTTGGTGGAAGTGAAGAGCATTTCTAACATGACATAAAAAAATCACTCTTTGGAGTTAGACTGCCCATATTCATAATTCCTATTTTCCTACTCACAAGATAACAACTTTGTATAATTTGTTTAGCTTCAGTATTCTCTAGAGCACACCTATTTTCTCTGGGGATTATACTGTTAGAATAGTACCTAAGAGCACTGTTGATGAGGGTCAAATTCATTGTCATATCTAAGTAGAACCGGCACATAGAAGGTGTCCCATGTCTGTAGTTGTTATTACTTCTTTGTCTGGTCTCAAAAGCAGCGAGCTGTGTTGAGATAATACATTTTAAAGGAGAGCAGTGAAAACCCTGTTTTATGTCCCCGAATTCCTACCTGTCAGCAGCCCTTTCTTGCTTCCCTGAATTACAGGCTATTGAGATTCGGCTTCCATACAAAGAGTGGGAGCCAGGAGCATTCACTGAGTCAGTACCATTCACTCCACTATGTCCAGAGAGGCAAGAAGACTCAGGAATATTAGTAAAAATGGAGCATTCTCATGCTGTTTCTGGCAGTTTCCCTATTGTAAACAGAATAAAAACAGTGTTGGCTTAAAACAAACAAACAAAAAACAGTAAACTTCATGCTTGCAATTTTTTATGAAAGAAATGAGCAGACACCTGAGAAATCTAATTTCCAGAAATCTAATGAATCCATAATTTGCACAGGAAAGTTGTTACTCAGGGCAGACACGTTGGCATGGACCAAAAGCCAACCAGGCAGAATGGAACTGGAGTAATTCTAGTCATAGATAGTTTCCACTCAGGGACTTTATTCAATCTGAGTTTTTTAGTAAGTCTTCGATGTGAGGAAATGTAATTTATGCTCACTTGGAAAGGGATGGGGGTGGAGGGTGGGGTTCCTTGAGTTACAAAGCTGAGAAGAATCTTCCTCTCAGATGTCAGTAAGGATCTGGGTTTTCACAACATCACTGACCATAACCATGCCATTGCTAGCTCTGTCCCAGAATCTGCCTGCATTCCTGATTCCAATATTCTCCTTCAAGAGAGTAAAGATTGTATAATTCAGCCCATGTTTAACAATATCCCTATGGTCTTTTCTAAGTTTTGTGTTATTGTTGTCCCACTACCTGGCTAAGTTGTTTTTACTTAGGGCAAGCAAGCTCCAACTTTACCCTAATAGATTTGCTAGATCTCTTGATAAACACATCGATGTAAAGACACCAGAATGAGGTCCCAGCACATCCTCAGTAGTCAGAGATCTTGTCGAAAATGAAAACCCCTTGCTCCATTTCACTTTGCAAAGCTGTGAACACCACCGGTCCAATTCTGAATACAAATAAGCCTCAGGACGGCTATGCCAGGCAAGGGTAGAAGTCAGTGAGAAGGGAGCTCAGTGCCCTGGAGAAGCCAAAACCGGGTGTGTGTGCCGTGACAATCAAGTTTACGGTGCTGGCAAGCTGTAGGACACTATTTTCAGATGTTTTCCCGTGTGCTGGCAGCCAGCACTCATTGGTTTGTTTGTAACTAAAACTTGATAGGAACTTTTCCATTCACATTTACAATGTTGTTTTTAGGGGCCATGTTCCTTAAACTATTTTTGGCTTCCAACTCCCTGGAGAATCTGATAAAAGCTGTAGACTATCTCTTCTCAGAAGAATGCACAGATGCTCACATATGCTTGAAAACAATTGCACATAATTTCAAGGAATTTACACGAAGCACTTTCAGGATGGTTCATGGAACCTCCTCTTCATGCTCCAAAACCAGTCATAAGAAATCTGTCTTCCTCTCCATTCCAGAGGGCTCTTTTGTACCTCTTTAACAGTCTTAGAATATATAATTGAGGGTGAGGATGAGGATAATGGTAACTACCATTTATTGAGCTTTTAGTATTTGTTAGACACTGCGTATTCTTTATTCCCAAAAGTGACCTGTGGGTCATCCTTTCCAAACCTGTTCTTGCGGCAGCCTTCCCCAACTCGGGCAACACCACCTCCATCTCTTCAGGTGCTCCGGTGGGGCTGGATCTGTACCCGCACCGCTGCTGTCATCTTCCTCCTAGCCACCATCCTCTCACCCTGCTTTATTGCAAGTGATCCCCTTATTTCTACCCTTGCCCTTCTCAACACAGCAGCCGAATCATTGATCCTCGTAAAGCGCCAGTCTTCTCTTACCACTGTTCTACTCAGAATCCAATACAGGCTTCCTATCTCATTCAGAGTCAAAGATGAGATCCTTCCAGTGGAGATCTCAGATCCAGAGGATAACAATACATTGTGCTGCGCAAGGCATACAGAGCAGCCCCAGTGATGGTCTGTGAGACTTTGCACAGCTCCCCCACCCCCGTAACTCAGTGACTTCTGTGACCATTGCTTTCCTACTATATTTTCCTCATTCACTGTGTTCTAGCCATGTTAGCTTACTTCCTAATCGTTAGGTACACCAGGCTCTCCCGCCTGAAGGCTTTGCACTCGTTGTTACTTCTGCCAGGAACGGTGTCCCCCTAACATCTGTTTAGCTCCTGTCTTCACTTTCTTAAATTCTTTGCTCAAGAGTCACCTTGGTGAGGCATTCACCAACCACCCTTATTAAAATGCAGTCCTCAGCTCTATGCTGGCATTCCCTGTCTGTCTTTATCTGTGCTATTTTTTCCATAGCAATCATCATCTTCCAAAATATTCATAGTATCTAGTTTACTTATGTTTCTCTCTTTCCACTGGAATGCAGGCTTCACTAGGATGGAGAATTATTGTCTGTTTAGTTCAGTACATAGGTGCAGTATCTACAAAAGTAATTGCTATATAATAAGGGCTCAAAGCCTGGTTGAATGAAATGAACAAACCCAAGGGAAATATATTGTTCTCCTTTTATAAATATGGTTTTCAATTCAAAGAGATGAAGCAACTTGCTAGAAGTCACACAACTGATGAGTGGTATCGCTAAGATTTTTGGATTTTCTGACACTAAAGACCTATGTTCTTAAATACCAAAAATACTTATTTCCAAGGATATATAAAATAAGAGGTCAAAATGTAGTCCAGAAGTGGCAGTCTTACTTACAAGACTGGAGTCAAAAGTTGGAGTTTGGGGCCAACACAGTGGCTGCAAATTGTGAGAAGGACCCTGCCAAGAAGGGACCCACAGGTGAGGTGGTTCAGAAATCTCTGTGTGTGGACTGACTTCTCAGCAAGGAGTGCATGGGGAGAACATCTAAGTGGCCCAGACAAAAGCTGGAAAGGTTGAAAGAGCTGAATAAAGATTTCAGCAGCTCCCACCTTTGGGGAGACAGTTTGGAGTTATATTCCTCCCAAGGTGTAGGGACTTGGTAAACTCCACAAGACTTTCATCAAAATTCTAGAAGAGCCAGGCCATAAGAGTAAGAACCATACTTGCAGAATCAAAAATAAGTGGTGGTAGTGAATTTTAACTCATTGAATAAAATAAGCCCATGAGTCCCTTCAGATGTAAATCAATAAATTGAATGATGGGACTTGGGATAATTACATGGTTTCAAAGTCCCTCTCCAAAAGTACTTACTAATTACAAAAGTGAAATAGGTAACTTTATGGTAGAGAAGCCAAGGAAACACTGCCTTAATCAAGAGATCAAAGTGAAAATCATTGATATTAGGATGAATTGAAATCAGGCCCCACCTGAGGTAATGCACCAAGAACAGTGTGACCTCCATGATTTCCTCCAGTGATGCTCACCTGAGTATGATCATGCAGGTACATCAGACAAACTCAGATTGTGGGACAGCGTGCAAAATACGAACACTGTAATCTTCCAAGTGTCAAGGTTATGAAAGTCAAGGGAAGACAGAAACTATTCTGAACAGAAGAAATTGGATGACTAAAGTGAACATTTGGTTCTAACCTGGAAACTTTTGCTATAATATTTTGAGAACAACTAAGAAAACTTGACATTAGGATTGAATATTAGATGGTAACAATGTATTTGTGTTAATATCCTGATTTTGTAAATGATCTGTCGTGATATGGCATACAAATGAAAGTGTGCTTGGGTGATAGGTTGTCAAGTTGACAGATCACTTAGATGGTCATGAAAAAAAGTTTTAGGTACTATATTTAAAACCTGTTTCTAAGTTTATAATTGTTTTGAAATAAAATGAAAACAGTGTATTTCTATATACTAGGATCAAACACTGGAAAATGGAATTTTTTTAAACATAAAATACTTGGGAATAAATTTACTCTGTAAATTCTACATTGCTGAGAGAAATTAAAGAAAACCTGATTAATAGAGAGATGTACCATGTTCATGAGATAGGAGCACTCAAAGTTGTTCATATGCCAGTTCTCTCTAAATTGAACTATAGATGAAAAACTGTTAAAGTCACAATCCAAGCAGGCTTTTTCCTTGGAGACTGACAAATGGACTCAAATTCCTATGCAAAAACAAAGGAACTAGAATGGCTCATTCAGTCTCAAAGAAGACCAAATATGAAAGACTTTTAAATGATCTGATTTAAAACTGACTGTAAAGTCACAGTAATCAAGGCAGTATGGCATTAAACTCATAGATCAGTGGAATAGAACAGGACTCCAGAAATAGACCCACACTTCTATAGCACTTTGATTTTTGATAAATGTGACAAAGCAATTCAATTGTGGAAGGAAGGAAGTGGTGCTAAACAACTGGATATCTGTATGGAAAAAAGTGAATCTCAACCCTTATTTTGCTCCATACACAAGTATTAGTTTGAAACAGATAGACCCTAAACATAAAAGTTGAGCATATAAAGCATTTATAAGAAATCATAGGAGAATATCTTTATAACTAGTGTAGGCAAAGACTCCTCAAAACAGTAACCCAAAGGAGGAGGAGGATGGAAGCAGTATGAGAAGAAGGGGAGGAAGGAGGAGGAGGAGAAAACTGAATTAACAAAAATTAAACATTTTCTGCTCATCAAGAGACACTTTTAGGAAAATTAAAGGCAGACCACTCACTCAGAGATAATGTGTGCCATACATGTACTTGACAAAGAACTTGTATCCAAAATCTACCAGAATGCCTTTAAATGATTTTAAAAAGTAAAAAAAGAGAGCTTGCTCCTAGAATGGCCATGTGAGGAGCTACATGGACCTGCTTTCCAGGGAAACAACTGTAACTAGTAAAAGTTATCATTTAAAATCTCTGAAGGTTGGCTTGTGGGCAGGCTTTGAAGAAACATTTATTCAAGGAAATCTAAATGTCAGAACAGCAAAAGTGGGTGGCACTTGAGCCATGACCCTCTGCCCTCTCCCACACTGCATGGCAGAAACTCCATTTGGGTGGATGTAGCTAAGAAGTTGGGGTCTCCCTCTCCTCAGCTCCCAGTTAAGAGATACTGTATCTCGTTAGGAGGTTGCAGGACACCAAGCATTTCTCATTCACCCAGCTCCTTCTTCAGAGGCTAAATTCTTGGCACATGTGGCTGAGAGTTTGGAAGCTCCCTTCCTCTACCTAGCCCCCACTCATAGGGCAGAAGCTTTATTCCAGGCTTGGAAGGTTGAGAATATGGAGCTCTGATGCCCTTGCCCCACTTCATATGTAGGGTGAGGGTTCTGTGCTGGTTGAGGCAAGCTGAGAAGGTCAGAGACTAGTGCCTGCATGCAGCACTTATTAATAAAGCAGGGGTGGCACTCTGAGAGAAGTGGGCCACTGTCTTCACCCCC
Source organism: Cryptoprocta ferox (assembly GCA_028646485.1). Classification (NCBI taxonomy): domain Eukaryota; kingdom Metazoa; phylum Chordata; class Mammalia; order Carnivora; family Eupleridae; genus Cryptoprocta; species Cryptoprocta ferox. The sequence continues at coordinate 12,120,505 of CM053560.1, forward strand.
ATCCCCAGAGCAGTGGATCAGAGATTTCCCCAGAGAGAGAAGTAGTTCATAAGCATGGAGCTCTGAAGTTCTTAACAAAAGAACTTATTTGAAGCAGAGTATGGGGAAGTTCAAACCTAAGTATGAGGGGGAAAAAGGTGGACTTTGGTGGTAAGCAATTAAGAGGAGGCTTCATAACTCCATTAGAGCAGCAAACTAAACTGTTGGAATGAGAATACTGGGGAAATAGTCAAGGATGAAGAACACTTCTGGGGCCAGAACAAATCTCAAACACTGGCCTCAGAAACTAACCCTACAAAGGAGCCTGAATTTATTGGATCAGACTGTGGAGTAATTTATACCCCAGGGCGTAAATGGAAAATAATAGATCAATCATTCAGCAATTAGTGGGGTCCAATAACTGGGTATAATACAAACAGAGGCAGATAGCTTAACAGATCAGGTTCTTAAAGAAAGTAAAAAAAAAAAAAAAAGCTCTGCTAAACCATTCTGGGAATGCCCAAGGTTGTGTCCTCTAAGGACCAGGAGCAGAGACGTCTTGCAGATAAAACAGACCTCCCTAGAATACTCAAGTTATTAAATAAAGAAAAAATAAATAAAAACAAACCTCTGGTGGGGTAAGGAGTTAGATCATAACTTGACTCCACAAGAAAAAAAATGAAGAGAACCAAAAATGTAAATAAGGCTAATATGCCAAATTATAAATATATACTTGATCTCCTCTCAACTTCTCTGAAAGACATAAAATTGTGTAAAGGAATCATTGTTATGTTCTGTTCGTTTGTAACATGTAGTTGTACTGTGTATAAACAATATAGCATAAAAAGAAGGAGGCAGTGAGCTCTACAGGAGTAAGGTTTGTATATGTCACTGAAATGAAGTTGGTATAAATTTGAAGCTTTTTTGATGTTAATGTGCATATAATAAGCCATAGCACAGCCACTAATAAAAAGTGAAATTCATTAAAGGAATTAAAATGTTACACTAGAAAATATTCACTTAGTGAAACAGAAAGGAGTAAAAGAGGAATAGAGAAAAAATATATAGAAAACAAAAAAGTAGAACAGCAGGCAGACATCAACAATATCAATAATAACATTAAATGTAAATGGAGTAGGCTGTGTAATCAGAAGGCAGAAGTTGTCAGACGGGGAGAAAAGATCCAACATTACGCTATTTATAGGAGATACAGTGTAGATTCAAAGATACAAATAGATTAAAGAAGAAAGATGGAAAAGGAGAAGTCACACAAACAGCAACCACAAGAAAGAAGGAGTGGCTTACTAATATCAAACAAAATAGACTCAAAAGCAAAAATGTTACTCGAGATTAAAAAGGGACACTTTCATAATGATAAAAGGGCTGAATCATCAGGAAGACATAACAATTACAAACAAATATGCACCTAACAACGTAGACCCAACATACATGAAGTAAAACTGATAGAAATGAAGGGAGAGATAAACAGCTCAACAACAATACTCCACTTTCAATAATGCATTAGGTTAACTAAGCAAAAGAGCAGCAAGGAAATAGAAGACAAACCACCTAGATATAACAGACATCTGTAGAACTCTCTAAACAGCACAGCTGAATACATGTTTTTCCCAAGTGCACAAGGAACATTCTTCAAGATAGGCCATATGGTAGGCCATTAAAAAAGTAAATACACCTCTGGGTGCTTGGCTGGCTCAATTGAAAGAGCATTGATTCTTGATCTTGGTGTTGTGAGAGTGAGCCCACGTTGGGTGTAGACGTTACTTAAATAAATAAACTTTTTTAAAGAACACCTCAATAAACTTAAAAAAAGATTAAAATTATACAAAGTATGTTCTCTGACCACAATGGAATGAAATTAGAAATCAGTAACAAAAAGGAATTTGAGATATCCACAACTGTGAAATTTAACATACTCTTAATGTAACCAGTGTGTCAAAGAACAGCTCTAAAGAGAAATCAGAAAATACTTTGAGATGAGAGAAAATGAAGACACGACATACTACATCTTAAGAGATGCAGCTAAAGTAGTGCTTAGTGGGAAATTCATAGCTGTAATTGCCTGAATTGAAAAAGAAGAAAAAATTTTTAAAAAGAAGATCTCAAATCAGTAACTTAATCTTCCACCTTAAGGCACTGGAAAAAGAAGAGCAAACTCATTCCAAAGCTAGCAGATACAAGGGAAATAATAAAGATTAGAGCAGAAATTAATCCAGTAGAGAATGTGCAAACAGTAAAGCAAATGAGTGAAACCAAAAGGTGATTCATTGACAAACCCGTAGTTAGATTACTTCCTCCAAGTAAAAAAGGAGGAAGACTCAAATCAGCAAAATAAGGAATGGAAGAAGGGACTACTGACTACAGAATTAAAAAGGGTCATAAGGGAAAACTATGAACAATCATCTGCCAAAAATTAGACAACTTAGGTGAAATAAATAAATTCCTAGAAAGGCACAAGCGATTAGAGTTGACTAGAGGAAATATAACGTCTGAATAGACCTATAACAAGTAAGGAAATTGAAGAAGGAGAATAAGTAATAAACTAACCACAATGAAAAGCCCAGACCCAGATAGCTTCCGTAGTGAATACTGACAAACGTTTAAAGAGGAATTAATGCCAGTCTTCACAAATGTCCAAAATACAGAAGAGGAAGAAACACTTTACAACTAATTCTATGAGGCCAGTATTATTACCTCAATACCAAAACCAGACAAAAATATCAAGATAAATCAAGAAAACTATAGACCAATATCTCTTATGAATAAAGACACAAAAATCCTCAACAAAATACTGTCAAGCTGAATCCAGCAACAAATTAAAAGGAAGGTATACCGTGACCAAGTAGGATTTATCCCAGGAATGCAAGGACAAGTGAAAATCAATTAATACACCTGATTAGTTGAATAAAGGACAGAAACCCTCTTATCATCATGGTAGACATAGAAAAAGCATTTGACAAAATTCAACCCTCCTTCGTGATAAAAATACTCCTGCTCCTACTTTTTTGTAGGAATAGTGAACTTCCTCAAAATCAAGAGCCATTCTTTCCCCCTAAAATCAGGAGCAAGTCAAGAATATCCACTTTCACTGCTTCATTCAACATGAATGAATTAACTCAAAATGTATCAAAGATTAAAAGTAAAAGCTAAAACTATAAATTTCTTAGTGGAAGACGAGGGAATCTTTGCAACCTTGGTTTTGGCAATGGTTTCTTAAATATGGTATCAAAAGCACAAGCAAGTAAAGAAAAAAGAGATAAATTGGAATTTCTGAGAGGTTGGAGTGATGAAAATGTTTTAAAATTGAATGTGTTGATGGTTGCATAACTGAATATACTAAAAACCATCAAATTTCATGGTATGTGAAATTATATTTCAATTTTTAAAAATGTTTTTAATGTGAATTATATTTCAATTTTTTAAAATGTTTTTAATGTGAACTATATTTCAAATAAAAAAGAAAGAAAATTAGGGGCACCTGGGTGGCTCAGTCAGTTATGTTCTGACTCTTGATTTCAGCTCAGGTCATGATCTCATAGTTTGCAGGATCGAGCCCCGTGTTGGGCTCTATGCTAAGAATGTGGAGCCTGCTTGGAATTCTCCCTCTCTCTCTCTCTCTCTCTCTCTCTCAAAAATAAACTTAAAAAAATATGTTTAAAAAATCCCCACTTTAACACACTTCACCAAAGAAGATATAAAAATGTCCAATAAGCTGGGGCACCTGGGTGGCTCGGTGGGTTGAGTTTCTCACTTTGGCTCAGGTCATGATCTCCTGGCTTGTAAGTCGACCCCACATCAGGCCCTCTGCTTTCAGCCTGTCAGTACAGAGCTGGCTTCAGATCCTCTGTCTCCTGCTCTCTGCCCCTCCTCCACTTGTGCTCTCCCAAAAATAAATAAATATTTTTTTAATGCCCAATAAGCCATGGAAAGATACTAAATATCATTATTATTCAGGAAGATGCAAATTAAAACCATAATGAGGATACCACTACACACTAAACAGAACAACTAAAATTATAATGACTGAGAGTACCAAGTGCTTACCTTATAGAAATTCCCACTGACCTCATATCCCAGCCACTGATTAGTAAGAGTACTTACCCCATAAGGACACTTCAGTTGTACCATAGTTCCTGCCATTATAGCCATTTGGCAGCTTCTGTATCTACTTCACCACTGTCAATACCTGGACTGCTGCATAGAGCTGGCTGTTCACTTTGTAAAGTACGCAACTATGTACCTACAAGTAAAACATGTTTATTTCATGAAAATCAGGTCTTCACCTTTGGCTCTTGGTCTCTTCCAAAAGTAGAAAGTAGGTTACTCGATGTTGGTTTAGGTTTGTTTCCTTAGATTTGTCGTTACTTTTTCTCAGTCTCCCCGGTAAATGGAAAATAAACCACTTTGTATGTTCCAAGCAACAATAATCCATAGCAGTTACCATTCCCTTTGTATGGATACAAACAGCAGGGAGGGAAACTTGATTTGCTCAAGGCAGGGCACAGTGAAACCATTGTTTGATCCCAGTCTGAGAGTTACAAAGCCCAGGTCCCCTGGACTATATCGAGGTCCCTTAAAGATAGTATATTGGATTCTTGAGTTTCAGAGTGATTTTTTTTCAGAGCATATTTAATATTTATCCCACTGTAAAGAATCTGTGTTTAATTAATGTATCTATGGAGTGCTTACTGTATGTGGATACTGTGTTTGTAGAGATGAAAACATTGATCTAGACTTTCAGAAAGCTCAGAGTTTAGCAGAGAAGGCAAGTGTGCAAATAAACATTTTCAATACAGTAAGATAGCTGCAGTGGTAGAAATCTTTAGTAAGTACGGTGGCTAACAAAAAAGGAAGTGATCAACTCTGCTAGAGTGGTTATCGAAGATGAGAAAATTGCAGAGGACATACAAGGATGGGTAGGAGTTTGTCAGTTGGTCAGCTGACCTGTGGGTGTCTATTTCTGTGTCGTGACTAAGTGTGGAAACCATTTATGCATAAACATCAGTATTCGGTTTAAGTAAATAACTACTTAAAGGTAGGAAAAAATTCATTGTTAATTGGCAGGAATGCTGTGTTCCTTTACACCTTTTTAATAATTAGCTTTGTGTTAAGATATAATTAAAACCTCTGAGCAAAATACAGAAGGCTTAGAAGGGCAATGCTTTTTATTGGCATGTGCTTCATAAAACACACTGCAAAACAACCAGCTATTCGAGGTCTTTCGTTCTGGTGCATCTGCTTTTTGGAATTTAAAGCTAACGGGGCAAGATGAAACAAAAATTTGCGAGTTCATGAAGATTTTTCTTTGTTCCTTTTTCAAATTGTGCTGAACTTGACAAATGAATATACTTAGGATCCATGCTTCACAAATTTTTAAGAGGAAATATTGAAACTACATCTGTGACTATTTTCTAGGTATATATGGTTTCTCACATGTAAATGTTGTGTGGTAAGGTAGCAGTGGTTAGTTCCTGATGAAACTACTATCAGTTTACCAATAAATGTCTTATTAGAGCTAATTACAAACAGATAGTTTTTACAAATAATTATTCTTTATTAAATATAATTATATTTATAATATACTATTTATATAATTATATTATTAATTATATGTTGTATTAATATATTATAATGATTATGTTATATAATAAGAATTATTATTATTCAGCTCTCTTATGTATTTCTCACTGTAGCCTTTTTTGTTTCTCATTTCATTCTTCTTCTTGGGATAAATGGGGCAAATTAAGAGGGAAATGGAAATCTTTCAGTGTCAGGTGTTTGTCTTTGCCACATTGTCCCTCTTTTACTTTTGGGCTGCGTGGAACAATAAGAAGGCCACCTGCTACCTGAAGCATGTTTTTGAAAGAGCACATAGAAAATTCTAGAAAATAGGGAATCTGCTCAGATAGTGACTGGCAGCTAGGTATTACAAAGGAAAGGCTGGGATTTTTGTCTGTGTTCTGTTTTGTTCTGTTCATTTTTTTATCTTAGTTATTGCAGTGGCTGATGTTTTGGGATTCCCCAGCAAGTTCAGTATTATGCGGTGATGGCAGAGGTTTCTGATACACTGCATTTGGGAAGACGTATTTAAATATATGCAGATGTCATGTAATAGTTTTAATGGCAATACTCCTTGCAAATTCATTTGATTGTGGCTTAGGGTAGTGGTTATCTTATGAAACTGTATTACCATATGGATTTAGTAATCTGTTCTAGAGGGAACTCTATACTATAGACAAAGAATTATACAAAAATCATATATTAAAGTCAGTGCCTTGTGATTAATCCAAAATGATGAAAAGGGAATACTTCCTTAAATTTATGAATACAAGAAAGAAAAAAATATATTTCATTTTTAGATTATATAAATGGTGGAGAACTTTTTACTCATCTTTCTCAAAGAGAGCGTTTCACAGAGAATGAGGTGCGGATCTATGTTGGAGAGATTGTGCTTGCCCTCGAACATCTCCACAAGGTAAGATGCCCAGTCTTTGAGAGTTCTTTTTTTGAAAAAAATCTATTGTAACTGAGGTAATGCTGGAGCTAAAGAGTTAATGTTTTAAATGTCATTGTCTCCGTGCAGATTGTGAAAGCACACTTACACTGTTGCCAATATTCTCAATTCTGTAGTTCCCTTTTTCAAAAATTGACTTTTTTTTTGTAATTCCTGTGTTATGGATTAAAAAGGTAGAACGTGAGCAGTTCTTTGGGTTTTGTTTATGAAAAATCCTAATGCTTATTACAAAGTGCCATTAGAATAAAAGCTTTTCATTCTTAAAATAATCTTTAACATGAAACCACAAGTCATAATCTATATTTGCTTAATTGTGATTTACTCCATTGCAGACTCTGCCTGTATGTCTGCAGGGTATATTTACTGATTAAGTTGGAGAATATGAGTTTTTTGAAAGAAGCACCTGCCACGCTACCCAGCTACCCCTGCTCTCCCACTCTGGTCTGCCTTTGTGTTTGTTTTGCCCCTGGGGCCTCTCCTTGTTCCCTCTCCTCCATTGCCTCCATGTAGCCTGAACTCAGTTGCTAAGAACTTTAAGTGAAATTCATCCCTGTGCTGCTGTTTGAACTCTATAAAATCCATTTGAACTTTAAGAAAAAATATTATTTCAGATACTAGTCATCTTGATCCAAGAAATTTTGACTAAAAATATTTTTTTTACTTAATGAGGAAACATTATTATAGAAGCAGTTAATTGTGTGGACTAGGCGTGTGTGTTCTCCTCAGAAATAGAATGTACTCGAGTAATTTTCATCAAAGTGTGTGAGATCATGAGACCATCATGACTTGAGTCGCTACATTAGGATGAGACAGGTGCATCATAGAGCTCTTATTCCTTGTCGTGGATTCAGATCCTGCACTGGATTAGAGATGAACAGAGATTAAAGTGGTGATTATGGAGCATGGACAGGAGTGGAGAGAGATGAAGGAAAAAGGCAAAGACAATGTAAAAGTGGCAGGGAGTCTGGAAAATTGCAAGCTGGAGGCAATGGGTGGGAGAGGCTGTGAGAAAAGATGGTGAGAAGACACAAGCACAGAAGGAGGGGATCAAGGAAAGGGGAGAGCTAGAGCAGCACAGAGCCAGGACTGGGGGTGGGGGAGCGGGGCATGTGGGGGGGGAGGGTCAGAGCAGGAATGTTACCGGGAGTGGATGAAAATGTATAAGAACAGGAGAGAAAGAGAAAAGGACCTGATGGGGGCGGGGCGGGGCTGCAGTGTGTGGACAGAAGGGACTGAGGAGCAGGAAGGGAGCAGGGGGGCTCTGTGGGGACAGACACCACATTCCTTTGGGTGGAGTTGTCCTGGGGTGGCCAGCTTTTGCCGGTTGAGTATCTCTGTGGGATATAAAGCAGTTAGGACTTCTTCATACATGTACCAAATTAGGCCCAGGAATGGGTTGAAAAGATCTTGGAGTTTTATGTTTAAGGGTATTAGATGTAAGTTTTTATAATATAAAAACGATGGTGGAAATCACTATAAATAACTATAAATAACCAGAGTAAAAGCAAGCAAAGCAAATACAAAGCTCCAATGGGTAAGCTAATAAATTCAGTTTTTAATTTGTGTGAAGTCTTTAATTCTGTTAATTCTATTTATTAAAGAAAAATCCATGAACATCTGTTATTATTAAAACAGCATAACCAGAAGTAGAGAACCTGATGAGTACTGGATATACGTGAAATTGATGTAGAGTGAAAGTAATATAGCAAATCAGATCTCAGCTAGGTTTGTCTTAATCTTACTACCCTAAAAAGATAAATACAAAGAGATATACATGAAGCCAGTAATATTAACCTTGATACAGCTGCTAACGAGTTTCCAGGGAAGAAACAAAAATGACAGTTTCCTTGGAAGTGATGGGGTAAGGCACATAGTAAATGATTTATTTCTAAAATTGTTTCCAAAACGTTTGTTTTAAAAAAAATAAAAGTCACACTGGCTGTTAGATGTTCATGAAGCTTCGAGTCAGATGTCTGTTCTGACTACAGATGTTGCCCTTTCTTTCTTGGAGAATACTGAAGTTCTGAGAGGAAAATTGCCTAGCGTGTTTCCTTCTATAATTTTTTGTTTCAATTTTAAGAAATTATTACAAATCTGCTTTTTCATATACTTAACGTTGTGGAGAAGCAGGGTTTCTAAGTTTAAAAACATTTAATTTAGGCTGACATGACATGAAATGTGCACTGCACATATATCAAGAACTTCTTATATGATTTGTGTAGATGTATTTAGCTGAAGAAGTAACTGAAGTGTTTTAAACTTCAGCTTAAACATCTGAAACAGTAAAACTTAGATGAAAAACAAAACAGAAGGATATATATAAATGTTATCTAATTGACTTATTTTGCTTATTTAGAACTAGTGATCAACTAAAAATAACCTATAATCTTCAGGCTTTATGTTTAGAAGCCTGTTTTTCAACAGGCCTTTATTAATTATCTACTTGACGCATTGCAAGATACTTGATAAATGTGAAAAATAGAGGTAGGGTATGGTTATATCAAGACAAGCAGGAAATACCTAGAAAATATCAGTTATTTTTAGATAAGTTCAATATAAATGTAGGGGCTATAGGAAGAAAAAGAAATACATGACCAGTGTGGGATCTGGTTAGTCAGGAAAGCCTCCGAATGCATTAGGAAGTGATGGACTTGAATTGGCTAAAAGTACCTGAAGAAGATCATGTGCAGTGAGGGTTAGATACATGAAGAAGATAGAGCAGGAAGAAGCAGCAGTCAACAGAGAGACCCCACAGAAGCTGGTCCAACAAAGATGGATCTTCGTGACACAGAGAAGGAAGACATGGTAGGAGAGGTTCAGGGAGCCCAGCAGATGAGCCCTGAGATGGAGGAATTCACATTTGCCCTGGCCAGTCACTAAGAGCCATTATAGCATCCTGAGCAGGAGAATCCTTTTTTTCTTTTTGTTTTTGGTTTGTTTTTAAGGTAGACAAAGACTTTCCTAATTTATTTTTTAGCAACTGTTATTTTAAAATGCATATTTGTTTGTTTTTACAGTTGGGGATTATATACCGTGACATTAAGCTTGAGAACATTCTACTTGATTCTAATGGCCACGTGGTGCTGACAGATTTTGGTCTGAGTAAGGAGTTTGTGGCTGAAGAAGTGAGTATTATATTTGAATTTGAAGTTAGTAACAATGGAATGTACACAATGATAAAAAAATTAGCTGCAGAATAAGCATCAATCAGGATAGTACCATACGGGTTATGGATTTTGGGGCAGGTTTGCCTAGAGGAACATCTTGACATGAATGACTGGTAAAGATGTTTAGCTTAAAATTACCATGGAGCCATCTTGCTAGAATGGCAGTAAACCTTTAATGAATATATCAGAATTCCCCAGTTTAAAACAAGTCAAAACTATGCATTTAACTTTCCCTGTAAAATATAACTGAAAATTTTGAATAATCCTTTGGGCCCTTTGGGAGAATTATGGCTTAGTTGATAACCAGTGGACAATTACAAAACAAAGGACATATGGTTTACATTGTATTTACAAAGTAGGACATATCATGATGGCCCTTTGAATTCACTTGACAAAAATGACAAGGATCTACTAGACCTACTTCTTTAATAATCTTGCTGGGTTTTGTTCACATGAACTAAAATGTGATAGCTAACGTGCAGATTTTGAATATGGAGGACCTTACACTTTCAGTAGAACTTCTTTTCTATTTCAGATGCATTTAATGACATTTAAAACTGTACATCTATCAGTTCTAATTAAATACGACTCATGTAGCAGCTGTAATAAAAATTATATTTTTACAATACTGGTTATGCAAGAAAACTAGGTAAATTTGAATGCCAATTCATTATTATCTAAGAAATTATTAGTTGAAATACAGAATCACTTTGTAGTGAAGGACTTTCTGGTTGTAAAGCACATCAGTCTTGAATTCCAAATTAGGTGTATCTATTTCTGAATGTTTGCTTTTTGGAATATTGCCCGTGTAGTCCTAGGTTAATTTGATAAGTGCTGAAATCATCAAAACTAAAGATCTCAATTTTTTATCAGATCTATATTCATTCAGTTCACTTATTCAATAAGTATTGACCACTTCTATACTAGGTACTGGATAATACAGTGGTGAATGAGATGGGAATGGTATCTGTCTTCATGAAGTTATGGTTATAATTATATTAATTATCTTTGATAGAACAGAGTACAAAATAGATGAATTTTTGAGGCATTTACTTCAAAGTTTAAGACTTTTTCTCCTTTGTAAAACTTTGAGTGGCAATGTCAGTAAAATGTGACAGATTAAATACATTTACCATTGCTTCCTCATTAAACCCCATAAGCAAAAGTAAAGGAGTAAAATTGATATGTACTCAAAAAAGAGGAAAGAATATAGCAACCGAATTTTGGAAGACGGACAGCAGAATACTACTTGTAGCCAATTTAGCATCCCTGATCACAGTTGAATCCTAAGCTAGCAATGTGAGAAGCCCCAAAGCAAACTAATTGGCACTTCTGGCCCCCAAAAAGGTTCAGGATTCCCTCAAAGTAGGAGCACAGGTGCTATGGGACACAGGAGGGTTGGTTCGAAGACTATATTAGAAACAGGTAGCCCCCCAGGTCTCTTGTCCACCTTATTCACCCAGGCAACCATGCTTCCCTTACCTTCAAGGAAGACTGAAAGGGTTAAATAGAAAGACTGGATTCAGGGACGAGGGACTGAAGGTGAGGCCACAACAAGAAAACTAGTGGGTGGGGTGAAAAATTACACAGTGAACCATGGAGCTCCCATGGCCTCTTTCTGCCACTTCGCCCTGCGAGTACACCTAGACAGGAATTTGGAGGATTCCTCTGTGAGAAACTGAGAACAAAACCTGTGGATGCTGTCCGTTGGTGGTGTCACCAGTACGTAGCCCAGCCCGATCTTTCTACAGAGATGCCTGGGACTTGACGAGCCCAGCTCATGCCCCAGAACCGTATTTGTGATGATGTCACAATTTCTTTTTCTATTTTAATTTCAGTATATTTCACTGTAATCCATTTTTTTGTCTGTATTTCAATATGATGAGTTTTCTGTGTCATACTATGCATTTAAAAACGCTATTTTGAGATGTGGTCTGTGGGCTTCAACAAGACAGCCAAAGGGCCCTTGGCTTATAAAGGACCCCTGCACAGGGAGAATTGGTGACCATCATCTCCTTTCTCCATGGAACCATTCATGCATTTGCTACTTCCCTCTATCAGTATTTATTAAGGGCCTTTTCCATGGAGACATGGGGCTAGGTTCTGTTAAGACACCAATGAAAAGAATCACTTAGTGACTCCCATATTTACAGATACGTGTGGCTGATCGTTTGGCCGACTTTGGCCCTGGGCAACCGCAAAATGTTAGAAACTATAACAAAATAAATGAAAATCAAACCTGGATCAGAGTTGTTGTGTTTTAATACAGAAATACAAATTAATCAGAAAGGTTATGTGACTGAACCAGCCAGGTCCCTCCTCACAAGGGAGACTTGTGTGTCCTGTGAATCATGTCAGCCACTCCTCCACAAGGGAGCTCTCATTGGCTGCCGTAAGTTTTGGGCATTTCAGTTGTTTAGGTGCAAAAATGAAATACTGGGATTCTATCTGAAGCAGAGAAATAATGTACAGATTTTCTTATTTTTCACTGAATACAACCTAGCTGTGTTTAATATAGTTACGTGATAGTATCTGTATAATTAAGCTTTCTAATTTCATCTCTTCCCCTCAGACTACCAGCTCTTTCTTCCTCTTTCTGTAGAGGACATACCGTCCTGCTAGGCTTCAGGTTTGACTCTCATGGCTAGGGGTGGGAACTATCCTTCTCTGAGACCCCTACGGTGGGATATAATGATCCTTTGCTCCCCTAATTCCACTCAGCACTTATTTGGCCAACCTCCCGGCCCGGACCCCTTCCACCTTAAAAATATTCCCACCAAACAATTTCTCTTTTGATTAACTAGCATTCCTTTTTGGTTTCACATGTCACCCTGAATCACTTATATTGAAGTATCTTTCTTGGAGTGAGTTTCTTTTTTGTCCATCCCTAGTCTACCTCGTTGGTTTTCAGTTTAAATTCTAGTTTAAGGTCTCTCCTTGTGGGTTCCCAGTGCCTATAGAGAGATTCTATGGCTGTAGCTCCAACTAACCTCTCTCCTCTTCTACCTCTTCCTCTTGTACTCTCTTGTTACCATTTAAGCATGCTTAATCTCTCCTGTCTTAAAATTTTAAAGATGGAAAGTGAATGGATAGCTGGATGGATGGATGGATGGATGGATGGATGGACAGACGGATGGACTGACTAGGAGATAAAAAGAATCTATCTCAGAATTACATATTCCCTGCCAGCTCTTGTGTTCTTGTTCTCCCCTGTCAGTATTTGTCTACACACTCCCCTTACTTACCCACATGTCACTCACTCCTTTAGTCTGCTCTGATTTGGCTTGCACACCTGTCAACTGACTGTAAGTCTTCTGTCAAGGTCACTATTGACCTCAATTTTAGATACTTTTTAGTCCTCTTCTTGCTTGACTACCTAGTAATGTTGAACGGGAAATTGCCTCTTACTTTGGCTCCTGTGACACCACAGTCCGCTGGCTTTCCTTCTCTCTGTCACTATCTTTTGCAGGCTTTTCCTCTTCTACTCAAGTGTTCCTCACAGTTAAATACTAAGTACTTTTCTCTCTTTATGCCTTACTCTCTCCCTTTATGTATGGCAACCCTGACCTCTCTTCTGGGCTCCAGACCCAAAAATTCTACCGTATTTCCACTTGATACTCTGATAAGCTCCTCAAGCTCAACATTTACAAAACCGATCTTGCCTTACCCCTACCCAAATCTGCTTCTCTTTCAGCAAGCTGCAACTTTGTGTTATAAATTCTGCCCTTATTTGGTATGGGAAATGTATTTCTTTTTTAGTTTTTAGGAATTTACTTAGTATTAAAAATAAGTACTTTTAAAATAACATTTAAAGTTTCTTCATGGTGTAACATTCATCTCTCTGTGTATTCGTTAATTTAACAATTGAGCAAATATTAATTGAGTACTGTGTGTCAGGGCTTGTACTGGACCCTAGAAATATAGTGGTGAACATAACAAATTCTTTGCCCTAATGAGCCTAATTCAGAGGTATTTGTCAAATATTCATATAATTAATTATTTCTAGATTATAGTTTGCTACACTGGATTATAAACAGGATAAAATTGATTTATTTTAGAAACCTTTAAAATCTTTTATATGATAATGAACATTTTACAGATTTGACACTTTTGATATGTTTTTTTCTCAATCATAGAATTTGATAAATCCCTTGAGATTCTGAGAATAAAAGAAGAAATTTCTAAATATCTGCATGCTAGTCTATGTCCTTCAGAGGATTTCTTGAGAATGTAATTCAGCAAACATTTCTTGAATTCTTACTATAAGTCAGACATTTGCTAGGTATCGGATATATGATTCTAACATTGAAGACTTCAAAAACATTTATTTTGGGGGGCGCCTGGGTGGCCCAGTCGATAGAGTGTCTGACTTCAGCTCAGGTATGATCTCACCGCTTGTGGGTTCAAGCCTCACATTGGGCTATGTGCTGACAGCTCAGAGCCTGGAGCCTGCTTCGGATTCTGTGTCTCTGTCTCTCTTTGCTCCTCCCCCACTCATACTCTGTCTCTGTCTCTCTCTCTCTCAAAAATAAACGTTAAAAATTTTTTTTAACGTTTATTTTTAAAGGGGGTTTATTTTTACCTCTTCATAAACAATGTCAAAATGATACATTAATCTGTTATTTTTTGATGTTTATTTATTTTTGAGAGAGAGAGAGCACAAGTGGTGGAGATGCAGAGAGAGAGGAGGACACAGAATCTGAAGGAGGCTCCAGGCTCTGATCCTCCAGCACAGAGCCTGACGCAGGGCTCAAATCCACAAACCATGAGATCATGACCTGAGCCAAAGTTGGACTCTTAACAGACTGAGCCACCTAAGCACCCCTAGTTACTCTATACTTAAATATGATATATGCATTCTATGTTTTCATAATTTCACATTGATCATTTATAAATATTGCAATAGATTATTAACATGAACCTACAGGTAGCTAAATACAACTAGCAGAAAAATAATGTCCCCAACACTTCAAATAGAATTAGCTAACATATACTTCCAGGGTAGCTATACTTTAAAGGGACAGGCCTATGGATTAATGACTATTTTCTCTTTCCAGAAAGTAGAAAAATGTACCTTTGCTTATAAGATGATGATATTCATTAATTTTTTGAAAATATAAAGGCCTTTGTATATACTGGATGGGACATGTATTGAATTCTCAGTTCTCTACTTTGTGGCTGTGTGACATTGGGCAAGCCACTTAGTCATTAGCCCCTCTCAGTCTTAGTTTCTTCATCTGTAAAATAATAGCTGTCATACCTAATTTATGGGATCATCGTATGGACAAAATGAGTTAGTGCTTATGAAAGTAGGTTCTAAAGTGTAAAGCAATAAATAAATATCAGTTTCTACTTATAGGACATACTGTTCAAATTTTAGATTACTGTGAGCAAAATTAAAATAGACAAATGAGAATCTTAAATTATCCTCCCTTTTCTGATTTGGAAGTACGTTTTAAAGTATGTCTTTAATGATGTCATTTACAGCATTCTGCTATTGTGACATATATATCTCAGGATGCCTGGGTGAAGATCAGGATCCATAAAGAGAGTGTTTGGATTAGGAATCCAATACCCCTCCTCTCTAAGGCAGCTTTCTAGTTACTTCTGTCCCCTTCCTGCCTAATTTGTAGTGACATATGTTCACGATTCTTTTTATTGGCATGAGCTCCTGAAGAACATATTAAGTCTCTGTAAGCAAGTCTTGTCAGTCACTCGCCAAAATCAGTGACTTTAGGATAATTTTAGTTATTTTAGGGTCAACACTAAGATGAAAGTATTGGGAAAACAGGAGGCCTAGAAACCAGCCAGAGCATTTTCCCGTTTTTCTGTTGCCCCAATTTTTCCTCTACTCAAACAGTATTATACAGATGCTAGCACATTAGTTTCAGCCATTGTTTGCGATGTGTTTCTGCTGGATATCAGAGCTGATCCCCTATGTTCCGATAGGAGGAGGGAGAGGGAGACAGATAGGACTTTGCCCTCAGACGTCTGCCTCACCGATTCCTTTATACCTTTTCTTACAGTAGAAATTACTGGCTCTGCTGCTTCAGATTCTGTGTTTCCTCCTCTCTCTGCCCCTCCCCTGCTCATGCTCTGTCTCTCTTTCTCTCTCAAAAATAAATATTAAAAAAAATTTTTTAAAGGAAATTATTGGCTCTGGTAAGATTTATCATTATACTATTTATTTTAAGGCAGGTTTGGGATGCTTGGGTGGCTCAGTCGGTTAAGGGTCCAACTGTTGATTTCAGGTCAGGTCATGATCCCAGGATTGTGTAATCGAGCCCCGTGTCGGGCTCTGGGCTGAGTGTGGAGCCTGCTTAACATTCTTTCTCCCTCTGCCCCTCTCCTCAGCTCGCTTGCTCACTCTCTCTCTCTAAACATTTTTTTTTATTTAAAAAAAAAATAAGGCAGGTTCAATGTACAAGTTCAGTGGGCAGGTTTAATGTAAATGATATCATAGAGCAAGCAGGGACAACTTTTGAGTGGAGATTCTTTTCACAGAAACTTCTATTATGTATTCCATTTGTTTAGATCAAGTTAAATATATATAATTTTTTATTTACTTGAAAATTATATTTAGCAGTCACATTCTATATTAACATAGGATGTATTAATCTGAAAATAGATCATAATAAAGGGAAAATTATATAAAACCATGCTGAGTGTCAGGGACTTTCAAGCCCTTAAGGGGAATTTAGCAAAAAATATTCTGGAATACTAACCAATGCTGAATAAATGTGATGAATACGTGTTTATATCTTCTAAATTTCTTTTTTAATTTTTTACATTGTGCACTATTTAAATAAAACAATATAAAAATGATATAACAGAATCTGTGCATCCACTATTCACATATGCAGTAATAAACATTTTGTATTTTTTTCCACTCACTCAGCAAATATCAATTGAATGTATACTATGATCTGGGCAGAGTTGTATCTAGTGTTGAAATCTCGCAATGAGCAAAAGGGACAAAAATCTTTCCTCTGGACAGGGGGACAGCCAGTAACAAGAAAATAAGTAAAATATGTATGGAATATGGTAGATAATGATAAGTTACAAGAAGACAAGTACACCAGGAAAGAGGGATAGGGGGTATCAGGGTGAGAAAGGTTGAGTTTTTAAATCAGGTAATCAGGAATGGTCTTGCTGAGACGGTGACAGTTGAGTAGAGACATGAAAGAAATGAGAATGTGAGCCGTGTCCATATCTTAGGAAAAGAGATTTCTAGGTAGAGGGATCAGCCAGTGTGAAAAATCCCAGGTGGGACTATGTCTAGGCTGTTTGTGGAACAATGAGAACTGCAGTGTAATTGTACAAAATGACTGAGGGTTAAAGTAGCAGAAAGTCAGGGTGTGCAGTCCATCATACAGAGGAAGGACTGTACAGATCGTGTAGGGCGTTGAAGATTGTTGTAAGGACTGTGATTTCTTTTAGTGAAGTGGGGGCCATTGGAGAGATTTGAGTATGGGAGGGAGGTGATCTGAGTTATTTTAGAAGAGTAAAAGTAATTTGGTTTGCCAAGCATGCTATTCTAATAGTGGGACAAGTCTAGAAACATGGAGACCAGTTAGTAAGATGTTGCGTTAATCCCAGACCATGGGTTAGCAGAATAGGTCATGTAAGTAGTCAGATTTTAGATATATTTTGACATTAGAGATAATGAAATTTCTTGATGGGTCGGGTGTGGGGTGTGAGAAAGCAAGAGGAATCAGGGGAGCCCTAAGCTTTTTGGTTAGAGAGGCTGGAAGGAGGAGGTTGCCATCGACTAGTGGACTTCAGATGGAAAGAAGATTTGGGGTAGATGGAGGAGTTCATTTGATCAGCTTGAGTTTTGAGATGACTATTAGACTTACAGAGATGTCCAATAGGCAGTAGGAGATAGGAGTCTGGAGTTTGGGGGAGAAGTCTCATCTAGAGATACAGATTTGGAATTTTCCAGTATATTTAAAATCATGAAAATTATCAACAAGGTAAGTACAAATAGAAAAGAAAAAGGGATAAAGAACTGGCTGCTCCAACATGGAGAGTAAAGAGAGGAGGAGACGCCAGCAAAGGAGCCTGGGAAAGTTGGGAAGAAAATAGACGAGTGTGTTGTCTTAGAAACCAAGTGAAGAAATGTTTCAAGGATGAGCAAAATCAACTATGTCAAATACTGTTGGTAGGTCAAGTGAGGTGAGGACAGGAGATTGATGATTGGCTCAATTTAAACCTCGAGAGAGAGGGAATGGGAATAGACATATTTTCCTCTACCAACAAATGCAGCTCCTGGCGTTTTCTGTAAAAAGGAATAGTGACATTGTGTGGACAGGACAGCAGAGGATGAAGTGGGGTCAAAAGAGGTCTCTTTATTTTAAGGTGGGAGAAACGACAGATGTCATATGCTGGTTGACACATTCCTGTAAAGAGAGTGGGGGTCGATAGAATAATGATAAGAGAGAAGGGGGGAGATGCTGGAACACTGACCTTGGGAGGGATAAACTCAGTGCACAAGAGAGGATGTAGTTCTTAGCTAGTGGCTTAGTCAGTTCATCCTTAGGAACAGAGAAGGGTGAGTTACCAGGCACAGAAGCAGGTGGCTGTCAAGATGTGGTAGTGGGAGCTTATAGAGGTCTTTTCTGATTGCTTCTGTATTCTCTCTGAAAGTGAGGAGTTTAAGGAGAGAGGAGAAGATATAAAATAAGCAGCCATGTCCGTGGGAGAGTGAATGGATTAGGAAATGAGTGTGTTTGCTGGGCAGCGTCAAAGGCCTGCCCGAGGTTCACAGTCACGAATTTAAAGTGAAATTGGCCAACCTCATTCTGTGTTTTACTCCAACTACATTTGGCTTAACAAGGGCAAAGAATTTCATCCTGTTTTAGTACCCCTACTTCAGATGTGTATAGCCATAGACTATATATAGTGTTAGCTTGTGTTCCTAAAATGGACGTAAATGGCATACCATATGCAAATTGTTCTATTTGACTTATTTTTGAAATTTATCCAAGTTGGTAAGTATGAATCTTTTTCATTCAGTTTACCCTCTGTATAATACTCTTTTATGTGGATTATCCAGTTTCCTTATCCATTCTCCTATTGAGATTCATTAAGCTTTCTGTGTTTTCTCTATCACAGTATTGAAGGTTTTTTCTGATATTATTGCTTTGCTGCAGTTCTTTAAATATTCTAGATACCTATCATTTGTAATTATGCATTTTGTTTCTTTTCTAAGTCTTTCACTTGTTTTTAATGATATTTTTGCCATCATCAGACTTGACATTTTAATAAAATCGAATTTACTATAATCTTTTAATATTTATATTCGATTACTTAAAATTTTTAATTTTAGTAAAATACACATAAAAAATCATCTTCACTAATTTTTAAATGTTTATTTATTTTGAGAGAGAGAGAGAGAGAGAGAGTGAGCATGAGTGGGGTAGGGGCAGAGCAAGGTGGGGAGAGAGAAGGAATCCCAAGCCGGCTCTGTGCTGTGAGCACAGAGTCTGATGCAGGGCTTGATCCCATGAACCATGAGATCATGACCTGAGCCAAAATCAAGAGTCAGATGCTTAACCAACTGAGCCACCCAGGCGCCCCATCATCTTAACTATTTTTAAGTGCAGATCAGTAGTCCTAACTATATTCACATTGTTGGGTAATAGGGCTCTAGAATTTTTTTTTTAATCTTGCAAAACTAAACTGTATACCCATTGTATACTCCCCATTTTCCCCCTCCTAGCCCCTGAAAACCACCATTGTACACTCTATATCTATGAGTTTGACTACTTTAGATACCTAATATAAGTAGAATCATACAGTGTTTATCTGTTTTGTGACTTGTCTACTTCAGTTAACATAATGTCCTCAAGGTTCATTCATGTAGTAAGTGACACGATTTCCTTCTTTTTTTTAATGTTCATTTTTGAGAGAGAGAGAGACAGAGAGCACAAGTAGGGGAGGGGCAGAGAAAAAGAGAGGGAGACACAGATCTGAAGCAGGCTCCAGGCTCTGAGCTGTCAGCACAGAGCCTGATACGGGGCTCAAACTCCCAGACCATGAGATCATGACCTGAGCCGAAGTCAGACGTTTAACTGACTGAGCCACCCAGGCACCCTGGGATTTCCTTCTTTTTTAAGGCTAAATAATATTATAATATATGTATATATTATACTTTATTTATACATCCATCCACTAATGGACATTTGGGTTGTTTCCACTTATTGGCTATTGTAAATAATGCTGCAGTGAACATAGGTATACAAATATCTCTTTGAGATCCTGATTTCAGTTCTTTTAGATATATATCCAGAAGTAGGATTGCTGGATCATATGATTATAACATTTTATTTTTATATTTTTTGAGGAATGTCCATAATGTGCCCCAATGTGGCTGCATTTTACATTCCTACTGTGTGCAATTGTTCCAGTTTCTCCATATTCTCACCTATATTTATTATTTCTGCTTTTTTGATAGCAGCCCTCCTAATGAGCATGAAGTGATAGTTTTCATTGTAGTTTTTATTTGCATTTCTCTAATGATGAGTGATGTTGAGCATCTTTTCATATGCTTTTTAGCCATTTGTATATCATATTTGGAAGAATGTCTGCTGAAATTCTTTGCCTGTTTTTTTTTTTTAAGTTTATTTATTTATTTATTTATTTTGGAGGGGGGATGAGGAGGGGTAGAGAGAGAGAGGAGAGACAGAATCCCAAGCAGGCCCCACACTGTCAGTGCAGACAGAGCCTCATGTGGGGCTTCAACTCATGAACCACAAGATCATGACCTGAGCCAAAATCAAGAGTTAGACAGTTAACTGGCTGAGCCACCCAGGTACCCCTCTTTGTGTTTTTTAATCAGATTACTTACTTTTTTGTTGTTGTTGAATTGTAGTTCTTTATATATTCTAGATATTAACCACTTATCAGATATGTGATTTGCAGCTTTTCTCTCCATTTCATAGGTTGTCTTTTTACTTTGTTTCCTTTGATGCAAGGAAGTTTTAATTTTGATATTGTCCCAATTGTCAGCTTTTGTGCTTGTCCTTTCAGTGTCATATCCAAGATATCATTGCCAAATCTGATGTCATGAAACTTACCCCTATGTTTTTTCTTCTAGGAGTTTTATAGTTTTAGATTTTACGCTTAGGTCTTTAGTCTTTTTTGAGTTAACTTTTGTATTTGGTGCAAAGTGAGTGCCCAACTTCATCCTTTTGCATGTGGCCTTCCCAGCATCATTTGTGGACGAGACCATCCTTTGTTCACATGTGGTCTTGACACCCTTGGTGAAGATCATTTGACTGTATGCACTGGAAGGTTTATTTCTGGGCTCTCTATTTTGTTCCTTTGTTCTATATGTTTGTCTTAATTCCACTACAAAGATGTATTGTTTATTGTAGCTTTGAAATATGTTTTGAAATCAGGAAGTGTGAGACTGCCAACTTTTCTTCTTTTTCAAGATTATTTTGGCTATTCAGGATTCCTTGAGATTCCATATGAATTTTAAGATTTTTTGCAATTTTTGCAAAAAAAGTGCCATTGGGATTTTGATAGGAGTTACATTGAATCTTTAGATTATCCTGGGTAGTATGGACATTTTCACAATATTATGTCTTCCAAACCACAAGCAGGGGATGTCTTTCTTTTTATTTCTATCTTCTTTAATTCCTCTCACAATATTTTGTAATGTTCGTTGTCAGGTCTTTTGACTTATTGATTAAATTAATTCCTAAGCATTTTGTTATTTTTGATGCTATTTTAAATGGGATTTTTTTGGGTTGTTCATTGTTAGTGTAAAAAAATGTAACTGATTTTAGTATGTTGATCTTCTATCCTATAACTTTGCTCTATCTACTTATTCTAATAGTTTTTGTGTATGTGTGTGTGTGGAATCTTTAGGGTTGTCTACCTATAAGATTATATCATCTACAAGCAGAGGTCATTTTACTTCCTCCTTTCCAATTTGAATGTCTTTTATTTCTTTTTCTTGCCTAATTGCTCTGGCTAGGACTTCCAGTGCTATGTGGAATAGAAGTCATAAGAGGGAACATCCTTACCTTGTTACTGATCTTAGAGGAAATTTCATTTTTCACCATTGAGTATGGATGTTTGCTGTGAGCTTTTCATATATGTTCTTTACTATGTTAAGGTAATTTCTTTCTATTCCTACTTTGTGATTGAGTGTTTTTTCTAAGTTTATTTATTTATTCTGAGAGACACAAAGAGAGTGTGAGTGGGGAGGAGGAGGCAGAGAGAGAGAGAGAGAGAGAGAGAGAATCTCAAGCAGACTCTGCTCTGACAGTCTTGATGCAGGCTCAAACCCACGAAACCATGAGATCATGACCTGAGACGAAATCAAGAGTTGGATGCTCTACCGACTGAGCCATCCAGGTGCCCCTCAAATGCTATTTCTGTATCAATTGAATTTTTGTTCTTCATTCTGTTAATGTAGTGTATTACATTGATTGACTTTCAAATCTTGACCATCCTTGCATTCCAGGAATAAACCTCACTTGATCATGTTACATAAACCTTCTAGCGTGCTGTTGAATTTGGTTTGCTAGTATTTTGTTGGGATTTTTCTATCAGTTTTCATCAGAAATAGAAGGCTGTAGTTTTCTTTTCTTGCCGTATCTTTTGCTGGCTTTGGTATTAGAGTAATGCTGGCCTCATCTCATGAGTTTAAAAGTGTTCTTTAGTTTTCTGGAAAAGTGAGGAGTATTGGTCCTACTACTTCTTTAAATGTTTTTTAGAATTTTCCTTTAAGCCATCTGGTCCTGAGCTTATTCGGGGAGGGAGATGGGGGAAGGGGGTTTGATTGCTGATTTAATCTCCTTATTGATAATGGTTCTGTTCAGAATTTTCTATTTCTTTATGATTCAGTCTTGATAAATTATGTTTCTAGGAATTTATCCATTCTAGATTATCCAATTTGTTGGTGTATAATTGTTCATAGTTGTTTCTTTTTTTTTTAATTTTTATCTTTTTTATTTTAGAGACAGAGAGAAAGAGAGAGCATGAGCTGGGGAGAGGGGCAGAGGGAGAGAGAGAGAGAGAGAGAGAGAGAGAGAGAGAACCCCAGGCAGGCCCCATGCCCAGCATGAAGCCCAACTTGGGGCTCGATCCCACAACCATGAGCCAAAGTCAAGAGTCAAACACTTAACTGACTGAGACACCCAGGCACCCCAATAGTAGCTTCTTATGTCTTCTTTTTCATTTTCTTATGTCTTCTCTCTCATTTCTAATTTTACTTATTTGAATTTTCTCTCTCTTTTTTTAATAGCTAAGAGTTTGTCGTTTTGTTGATATTTTCAAAAAACCAACTCTTGGTTTTGTTAATTTTTTTCTATTGTTTTTCTATTCTCAGTTTCATCTATTTCTGCTCTGCTTATTTCTTTCCTCCTGCTAACTTTTAGTTTAGTTTGTTTTTCTTTTTTTAGTTCCTTGAGGTGTAAATTGGGTTGTTGATTTCCTTGAATTTTTAAAAACATAATCTCTTTTTATCTCAGTGCACTAAGATATTTGCTTTTATTTTCTTTTAAAAATGAGCACATAATAGGAATTATTTTTTTAATATAAAACAAAGTGGGGATCTTGTTTTATCTCTTTTTATAGATAACCCAGTTGACTGAACTATCACTGAATGGTCAGCTAATCTTTTCCTTACTGATTTGAAAGGTACCTTCTGTCATATGCCAAATTCCTATATATGCCTGTGAGTCTATTTCTGTTCCTGTTTCTCTTTATTCCGTTCCATTTGTCTGGTTGCCTCTCTCTGAGTCAAAATAAAAAATCTTAAAGGCCATGATTTTATAGTAAGTCTTAAATATGGAAAGGTGAGATCTTTCTCTTCTTTACTCTTGTCCTACCGTTCTCTCCTCCCTTCCTCTGACCTTCCTCCACTCTCTTCTCTGGATTGTCTATTCTTGGTCTTTTGTTCTTCCATGTGAATTATGGAATTAAATTTATAAATTAATTTGTAAATAACCATGATCTTTAGATAATGAATCTTCTGATTAATTAATTAGCATAAATGAATAGTCATATCTTCCCAGTTACTATCTTTTATTTCTTTTAATAATACTTTATAACTTTCTATGTAATGCTTTATATGTATATCATTAGATTCATTTCTATTAACTTTATACTTTTTATTCCTATTTACAAAAAGAAGAATTTTAATGGGGTTTTTTGGCAACACAGGAATGTTGATCTTATACCTAGCAATGTTGTTGAATTCATATTCCAGTAATTTACAGATTCACTTGGATTTTTTATGTAGATGGCTATATTAAGAGAAAAATCAGAAACACTGTCAGTAATGATGGTTTTATATCTTTGTGATTCTCATTATTTTTATTTTGTGTGTTTGTGAATGGATGGTTTGGTTTGGTTTTATTGCTCTACTTTTATTCATGTGTACTCTTACTTGTTTACTTTAAGGCTATGTGTCTTGGGTTTTACAATTTAGTATGTTATTTACTCTAGGTTTTTGACAGATGAATTCTTAGTTTCTAATTGTTTATTGATATAAAGAAATCCTTATAGTTTTTCTCTTTAATCACCTAGTGTTGTGAGTTATATTAATAATTTTTTGTTGTTGAGTGTTAAGCCATCTTTCAATTGTTGGAACAAACTTTACTTTCTATATTTTATTATTTTTTTTATACTTTGCCAGATCTTGTTTGCGAATATTTTATTTAGGGCTTTATTGTCCAGTTGACCTATAATTTTCTTTTCTAATATTACATTTGTCTGATTTTGGTATCAAGATTATACTAACATCATGAAAGGAACTTAAAATCAGGTATATAGATAGAAATCCTATTCCTCTTAATATTTCCTCTTAATGCACATCTATAGCTATCAGAGTGTATATTTTTTTTCTTCCCCACTCCTAAAAGTGAGTGTGAGTAGCATTTCAAATACTTATTTAATTTTTTAAAAATATCTATAATTATATTTAAGTTTTCAATTTCTTCTTCAGTCAGTTCTGGTAAGTTATATTTTTATAGAAAATGCTATATTCTTTCTTTTTAAATTTCTTGTCATGTTGTTCATAGAATTCATTCATTTATTTTTAAAAATTTTTAATGTTTATTTATTTTTGAGAGAGAGAGAGCATGAGCTGGTGAGGGGCAGAGAAAGAAGGAGACACAGAATCTGAAGCAGGCTCCAGGCTCTGAGCTGTCAGCACAGAGCCGGACGCAGGGCTCAAACTCACATACCCGCAAGATCATGACCTGAGCTGAAATTGGATGCTTAACCAACTGAGCCATCCAGGCATCCCGAATTCACTCATTTTTTAATCTCTGTTGTGAGTGTAGTAAAGTTTCTTTTTAAATTAATAATATTATTGATCTATAACTTTCCTCTTTTTTTCTTGATCAGTTTGCTAGAAATTTGTCCATTTTAATCTTTTCCAAAAAAACAACTTTTGTCAAGCTTCTCATTTTTTCTGTTTCTTTGATGATGTTTCTTTGTTTCTTTGTTCCTTTTACTTTTCAAGGTTTTCTTTCATATTCTTTTTCTAAATTTTTGAGTCAGACCTCCAGCTCACTAATATTTAATCTTTTCATTTTTAATGAAACAATTTCTAAGAATAGCCTTTAGATATATCTCACAAGTTCTGATATATAAGATATTTACTATTATTCAAACAGTCTAATATTCATTGTGGGTTTTTTTTCCTTTGGGCCATGAATTATTTAGAAATGGGTTTTTGGGTTTTCAAGTATATAGGAATTTTTAGTTATCTTTTTGTAAGTGAGTTCTAATTTTATTGCTTTCTGTTTGGAGAACAAAATATATATGATTTTACTTCTGTGGAATTAGAGATTTTCTTTGTGATCTATTACATAGTTAATTTCTATAAATATGACATATATGCCTAAAAAGAATGTGTATTCTCTAGCTATTATATATAAAGTTTGGGGTATTCTCAGGAGCATCGTGCAAATCTTCTATAGTTCCACTAATTAACTTTCTTGCCTCATCAGTCAGTTATAAAAGAGATATGTTAAAATGCCTACTGTGGTTGTGGATTTGTCCATTTCTTCTTAAACATCTCTCCATTTTTGCTTTTTTAAGGCTTTTCAACAAATGCTGAGTATATTCAGGTTTTGAATAGTATTATTTCCCTAGTGAAATGTTCCTTTTATTATTATGTAATGACTCTACCTAATTTTAATAATCCTTTTTGCCTTAGAGTTTATTTTCTTGCTATTAAAAATACTCCAGCTTTCTGTTGGTTAGTGCTGGTCTGATATATCTTTTTCCATCTCTTTACTTTCAATATTTCTTTGTCATTATGTTTTAGGTGTGCCTTTTGTAAATAACATATAGCTGGATTTTGTTTTTGATCCAGAGAGTTTCTATCTTTTAACTGGTGAGTTAAATCTGTATAGTATGATTACTGATATATTTTTACTTATTTCTCTTATCTTGCTATGTGTTTCTCTTTATCACAGTTTCTCTTTGCTTTCTCCCCTTCCTTTCCTATTTAGATTATTAGGATTTCTTTGTTTCATTTCTCCCTAATGATCTAGAAGTTATATATATTCTATTTCTTTTAACTTATATACTGACTTAACAATTATGTCTGTAATTGTCATGACCACTACAAGAACATTGAATGTTTTAACTCCAATTATCCATCTCATTTTCTGTATTATTGCTAATTATTATCTGGCCCCATCTTGTATTATATTCCCCAAATTAATCATTATTGTGTAATTTTCATTTTATAAATTCACTGCTTGTTTAGATTTTCTCACATGTTTACCTGTTTTCTCTGTTCACTACTGCTTCTTAACTCTTGTGAGTTCAATTTATTGCTGAACTGCATCTTTTAGATGTCTTTTTAACAAGGATTAATGAATAGTAAATTCTCTTGGTTTTAAAATGACTTTATGGGGAAGAGTTAAGATGGTGGAGGAGTAGGGGGACCCTAAGCTTGTCTCGTCCCTCAAACACAGCTAGATAGTTATCAAATCATTCTGAACACCCAAGAAATCAATTGGAGGTCTGAGAGAACAAAAACTGCAAGTCTACAAGTAGAAAAGCAGCTACGTTTTGGAAAGTAGGAGGTACAGAGAGTTGACTTGGGGGAGATACAGCTGGGTAAGGCAGTGGGGAGGAAGCCTGCTTACGGAAGCTACCACAAAACATTATAAGCAAGGGAGTGGAAAATCTGAACTTTCCACTACCGTGGGGGACATGCGTAGCTTAAAGGTGCTCAGGTGGTGAAGTGGGGTGGAGTCCCAGGAGTGACAGCATGTACTGAGGGTCCCCTGGGTCTCAAGAAGAAAGGGTGACACCAACATGCTGCACTGTTCCCAGGCATAGGGACAGGGGGCTCCTGTTGAGGGCAGGGAGCTGGGGTGCTGGTTTTTTGCTCTGTTTTGCCATAAACTCTGAAGCCCTGCGCAGCTGCTTTCCTTGCACAGCCAGCAAATGGGAAAAACATGGCGAAATGATCACCCAGAGGAAAAGTGTGGGTGTGTGCTGTGGAAGTCCCCAAAATTTAGAGTTTTGAAACTCAGTTGTGCACCTGAGATAAAAAAAAAAGCTCAGACACGGGCAGGCGAACCGAAGGTTCTGACAGAAACTGGGGACAGGAGAAGGGTGATTGATTGCTCTTCTGTGAGGGTTACCTGAGGAGTAGGGGGTGTGAACTTTCAGCTCCAGGGCTAGAGACCAGGGTGCTGCCACATTCATCCCACCCATCAGCATTGAAAGCCTTCAGGGAGCAAAACAGTGCCACCTAGTGGAGGCCGGAGCCACTTCTACCAAGTCTCACCCCTCTGCACTTTGCAGGTGCATCTCCACTAGGGCAAGTTCACTAGGTCCATCTCCGCCAGGGTGAGTTCAGTGCAACAGGCACCTCGCCTCCACCAGAAGACCAGCACGAACAGCTAGCTTGCACCAAGTCTACTGATCATAGAATGGTGCAGAGCTTCAGCTCTAGGGGAAATCGAATCTAGCTTCCCTTTTACTTTTATTCCTTATTTTTTTCATTTCTTTTTTAAAATTCCTTTTTAAATTTTCTACTGTTTAAAAATATTTTTGTTTTTAATTTTTATTTAATTTAATTTAATTTAATTTAATTTAATTTTGGATCTAGATTCTTTTAACCAGCAGACCAAAACACACCCAGGACCTAGGTTTTTTGTTCTTTTTTTTTTTTTTTTTTACTTTTTTTGTTTTTTCCTCTGTTTTGTGTGTGTGTGTGTGTGTGTGTGTGTATGTTCTTTCCTGGACAAAATGACAAGATGGAGAAATTCACCCCAAAAGAAAGAAGAGGAAGTAGATCTCACAACCAGAGGTTTAATCACTACAGATACAATCTGTCTGAACTAGAATTTAAAACAACAATTATAAGTATATTAGCTGGGCTTGAAAAAAGCATAGAGAACATTAGAGAATCCCTTTCTGCAAAGATAAAAGAACTGAAACCTAGTTATGCCAAAATTAAAAATGCTGTGAGACGCAAACCCAAATGGAGTCCATAAACTCAGGATGGACAAAGTAGAGGAGCAAATGAGTGATACAGAAGATAAAATTATGGAAAAGAATGAAGCTGAAAAGAAAAGGCAAAGAAAGGTAATGCATCATGAAGGTATTAGGGAACTCAGTGACTTACTAAAACAGAATGACATTCATATTATAGGAATCCCAGAAAATGAAGAGAGAGAAAAAGAAGCAGAAGGTTTATTCAAACAAATTATAGCTGAAAACTTCCCTACTCTGGGGAAGGACACAGACATCAAAATCCAAGAAGCACAGAGAGCTCCCTTAAAATTCAACAAAAACTGACCATGGCCAAGGCATATCATAGGCAAATTCACAAAATACACAGACAAAGAAAGAATACTGAAAGCAGCAAGGGAAAAAGAGTCCTTAACCTACAAGGAAAGACAGATGAAGTTTACAGCAGATCTGTCCCCAGAAACTTGGCAGGCAAGAAGGGAATGGCAGGATATAGTCAACGTGCCGAATGGGAAAAACATGCAGCCAAGAATTCTTTATCCAGCAAGACTGTCGTTCAGAATAGAAGGAGAGATAGTTTCTCAGGCAAATAAAAGGCCTTTGTTTTGCACTGCATATTCATTGTTAATTTAGCTGTCATAGATATAACTACTCATGGACTAGTTTATCTTTTTATTTTAAAATAAAACATATGCAAAAACAAAAGCAAAATAAATGTATGGATTAAGGAATTTTTATAAGGCAAACACATAACCATCACTCAAGTTAAGAAGGGGAGTTTGCCACCCACGGGGATATTTTTATTTAGTCTGCTTGGGATTTTTGTAATATTTTCTCAAGTGTATCTTCTAGTTTTCAGATTCTCTCTTTATTTGTGTCTACTTTGTTAAATCAGCCTGTTTTCATTAATACATTTTTTCATTTATATAGTTCTGTTTGCTTCCTTTTCATATCTTTCTAATCTTTTCTATGCCACTACATCATTTTATAGGTGTTTTCCTTCCTTTATGTCTTTCATCTTTTACAATAGAAAGTAATCCTTCTGTTTGGTTTGGGGAGTCTAGTTCCCTTACTTAGTAATTTTGAGACTCCAGGGCTTTATCTGTGTGAACCCTGGGCCAGCTAGCTTGTGGGAATTTGTCTGGGTCTGTCATGTGTTCCAGAGTATTACCATGTTGGACCAGATTTTCTCACCTCCTCATACCAAGGAGGGGAGAGTAAATTCAGGCCGCAAGTCTACAAGAGGCGAAAGCCTTGGGATTTGATTTCAAAACAGGAATATTTGATTGTTTTCTGAGCTAAAGGCCCTCCCTTTGCAGCTGTAGAATAGGTCATGTGTCTACCTCACTGGTTTTGGCACCCTCTTCGTGGCTGGCATCTTTCCCTTTCTCATGAGCACAGTCTTAGATGATTAGCAGTGCAATATTTACTTCTTTTTAAAAATCAAACATTTCTAGATATTTGTTGTAAGATTTGTCAAAATTAGGATGGGAAAAAATACAGGATGGGGAGGAAACTTTTCATTGGTAATCTTACATTTAACTTATAAATTTATCATCAGCAAAGTTCAGGATAAAACATTGGCAAATTAAAGCTAAGAATGAATTAATCTAGTGTTTATTGAGAAATGCCTAAGAATTTGGCACTTAAGTTTATATTTG
The DNA here is from genome assembly GCA_028646485.1 of Cryptoprocta ferox. Lineage (NCBI taxonomy): Eukaryota > Metazoa > Chordata > Mammalia > Carnivora > Eupleridae > Cryptoprocta > Cryptoprocta ferox. The sequence continues at coordinate 12,150,315 of CM053560.1, forward strand.
GATTCTTCCTTAGAAGGAAACCAGGTTTTTTTGTCCAGCACTATCTGATCTTTCTCTCCAAGGGACAGTGAAACCTCCTTGACCAGCTGGTCACTTATGCACGAAAACATCCTGTCTTATCTGCCAGAATGGTGCACACACACTGCTTTTACCATTTTTACATTTAAGTACATTCTCATTCATAATCTTTTTAACTCTGTGCCACCTTTAACCAGTAATATTACTTATAAAATAGCATGGACCTAAGTAGTAAATAGGTTGATTGCCTTGTCAAGATATTTTTAAAAGTATTAAAATAGTACTGTAAAGATACTTTGAACAAATAATAAAGAGTAGAATTTAGCTATGTTATCTTAGCCTTCATAGTTCATCAAATATTACCTAGAAATCTTTCCTTCCCCCACAACAGACCTTCCTCTGTCATACGTCTTCAGTTTATCTTCTTGGTAGAATTGTTTGAAAGACATTCTGTATACATTCCAGGTAACACGCATCTTCCTAGGCAGATAAACACATTCAAAAGTAAGTTGGGGATATTTTTCAAATAGAAGATAAACTCTCGGGAAATCAAGGCTGACACACTAAAACTTAAAACCCAGAGGGAATAACACTACCATTGGGGCAGAGGAAGAAGCAGATACAGAGCTGCAAGAGGCTAAAATGGCAATGTTTTAAAATAACAGAGACACTTCAGAAATGCTTTGTTGACTATTATTTCTCAGTAACCAGAACTTCCCAAAACTTAAGCTTTAAATTTTCTGTCTCCTGGAATTTTGATCAAATAGGTAATTATTAATTATTTATTAATGTAGATACTGTCTGCTCCCCTCCAGTACCCCCCCCCACAAGCAAATAAACACAAAACAGAGAAACTAAAGTGAAGTAAAGGGAACTCAAAAATCACATGGGGAAGGTGGAGGATATATCTTTGAGCATTAATGTGGCTCTGAGCTTCCTCTCTGTGAGACAATCAGGCGTTGAGCTGTGTAGTTCTCATTGCCAGAGAAAACATGAGACGTGGGGGTGACTGTCAGACCTTTCTGGCACTCATCGATAAGATCTATGTGCCTCATACTCTTTTTACACTAAACTCATGAATACCTAGTATTTTGAAGAAGAGAGTGGATATTTTCATGACTGCAAAGTTTAATCATTGTCTCATACTTAGAGGGAAATGTGCATGATTTCAAAATGATTTGTGACGTGAAGCTGCCTATTAATGGAAGTGAAAGTTTATATTTGCTAAAAAGACTAGTTTTCTAAATAAAATCTAGAGAAGCAATAAATCAAAACCCATTCTTTTTACTCATAAACCAGTTTGGAGTGTTATTTTTATTTTTTCAGTGTATCTAAACTTAATTTAGGCTATGTTTTAAAGGTATCTCTTAGATGAGATCAAATGATAAATACAATGACAGTAATTTTCACGTTTCTTTATGTCAGCTACACTGATTTTTGCTTACCCAAAAAAAGGCTACTGTATAATAAATAGCATATTAACTAAAAACACTGGTTTTATGAAGTTTGGATTTTTTAATTTCGTAGTATTTCTTTTTAAATAATTCAAGTGAACAGATGAATGCTTCCTACACATTTTTCTAAGCATGTCTAACAAAGTTAAAAATTATTCCATTACTTTTTATATATAAATTAAATGGAATCAATTTTATTTAGCTTTAATTTGTCTTTTTTTACAAAAATGTTTACAAAATTTGCATTTGGTACTGAAATGATGAAGCAGAGAGATAATGACATTTGACATATGGTTTATATTAGCTATTCAATGACATTATTCTACCAGGTAACAAAAAAGAAAATTTTCTGCAAATCTAAGCATAAGTAAATTATTTCTTTTTGTTATACTAGGGAATAGTAATCTTTCAGCATATGTGTACATAAAAAAGAAAGAAGTGAATCTTAAACCATCTTATATACATATATACATATATACATATATACATATACTTATATACATATATGTGTGTGTATATATATAGACGTGTGTGTGTGTGTGTATATATATATATGGTAGTTTTACAATTACAGTTAAGTAGTTTTAATATATTTGTTACCAAAATGTTTATATAAATTCATTACATTTATTGTCTTTGGGCTTAACTTTCCACAAATAAAATAGAGGACTTCTTCTGATTCTGTAAGATTGCTAGAATAATGTTCTTTACATTTGAAATTGGTAAATAAGAATATGTATATCTCAAAATCTTACTGATGGAGGAAGAATGAAGCGCAAATTGAAAAGCTTCTTTTAGTTTTATAAGATATTTTAATGGTACCAAAGTGCGTTACAAAGTTTCAGATACAGCCATATGAATGTATCTTATTAAAAAGGAATTTTTTTATTTTATATATCTGTATAATTAGATATTTACTCTTTTCTGTTTCATTGGGATGAGTCATATGACACTGTTGCTCCATTAAAAGATTTAATTTTCAAATGTAGACCTTTTTAAAGCTCTACAAAAGAGAAATAACTGTCTCTAAGGACAGTCTTTTTATAAAAACACTGCTAATCATTACTAAATGTACAATTGGCAGTGCCAAACCTAGACAAAATAAGGTAGGAAAATCTTTTTTCATCATTTTTCATCTCTGGGCTCCCTGTTCCCCATCTTAGTGTTTGGTCTCTTTTTTTTCCCTTAAGGTTTCCCAGTGTTTTCTCAATGTTGCCAATCTGGAAATAAAGTACCAAAGTATCAGACAGGATACCCTACCAGGACTATTTGAAATTTTACAAACACTTGATTTAAAAAATGGTCCAAGAAACTACTAATTGAAATATATGCACATACAGCAAAGAAGAAGAGTAGATAGATGGATGGACGGATGGGGGGGGTGGATGGATAGATGGATGGGTGGATGGATGGGTGAGTGGGTGGGTGGATGGATGGATGGATGGATATGGATGGATGGATAGGTGAGTAGATGGATGGATGGATGGGTGGATGGATAGGTGAGTGGATGGATGGATGGATGGGTGGATGGATAGGTGAGTGGATGGGTGGATGGATAGGTGAGTGGATGGATGGATGGATGGGTGGATGGATAGGTGAGTGGATGGATGGATGAATGGGTGGATGGATAGGTGAGTGGATGGATGGATGGATGGATGGGTGGATGGATAGGTCAGTGGATGGATGGATGGATGGATGGGTGGATGGATAGGTCAGTGGATGGATGGATGGATAGGTGAGTGGATGGATGGATGGGTGGATGGGTGGATGGGTGGATGGATAGGTGAGTGGATGGATGGATGGATGGATGGATGGGTGGATGGATAGGTGAGTGGATGGATGGGTGGGTGGATGGGTAGATGGATAGGTGAGTGGATGGATGGATGAATGAATGGGTGGATGGATAGGTGAGTGGAAGGATGGATGGATGGGTGGGTGGATGATGGTACAGTGTCAGGCATCAAAGTCTTTCAACAGGACATTCACCCAGGACTCACTATATAGGTGATGATCTGTCCTGGTGAGAAAGGGGGAGTCTGTCAAGTAGATTCTACCACTACTTTGCTACTGTGGTTTATCTCAACCACTAACCTGTAGTATTGACTTTCCTTTTTTGTCACATGTCAGACTAGTTTGAAATCAAATGCCTTTTTTGTTTGTTTGATTATTTAAGGCTGAAAGAGCATATTCCTTTTGTGGAACTATTGAATACATGGCACCAGATATTATCAGAGGGGGAGATTCGGGACATGACAAGGTATGTTCTGTACTTCTTTATATACCTCTATAAAATGTATAGTAAGAATCCTAGTTAATAACTTGAGTACAGTCTCTTCAACAGAGCCCTCTTTCTGGTGTTGTCTTACCTTCATTGTTTTCTCTCCTTTGCCTTGTATACATGAACACATTATGGTATCTAGTGTTTTAGAAGAAAAAGATAGACTTTGTTGATTATCTCTTCACTAGAAATAAGCATAGTAACAGTCCTTGGAGAAAGAAAAAAAATCCTGCATTCAAGATAGTCTAAGTTTGTTTTCCTAAGCCCTCTAAAAACCTCACTTGCCTTTGTATGTGTAAACAGAAGATTGTAGAAGAAGCATTCTGAGTTGTTTTGTTATAAAATCTATTTCTTCCTGTATTAAAGAGTACAGATTTGTTTCGTTCCACCTTAATGCTTTTGCTTTATTAATAACTTTCTCCAAATAAGGGATTTTGACTAGTTTTTCTTCCTCATCTTCCCCTCTCCCTCGTCCCCTTTCAAATTCCCACATATACAGCCCAAATATCTTAAGTGTGGAGAATCCCCTTGGTCTCCTTATAATGACTAATCATGCATTTACAGCCTGTTCTTCAAGTTGGTGTAGTATTGATTTCAGGCCATATGATTAGGAATCTGATTGTTGATCTATGTCATTTTAAGAGCTGGTTTCAAACCCAACAGCAAAACATTCTGAGGGTCCTGACTCAGGTGTCAGGAAAACTGCTTATTATCTAAATAAAAAATTGAAATGCTGGTTTCATTTGCTTTATGGTATTCTTTTGAAACTGTTGGGGAATTTGATAGGAATTTATAACTGTTCAAATTTGAAAATTACCTTCCAAGACCTGATGTAACCAATTTTCAGGGAAGAAAACCTTAATAGAACCTCCTAGAATTCCTGCAGCACTGAGGTCCAAAATAGAGCCAGTCAATACTCTTTCCCATTCATGGAACAGCTTTATGGCTTTGAGTTAAACTAAGTGTGACAGTATGTACAAAGTGCTTATCAACATACCTGGCTCCACCCTGTTCCTTTTATGACTGCTGTCTGCCTGAGCATGTTTTATATGCCATGGTTATGCATTTTCTTTAAAAAAGCTCTAGGTTCATAAATTTCGCATCATGTCTCCAAAACCTTTGCCTTGAAGTTGGGAAGCAGAGTTAAAAATTTTAGCATCCAGTTAATATCTCATTGGTAGAACCTTGTGTGTTCAAGAGTTACTGAAATCTTGATTTGCCTAATTATGAAAGAACTAATTTGCAATATATCAGAATTCTTTAAATTATATATAATTCTTTAAATTATATATAATTCTCAGTTCAGTTATCTACATTTATAAATTGGTTTCCAATTTAGATCGCTTTTTTTTTAGATCTCCTTTTATTTTGTATTAAGTGTCTTCATGCTTCCCAAAAAAGGATGGCTCACACAATGAAGATGTATGTGAAAGGTTCTATAAGAGGAATTGATTTATGTGGTTATGAAAAATGACCATTTTCATTTTTGCCCTTTAAGTTCAAGGAATTGCATGATATTTATTGGAGCTCACTAATCAATAAAAATGCTGAATGGGGTGCCTAGGTGGCTCAGTTGGTTAAGCATCTGACTTTGGCTCAGGTCATGGTCTCATGGTTTGGTTCATGAGATCGAGCCCCGCATCGGGTGAGCCTGAACCCCACTCCAGGCTCCACTCTCTGTCTCCCTCTCTCTTCACCTTTTGGGATTCTATCTCTCTCTCTGCCCCTAGCTCACTTGCGTGCTCTCTCTCTCTCTCAAAAACAAACAAATAAATAATGCTGAATGCTCCCCCCCCATAAGTCCAAAGATTTTACTTAAAATTTTTAAAATTTATTTTAAATTTAAAAATTTTTTTAATTTAGGGTGTCTGGGTAGTTCATTTAATGTGTCCAACTTCAGCTTAGGTCATAATCTCACAGTTCATGGGTTCGAGACCGGCATCAGGGTCTGTACTGACAGTGCGGAGCCTGCTTGGGATTCTCTGTCTCCCTCTCTCTCTGCTCCGTTCCGCTCACTCTCTCTCTCTCTCTCTCTCTCTCTCTCTCTCTCTCTCAAAATAAATGAACTTTAAAAATAAAATAAATAAAAATTTTAAAAATTAACCAAAATAAAACCATTACTTAGTGATTTAGGAAATAATGAAAACACTTTTAGCCCCTTGATTGACTTTACTATGTTTCCATTCTTTTGTGAGGATACCTCGATATTTGTCCTCTAAATGTCTTTCTTGCATGTGCTTAATTTCATACTCCTTACACAGAAAGTTATATACAAAACCTTTTTGTTAAAATATTTTCCAAATATATGGCTTCGTTTTGTTCATTTTTCCCTATAATATATATATTCATATTCTATAAAACGACATTGTTGTTTTATAGGCAGTTGACTGGTGGAGTTTAGGTGTTCTAATGTACGAATTACTAACTGGAGCGTCTCCTTTCACTGTCGATGGAGAGAAGAATTCCCAGGCTGAGATATCTAGGTAAGACTTAACAAAATAAAATAAATGTATCGTTTTCTCAAAGGAACTTACCAAACTTCCGCAGTTACAGCCTGAGGGAAAAGATAACTTTTTTTAATGAGGATAGACAAAATAATATTCAGGTGGTAAATTTCCATTTATAATCACATAGAATGTAGATAGATAACCTTTAGATTTCTCTATATTTTATGTGCCCAATTAGATCTTAAGTCTCATAAACACAGTGTCAAAATTTTTGTGTTCTCCAAAGCACTTAGCATATTGTCTTAACCTAGTACCTCATATAGTGAGAACTGTATTTGTTGGATACTTTTCTCCCCACTGTACACTGAATGTAATGTCTTTGCAAATAAAGAAACAGTAGTGATCTCTTCAACTCTCAATAGAGTTTTATACTCTCAATAGAAACAGATACCATAACAGCACCCTCTTATAAGTTATCATAGCATTATTCTATTCTTTTCCTTCATAACAGCTATCACAATTGCAGCGTTACATTTTTGTTCGTAGTTACTTAATTAACGTCTGTCCGTCCCGCTAGACTGTAAGCTCTGTGAGAGCAAGGGGCATGTCTGGCTTTGTGTGCTCAACGTTGTGTGCTCACATGGCAGCACAGTGCTTACTATGCAGAATTCAGTAAATATTTTTGGAATGAAATGAGTTAATGAACAAATAAACGAACAGTGATAAAATTTCATACTAATTACTAGTTATGTTTTTGTCCTGTTTTTACTTGAATTTTATAACTTTGAGAACAGATTTGACATTAAAAATTAAAAATTGAGACTTCCACTCCTTACCAAGATGGAATAACAGGGACCCGGATTTACTTTCCTGCCTGAAACAGTTTTTAAAATGGGCAAAATGTATGAAACAGCAATATCGAAGACACTGAGCATCTAGCAGTGAAGGACAGTGAACACAGAGACGGAAAATAAACGAGGTGAGCGCTATGACTGCCCAGCTTACTGCCTTGAGAGAGTGTCCAGGCTCCCGCACAGGGAGGGGAAACCCAGGCAGAGTTGAGGAGACAGAAGTGAGAGTCCAGGGAGACCAGGCAGCTAGAGTTTGCAGGGCAGAGTCCAGAGAGAAGTCCGGAGATTTGCAGAAGCTACCCCTCAAGTATTCAGCGAAGTATGGATAAGCACACAGGTGTGCGGGAGCTACTCAATATAGTTAAGATGTGATTCTCTCTAACTGATCGATAGATTCAACACAATCCCAATCCTAACAGGCTTTTTTTTTTCCTCATAGAAATTGAGAACCTAAAATGCATAGAGATAGGCGGAGAACTTAGAATAGCCACATTGCCTTGAAACAGTAGACCAAAGTTGATTTCAAGGCTTATAAGCGACAGTAATTAAGACACTGTGGTGTTCATATCAAGACAGACAAATCATCAGTGAAATAGAAAGTCCAGAAATGAAACCACAGAGATATAGGCAACTGATTTTTTTTTTGTTTGCAAAGGTGCAACATCAGTTTATTGGAGAAAAGATAGTCTCTTCAACAAGTGCTAGAGCCATTGGCCATCGTATGGGAAAAAATGAACTTTGATAAATACTTTGCACTGTATATAAAAATTCACTAAAAATAGATCACAGAGCTAAACGTAAAACCTAAAACTAGAAAATTTCTGGAAGAAAACTTAAAGGAAAATCTTCATGACTTTGGGTTAGGCAAAGGTTTCTTAGGAAACAAAAAGTACAGTCAATCAAAGAAAACACTGATAAGTTGGGCTTCCTTAAAATTAAGTACATGCTCTTCAAAAGAAACTAAGAGAATGGAAAGACAAGCCCCAGACTAGGAGAAAATTACAAATCCTGGATTTGACAAAGGATGCATAAAGAACTCTCCAGAATGCATAAAGAACTCTCAAAACTCAGGGGGGGTGGGAACTTCTATTTTGAAAAATGGGCAAAAGAGTTTAACAGTTCACCAGAGAAGATCTATGAGTGGTAACTAAGCACGTGGAAAGATGATCAGCATCATTAGTCTTTAGGGAAATGCAAACTAAACTACAGTGAGATACCTCTGTGTAGTGTGTAGTCACTGGAATGGCTGCAGATAAAGAGCCAGACTGTATCAGGGTTCTCCAGAGGAACCAAACCAATAGGGTGTGTGTGTGTGCGCGCACGCACATGTGTATAAAGGGAGACGTATTTTACGGAATCGGCTCACAAGATTATAGAGTCTAAGAAGTCCCATGATCTGCCATCTGCACCGGGACCCAGGAGAGCCAGGCCTGAGAATGAGAGGAGCCCATGGTGTAAACCAGTCCAGTGACAGAAGACCAGTGTCCTGTGTCAAGCAGGCAGGCAGCAAGGGACTGAATCCTCCCTTCCTCTGCTTTTTGTTTCTACTCAGACACTCAAGAGATTCGTTGCTGCCCACCCACACTGGGGAAAAGATTCTGCTTTACTGGAGTCCCCTAGTTCAGATGCTGATGATCTCATTGAGAAACACCCTCACAGACACACCCAGAAGCGATGTTTAATTTGGGCCACCTGTAGCCCAGTCAAATGACACTTCAGACTAACCACCACATGTCCACCTCTCGTCAGTTTGGGAGTCATGTACATCTCCTCAAACTGTACCTCATCTCCATAAAGACAATAACAGTTCTAATTCCACCGAACATGATACAGCTATCCCAGATACAACCGAAACCCACTAACCCCTTACATAAACTCCTTAAGTGATATTCTCCCTTCTTGAAATCCCATAACTTAGATACTGTGAAAAAAATTAACAATACATAAATACCATCATATAAAGTCAGTGCATCTTATCTTACATGATAAAGGAGTAAGAAAGGGAGAAAAACAAAGACATATCTGTAACAAATATATATATTAAAATTATGCACACCTACAGCCACACAGATGTATTCATAACAAAATGAGGAAATGCAACGACCACAGTCCTCATTTCTGTAACTGGTTATGGGATCATAGCTGGTATTTATAACTACCTGTTTCCACTACCTACTCTGTATTCCCTTTGCCTTCAGCACTTTGTGGGGTGATCCAAACAGTCCTTCCTGAACATTCTGGGCTTTTAGTAGTTCTACCTAGGTCGGGTTATTATAGTTGTCAGTTGACCTTCATCACAGAGCATGCTAATACTAACAGATAACCTTAATGGATCGCCTGTATTTCAGACACTCTTCCTTACTTTCACTATGGAGTAGAGTCCACAGTTTCCTCCTTGATAGCAAGGATCATTCACCACAGCCAGCACAGAACTCCCTTCTTTGCCTATTGATTCAGAGGCTTTAGGAGCCCAAAGTGGCTGGGTGGCTGTCTGAATTTCCAGCTCAATGGAATCATTGTGTCTCTTGATGGAAACATTCCTTTTCCTGGAACTGAGACCTCTCGGCTAGCAAGGCATAAAGTCTTTGGGAACAGGAAGCACACCGTTTGCTAGTGAGTCACTTGGGGGTAATAGAGAGGGGTGCCATTCCCAGTTCTACCCCCATGATTTCTGGACCCATGAATCCTCATATGGGACAAAAAGCACCATATACTGGATGTTGATTCAGAGCATTGACAGTCTTCTGGAGAACCTTGCTAGAGCCCTACAACATACTGCCGCCTAGCTCACACTATAACTATGTCTTCAAAAGGCCATTCCATTGTCCTATCAAGCTAGCTGCTCCATGATGGTGGAGAATTGGTAAGACCAGTGAATTCCATGAGCATTGGCCTACTGCTGTACTTCTTTTGCTGTGAAGTGAGTTACTTGATTAGAAGCAACACTGTGTAGAATACCATCACAGTGCATAAAGCATTCTGTAAGTCCACAGATGGTAGTTTTGGCAGAAGCAGCTCATGCGAGGAAAGCAAATCCATATCCGCCGTGTCTATTCTAGTTAGAAGGAAACATTGCCCCTTCCATAATGGAAGTAGTCCCATGTAACCAATCTGCCACCATGTAACCGGCTGATCACTCTGGGGATTGGTGCCGTATTAGACACAGGGTGTTGGTGCCGATTGGGCACTCAGCAGTAGCCCTAGCCAAGTTAGCCTCGGCGACTAGAAGTCCATATGGCTGGGCCCACATATAACCTTCCCCACCACCATGGCCACTTTGTTCATGGCCCACTGCATGATGACGGGGTTGACTGGAGAAAGAGACTGACTGCTGTCTACAGGACAGAGCATCCTATCCCTTTCATTATTTTTTTTCATGTTTATTTATTTTTGAGAGAGAGACAGAGTATGAGAAGGGGAGGGGCAGAGAGAGAGGGAGACACAGAATCTGAAGCAGGCTCCAGGCTCTGCGCTGTCAACACAGACCCCGACTTGGGGCCCAAACCCACAGATCGTGAGATCATGACCCAAGCCGAAGTCGGCTGCTTAACCGACTGAGCCACCCAGGTGCCCCTCCACTTCATTATCAAAATCCTCCCTGCCGAGGCTACCCTTTGGTGAGCATTCCCTTGGGACACAGATATCGTCACATTTTTTCCTCCCCATTCAGAGAGGTCTATCCACATACCTCTTCCCCAGATATCTTGGTCAACCAGACTTCCTTGTCCTCAGTATTCTAATCTTATTTCTTCCAAGTCTGTGACCATCCAGCCAAACCATTGGCCACTGCCCATCAATCAATATAAAATTGGATGTCTGGCCATTTTTCCTCCCATACATAATGAACATCCAGGTACACTATCCACGCTCTTCCTACTGGGAAGATTTCCCTTCAGCACGTCTTTCGGGGGGTGAATAGTGCTATAGCTGTCCCCTCTCAGGTGGTGCCTTCATATCATGCAGAACTGTCTGTAAACAAGGCCTGAGTCTTCTCTTCCTCTGTCATCTGTCATAGGGAACAACCCATGAGGCCCAAGATGCAGGCTGAGAGGGAGAAGGCATTGTAGCAGGAGTGGGGACTGTGAGCATTTGGGCCACTTTTTAATGAAACTTCTTGTGCCTTCAGGGCCTGCTCAGGCCCTATCTGGTGTATACTACTTCCATTTGGTGATGGAGTGCTGTGGTGCACATCCAACTTTATGGCTTGATGGATCAGATAACACCAATTTATGATGGGCATCTCAGGTCGCAATGGAACTTGGAGGCTCATAGTTAAGTGTTCAGTCTCTGTTAAGGCCCAGTAGCAGACCAAGAGCTGTTTCTCAAAAGGGGAGTCATTATCCACAGAAGATGGCAGGATTTTGCTCCAAAATCCTATGACTTTGTGCTGCAGTTCACTTATAAGGGCCTGCCAGGGGCTCCGAATGCATCTCTAGCTACCACTAGCACACCAACCACTATTGAATCTGCTGGAACATATGGCCCAAGTGGCAGAGCAGCTTGAACAGCATCCTGGACCTGTTGCAGAGCCTTCTCTTGCTCTGGGCCCCCCCCCCCCCACAGCAGCTTTTCAAGTCACTTGGTAAACAGGCTGGAGCCATACTCCCAAATGAAGAATACGTTACCTCCAAAATCGAAAGAGGCCCACTAGGCATTGTGCGTCTTTTTTGATTGTAGGAAGGGTTAGATGCAACAACTTCTCCTCCACCTTGGAAATGGTATCTGACATGCCCCACACCACTAGACCCCTAGAAATCACTAAAGTAGAAGGCCTCTGAATGTTAGTTAGATTTATTTTCACCCTCCAACATACAAGTGTCTTCCCAATCAGCCTAGAGTAGTGGCTACTTTTTGCTCACCAGCTTCAGTCAGCATAAGGTCATCAGTGTAACAGATCAGTGTGTGTCTTATAGAAGAGAAAGGCAATCGAGAGTCTTGTAAACCAAATTATGACATCAGGCTGGAGAATTGATATACCCCTGAGGTAGGACAGTGAGGGTACATTGCTGGCCTTGCAGCTGAAAGCAACTCCTTTTGTTGGGCCTTATGGACAGTGGTGGGGAAAATGACATAGGTCATATCAGTAGCTACGTACCAGGCTGTATGTTAATTTGCTCAAGCAATGGAACCACATCTGGCACAGCGCCACAGTTGAAGTCACCACCTGGTTAAATTACCAATACTCCAGTGTCACCTCCCAAGATCCATCCATCTTCTGTACAGGCCAAATAGGCAAGAAGATGGGTGGGAATCGCCACTCTGACATCTTTCAAGTCTTTGATGGTGGCACTAAGCTCAGTAATCCCCTAGGAATGTGATATTGCTTTTGGTTTTACAATTTTCCTAGGTAGAGGCGGTTCTAATGGCTTCCATTTTGCCTTTCCCACTATAATTGCCTTCACTCCACAGGTCAGGGAACTAATATGGGATTGTGCCAGCTGCTAAATATGTCTCTTCCAAGTATGCATTCTGGAGCTGGGGTAATAACCACAGGATGGTGTCAGGGACCCACTGAAGCCATCATGAGATGGAGCTGAAACTCCATTGGTCACTCATAAGTCCCTACTCTTTTTTGTTCTTGTTTTATTTTAGAGAGTCCACACACGCCCATGAATGGTGGGGAGGGGCAGAGGGAGTGGGAGAGGGAGAGAGAGTCTCAAGCAGGCTCTATGCTGAGCATGGAGTCCGACATGGGGCTCAATCCCACAATCCTCGGGTAATGACCTGAGCGAAAATCACAAGTCAGATGCCCAAAATGACTGAGCTATCCAGGCACCCCATAAGTTTTTTGTTTGTTTGTTTTAATTTGCTTTACTGTAACTTTTTTTTTCCAAGTAGGCTTCATGCCACTATGGAGCCCAATATGGGCCTTCAACTCACAACCACATAAGCCCCTACTTTGACTGGGCCACAGTGATCTTTGGGGTCTCCTGGAATTAGAGCCAGAGTCCAGTAATAGGCCCCAGAAGTCTGGTTATTTCCTTCTCGCCAGTGTACAGTTCCTCCATTAAAAAGCTATGGGCTCCTTTGGGGAAGGCCAGGAGAAAGATTAACAGTATAAATTTTCAGGGTCCTTCCTTAAGGTGACTCATCTTCCCCTTCATTCAAGAGATTCTGGGGTATATAAACTGGTTCAAATGTGGGAATCCATTGAGGGGCACTTGATTGAGGAAGGGCAGTAGAAATGACAAAGGGACACCAGGAAACTTTGGAGGGTCTATCTATGTTCCTTACTTTGTGGCAGTGATTTCACAGGTGTATACATATGTCAGAACTTACCAAAGGATACACTTTGTATGTCAGAAGCTTATTGTAATCACTGTTAGTTTGATAAAACTTAAATTTTTCTAAACATGCTTATTATGGGACAGATCAGGAAGGAAATAATTTCTCACTGTTCCAGTTTAATACTGAAGTGAAATGATCAATAATATTTATTGTTAAAATCATAAAGTCATGTCTGTTATTAAAATTTTTAAATATGACTTTGCTTATTTTAAATGGGCCTTTTGACAGTCTGAAAATGCTTCAGAATTATAGGAAACCTTGGACATGGTCTTGAGAATTTGGGTTCCTTTGCAAGGTCATACCTGTCACGGTAACAGGTGCAAGGTTAGCCTTCACCTGACTAAATTGTGCCTCTTCTCACTGATTCCCCACTTTCTGGTTCCACATCCACAAGCTGTCTCCTTTTTATAGTTTTCCTTTCCTCCACTGGTCTGCCTGCAGAGAGGTAATATATTGCTGCCTAGAATGGCAGGAATATTCTGAACCACATGATGTTCAAATTTAAATTGCTTTTATTGCCTTTAGGTCAATCATTTGACATTCTGGTTTTAGAAAGAGAGCCTGAATCAGAGTGTCTAAAATCTTAAAACTAGAACATATTTTTTCAAGAACTTAAATAAGATTCTTTCCCTCTAATCAATTAATTACCCATTTTGTCATGTTACTAATTTTGTTTAAAGCTTAGTGTTGACCTGTGATTTCATGGTTTGGGGGTTTTTGTTGTTGTTACTGAAATTTATAAACCATGTAATCATTCAGTTATCCTAAACTACCTTTTCCTTTCAAAGTAATCGTTCTGATTGTCTTCCTGGTATAAAGTCTTTCATAGTCTGTTCTTTTCAAAATATGCACCATTCAATATATATACAATGGGATATTACTCAGCTGTAAAAGAGGATGAGATTTTTGCCATTTACGACAACATGGATGGACCTAGAGAGTATTATGTTATGTGAAATAAGTCAAAGAAAGCAACTACCATATTATTTCATATATATGTGGAATCTAAAAAGCTAAACAAGCAAGCAAACAAAAAATGCAGAAACAGACCCATAAATACAGAAAATAAACTGATGGTTGCCAGAGGGAAGGAGATTGGCGGGGGGAGGGGGGAGGCAAAATGGGTGAAGGGGGGAGGAGATGTAGACTTCCCATGTGGAATGAACAAGTCCCGGGGATAAAAAGCACAGCCTAGGGAGGTGAATGGTAGTGTAATAGTGTTGTATGCTGCCAGATGGTAGCTACACCTGTGGTGAGCAGAGAATAACAGTATGGACTTGCTACGTCACTATGCTGCACACCTGAAACTAACATAACATTGGGTGTCAACTTGACTTCAACTAAAAAAAAAACCTGTAAGTTTAAAAAGTGGAAAAAAAAATGTGCCAGTCAGATAAATGTATCATTATCTTGTCCCCTGTCTTAATTTGCCAATTTTTTCATCATTGAATTCTTCCATTCCTTAATTTTTGTGACTTTCTCTGAACACTGTATACTTTCTAGAGCTTTGACTTGAGGTGCTTCAAAAGAACGTCTTATCCAAGTTATCTACCTGCTGTTGTTGTCTATACTAGCCTAAAATGAGAGCAAGAATGTTTTTCTGGTATATCAAATTCAAAATGTAATAAGAATGAGAGGGGTCACCCGGGTGGTTCAAGTTAGCTAAGCGTCCAACTCTTGATATTGGCTCAAGGTCATGATCTCATGGCTTGTGGGCTCGAGCCCTGTGTTTGGCCCTGCACTGATAGCACACAGCCTGCTTGGGATTCTCTCTCCCTCTCTTTCTGCCCCTCCCCCGCGTGCATTTGCACATGCATGTACGCTCTCTCTCTCTCTCTCTCTCTCTCTCTCAAAATAAATAAACTTTTTTTTAAAAAAGAAGAATAGGAAAAATTTCTCCCTGATGTAAGGATCCTTCAACAAGGTCCTGATAGTCCTCTTCCTTGTGTCTAAGTACCATCAATGAGTGCTAGGCACAGTTGTATAAGGGGTTTTCAAGGAAGCACCTTCCCTTCTATTACTTCAGTTGTATAAAATCCTGCCCCCTTAACATAAGTTGCAATCAGCTTACTCTAACCTCTGGTCATCAATCCTTGTCCCATCCTCTAAAGAACATAGACTATTTGGGACGTCTGGGTGGCTGAGTCGGTTAGGCTTCCGACTCTCAGTTTCAGCTCAGGTCATGATCTTGCTCTTTCATGGGTTCAAGCCCAGCATCAGGCTCTGCATTGGCAACACGGAGCCTGCTTGGGATTCTCTCTTTCCCTGTCTTTCTGCCCCTTCCCCACTCACACTGTCTCTCTCTCAAAAATAAATAAATAAGCTTTGAAAAAATTTAAAGAACGTAGAGTAGTTCTATTGTTTCTTCTAGACATCACTTTAGGAAGTTGAAGATAGTTTTATCTAGGATGAACTTTCGTTAGCTTTTCTGAGTCCATGTCTTACTTTTAGTTCATGTATGCGGCGTGTGCTTTTCTTGTGTGTCTCCCACTAGCCTTTATTCCCTTTCTGTGTAGAACTTCTTCTGCTAGGCTCTGTGGGGATGGGTCCACCTGATCATAGTGTCTCCACCAGTTCTTCTGCCTGCCCCTCCTCCTTTACTTGCCTGGGGCTTTGTAATCTATGGTAGTTGAATCCTGTGTCCTCACCTGAGAATCAGGACATACAGGTTCTCTTTGCCCTTCTTCCACTATATCTGACAGGGGTGTTTCTTTGCCTCATTTTTTCTGACTCTGCAATGTAGAAAATATTTGCCATGAGATGTTTATTTGGCATTTCATTATCTGTCAGTAAAATAGACTTTATTAGTATGTTTCATTGTACATAAGCATAGTGTTCTATAAATTCAGGTTTAGGTGTTATCAAAATAATACTAAACAGAGCTCTTACTGTACCTTTTAGGTCAAGGGGTTAGCAAACTACAACCCACTGGCCAAATCCATCCTGCTGCCTGTTCTTGTGTGGCCTGGGAGCTGGCTTTTGCCTTCTTAAATGGTTGAAAAAGTCAAAAGATGAACAATATTTTGCACCATATGAATATTCTATGAAATTTGAGTTTCACTGTCCATCAGTAAAATTTTTTGGAAACCCAGCTAGGCTCCTTCATTGGGGCATCACCCGTGGCTGCCTTGGGGGCCACTGCAGCAGAGATGAATAGTTTGTCCCAGAGACTACACAGCTTACAAAGCCTGAAGTACTTATTTTCTGGCCTTTCATTGGTTATCCATTATCCATTGTCCGTAAGAAACTGCCTCAAAACTCAATGGCTTAAAACAACATACATTAACTCTCTCAGAGCTCCTGAGGATGAGGAATCTGGGCACAGCTTAGCTAAACCCTCCACTTCCAGGTCACTCGCAGCCTGTCGTGGTCTCCAGGCTCACCTGGGAGACGATCTGCTTCCAAGCTGTGCTTGTCAGCAGGATTCAGTTCCTCGAAGTTGTTGGATCCGTTCCTAGTTGGCTGTGGGCCAAAGACCCTCAGTCCTTCGTCCTGTGGGCCTGTCTAACTTGGCCATTTGCTTCCTCAAAGCATTGCAAACTGGGAAGGAATGGAGAGCGCCTCCCAAGAGGCTGGACCATTTTGTAACCCTATCACTGTCACCTTTACTGATAGTATTGTTTATAAGCAAGTCAAGAGGTCCCGCGCACATCTGAAGGGAGGGGATTACACAAGGAGATTACTATGAATATAAAGAGAACACGATTATTGGCGACCATCTTAGAAATCTGCCTGCCGTGGGTCCTTACAAAATGTTTGCTGACCTCTGGCTTAGGTAATTAATTTCTTATTTGTCCTCCCAAAGAGTGTCTGTCTTTAGAGAATTACATTGATTTTGTGTGACCTATTATGGTCTTCCAAAACAAAATTAAGATAGCAATTTTCTTGGATTCTTTTATGCATGCTGATTAGTCAGTAACACCTTGAATTAGCTCATTTGTATTTTTTTAAATGTTCTGTTTACAGGTGTCTCAGTTTTAGAGTTACGTGTAGAATAACTTTAACAAGCATCATTATTTCTTGCTCTGTTTTAAGAGATCATTTTCCCCCCTTGGCTTTCATATCTTTCTTACATTTTCATGATAAAATCCTTTATCAGCGTATTTTATAAAGGCTTCTTGATTCCCAATGTGCTGTTTACTTTTTTCTTC
>CM053560.1:12167901-12278469 GCA_028646485.1 Cryptoprocta ferox
CTTAGCATGACACCCTCGAGGTCCATCCACTTTGCTACGAATGGCCAGATTTCATTCTTTCTCATTGCCATGTAGTATTCCATTGTATAGATAAACCACATCTTCTTGATCCATTCATCAGTTGATGGACATTTAGGTTCTTTCCATGATTTGGCTATTGTTGAAAGTGCTGCTATGAACACTGGGGTACATGTGCCCCTGTGCATCAGCACTCCTGTGTCCCTTGGGTAAATCCTCAGCAGTGCTATTGCTGGGTCATAGGGGAGTTCTATTGATAGTTTTTTGAGGACCCTCCACGCTGTTTTCCAGAGCGGCTGTACCAGTTTACATTCCCACCAACAGTGTAGGAGGGTGCCCGTTTCTCCACATCCTTGCCAGCATCTATGGTCTCTTGATTTGTTCATTTTAGCCACTCTGACTGGTGTGAAGTGGTATCTCAGTGTGGTTTTGATTTGTATTTCCCTGATGATGAGTGATGCTGAGCATCGTTTCATGTGTCTGTTGGCCATCTGGATGTCCTCTTTGGAAAAGTGTCTATTCATGTCCTCTGCCCATTTCTTCACTGGATTATTCATTTTTCGGGGGTGGAGTTTGGTGAGTTCCCTGTAGATTTTGGATACTAGCCCTTTATCTCATATGTCATTTGCAACTATCTTTTCCACTCCGTCAGTTGCCTATTAGTTTTCTTGATTGTTTTCTTTGCAGTGCAGAAGCTTTTTATCTTGATGAGGTCCCAATAGTTCATTTTTGCTCTTGATTCCCTTGCCTTTGGGGATGTGTCGAGTAGAAAATTGCTGCAGTTGAGGTCAAGGAGGTTGTTTCCTGCTTTCTCCTCTAGGGTTTTGATGGTCTCCTGTCTCACATTCAGGTCCTTCATCCATTTTGAGTTTCTTTTTATGTATGGTGTAAGAAAGTGGTCTAGTTTCATTCTTCAGCATGTGCAGCATCTGTGTTTCTTGAGGTGGTTTTGACTAGTTTCCCCCAAATCCGATGAAATGTGTCACATAGCTATTCATTGACACGTTCTTCTACGTGACACAACTGCAGCAGCTGCAGGGCAGAGTCCAGTGCTGGGAGGGGTGCAGCAGGGAGAGGAGCGGGATGAACATGACCCTGCCCTCAGCTTCCTGTCTTACTGCCTTGCGTCGTCCTTCAGCTCGGCTTCCTCCTGCTGCCCTTGCATAACGTGTGGGGGTAGAGCTGAATCCTGCTGTATTACGAATTTGCCCTCTTAAACACTTGCTAGGGGGCTGGAGAGCTTAGCACCCTGAATAGAACATAGAAAGAATCCTTCCAACCGTGGGGAGGACCCACCGGAGGCGCTATTGCAATGGTTACCACTGCCTGTGCTTCTCCATAGTCTGTCAGTGCTCCCCTTGAGACCTGGCCTTGGGCTGTTTCCGGTGAGGCTCTGGTACTTCCTCGCCACCTCTGATTACCACCCAGCCAGCTCTCCACTGGTCCTGTCAACCTGAAGTCTAAAAGGCCAGCCTTATCCATACTGGGAGAGGCTATGGAGATGGCCTTCTTCCTTCGTGACTCATTGGATTCGGGCTCTGGAGTAATCTTACTGTTCCTTAGGTGCTCGTGGTTCTCCAGTGCCTCCCCGGGAGGGCCTCATCCCTTTTGGGTGATCCTCTTGGCTCTGAACTCTGGCTCTTTGTTCTGATCCTGGCTCTTTTCCATTTAGCAATCTCTGAGATTCTTTGCATTTCACTCTGCTCTTGACTCGAAATACTGCTTTTAGTTTATTGTCACTTACAGCTGCTTGGTCTCACACCACCAAGGTGTGGCTCTCCACCTTCTCACATCCCTTTCATCTTGCCCATTAAGGAAAGGTGCTCCAGCAGAGATAACGGAGTGGGTGAAGTAAAAGCTTTGTGAGCATCATCAGGGTCACAGAAAAGAGTGGAAAAGGAAGAGGGACAGGGATGAGGTCTGCCAACAAAAACCATAGTCAGTGTAGTGGCGTCCCAGCTTTAGCTTAAACTGCACCCACCCCATGATTAAGACACACTCAGGCATGTCTGATAAAGCCATCTGGTAGACCCACTAAGTGCACGAGAGTGCAAGGGAGAGGAGCCCAGGCAGATCAGCTCTGTCCTCAGAGGCCTTGGCCATGGGAGGTGGGGATAGGGGGCAAGTCTAGGTCATATCCATCACTTTTAGGGGAAAGATGCTATATGTTGAAAAGAAAAGAAAGTTCTTTTGCCAAAATCTTTACAAGATCGTGCATACGTCTTTGCTTCCTCGAACCTCACAAGGAACAGAAATGTTCTCTCTTCTGCACCAGAAGCCATGGCAGGAGTGAGCACCCCCCAGGTGGCTTGTGAGGCAAGAGAAGGAAAGCAGATGCTTTATGTGAAAGCGGAGAAGGGTATTTATAGCTCACTTAAGACATGCCCTGGGGGCTCCCAGGAATTACTGGCTGAGGTTTTGAGTAGAGTCCCAGATTTTTCAGGAGTAGGTAAAGAATCTCATTTTATTTTTCTTACTGGCAAAGTCTAAGGAAACATGGGGTAGGCGGATCAAGGAAGGATTCAGTAACAGCCAAAGGGAAGTGTCCCCTCCGGGCAGCCAGGGTCTAAGAACAGGAACAGTCCTGTGGAGTAGCCCCACCGAGGGGGAGGCTCCCCGGGACACAGCCAAGTGCCGAGCAGCAGTCCCACATATCATTTCTTGGCATCCTTACAACCCTGGAAAACAGGTAGCCATATGTGTTGTTTTATAGACAAGGAAACTGAGGCTTATCTTGCCTAAGAACTCAGAGCTCCTGGGTGCTGGGACTGGGGTCAAGTACAAAGTTGCTGGAAAGTTGCTTCATGCCCTCCCATGGCTCACACTTGGTTCTGTGCTGCTGGTTTCTTTCCTAGTCAGGTGGATGCTTATTCCAGGCAAGGGATTGGGATGTACTGGCCCCAGACAGCGGGGCGATTGATTTCATTAATCTCTGGACTATTTGCGGAGTAATTTTCACCTCCTAAGGCAGAAGAGAAATATAGAGGCAGAGTTCTTATCCTAAGAAAACTTGCATCCTATTTAGGAAGATGTGAATAAATAGACGACAATTCATAATACCAGGGAGTTTTGAAAAATATTTGAGGGATGAGATGACTGCCATGGAAATACAAAGGCAGCAGGGACCCTGGGGGCTGAGAGCTTCAGGGAAGCATTTATCATGGAGAGACAGCATGGGCTGGGCCGGGAGGACCCAAGAGGTTTGCAGAGGCTGAAGGTAGAAAAGAAGGTCTTTTAGGCAGTGGGGAAATACCCACAGAGGGTTCAAGACTTCCTGGCCCCATTACCATGCTTGTGTGCTGTTCTCCGTGGGTCTGTGATCTTGTAAATCAAGTTCATTCTGTTGTTCCTGTTCTAAACATAATGTTCACTATAGTTTAAGACATGCATAAGGGAAAACCGTAGTAACACCTAGAGACCAGCACTGCCAATATCTTGATGTATTTCCTTTTAGTCTTTTTTTAAAATTTTTTTTTAATGTCTTTATTTTATTTTGAGAGAGAGAGAGGCAGAGAGCGAGCAGGGAGGGGCAGAGAGAGAGGGAGACACAGAATCCGAAGCAGGCTCCAGGCTCTGAGATGTCAGCACAGAGACCGATGCGGGGCTCAAATCCACGGACTGTGAGATCATGACCTGCGCCGAAGTTGGACGCCCAACCGAGCCACCCAGGCGCCCCCCCTTTTAGTCTTTTACACCTGCATATGGTTGTACTTATACTAGAAACATAACTTCATACTTTCCAGTTTCGGTTTAAAGTTATATGCACTCTCATGTATCCAAACTCTTTGTAAGCATAATTTTGCAACGAGTGTTTAATATACCATTGAGTAGATGCATTATAATATTCTTTAAAAAATTTTTTAAATTTATTAATGTTTATTATTTATTTTTGAGGGAGAGACAGAATGTGAGTGGGCGAGGGGCAGAGAGAGAGGGAGACACAAAATCTGAAGCAGGCTTCAGGCTCCGAGCTGTCAGCACAGAGCGCGACGCAGGGCTCGAACCCACGAACCATGAGATCACGACCTGAGCCGAAGTCGGATGCTTAGCAGACTGAGCCACCCAGGCGTCCCCCATAATATTCTTATCTAGTTAGAGTAAGTGAAGTTTCCTGAAAACTCTCCCTATAACTCAGGCAGGCACGTAAGTAATCCTATAATTCTGGGGCCATATGGGAACCAGGAACGGAGAATCAACAAGGTTAAGTCACGAAATAGGAAAGACTGTGAACTTTGGAATGGAGGACAAATAGAAAGAAACACCCCAAGAAAAGGCATGCCATCGGTGAAAAAACAAAAATGTTATCTGCAGGCCTCTGCTGCATCTGAGGAAGGAAGATCCTGAGTGAGCAAGGTATCCTCAACGGAAAACAATCAGATGCTTATTTATTCAGGAAATACGTGTTGAGGACTTGCTTTATGCGAAGCAGTGTTCTAGGTCCCAGGAAAAAAGCACAGAACAAAATTGTCTTCAAAAAAAGGAATCTCTACTCCCTCAGAGCTTCCATTTCAGCTGGGAGAGTTAAGAGTAATCAACCAATAAATACAAGTAGTCTTTAAATGCCGTGAAGAAAAAGAAAAGAAAGGAGAGGGATGAAGACGGTGGGGAAGCACATATTTTTAGGCTGGTTCGAGAAGGTTGCTCTAAGAGGACACTTGAGGAAAGACCTAAGTGGGGTGACAGGTGAGCGTCGCCCACTGTATCGATACCACTGTTGAGACAGTTCCGTATTGTGATATTTTAGTGAACATAAGAAACACGTGCACACTTTCATAAACTCACTTTTTCCACCACATTTTATGTGAAAATGTTCAAATCCTGGCTACGCCCTGCCATGATTCTACCATGACTGTTTCACCCTCTTTACTTGTTCTATATCTACCGATCTGCCCATCTTGCTCCCCATCATAGTTTTAATCTTGATGTTAGTACTCTTTAATCCATACATTCATTGTTGTTTTTTAATTTTAGAGAGAGAGAGACGTGGGAGGTGGGTGGAGGGGCAGAGGAGAGAGAGAGAGAGGAAGAATCTTAAGCAGGCTTCACTCTCAGCACAGAGCCTGATGTGGGGCTTGATCCCATGACCCTGGGATCCTTAGCTGAAATCAAGAGTTGGATGCTCAACTGACTGAGCCACCCAGGCACCCCAGTCCATACATTCTGAAGCTAATCAGATGTGAATTTCTTTGACCACAGAGGTTTTCAGAAACTTAACATTCATGAATAGAAAGAAATTGTATATTCATTTTTATATTATAGATTTTAATTTAATTTTTTTTCACGTAATTCCTAATCCATCTGGAATTTATTTAAGGTTGTGGTATAAGGCAAGGGTCTTGCTTTGTTTCTTTATTTCCCAAATAGCTGGTTTCCCCAACACATTTGTCAATCAATGTGGCAACACCCGTGTTGGCTGGTCCCTTTGCAAAAACAATATAGGTTTGTGTATATGCCTGGATGTTTCTCAAGTTGTCTCTTCTGTTCATGTGATTTGGCTGTTGATTTGCTTTGCTAGCACCTCACTTTTACAATCTTGTTTCATAATACATTTTAACGTGCAGTTAGGCAAATCCTTCCCAATTATTTTATGTTTCAAAATTTTCTTTGCTCTGTTATTTGCTTATTCTTGCAAAAAAAATATTAAAAGCATCTATGTTCTAGACTATGAAGTTAAAATTTTAATTTGTGTGTATATTTCTTGATTTGAAAGGAATCTTCCCTTCCCTTTAAAACAGGGATAATAATGGCTGCCTATTGATAGGATTGTTGTATGGATTAAATGATAACAAACACAAGTGTTTAATGTGATATATCAACTCAGAGCCTGTTCTGATTTTACAGAGAGCTCTAAGATTTATTTGGGCCCAGGGCCCCTGGGTGGCTCAGTCAGTTAAGCGTCTGACTCTTAGTTTTGGCTCAGGTCATGATCTCACAGTTTGTGAGTTCAAGCCCTGCATAGGTACAGTGCAGAGCCTGCTTGGGATTCTTTCTCTCCCTCTCTCTGCCCTCCCCTGCTCGATCTCGATCTCTCTCTCTCTCTCTCTCTCTCTCTCTCTCTCTCTCTCTCTCTCTCTTTCTCTGTATCTCTCAAAATAAAATAAAAGCTTTTTTAAAACCTATAAAAAATAGATTAATTATTAATTGATTAAAAAATATATTTATTTGGGCCCCACCTCATTACAGCTCATTTCTGGAGTATCCCACATTCCCTTTGGAGCTAAAAAGAACGAGCTCCGGGTTATTACCAATTCAGAAATCCAGCACATTCGAAGCGGTGAAGTGGCAACACCACCTGAGAAATGTCTCCCTGCCCTTGTTGCAGGATGTTCTAGTATTGTCAGGCTAGACGTCCAACAGCATCCTCCACCTGCATCTGCCTTTCTGCAGTGCGCATCCTGCGTAACTGCACTGGTCTGGGCTTCAGATTGACATTCATACTCACAGGTCACGAGAGGCTGGAATCTGACACCAGTTCACTTAGCTTTCAGGAAACGCAGTGTATCAGCATGACAGCATCAAACACCTCTTCACCAGCGGCCCTTGCAGTCACCCGGCCTGGCCGGCCAGCCCACAGAGGGCACACTGGGCCATTAGTGATGAGAGCAGGTGGGTGGGTGTGAACGACCCCCGCATGGGAAGATCAGCGGGGACCGCATCTCAGTACCCTGTGCTCAGCTTCCCCTGCCCCAAGGACATCCTTGGGGTAAGAGACAACACCCATAAACTTATATTCTCTGAATTTTAAATGGCCCCATCTGCTCACACCTCTCAGGGGTGACTTCGCAGTAACCAGGCACAGCTGTCGTTTCACAGGCCTCTTGGTCCAGTACGTTTCAAGGAAGCAGCAGGAGAGGAAGGTCAGTGCGCGATCATCTTCCCCCAGAGGAGGTTTAAGCCTGCTGGGGGCTCTGTCTCCTGACCAGCCCACCTCCGCTTCTGGTCCTCTTCCCGGCCCTCGGGTTCTCCACAGGATTGGGCTTCAGAATCTCTCCACGCACCGAGGAAACCCCGTGCCACTCCGTTTACCGAGACAACAAGGAGCCTAAGAAGTGTTCCCGCTGTGGCCTGTCCTGCGTGGCCCCCGCTTTCACGCCTGCAAGCTGGGGTGGGTGCTCCCCATAGCCGGCCCGGCCTCCTATGGCTGCTTCTGGCCGAGTTCGCTTCGCCCAGGAAAGGGAAGCTTTGGGGCCACCACTGGTGGTCCTTCTTGTCCCCTTGTCAGCACTGCTCTGAGGAACCCGTTCAGATTTCCACCCCGTGTCTTCCTGACGTGCTCCCTGCCTCTGCCCAACCTCAAACGCTAGTTCCCTGCGTGTGGCACCTGCTGCTGCCCTGGGTCTCCCACCAATGCTGTCCACGTGTCCAGGCCTCCACCCCAAGTTGTACACGGGGTCTCTTTCGGCCCCTCTTCCCGGCTCGGCATCTCAGTGGGGCCATCCCTGTTTTCGGGTGCTCCCTGCTCTCTCGATGTCCCTCCTTTTGTGGATGAACCGCCAGGCTTGACACGACCGTTGATTTCCCTAAGTCTACAGAGTAGACTTCCAGCAAATGCCAATGACTCCGGTGTAAGAAGTAATGGACCTACCGAAGCAGTACCTTTCGATGACCTCAGCCAAAGCGCTGATTTCTACTCCCTGACTCAGCAAAAGTGAATGTCAGCAACAGGGTATCCACTGCCTGACCCTTTTACACAGAAAGTCCCTGCCTGCCAAAAGCGCATGAAAGGTGGAAAAAAATGGAAAAGTCTCTGCTTAGCTTTTGCTCAGAAACAGGGCTGCAGGTGTCTCTCTCAGAGACGCCTGTGCCTGATCCCAGGAGATTTTCTCTGCTGCAGAAAACCCTGACGGGCAGTGAGCCCTGGGTGAACTCTAAAGAATCCTAAAGAAAAAAGTGTCCTGCTTATTTTTCCCTTGTTCTGCCCAGGTTTTCTTACACCCCCAGCATGGAGTGCCAGAAGCGGCATTAGCTTTGAAATGAACAGCACGGCTAGAATTTTTAGCGAAAACGTACAGTTCCACTTATCACTTCACTGATTCTCAGTGCCTCCTGGCTGTGGTTTTTCTCTGTGGTTGATGTAGCCGGAGGGAGTGTACCAGGGAGCAGGGCACACAGGTCAAGGGCTTGCTACGTGTGGCGCTAAGCACTGTACGTCATGTCTTCGCTCGCTTAAGCGTCATAATACCCATTTTAGGTATAAAGAGGTTCATTATCTCTCAGAGTCACCCAGCCAGTTAGCAGCAAGCCAGAGTTGGAATTCGATCTGGCTCTGGAGTCCATGTGTTTACCACACTGCGCTGGCTCTTACAAACATGTTACCTGGTTTTGTTCCAAAACGGTTATTAATATTTTGATGCACAACAGGGAATCTTTTTGCAAACCCAAATAAAGGAGTAACTATCTCCATGTATACCGTGTTAAGCTTCTTAATTTCAGTCAGTCCCTTTCATTATTCTTTCTCATTATTCATCTGCTTTTCACAGGGACAAAGGTACATTTGGATTGATTTCTTCCGTGACCTTAGAATAAATTCAGATATTTCATCAAGAAACTTGATTATCTTAATGCTTCACCTTCCATAATAAACAGTAGACTTTACCTTTGCGTTCCTTATAGGGCTGACCTGACTGTTTGATGGTAGCAAATAATGAAGCAGGTGCTTTCAGCCCATGAAAAGCCCCAGGTCTGATGCTCATTTTCAGATATTAGAAGTGGAGCCAAGTCCAAGTGGCTCTGACCCTACCTGCGTTGGCCTCCCTTCCCTCCCCATTCCTGCCAGGGCCCACTGTTCCCGGGCACACAGGGGAAGGAGAAGAGAGGAGGGTATGGTTGAAGCTGATCTTGTCCTTTCAAATCTGAGTGCCGGACTGACTTCTCTGAGTTTATTAGGAGTTGTTTGCATTGGAAAAATCTTTCATCAGAGAGTCGAGTCGAGGTCTAACCAGTCCCAAGCCTTCATTTTTTTCCCCATTAAATATTTGGGATGGCGGTTTCCCACTAGGAGTGACTTACACTGAAAAATGATCCGACATTTTTTGTTTCTGCTTATTTCAGTTTCAGAAATTTGATTTCATTGTATCTCATTTTAAATACTCTTGCTCCGTTGTTCACATAGAGTTCAGTTTCAAAGTGTGGTGCACAATACTTGTGCTAAGAATATTGTCACTATAGCTTCATCCTCTGGTTGTTTTAACAGCAAGTTTTATCTGCCAACAGGAGAATATTAAAAAGTGAGCCTCCATATCCTCAAGAAATGAGTGCTTTAGCTAAAGACCTGATTCAGCGTCTTTTGATGAAAGATCCCAAGAAAAGATTGGGATGTGGTCCACGGGATGCGGATGAAATCAAAGAACATCTCTTTTTTCAGGTGAAATTTATTGAACAGATGGTTTTATCTGCTGTTTACAGGGTGCTCAGCATTCTTGGTGAAATGAGTGGACGTGGTCCCCTTTGGAGACATTTGCTCCCTATTTTCACATACATCGCACCTTTTTTTTTAAATGACAGAGACCCTGTAGGAATCCAAGGATCAGAATTCTTAGAGGGGCGCCTGGGTGGCTCAGTCGGTTAAGTGTCTGACTTAACTCAGGACATGATCTCACAGTTTGTGAGTTCAAGCCCCGCATCAGGCTCTCTGCTGTCAGCACAGAGCCTGCTTGGGATCCTCTGTCTCCCTCTCTCTCTGCCCCTCCCCCGCGTTCACTCTCGCTCTCTCAAAGTAAATTAACGTTAAAAAAAAAAAAGAATTCTACTTAGAGACACCTAAATGGTCTTTTTCTCCCTAAATGAAGTGGGAGTGGGGAGGACCACAGTGGCATTCAGTCTTCCATATGCTTATTGGTTTAAGTTTTGAGTATTGGTTTCTATTTATGATCTTGAAATTTAGGCATATGGACTGAAGCAGCTTTTATTTTTTACTTTTCTCTCAGTTCATGAGCCATTCCCACCAGTGTGTTTTGCCCTTTAGAGAGGGATTTCATGTTTTCTCCTTTTCTCAGGAGCAATCTCAGAAAATTAAAAATCTACCTATTTCTCAGTTACGTATCTATAACAGATTTATTTATTTATTTATTTATTGCTTATTCTGAAGAGACCTAATGAGACCATTCTACAGAGCACCAATACATCTGCTTAACTTAGTTTGCTCAATTTAGTAAAATGAACAAAAAAACTCCAAAATTTTAGATAACTGGAGAAAAACAATTAAATTGGCTGACTGGGCTAGCTACTTAAGTCTCAGTGATCAACCTGGGATACCGTGACCTTGGTTTTTAAAACCCTGAACTTATGACTTTTAAATAATTTCATCATCTCAATAAGCATGACTTAAATATTGATGGTCTAAAGGGCTCAGTCGGTTAAGCATCCGACTTCGGCTCAGGTCATGATCTCATGGTTTGTGGGTTCAGGCCCCACACCGGACTCTGTGCTGACAGCTCAGATCTTGGAGCCTGCTTCGGATTCTGTATCTCCCTCTCCCTCTGATCCTCCCCTGCTCGCTCTGTCTCTCTCTGTCGCTCAAAAATAAAAAAAAAAAAAAAAAGAAAAGTAAAGGGGCCGTCTTAGTTTTATTTTTATTCTGCAAACTGAGCTTTTACAGTATCAGCACCAGAACAAATACAAAGAGCACAACAAAACAAAGGAAAATCTCTGCTGCAGAGTAACCTCTATGTTGTCTATTGTTTTTTAAATCTAGAAAAGCAAATAATGGTTGAGAATAAGAATTACCTCTCTGTATTTCTTTTCTTTTTTGTGTGTGAAGTAATTTTTTATTTTATTTTAGAGAGAAAGACAGAGCACTAGTGGGGGAGAGGGCCAGAGGGAGGGGGCGAGGGGCAGAGGGAGAGAGAGAAAATCCCAGAGGCTCCATGCTCAGCACAGAGCCCATTGTGGGGTTCAATCCCACAACCCTGGGATCATGACCAGGGATTTTGAACCAAAATCAAGAGTCGGACGCTTACCCAGCTGAGCCCCCCCACTCTGTATTTTTATGCTCAAAAAAAGAGCACCAGTCTCTCAGTTGTAACCCATTAAAAAATGTTACCACACATCTTACAGAAGTTCAGTAACAGAAATACATTTAGAATAAAATTAACTTCTCAGTAGGTACATTTCGTAAATTAGCGTGGCTTAAAAAGGTTAATAGTTGAACAAATAGTTCAAATACCTTGTGGAGAAATTTGGCTTAAACTGTAACAAGAAGGTGAAATTCAAGAAAGTGCTCAAGCAAAATACCCCCATCATATTTTCCTAGGATCTTTTTTTTACCACAGTTCACTATATTTGTGAATATTACAGTATGTCTTTTATATTACAGAAATTTTTCTATAGCTTGCAATAGTAATTTTAAGTTATTTAATGGCCTTGCTTTTTAAATGACAAGGACTCTTTAGGAAAGACCAGAATCCAGCTTGTAAAGACCTAAATGGAGAGGCAGTGGAGAGGAGCATAACAGCAATTTTCTACATACTAAATGTTCTCCTGCTAATAATATATTTCTTTAAATTACCCTTTTACTCTAGAAGTTTGTTGTAACGTGTGTATAAATAGCCAAGCACAAATCATATGCGTGTAATGGACAACATTACACAGAGGACAGAGCCACACAGAGGACAGAGCACTAACTAGAAAATCAAGACGCTGACCCTTCCATGAGTTAAGGTTTAAGTGCAAAGGTTAGTTCTTACTTGCGGCTTCAGTTTCCATCTGGCTGAAGGAGATCTCTAAAGCCCACGAAAGCTGAAAAACTTGAAGATCTGTAATCTAATGGTTTTTTTTCTCCATTGCCTCCACAAGAGGGCGTAATAAAAACATTTTTGTCTTAGTTGATTAAATTTCCGAAAGTCGTCAACTGTCTCTGAAATCAGAATGTGTCTTAAAATGGACACCTTAACCATTCTAATTCGTAATGCCTTTTCTTTCTCAATGGTACATAAAATCATGGTGTATCTCACTATGAATGATGGCATCTTAGATTTGAAGAAATACGTCAACAGAATAGCTGTGGGGATTTGATTCCATAAGTATTCTCTGAGGTTAAGTGACAGAAGGAGCACAAAGAAAATAGAGCACAGAGTTGCTCTATTTTAGCAATTTATCAGACAGTAAGCGTCTGGCATGGGGGGAAAGGGGGCTCCGATTATCCCATGGGGGAGAGAAGAAGCAGTATTTAAAAAGCTAGAATACGGAGTTAAATGAGAAAAGGGTGATTACATCAGTATGATAAAGATCATTTAAACTTACAGACATAAACAAGTGCGTGACTAATAGTGAGTTTATTTTCTAGTCTGTCCAGATGACCAGGAAGGAAAGCAGGTATAGGAAGAGAGCTACCTCACATTGC
The DNA here is from genome assembly GCA_028646485.1 of Cryptoprocta ferox. NCBI lineage: Eukaryota > Metazoa > Chordata > Mammalia > Carnivora > Eupleridae > Cryptoprocta > Cryptoprocta ferox. The sequence continues at coordinate 12,180,260 of CM053560.1, forward strand.
CTCTGGAAAATAGGAATATTCCTTCAGAGTCAGCATTCATATTCATAGAGCATTGAAAAGCCCTTTATTATAATTCAGTTTTTCTCTTATCCCTGTGGGTGAATTAGGATATCCTGGTGCCCCCCCCAGAGGACACAGCCAGACCCCACCGTGGCGGAAGGCAGTCTCCTCATTCAGGCTTAACGTTGAATGGAGTGATAAACTGCAGTCAGAAAATGTGCTCATGCTTGGGGAAGAAAACATATTTTTAATCATTGGTTTGAAATATGTGCTCTTTCCCTATTAACTATGGGAATAGGAACTATTAACTATTAATGAAAACCCTAATCCATCTGTGTTAGTCTCAGAAAATTCTCAGAAAATATTTCAACTGGGGCACCTGGGTGGCTCAGTCGGTTAAGTGTCTGACTTCCGCTCAGGTCATGATCTCGCGGTCCGTGGGTTCGAGCCCCGCGTCGGGCGCTGTGCCGACAGCTCAGAGCCTGGAGCCTGCTTCAGTTCTGTGTCTCCCTCTCTCTCTGCCCCTCCCCTGCTCGCACTCTGTCTCTATCTCTCCAAATAAAGACTTAAAAAAAAAAATTAAGAAAATTTCAACTTCGTTGGTCTCTACTTTGTACCCATTTTCTTTGTCTGTTTTAGAAAATAAATTGGGACGATTTAGCTGCCAAAAAAGTGCCCGCCCCATTTAAGCCGGTCATCCGAGACGAATTAGACGTGAGTAACTTTGCGGAAGAGTTCACGGAGATGGATCCCACCTACTCCCCTGCGGCGCTGCCCCAGAGCTCCGAGAGGCTGTTTCAGGTAATGTCCAAGAGAGGGCGCTCCTGTGCGGCGGCCAGACGTGCCGTGAAAGAAGGTTCGTTTTCTCATATAAAAGTGTTCTTGGCGTCTTAAAAATAAGATTCTCTAATCTCTTCAAAATGGTTAAATACGGAGATGTTGCCAATTATTAAGTGAAGTTGATGGTCTGTTAAATAATAGATATTACTTACGTGTTTGTTCTCTATGTAAAGAAGTGTTGATTTTCTTGACTTGAAATTTTATTTCTCTTCAGGCTCTTTTATAGAAAAACACAAGACTACTTCATTTTACCTCTATCCATATAAAACTGTCTTCAGTTCATAAAAAGTGGCATATGATTCTTTATCTTCAGTGAGTAATCTTAACTGCTTCCCGACTCCTAAAAAAGATTTAGGAAAGATTTTATACGGAGGAAAAGGTCTTTCTCAGACTTACAATACTATTAAATGGTATCAGAAAGCTATTAAAATACTAAAACCATTAAAAACTGTTGAATGCTCTCAGAGCTTCACTTCTGGACCCCCATAAGTATACCATTAGTATTGCGTCATTTGGGCAATTGGGCTGTGTCTCTGGACCTTAACGACACTAACATCTAGCACATGGCTGAGCACATAGCAGATGTTTAATAAATGTTCTTTGAAATAGTGAGTGTTCTAGCTTGAACAGATTTATCATCTGTCACACCACTTTTGGTTCATTCTGGCATATCGTTCTGCCATTTGATTTATATTTCTTTTCCAAAACTCCATTTGAAATTTTTAGTCTAAGGAAATATAATGAGAGTCAAGTAATTGCTAAATTAGAAAATCACCATAGTGGTGGAGGACACTTGTGGGGAAGAGCACTGGGTGTTATATGGAAACCAACTTGACAATAAACTATAGATTTAAAAAAAAAAAAAAAAAGAAAGAAAATCACCATAGTGAAACTTGCTATTTTTCGAGCTTGAAAAACAATAACCCTTGGACCACTTTGTTTAACACCTTAACTCTACCTTTTTTGAGAAGCTAGTTGTGTACCCGAGCAAACTTTTGTCAGCAATGCAAAAGAACTCCAGCTCTGAGTCAGCTATTGGGGGTAGAATTGGAAGGAAGGTTTTTCCGCCTTAAATTTTGAATTGGTTTAATTCTACCAGAAGATGGCATTATCTCCTTCGGAAAAGCATGTTTCCATTGATTTGTAATAGCCTTGCATTTTAGATTGCAAATAAAACAAAATTAGGTTCATCTCCACACATATTTGAATGCTTTTCACTCTTTTTTCTTAATTTAAGAAAAAAAAATATTACGTCTGGTCTCTGCTAAACTGGAAAATTGCAAACCCTCGTTCCTTACTCTTCCTTTTCTTTCTTAGGGCTATTCCTTTGTTGCTCCTTCTATTCTGTTCAAGCGGAACGCGGCCGTCATAGATCCTCTCCAGTTCCACTCAGGAGTCGATCGCCCTGGAGTGATGAGTGTCGCCAGGAGTGCAATGATGAAGGTATAGAGGTGCTTAATTAAATGGCACAGTTATGATTTAAATACCAACGCTAATTAACATTGTCAAGGCCAACGAATGTAATAGGCTTACCATTCGACTAAGGTGCAATTTTAAGAAATGAATAAATGAAAATAGCAATATTTGCCCTAGAGAATTAGTCACATCCATTTCAATGAACTCCTTTTTACTATATAGCAAATTATATATCTTAAAAAATTACATAGATGAAAGTAGAAATGATCTAAAGCAAGCTGAATCTTAGAAGCTTATAAATATATTCCATCCATATCTATTAACATTAATAATGTTCTTTAGGGGCGCCTGGGTAGCTCAGTTGGTGGAACGTCTGATTTCCGCTCAGGTCATGATCTCATGGTTCTTGCACTCGAGCCCTGCGTTGGGCTTGCTGCTGTCAGCACAGAGCCTGCTTCAGATCCTCTGTCCCCCTCTCTGTGTGCACCTCCCCTGCTCATTCTCTCCCTCTCTCTCTCTCTCTCTCAAAAATAAATAAATATTTTTAAAAATAATGATGTTCTTTTACTCTATGTTACTTATCCCTCTGTGTTCCTAGTGTTTTAAGTTTATTTATTTTGAGAGAGAGCACGTGCACAATCAGGGGAGGGGCAGAGACAGAGGGAGAGAGAGAGAATCCCAAGCAGGCTCCACGCTGTCAGCACAGAACCTGATGCGGGGCTCGAACCCCCAAACTGTGAAACCATGACCTGAGCCGATATCGAGAGTCAGATGCCCAACCGACTGAGCCACCCAGGCGCCCCATTTCCTAGTCTTCTCTTAAGGTAAATGATGTTGGTTTCTTATCAGGACTCCCCATTCTATCAGCACTATGACCTAGACCTGAAGGACAAGCCGCTGGGGGAGGGAAGTTTCTCAATATGTCGAAAGTGCGTACACAAAAAAAGTAACCAAGCGTTCGCAGTCAAAATCATCAGCAAAAGGTAGGGACCATTGCTGGCATCCTTTGGTATTCTTTTGTATGGATTCGTCCTGGTCAATGAATTCTGTAAATTAGGATTTTTGTTTTGAAATCAATGGTTTCTTGTAAGGCTTTTTACCCCTGGGTGTAGCCACTCAGCTCATTAGCTGATCCATTATCCTTCTGACTCTAATAGATGTTTGCTGGTAAAGTAATCCGTTTGAGACATAAATCATGGCGTGACAGGCTTTCGAGTCTACCATGAGAACATTTTCCGTGGCGGTGATAATCAGACTTGCCCATTCATTTCGGCAGCTGTTGCCACTCCTAATAGTTGTGTATTTGAAATACTTGCTTTTTTCTGAAATTACTTAGCAATTTGCTGGCAGCTTTTGGGAGCCAGCTAGTTGTTTTGGGAACTCATTATTATCTCCATGATTATGTATTCTTACTACCAAAATGTCAGGCAAGTAAGGCACCCATTTCTTCATGATGGGCTCTCTTCTGACTCAGAAGTAATCATTTTCTCAGGAATGATGCATTACTTGTTCTGGTGGGTGGTATGACTCATTACTGTCATGGAACCTCATTGTGATACCTGAACACTTAACGTTCTGAATACGCTGTAAATAAACACAGAACTAGGGTTGGGATAATATGGGCATGAAAAGTTGGTGAAGAAGGTATGTACGTGGAGGCTAACCACTTTCATCCTTGTAGGATGGAAGCCAATACTCAGAAAGAAATAACAGCTCTGAAACTCTGTGAAGGACACCCCAATATCGTGAAACTGCACGAAGTGTTCCACGACCAGGTACTTCACACGATTTTTCTGTCCATACTGACTCACACAGAGGATTCCACTTTTTACCTGTGAAGTTGGCGCCACCGGGGTCAGAGTCAGAGATATGGGATACGACCAGCCACCAGAGAGGGCAGGGAAACTTCTCGCCCGCCCCCAAAACTGGTGCACGCTTTCACTCCTGCTCTTCTCACTCAGTCATGGGCATATGTGACAAGGACAAAGGGCAGAGGGCCGGGTGGGTCACAGCTGCTGGGCCTCCCACTGGCTCTGCCGCTGTCCACTGCACCTTAATCCCTGGCCTTCTCAGGAGTCAGTTAACGGTGAGCCTTCACCTTTCTTTTCACTTCTAGAATAGGATTTAGCGACGTAAGCCTGCTTAACGCAAGCTCCAGGACAAAGACGAAGCCAAAGGGCAAGGGTACCCCCTCTCCCCTCACTCCAGATGGCACGTTCCACTCAGACCACCAGAGGCCAGGTCCTGCTTTGCACCTGCTTTGCACCTGCATGTACCTCTGGATGTGGGAGGAATGCCATCATGTCAAGTCCGTGTCTCCTCCGCCCCCCCTACTACCACCCTCCGGGACAACAGTTGCTCCATTATAGACACCCCCCGAGACCGGGTGGGATGACACAGCCCTACTTGAGACAACATGCTAAGCACAAAAGCCCAAACCAATCCTGGAGGAGGCTGTCCCTAACGTTACCAAAGAAGAAGCAGACTCAAAAAGGTCATGAGCTCTGTCCGTGGTCACACGGCAGGGCCATGAGTATCGAGTCGGGAAAGCCTGGGCCGCCTCCACTGTGCTGCTATAACAGCATGTCCTGGGTAGGCCGGGGCCCACTGCTCCGCCACCCTGGGAGTTCCCAGAGCACTGGAACGGTACAGCTTAACCACAGTGACTGCCGCCCTTGAGTACTGCATACCTCCCATGGTCCAGGTACCGTACTAGACTCCGCGCGCGTGATTCAGGCCTTATATAAATAAGGTAACTCCCTGAGTTTGGAAAACTGAAACTCACAGAAGTTAAGTAACAGGATCTCACAGGCTGTAAGGGGTAACGCTGGGCTCTGAACCCAAGCAGTCCGACTGCAGAACAAGCTTTTAAATGCCCTGCTGCCTTCGCACAGCAGGGGAGCGAGCCCCCAAAACTAACAGTGTCATCTACTTGCCCTTTGGTTCTCGTGGTCAGAAAAGGCAGGTCTTTGAGGGGAGGACTTGGAGGAGCTGCTCTCCGTGCTCCCACTGCGTCCACCTCACGGGGCTACCTGACTGCAGTGGAGGTAGTGAGTCCCCCATCCACTGGAGGTGCTTAAAGGGAGCCTAGACAGTCTCCTCCTGACGATGATTCACATAATCAGTCAAGGGATTGGTGGCTGACCTTCGACACCCGCTCTAGGGTTTGCAGCCCCGTCCCAGCTGTCGTGTTCAGGCAGGTGTCAGATCTCAGGAACTGCATCCCTCCCGTTTTTCTTATGCCACAGGTTAAATTTATCATTTGCTACTTTTATATTAAAGAGTTGCTGAATGTAAGTTGTCTCACGATGTAATCCTGTATATACTCGTACAAATACATAATCATTCTGCTGTCCAGTTGTTGATGCCTGGGGTGATTTTTTCCCATGTTGCTGTCACAGTTGCCAAGATCATCCCCAAGTGCACACAGTCTTCTCTTCAACGAACGGGTGAAATTGATTAGGGAGGGTCTTCAGCCTCTGCCTGTGCAGCATATGGTCCATTTCGTGTGTGATGATTTGTATTCATTTCCTATAGCTGCTGTACCAAATTACCACACACCTACATGCCACCAATTTGTAATCTCACAGTCTGGACATCAGAAGTTCAAAATCAGTCTCACTGGTGTCACGTCCGGGTGTTGGCAGGGCCAGTCCCTTCTGGAGGCTCCAAGAGACAATCCATTTGCTTGCCTTTTTTAGCTTCTGGAGACTGTCCACATTCCTTGGCTCGTGTATCCAATCTCCTGTTTCCATTGTCCCATCCCATACGGTTGGCTCTGATGGATAACTTAGACAGTCTTCCCATCTCAAGATCCTTAATCACATCCGCAAAGTCCCTTTATCATATCAGGTAAAATCCACAGGTTCTGGGGATTAGGACACGGACATCTCTGGAGGTCCATTATTCATCTGTCTCATATACGTTTTCTCACTGTTACCTACTTTTATTGGTAAGGGTCCTAAAGTTATAGAGGTTAAGTAGCATCCCCGAGGTCATAGTAAGTAGCAGAAGTGGCGTTCAGATCCAGGGTTGATTCTAAAACCTATCTTAAAAAAATTTTTTTTAATATTTATTCATTTATTTTGAGAGAGAGAGAGAGAGAGAGAGAGAGAGAGAGCAGGGAAGGGGCAGAAAAGAGGGAGACAGAATCCCAAGCAGGCTCCACACCGTCAATGCGGAGCCTGATGTGGGGCTCAAACCCACGAACCTTGAGATCATGTCCTGAGCTGAAATCAAGATTCAGACACTTAACCAACTGAGCCACCCAGGCGCCCCTAAAACCTATCTTTTAAACCACCCAAAGGTATTGCCCTCCATTTTTTTTTTAAATCACTGGTATATGCTTGTAACAGACGTTCAACTTTGACCTTGTTTGTCATATGTAGAAACTCAAATTAGCTTGATCTCTGATAGCCTGGAAGCCCTTCTCTTATTAAAAAGGTTCATCTTTTAAAATTCGCCCAGTCTGTACAGGATAATTATGAAGCTTTTTCTTTCAGAGAGGATTTTGCTAATTCAAAAGGAAACATTTGTTGAATAATGTTGGTTCTGTAAGGCTTAGCACCTGAATCTGGTGATCGGCTGTCTTTCTTTAAATGGCATATTTGTGTTCAGTTGAGAGCTGATACAGTTCCTTTCCTTTTCGATTGCTTCTGTGTTATTTTCTGTACCGACATGTTTGCAAAGCATAGTAAATAAATAACTTTTTAAACTATTTAATTAAGATAATGCCACTGATATGCAAAGCAGTTATTAAAAAAAAAAGTGAGTTATGGGTATTAACAAGGAACGCTGAAATTAACCTCTTGAGCTCTAAGAGGAGGGTCAAAGTGACATCATGAAACAACACCTTTTTTGAAAGATAAATTTGTCATTAATTGGGTGTGTCAGGCCTCCCGCGGGCAGTTGCCCATACTCTGTCATCAATCTTCTATATTATTTAAAGCAGATAATTTCACATTATTATCAGCACGAGGTCACACTTGAAAAAGAAAGATAAGATATGTAAACTTGATCGAGACGGTTGGAATGGAATTCAAATCAAAGAATTCGTCAAGGAAAGGATATATAAAGATTTCACTGCAGCACTTGAAATTTTCCATTACCAAAATAGAATTCTAAAAAAGAGCCACATTATCCTTCAATTCTTTCCTCTAAAATATTAAGGATTGCTGTTGATTATTTTACCAAGGGATTCTCTAAATGTATTGCCGATAGTTAATAGGGAATGTGTGATACCCAAATACACTTCCCTTCATGAACGCCCTGCACATTAATCTTTTCTCTTATCTAGCTTCACACGTTCCTGGTGATGGAGCTTCTGAATGGGGGAGAGCTGTTTGAACGCATTAAGAAAAAGAAGCACTTCAGTGAGACCGAAGCGAGCTACATCATGCGGAAGCTCGTTTCAGCTGTCAGCCACATGCATGATGTCGGCGTGGTACACAGAGACCTGAAACCCGAGGTATAAAGTGACGAGCTCTCTCGTGTAACAGCCTAGCCCCCGAGTGTGTGCGGGCTTTTCTTGTTTTGTTTTTTAGGGCCTCCTGCTAAATAGACACTTGCAGATATCCTGTTTCTTGGATTTTTCTTTTCTTTTCTATTTTAGTCTAAAATAAATTTCTTTTTTCTTTTCCTTTTTCTTTCTTTCTTTTTTTTTTTTTTTTTTTTTTTGCCAGCAGATCATCTTGAGGTTATATTTGTAAGTGTGAGAGCCTTTTATGGAAGAAATACTTTATGCAACAGTTGTGGGCTAAAAATAGCTATGGAAATTTTTGTAGCAGAAAATAATATCCCTTCTATATGTGTACAATTTTAGAGGTTTATTTTTTAATCATGTATTTTGAAAGCTTGTTTTTCATTTTTGTAATCAAATTGATTAGCTCATGAATCGGAATGTATATAATTCTTCTAAATATTTAAACATAAAGAATTGTCTTGATTTAATTAGCTGTATCATTCTTATATGTGTGTCTTTGCTCATGCACTATATTTATAGAATTGTGTAGCAATGCAGCAGTAGCAGCTTTTTATATATTTCTTCTTTCAAAAGGTTAATAAAGAAAGTTCTAACTCTACAATGTCCCTTTTCAGTATCAAAAATATGAAAATCTCTCCCTTTTAGGAAATCATCAACATAATAAAAATTGAAAAACAAAACCCCATGATTTATAAAAGGACAGCAGTGACTCATCCTTTACCATATGCAAAATTATACACATTTCCTCTTTAAAATAGAACTTCATTTGTAATTACCATGTGATGATAAAGCATTTTCAAATATTTTTAAAAGAATAATTTATTTGGAGTCTATTTTTTGTGTTAGACCGCAAAAGATTATGCCTCCAAAAGCACCGTTTTTTTTTTGCCTTTTTAAGTATCTTCGATCGTCGGTAGGAAGAGAATGTTTTAAAAAAGGAATGCTGTGCATCCAAATATAATCGACTGATTCTAAAGCACATGAACTTCTGTCTATGGTCTTCCTATTACTGTTATTCATATTACTAGTAATTAATCAAAAGTGAATTGTGTTTTATGGACTTGCAACTGTTGGTAGCTCCCCCTCTGCTTCCTTCATCCAAGTTCTCACTCTCCTACAGAACGCCCACTGACAGTATGGTGCTCTGTACATTGGAGATTAGCAATCTATTTTTAAATGCGAAAGCACACCACTTAAATGTTTTCTTGATAGACAAGGAACAAGCATGTAATTTTTTTAATTGAAGAGATCTGTTCCATGACTGTATAGAATTCATTTTCACATGTTTTATTCTTTGATAACCGGCCATCTGTCTGTCATCCCATGAGTCGCAAACGATGCAACTATCCTTTCCAACAGAATTTAAATTTGCCTTCCCATCTTACCGATACAAAGATACTTCTGTAGCTTCGTTTTTCTTGTTACCAACCTTTTCTTTCAAATAGCCATTTGAAATGAAGAATTGTCCAATTAGTTAGGACATTCTACTACAATTATAGTCCTAAATCAACATAGATTCTGGAGAAATGAAAATGTACCTTTGTACTAGTATCTTCATAACAAAATAACTTTCACTTTGGCTTGTAAATGGCAGAGTATATTATTCCCAGGCCAAAAGTGTAATCCCTTTCCCACTGATGTCACATTTCAAGGCCTGATTATACATCTTTTGGTCAATATTAATGTGGCATGTGCTTTCGGCCTGGGCGAAATCCTAAATTCTAGGTGAGAAGCAGATAAACTTAGAGGCTGGCTGACATTCTCAGTGGGCTGCTCTGTACTTTTCAAACTGGTCCCCATCCTCTTGAGAGATGAAGACGAGTGACATCTGATTAGTTTCAAGTGGAGCTTGAGAGGAGGCTGGAAGGCGACTACTTCCTGCCGCCCATGCCCATGGGCACCCAGCCCCACCAGGAGAGCCAGAGAGGAGAGCGCCACCTCTCCTTCATTTCAAGAACTGCAGGCAGGGAAGTCCTCGGCCCGTCTTCGCAGAGAATAAACTGAAGCCATTTCCAAAGGCTCAGTAGGCTCGACGCGGACCGGGGCCAGCTGTGCCCCCCAGTCCTCTGTACAGAGCATTGCGCTTGCGGTGCGGAACTCGCGAGTCATTCGCTGAAAGACTTCTCCCGAGCGCCAGCGCGTGAACCCCAGCCGGGGCTCCAGTGATGGTGAAGCCTTACATTTAATTTTATCCACATTTTAATTCCATCACACATTCAGGATCAAGCATTGTAGGATAGAAAATTTAAGAAAACTTTTTAATCGTTTAACCCGCCCCCCCCCACTGTATCCATTTTTAACTTTTGAGTGGAAGGTGTAGATGTTTTCTTCTTTGTGTGAATGAAGCCTCCTGCGATGTCTCTGATTTTAACTGGAATAGTGTTAACAAAGCAAATGATGTTCCAGATCTGAGGAATAATGTACTGAACATAAAGGCATAACAGGTTTCATCAGCATGTCTGAAGACAGTATCATCAGATTGACTTCCTGTGGCTACTGGCTTGATAGACGAATAAAGTGATGATTGTGCCTCAGCATAGCTGGCATTTATTAAACATGTGAAAACACGAAAACAGTACAGTAAAACCTTAGGCACTGAGAAGACTCGGCAGATGAGGGATTCGAGAGAACAGTGTTGTCTGGATAATTGAGGAATAATATCCGTAAGCATCCAAAAAATGTTTAAGTATTAGCTGTTTGGGAGAAAATATTCTGAAATGTAATGTATGTCTTTACCGTGTCTTCTTTGATTTTTTTTTTATTTCTTAAAGTTTTTTAAAAATTTATTTAAGTAATCTCTTACACACAATGTGGGGCTTGGACTCATGACCCCAAGGTCAAGAGTCGCACACTCTTCCAACTGAGTCAGCCAGTTGGAAGCCAGCCTACCATACCATGTCTTCTTGAATAAGCTATACTGGATACAGCTATCTTATTTATGACTTTATTCAGTGGACAGATATTTACCAAAGCGCCTACGGTATGAGTGCACCAGGTTTGGGGAATAGAGTCGTAAATAAGGTGAACACACAGTCCCTGCCCTCAGGGAATCATGGACTAATGACGAAGAGGACGTTGGATGAATAACGCCAAGATGATAAAGTGCCAGGAAGGAAAAGCAAATATGGTAGAAGAAAATAGAAAAATTCCTAACTTCAATTTGGTGTCACGTTAGGGGGGGTATCTCTAAACAAGCAGTAGGTGCATGTGAGCCAGGTCGCTAACGAGGCTGGCAGAGGAGGTAGAGGCCAAACGCCATCAGAAAAATGTAGACAAAGGCTCTAACATGGGCAGAGGCGAGGTGCAGTCGGAAAATATTTCACAAGACTTTGTAAAATTGAAATAAAACAAGCATAAGACGAAGAACAACAGTACGCTGGCATCCAGCTCCCGGACCCTCCCCATAAGACCTCTCTCCGTGTCTGAATCCAGTATCCGCATAGATAGACAGTGTTACATAAATGGCATCACCAAGTCCCAGGACACTGTCACGAGCGACTAATTTATGTGTTTGTATCTTGTAGAATTTATTGTTCACTGATGAAAACGACAACTTGGAAATTAAAGTAATCGATTTTGGGTTTGCGCGCTTAAAGCCCCCTGATAACCAGCCTCTCAAGACACCCTGCTTCACCCTGCACTATGCGGCCCCGGAGCTCCTGAACCATAATGGCTATGACGAGTCCTGTGACCTCTGGAGCCTGGGCGTCATTTTGGTGAGTTCATTTCACTAGAGCCGTTAAACCTAGTCAGTCCCTGGATGGCCTCTTAGTTATCTCTGTCTCTCTCTGCTGTTTTTCTTAAAGTTGTAGGGAAAATTGGCAAATTGGTTTCTTTTCTGTACAACCCATTAAAGGTCTGACCAAAGGCTATTTCCCTTTTTTAAAATTTACACCGGTGACAATGTAGGAGTTTTTATTTTGGTTTATTTTGAAATATGTAAGGTACTGTGGTTTATATGCATAAGAATTTATATAGTGGGTCTTTTTTAGAGATGCAATAGTATATTTTCAAAAGATACGGATATTAGATATAATGTGAAAATAGCAAAGTGACTTATTAATAGAAACACTTCAGAAAATACATTCTGTGATAGGCGCCTGGGTGGCTCAGTTGGTTAAGCATCCGACTCCTAGTTTTGGCTCAGGTCATCTCACGGTTTGTGAGTTCGAGGCCCACATCTGGCTCTGCCCTGGTGGGAGAGAGCCTGCTTAGGATTCTCTCTCTCTCCCTCTCTGCCCTTCCCCTGCTCTCTCACGTGTGCATGCCCCCCCTCAAAATAAATAAATAAGCTTAAATATATACACACACACACACACACACACATATATGTATATGTATATTTACATATATATATTCTGTGAGATTTTCACGCTAAAAATGTAATGAAGGAAGATGATTTAGGAAAAATTAACAAATTAATAGACAAAGCAGGAAATATTTATAGTAACTTAATCGTGGTAAGCATGCTTTTCATGAAATGTCCTAGGCTGCTCTGATCAGAAACAGAACATTAAGCTAGAAAAATCTTGGCATGTGTCTTCTCAAAATAGCTTTACTTTTTCTGCATGTAACTTGGAACGTATCATCTCAGGGAGAAATTTTCAGACAATACAGAAAGAGTTGAGGAACAAGTAGACTCACTCGTGATTCATTGTGTGGAGATGATGTGCGCAAGCTCCCCACTTCTAACCTGCTGCCTGCCGCCACCATATTGTGTGTGCTTCCCGGCTTTCAGTTTCTTCTATGTACGTGTACAGCTGTTTGGGTTTTTTAGCAAATGAGCTTATATTATACATGTAGTTTGAGCCTCCAAACCTCATTTAACCTTTTCTTTACTAATGAGCAGTTAGCATTTTCCAGTTTTTCACTAATTGCAAATTACACAAATGAGTATTTTTAATAGACGTGCCTATATTTGTCTCATTATTTCCCTGCAATAGACGCCTACGAGAAGGGCACACACATCTTTATTTTGACATCTATCGCTTGAATTCCTTCTAGAAGGTTTACCAGATCATGTTCTCATCAACTGTATGTGAATACATCAGATACTATCAATTTCAATCTGAAATTATTTTCTACTGTTGTAATTTGCTTACATTTCTTTGATGAATATTCAGTTTTGAGCATCTTTTCATGTATTTGGACACTTGTATTTCTTTTTTGTGAATTGCTGTTTATGAGCTTTGCCCATTTTTCTGTGGGGAATTTTTCTTATTTTAAAGCTCTGTGAAGGATTTTAATCCTTTGTCTGCCATTGATAGTGGAGATGTTTTTTTCTGATTTTGTCATTTGTTTGAAAACTTTGTTTATAGTATCATGGGATTTTCATTTGTGTTTCAGGGTTTAAATGGAGAATTTTTTTATTTCTATGTCGTAAGAGGTCAGTCTTTTCCTTTATGACGTGTTTTATTTATTTTTTAATGTTTATTTATTTTTGAGAGAGAGAGAGAGAGAGTGACAGAGACAGCATGAGCAGGGGAGGGGCAGACAGAGAGGGAGACACAGAATCCGAAGCAGGCTCCAGGCTCTGAGCTGTCAGCACTGAGCCCGACGCGGGGCTTGAACTCACAGACCTTGAGATCGTGACCTACGCGGAAGTCAAGACGCTTAATTGACTGAGCCACCCAGGCACCCCTATGACATGTGTGTGGTTTTGATGTCAGATTGTCACACCACCCCTAACCCAACCCAAGAATATAAAAATATCCTCCTAAATTTTCCTCCAGAATTATATTTTATTTTTACACTTAAATCTGCACTCCATCTGGGATTTATTTTGGTGTCACTTCTCCCATAGTGGCTAACCAGTCGTCCCTGCAGGATGGCGCCTCTTATTTTTAAGCTTTGTATGGTTTTTATTTCAGCAATTTTAAGTCCTCATTTATAATTTTCAAACAAAAATATTTATGAATAAGATTTTTTTAAATAAAAATAAACAACGAACCACTATAGATTTGAGTGTTTTGTTTAAGGGCTTAAACTGATTACATTTTCATTAACATTCTCCGAAAAAACTAGTCTCAATAAAAGGGAGCATTCCAATTTTAGTAATAATATAAAAGTACCCCTTGTGAAAGAGCCTTTACTTTAAATATAGGTCAGTTATAATCATCATGCTTTTTAAGGTTTTACAAAAAAGTCTTAGAGATGCATGTGGACAAGTGTTTCAGAGCTTCCGAATGCCACATCTGTGGAAATAGCTGGGTGTAATTGCACAGACAGAAGCCATGCTTCTCTCTAGATCTACTTGTCAAGTTTATAAGACAAGCAGGGGACAAAGAACACCTTACACAATACCACAGGAGTACAGTCGCAGTATCCAGACTACAGACAGTTCTACAGGACAAATAACCCAGTTTCTCCTAGAAGGAAGAAAAGAGCCTGAGAATCCTACAGATTAAAAGACACTTAGGAAACAATATTTACACTTACTTCAATTCTGATTCAAGCAAATTCTAATTTAAGTACTATTTATTAGGTTCAAACTCTGAGTCATCCAGACATAATTATAATAGATATATACAATGTCCATGACACAGTTGGAAAAATCTAGATATTGATTGGAGACTGAATGATATAAAGGAATTACTGCTAATAAAGGAATTACTGCTAATTTTTTTTAGAGGTGATAATGGTGTTATTGTGGTTTTTAAAAGATCTTTGCCTTTTAGAGACACACAATGAAATACAGACGCAGAACAGCGTCAGCGCATGCATTAAACTGTCAGAAAGAACCAGAGTGCTTTGTGAACTTTTCTACATGAACGAATGCGTATCTTCAGAGGATCTAGATACAAAGCCTCAGTTACTCCATGGCAAGCACAAAGGTTATCTGGAGTCTCCTGATTTGCCTTAGAAATCTATGGCCCTTGGGGCACCTGGTTGGCTCAGTCGGTGGAGCATGTGACTCTTAAGGTTGTGGGTTTGAGCCCCACCTGGGTGTAAAGATTACTTAAAAATAAAATCTTTGAAAAAATAACAAAATAAAATCTTTAAAAAACAACAACAAAGGAAATCAATGGCCTTTTTGAATGTTGTATCTAATAAACATGAATGTGGCTATTATAATATGAAAATAATTTCTGTTACCCCCACTGAATAAAGCAAAGACTCCAGGATGCTGCATCATGTAGTGTCATATGGCTTGATTAGAACCCCCAGTCTACCTCATAGATATGCAACCCCTGTCAGAAACGTACAGGACTCTGGGGGCCTGGGTGGCTCAGTCGGTTAAGCGTCCGACTTCCGCTGAGGTCATGATCTCGAGCTTTGTGGGCTCGAGCCCTGCATCAGGCTCTGTGCTGACAGCTCAGAGCCTGGAGCCTGCTTTGGATTCTGTGTCTCCCTCTCTCTCTGCCCCTCCCCTGCTCGCACTCGGTCTCTCTCTCTCTCTCAAAAATAAATATTAAAAAAAATTTTTTTAAGAAACACACAGGACTTTAATTAAAATAGAGCTTACACAGTGTCTTAGCTTGGTGCTGCCATAATCAAATACCATGGATGAGGTGGCTTAAACAACAGAAATATGTTTTCTCACAGACTGGATGCTGGGAAGTCCAATACCAAGATGCGAGCAGTGCTGCTGTCTCGTGAGGATTCTCCCCTTGAGCTGTAAACAGCCACCTGCTTTCTGTATCCTCACATGGCCTCTCCATGGCATGTGTGCTTGGAAAGACAGTGCGAGCAAGCTCTCTGGTGTTTCTTTTTATAAGGACACTAATCCTGTTGTGTCAGGTCCCCGCCCTTATGACATCATTTACCTTTCATTACCTCCATAAAGGGGTACATTGGGGGTTGGGTCTTCAACGTATTAATTTTGCTGGCATACAAACATTCAGTCCATAACACAAAGTATTTACATAGGATAGGATCATATGCTACCCCCGGGTACGTATAACATGCCTGTGGGGTGGTATCCAATTCCATTTAAGACGTAATTCTTCCAAGTGTTTTATTTAGGAGACTTTATTTTTTTACTCTTTTCTTAAAATTTTATTTTGGACACTTCAGACCTAGAAAAAAAGCTGAGGGGGGAAAAAAAAGAAAGAAATCTGAAAGAATAATACTGTGAACATCTAACATTTTGCCACATTTCCTTTTTTTCTTTCTTTTTAATTCTCTATTGTGTGTGCGTTCTCCATATATGTGTGTACTTAAAAATAAAATCTTTGTGTGTACGTATGTACACACATATATATGTAATACATATATATGGACACACATATAGATATATATCTTTATGTATATAAATACTTGTTTGCCACACCATTCACAAACAATTTGCAGGCACAAAATTATTTTTACACAAGTCTATTCCTGGATAATCAACTACAATTGTAAGGTCTTGAAGTTAAGAGGAGCCTAAAGTTTGTTTATTTCTACCTCTTCCAGAGCCAGGGATCTTTTGTACAAGGTCCCTGATCACCAATCTCCTTTACTCCTAACAGTGGAGAATTAATTTTTCTGCCCAATAGCCTGTTGCATTATTACACATCAGAAAGAAAGAAAACTGTATTTATAAAGGTTACTTTCTTATATTCAGCTGCATTCCTATCTGTTAGGAAGTAGGGTAGGATTCAGAAGTGGAACCTATTTTGGAAAACTATTTGGCTGTATCTACTCAACGCACACAGACCGAATGGCCCAGCAGCTCATTCTGAGGAATAAACCCAACATAAATTGTTATTTTTATGTTCCAAAAGATGTATCTACGAAAATACATAGCAGCATGTTTCAAAAATGTCCCAAACTGGAAACAAATCAAACGTTTATCCACAGTAGAAAGGTATTCTAGTCTGGGTTCCCCAGAAAGCAGAAACTGAAGCTACAGTTTGTTTCATCCTGTTCCTAAGGAGCATAATCCCAGGGAGGAGGAGAGAAGCAGCGAAAGAAGGAGGGTGCACACCTAGGTTGCCATCTCTTCATATCAAGTGCAACTGATCACTTGAATTCATGAACCAAGACCTCGAACTATGCAAACTCTAAGTTTGCAGGGACAGAAACATGAATTTTATAAGTGGGCCCTGCACCCACAGGATCTAAATATGGGGGACCCAGAACCAATGGATCAGCCAGTGGTCCAACACAATCGTCAAGGACAAAGCCCCAACCCCACAGCGTATTGTCCTGAGCAGGTGCCTTCCCTGAGGTTCTCATGCTCTAACAGGCCATCTATCAAGCAGTCTCAATTTCCTTTCTTCCTGCATAGAGGAAGGAAGTCATAGAGAACCCCTCCTCAAGGAGGCCATTGTCTTGAGTTGAGGAAGTGTTGGTGCAACAGAGATAGGTGCCATGCACCTGTGAATGTAACTTACTCGTGCCTTTTGGACTTCTGAGGATTGGTTCTAAGTGTGCTGTGTCCATAGTGCCTTGGATTGCTGCTGTGACTATGAATCAGTGCTGATCATCATATATGAGGCACTGCTTTTGGTATCCCTTCTATAGGCATTCCTAGTCTCCTAGGAACCAGTCGCATCCACGAGCTGTTTTTCAGAGAGTAGTTCTCTGCCACAGAAGGCATGACCCCACACAGAAGCCTGCAGGTCTGCACTGCGACTCTTCTGTTGCAGTTACCAGAGACTCCACACAGCATTCTTACCTTTCACAGATACCTCTAGCACAATCAAGTCAACCGAATCCTAATGGCCTACGTAGCAAGATGGCTTGTGTTACAGCTAGGACCTGCCACAGAACCCTCTTGACTCTGGGCCCCACTTGGGACTGGTAGCCTTCCAAGTCACTTGATAAACAGATTGGAGCAAGATTCTCAAGTGCAATGTATGCTGTCACCAAAATCCAAGGAAGCCCACTAAGTCCTGTGCCTCTTTCTTAGTGGGACAAGGTACAGCAATTTGTCTTTCAGGGGGAATGTCTCTATGCCCCTAACCATTGGACCTCTAAAGTCTTTACCAATGTGACAGTCCCCTGAATGTTTGTACAGTTCATCTCCCTCCCTCTGACATTCATGTGCTTATAAGGCATTTAGGATACCTGCTGGTTCCTGCTCACCAGGTTTCATTTAATGAAGACATCAGTATAGAGAGCCAGCATGGGATTCTTGAAAATGTCAAGATGATCAAGGTCCTAACAGACTATATTATAACAGAGAAGGAGAGTTCGCACAGCTCTTGGGCAAGACAGTGAATGCTATCCTTGGTATGTAAAGACTTACCGCTTTGATCCTTCCTATTGATAGAGATCATGAAGAATCTATTGACTAGATCAACAGGTGCTTATCAATGCCAGCACCATATTGACTTGTACCACATTCAGCACGGCAGCTGATCCTGCTGGTCCATCTTAACCAGGGCCTCCAGTTCCCTTGGTGTGTGCACTGCTCCCTGTTCTCAATTCTTCCTCCTCAGGAATTTGCATTAGACTCTACTCTCCGGGGAACCCAGGCTGAGAGAGTTGGAGCCCCCAGTGATCTAGAAAGCAGACCTTTGGGAAGGGACTTTAAAGTTGCCTGAATCACTGTTCTGATCCCCCACATTTCCATCGGGAAAATGGGGCCCCTGCTGCCTTCCAACCAGAGAAAGAGGAGGAAGCAGTGAAGCTGGGTATATTACTGAGCCGGCTGCTGCTGTTACCAAGTGCAATGGGTTGCGTGATCCTGTTACATTTATTGTATAGATGAAGAAATGGTCTAAGGTCAACTAACTTCCCAAGCTAGTAAACTAAAAAGCTAGAAAATAGAAGCTAGTAACCAAATAAGCCGTTGTTGGAAGCCAGGTCTGTCTGACACTGAAGCTCATTTTCCCTTCCTACTGGGTATCTGTCTTCTCTCTGGAGTAACGATGGCAGATGGTAGAGGCCCTCGTTACACATCCTGGAAAGTTACACCGCAGGGTGGGTGGGCCTCTGCCAGCTCAGGGGAGAAAATGGCCTCCTGAGGAGACCAAGTAGCTGTGCATAGTCTGGGAAGTGGAGGAACTGTCGGTTTGGGATGGGGGGTGGGGGTGGGAATATGGCGCCGCAGAGGCCAAGCCCGGGAGGGAAGGCGAGATCGGAGCTTGAAAGATGCTGGAGGAGTGTCTGGAAGCCAGTGCAGGAGTCTGAAGAGGGAAACTTCGGGAAAGGATGTCAGCGGTGTGAATGTTATTGTATGTGCGTGAAGGATGAAGGAGAGAAGATTTAGGGAGGTTTCTGGTTTTCTTAGATTGTTCTGGCATTGTTCTTCAGGTGTCCTAGCATTTCCTTCCTTAGAACAAAGATCTTCCATGTCAGGCTGCTACAGATTAGTAACCGAGGTTTCTACTCCTCAGCATCGTCTGTTTTCAAACTCTCCGTCCTCACAAGTAGAGATTTTATTCTGTCGGGCACAATTTTCTTTTTCAGAAAGTCCGAATTTGCCCGGAGCCTCATGGTCTCTGGTCACCTCAGAGATGTCAGGTTTCTTCTCCTGTCTGTCTGCGTCTCGTTCCTCCATCCTCCATCCTTCCAACATCGGGGTCTGCGGACTGCCCACCCGATTATACCTCCTGGTTTCTCCTTTGAATGTTATTTGTATTATCCTGGCTGGGAACTTCCATCTTTTCTGAGAGCTACTTCACCATCTTGCCATCCTGAGGGTGTGCCAGCCAGTCAGACACATGGCCAGAAGAGAAACATGGCGTAGTCCCTCTGGAAACTTCTCCACGGGTCCACACCTCCTACTTAGGGCTGGGGGTGAAGCAGAGACTCTCCCCTTCGTGTCCCTTCCTCGGTAAGTGCCATGGTGAGCTGGCTCTTGCTGAAACCAGCACCCTCTCCTCGCTGGGGGGGTGCTTCTCTGTGGTCTGCACTCAGACACTGTGGGTTCATTACGCCCGCCAGCCCCCCACCACGTTGGCTCACTTTCCACCTCCGCAGGCCCGTAAGTCTTTCCGTGAGCAGAGAGAAAACCCTCCGAGAAGTTTAAAGTTGAAATCCAGTCTGTGCTGCAAAGACCAGCCTTACTTAGCTTTTCAGTTTTTCTGTTGGCTTTTTAAAGGGCAGAAACCTTAAACATAAATTTTCAAACACATGGCTATAGCGAAAACAGGTGGTTGTAGAGAACTCATTATATTTAGCCCAACAATGAGACAAATAAAATGAAAATGGTAATTACAACCAAAATAGGAAGGCCTGAATTAAAAATGTGTAAAGTCCCTAACTGTAATGTCCTAGGGAAAGGATGTGTGGAATTGAATAGAAAAAATATAGCTATTGGAACAGCTGGGTGGATCAGTGGGTTAAGGGTCCCGACTCTTGATTTCAGCTGAAGTCATGATCTCATAGTCACGAGATCGAGCCCTGTGTTGGGCTCAGCACTGAGCATGGAGCCTGCTTGGGATTCTCTCTCTCCCTCTCTCTTTGCCCCTCCCCCGCTCATTCTCTCTTCCTGTCTCTCTCAAAATAAATGCATAAACTAAAAACAATTGCACTAGAAAATAGTTATTGAGGCATTCTGCTACCTCTCAATTTTCTGTTAACATGAATACTATCTTTTCAGAAGCAGCTGGATTATCCTTGTTTTGTTTTTCTTGCTCTTTAAATTTTGGTACTGTAATAAGCCGTCTCACTTTATTTACCAGGCTTTGAAATGTGTTTGTTGCTTCAGCAATAGAAGTCTACATAATCTTTTAAACCCAGTAATGCTAGTTATAGTATTTGGTAAATTATGCTGATGAAGTTACCGGAGGGGCTCTGACAATGACTTTGGCAGACATTCTGTTTTGTTCCCTTTTTTTCTTGATAGTACACAATGTTGTCAGGGCAAGTTCCATTCCAATCTCATGACAAAAGTTTGACATGTACCAGTGCAGTGGAAATCATGAAGAAAATTAAAAAGGGAGATTTCTCCTTTGAAGGAGAAGCCTGGAAGAATGTATCCCAAGAAGCGAAAGATTTGATCCAAGGTAAGAATCTGATGAAATTTTACATTTTGTATGATGTGTAGTGATTAAAGTGGAATCATACTCATTGTGCATATATTTATTTGTGAATTACTCATGGAGCTTATGTGTGATCTAAAAGGTTTCCAGGTTACTCTTCTGAACCTTTTTTTTTTCTTTCTTAAAATTTTTCTATTTAAATGTTTATTTTTGAGAGAGAGAGAGCATGAGCAGGGGAGGGGCAGAGAAAGAGGGAGACACAGAATCTGAAGCAGGCTCCTAGCTCTGATCTGTCAGCACAGAGCCCGACTTGGGGCTCAAGCCCACGAACCACAAGATCATGACCTGAGCCAAAGTCAGGCGGTTAACTGACTGAGCCAGCCAGGCGCCCCGCCTTATTTATTTTTCTTACTGGAACTCTGTCCCTTAGTCCTATCCACATACAACAGGGTCCACAGTGTCTCAGTCTAACATCTCCAGAATGAACTGACACTATTTTACTACCCTTTCCCCCAAAATATGCCTCTTCCCATCCCCTCTTTGCACCTCCAAGCAGCCAGATCCCCAAGACAGAAACCCGGAAGTCACTGTATGTCCCGCACCTTCCTTAACTTCTGCAGCCATCCAGTGCTGTGGGTTCGGTGTCCTTCCTCACCTGTTCACATGGCCACCCTTGGTTCTTGCCCTCCGTCCTCTCCTGAGATCCCACAGCATCCTTTCAGCCTGTCTCACTTCCTCGGACTTCACCTGTCCATCATCCATCAGCAGAGCGACCTTCCTCATGTCCAGATGTGCTCATGCTTCTCTTCCGTTAAAAATCCTGCACAGAGTCCCTGTTAGCTTCAGGTCAGACTCCTATATGGGGGCATTTGAAATTCAAAGCCCGTCATGACCTGTCCCTGACTGCCTGTGCCTCCTGTTACCCTTACTCTGCCTTTGACCTTCTTCAAATGTGCCAACTCCCAGATTCCTGCATGACTTTACGCTGGTGCCTTGTAATTCCCGGGGCACCCCTCTTCATAAGGCCCCCCTTGCACCCATTCCCCAGGACTCATCTTCTGGAAGCCTTCCAGGGTGCCCGCACTCTCTGGCCAGAGCCCTTCCCCTGGGCTGCTGACACACTGTGCATGGGGATTTTGCTATTGCGCTTGTCCCCTGATGCTGTCCTAGTTGGTTTTTGTCTGTGTATCTCCTCATAGCTCCTCTTTGGGTCTCCATCTCCATACCTCTACAGCCATCCCGCACTTACTGACCTGTACAAGATGTTTGTACACATGGGGCACCTGGGTGGCTTGGCCAGTTAAGCCATCCGACCCTTGATTTGGGCTCAGGTCGTGATCTCACGGTTTGTGCAATGGAGCCCCACAGCAGGCTCTGTGCTGATAGTGCAGAGCCTGCTTGGGATTCTCTCTCTTCCTCTCTTTCTGCCCTCCCCCCGCCCATGAGCTCACACGTGCACGCATTCTCTCTCTCTCTCAAAATAAATAAATAAACATTAAAGAAAAAGATGTTTGTACACAAATGAAGTACATCTAGGTGCTCTTCGTTCATTTAGAGCTTCGCATTCGCCAGTGGGTGCTAATTTTCTCCTGATCAAGAAGCCAGTTAGCCTACAGCAGACATAGGCTATTGTATCCTTATCATTAGCATCCAGTATTTACTAGGCGATTTAAATGTGTATGAAAATGTAATTACCTTAGTGGGAAGTTGAAGCCTTATAGAAACCGTCGTGTCATGTGAACCTAATTGAGATTTATGAAACAACAAATCATAAAATATAAATATCTTAATTATTCCCATAGGACTTCTCACAGTCGATCCAAATAAAAGGCTTAAAATGTCCGGCTTGAGATACAATGAGTGGCTTCAAGATGGCAGTCAGCTGTCCTCAAATCCTCTGATGACTCCAGACATTCTAGGATCTTCGGGGGCTGCTGTGCAAACCTGTGTGAAAGCCACCTTCCACGTAAGGCCCTGGGCTCCGCACACATGGGGCAGGTTTGAAAGGAATCATGACCTCAGAGACGCACTCTGAGTGGTACATTTCAAATAATGTGTTCTTTTCATTTTAGGCATGTTTTTATTAATCCCTTCAGGATATAAACACATGGATTAACAGAAAGTGTGTGGGGGACCAGAGTCACTGCTGACCCACAAATACTCATATGACACTTAGAAGGAGTTTGTGACATGACAGTTGAGTAGTTGAACATTTTCGGGAGATAATGAAAATAATAGGCATTATATTGGAACTTTTCTCTCTCAAATAAGCTAAATCATTTTCTTTAAAAGCTGTAAATAAACATTAGGAGCTAAGGCACATGTAAAAGTCTGTTCAGTTAACAACCATTTATACATAACATATTCTCAAGACTGTGGGGACATGGAGTAAGAGTGTGTGCATTTGTGCCAAGCAGATGCTTATACTTTTAAGATAATTGCATAAGGAATAGGTGAGTTTTGGAGAAATAAAATTACCTCTGAAGGGATTATCTTGAGAGAGGAAAAAGGATAGTGTTCCTTCTTCAGCTGCAGAAATGGATAAGAAGTAATGAACTAGGATACCGTTGAGGTGTGAAGAGATTCACTGGAAGAGTTTGTAGCAGATGATCCCCATCTTCCCAGTGATATCTGATGCAAAGCTATCAGTAGTAACCCCAGGGACACCCAAGCTTGAGACTAAGAAAAGTAGGGACAGGCTGCTGTGAGGAGAAACCAGGCCGAGGCGTGTGGAGCTAAGCCTCTCTGTGTAGATGAAGTGTCCACCATCCCAGATTACCCCGACTTGGAAGTGGAAAGCAGAGGCTGTAATGGATCAGATCTACTCTGTATTGGGATTTTATAGTCAGAATTTTATTTTATTTTATTTTATTTTGTTTTGTTTTAAAGTTTATTTATTTATTTTGAGAGAGAGAGAGAGAGAGAGAGAGACGTGGGAGGGGGAGAGAGAGAGAGAATCCCAAGCAGTCTACACACTTTCAGCACAGAGCCTGATGTAGGCCTCGAACCCACGAACCGTGAGATCATGACCCAAGCCAGTGCTTCCAACTGAGCTACCCAGGCACCCCTGTGGTCGGACTGAAATCCCAGACACAGAACTAGTCAAAGTAATGGGGGTTGGGCGGGGGTGGGGGGCGGCTAGTGTTTTTTATTGAGAGATAGCACTAACTTTGCCAAAAGGTTGAGGAGAATCAGGACTCTTGAGCAGCCTGGCTGGTTTGATTCACACGGAGCCTTTGAGACTCTTCCCCTGAGCTTCTGTGTCCCACCAGGAGGTTTGCAAGGAATGGTCTTAAGGACTCTGTCCCCCAAACATCTTGGAGCCGTGGTTGCCGACCGAAAGTTGTCTTCTTCTAGAAGTCAGACCTGCCAAGAAAGCGTCAGTCCCTTTGCCTTCACAGAGGCTCCCTCTCTTTCTCCCCTAGGCCTTTAACAAATACAAGCGAGAGGGGTTTTGCCTTCAGAATGTCGATAAGGCCCCTCTGGCCAAGAGAAGGAAGATGAAGAAGACCAGCACCAGCACAGAGACGCGCAGCAGCTCGAGCGAAAGCTCCCACTCCTCCTCCTCCCAGTCCCACGGGAAGACCACCCCGACGAAGACCCTGCAGCCCGGCCACCCCGCCGACGGCAGTAACCCGGAGACCCTCTCCCAGTTCTCAGACTGAAGCGCAGGCGGAGGGCAGGACGGTCACCCATGATGACCCACCGCGCTTCCGAGGCCTCAGCCTATGCCTGAGGTGACATTGCGCACTTTTCAACATGTGCCCCGTCGGTCTTCGTGGAACCTGCCTCTTAGGGAATTCTGTTTGGGAAAACCCAGTCGGTGGTCCGTGTCCAAAAGCACTGCGCAGAGAATGTTACTGTGAACCGAGCACATGTTTTACTGTTTAGTGACCCGGCGCCATGCCCACGGGACTGTTCTCGAAAGAGCAGGGGCGTCTGTAAACCTCATTAGGGACGGGTCAGGTTTGAGCTGCTTACAAAACGGGTCTGGGGTGTCCCAGATGTCCGCCCACAGGAGTCACTCATACGGTGATGATGATGCCTTTTGCTTTGCCTTGTGGACAGTGTGGGTTTTTAAGAGATGGGCACCCTTTGAACGGTGACTCATCAGAGAGAGAGGCTGGTGATTTTCAAAGAAGATCGTATAGTGAATCTTATGTGTGGCATACACTTAATTTCTTGAGAGAGGATTTTAACTTATTGTCTTTATTTTATGGTTACCTACGATGGTAACCTGTTATTATTAATCTTTTTCTAAAAAGTAAAAAAAAAAAAAAAAAAAAAGATACAGGAACGTAAGGTCCCATGCTCTGTATTTGGGACCCATCTGACACGCATGCTCAGCGACGTATGTTTTTCATTTTGCACTGCTCTTTCCTGGCAATCTGTTTTAATGGTTATTGCAGAATATTAAGGTACATGTCTCTGTTTTTAGTAATATTGCACTTTATAAAAGAATATGAATAAAGCAAACCATTTTATAAAGTGCACCGTTGAAAGCATACGTACTGCATTTTTGCCAGTTTTTCCATGATCCGCTTTACATTTTTCCCAACCCACCCCCCCCACTTTGTCTGCAACCAGCGGAATGGGCATAATCATTAGCCACTTAGGCACCGATGCGAAGAAAATCTAAAGGAAACTTCTATGAAACACTGTGCTTCACATCTGTACACTGTGTTGTGCTACAGCGAGGCATGGCCTCCTGGAGGCAGATATTATGTACATACTATTTTCGAATCAGGACTATGACTTGTCTTGAAATTTTTCTGTTAAATTTTAAATCCAGAGAGCATATTTTATAAACTTATGCAGAGCACTTTTATTGCTCCAAAGTTCTGAATTCCTACAGAAAACAAGTACTATGTGATGAAGACATTTCATCAAAGGATTGCTTCATTTTCAAATACAATGAATTCATTCCCTATGCAAAAAAAAAAAAAAAAAGTGATAGGATTTGTATGTTGTATTTTCTTTTAAAGCCATCACGGGAAACGTCAGGACTGAGAAAAGTGATCTTGGCTGTGTTTACAAGAATCATGCTTAAAAAGATAATGCCCAACATGTTCCTTTTATAATTTTTGTTAATGATAATCTCTTGAGCATTGGTTTGGAATTTGGGCATGATATTTATTTATTCCTTTCTTGAGATAATAGCAGCATTAATTTCAAACAGTTATGAATACTAAAAATATTGCACTCTATGTAATAGTAGTATATTTATTACTAAATCAATGTATATATTAATAGCACAGGCAAAAAATGGCAAATATTAAAATATTTTCAAAATACTGTATTATTCTGTTTACATTTTTGTCCACAATGGTTATTGGAAATGACTTTTTATACTTTTCAGAGACCCAAATGGCTATATAATTCTCATGAGGCGATGAAAGTTTTATGCCCTTAGCTTTCAGTCATTCCTGGTAATGACAGGAAATCTTACGTGAATTGTTACCACCGTATAGCTAATTCACAAAATGTGATTTCATCAGGCACAGAGTTATAATAACCAAGAAAATGTCTGTTTGTATCTATAGTTATGTTGAATAGATTTGGAAATGTCTAAGTGAGCTCTTCAGGTCATTTTTTAAACTGTGCATCCTAGGAGAAAATACTACTTGCAAAGTATGAACTAAAGGGACTTTATTGCTAATGGAGAATGATCCAGAAAAATGGTCAGTCTACACTAATGATTGAAGATGTAATTGACTCCTGGGTGTTGGAGTTGAGGGGTTTCATTTTCATTGCCTCTTCTGGAGGACTTGACAGAAAACGAAAGGGGTAAAAAGGGAGGCAGAGTAAGAGGAGGAAGGAAAGAGAAGCTAATCCATCACAATGAGGCTCTCTGAATAATCTAGAATGGGCTTTTGAAAAGGCCTAAAAACACTCAGAGTGGTGCCCCTTTGTCAAGTATCTTCATCCCCACCCTGCTTATGAATTCCAGAAAGACAGCATCTGATGCTAAGTGTGCAGTGGTTACACTGTGTGAAAGCTGTTACCGTCTGGTGACTTATATTCTAAAATTCACCAAGCTTTCGCTTAGTCACATCAGAAGTAAACTAAGAAATACTTCATATGAAAAATACGTCATACGAACTCATTTTTACTATTAGGAGTAAAATAGAAGTAGATCCAAAAAAAAAAACCCAAATATATACATTAAATTCTCTTTATAATATTAATTTTGGAGATAAGGCCAAATCACCCCTTCCTTTGTCCCTTATTGATTTTACTGCATGTAGTTCTCATCCCACCATAGATCCGGATTTAAATATTTTATAACTATATATGGCTAATTGAGAGTCAAGAATAAGAAAAGGAAGGTATTGGAGGAAATAAATTTTAAAAGACCTATTCTGATTACTATGCCAGATCCTGTGGCTGACTGAGTTAAATTAGCTATTTTGAAATTCATTAATTCTTCCAAACCTCTATAAAATAACAAGTCAATGAACCACTGGAACAAAAAAAAATCACACCTTCTGAGTTAATTTCAAACATGTTTGTTTGTGTTGGAGTTGCAGATTCATTTACCCATGAAAAGCTGCTTTTTAATTTTTTTATATTGCTATTGATTTCTTTAAAAACTATGTAAAGGGCTACATTTAAAATGTAAGGTAAGTTTGGGGCACCTGGGTGGCTCAGTTGGTTAAGCATCTGACTTTGGCTCAGGCCATGATCGCAGGTTCATGGGTTCGAGCCCCACATAGGGCTCTGTGCTGACAGCTCAGAGCCTGGAGCCTACTTTGGATCCTGTGTCTCCCTCTCTCTCTTCCCCTCCCCTGCTTGTGCTCTGTCTCTCTCTCTCTCGATCTCTCTCTCTCAAAAATGAATAAAAATATTTTAAAAATTTGTTTTAAGTAAAGTAGGTTATTTTAAGGAAGCCTACAAGGATAACAGTATTTTTTTTATAAGGGAATTTCTTTTGTATCTCACTTTACTTTTTTTAAGTATGTTCTCAATTACTTTATAAAAGTAGACAATTGCTTATGTGCTCATTCACCTTTCCACCTTTTCAAATGCTGTCAGTGTCCTATTTATTGAGATCAGAGTACCTCAGAATGGTGAGAATATTCTAAAGTACTGGCCCTATATGTGCCTTTGACCACCTGATTACTTTGAGTATTTGCCCAGTGCCCAATAATAACATGATTTGGGTATTCGGGTTATCACACTTGTAATATTCTTTAAGATCTAAATAAGTAAGTTAAATTCTGATACGCCACTAACACTGTATCAAAATAATTGTCTTACAGATGAATTATTGTAACATAATGAAATATCTTAAGAGTATATGACTTCTGGCTCCTCAAATGTCTTATCACCGTGACAACCCAATTTCTGTCCTTTAATTATATCCCCTACGTGAGTGTCCATCTTCATTTGATACCATTATCTGGCACTGAAAAGAATGTAGCAGGCTCCAATGAAATTTTGAATTTAAGTGTGAGTTACTATAAAGCTCAAAGAAAGGAAGAGTAATCAGAAGATAACAGAAAAAGTATGTGTAAAATAATATTTTAAGTATCATCTACCCAAAGAAAATGGCTGCTATAGCAACGTAAAGGTTTTATTCTCTGTGTGGTTAGGTAATATCACTCCAAAATGTGATATTCTTTGGGTAGAATCTTTTTCTTGAGAGTAGTTATTTGAATTTTGTTTATATGAGGGCAAAGCGTATTTTCAAGGAGGCGGTATTTTTCATCCCCGGAACATTTGGTTAGCCTCATTTCGCTTCCCATCTGTGGCACGTCTTACTTTTGAGCTTTTGAGATATTGCTTCTGAGCCTTTTTGGAGGGGAGGGGGGCTGCCCAGCTCTCTGTTACAAAACTTAGTAATTGATGCCTCCCTTCCCCAAAGTTGTCCACCTTTTAGTTCATGAATTTGGGAATGAACCAAACCAGGTGCCAGTATTTTACATTTTCCTCCTAGTGACAGAAAGGAAGTATGAAACTGAAGTATCTCCCAAATGCATCTGTCAGCTTCTTGTTCCAGTGCAAATTAGGTACTGCTTACCGTCAGCTGTTTCCTTTCCACTATCACTTCTGACCACATGGTAAAGAACTTGGTAGTTGGCAATCAGAAGGAGACGTGGACTAAAAGATTAAAAGGATTCTTGGTAGTTATTCCTCAGGTTTCATTTTCCTGATGTATTTCTGTGGGGATGGGTGGAAGGATATTCTGAGATCTTTTTCTAGTTGGAGTGCCGCTTAGGTTATCTTAAAGAGTTGAATACTTCAGGTGATCATGTTAGGGTTTAATACAGAAACTTCTCTCTGGGGTCCGGGTACCTGGGACCTGGGTTGTTTCCATGATTCTCTTTTATTGCATTACAATTTTAATTTGTATGGTTTTATAAAATTTGTCTCTTCACTAAAACAAATTCCAGTTTCATTCTTGTCTCTTCCCGTATCAAGGAGTTTTTGTATCTTTTCATTTATGTTTTAAAGCCGTATATTAAGAAAGGAGAAGAAAATAGAAAGAACAAAAAAAATGTCATGACTTAGAAAAGGAAATGTAAGTTAAGTACAAACCCAATGCTATAGATTCGTTTTTCCGCTTGTAGGTAGATGGGGAAAGCATTGTTTCTCTTGTTTCCTTTGTTTAAAATCCAGGAAGGTTGACGAACATGACATTCTTAATGGCAGTTTTATTTTTAACTTTCTATGGGGTGGGGCTGGTCACTCAAAATGTGCACTGTTGTGTTGAAATATACATGACAATTATCCTCATGGAAGGCTTACTGGTTGTGTAGACCTTAGATCATTCAGAACAGTTTATTTTAGGTACTATAGTCCTAGCCTATTTGCTGAAGTTACAAACACCAGTTACAGGAGAGATTAAGTGTACAATAATTCTCATTCTCCTGATGAGTAAGAAGGGAAATCACGGAGGTGCCACACTACATATAAAGGTAATGCTTTAGTACTGAAGTTTTGAAAAATATCCCTAAGAACTTTACTGCATGGATTTTTAAGAAGAAGAAGAGGAAGGCACATTCATACATACTTACAAGAATGTTTGAGAGTCTGGCATTTTAATGTAAAGCAGGTACACTTCTGTCTCAAAAGTTATGCATCCTTGGGTGTGGAATTGAAAACTTGCCGAAAATAAGCTGCGGTAATCCATGTAACTATGTAAATTCTTCCGCAGCTTCCATAAAGATAAGAATTTGTCTTCCTAGAAAGTAAATGGAATATGAAAAGATGAAAAACACTGTTTTTCTTCCGTGCGAACGATTAAGGGGGAAAGTAGAGTCACACCACAACTCAGATGAATGCCAGTCCGCCCATCGCCATCTGTGGTGTCTTCACCGACTTGCAGCAACTGTACTTTTTCTTGCTTTGTTTTCTTGCTTTCCACTTGTTCAACCGCACACATTAATGTGTCCCTCCCCTGGTACTTTACTCACTACTTCTTACCACATCCATGTATTGACTCATATTTATGGATTGTAATTAAGATCAGAGAAACCCTTGATGGGGGCAGAGAAGGGAACATTTGGAGATGGAAAGGCTGTTGGAATAGGGCAATACTGACACAGTGTGAGAAAGTGAACAGCCTTACATCTCGGAGGTACAAACAACTGCTTTGAACATGGAGAGAGGGTGACAATACAAAAAGGCCCTTTCAGTAGCCATATGTATAAATCTCTTTTAATCATTTTATCTACTGGGTCAGTAGGTGAACTTATTTAACATGTCTATACAGGCTTTGTAAGATGGTTATTTTTTTCCAGGAGGCCCATGTGCTTACTTTCTCCTCTTTCCCTAGTCCCTCTCCAACTGTTGCTACTGTCCTCTGTCATGGAGACCATTGATGTTCTGTGGCCAAAGAGACCAGTTCAAATGGAGCACTAAGACTACATATAGGTAGTGATCATAGTCTTTAAAAATGTTAGGGGTGCCTGGGTGGCTCACTCAGTTCATCATCTGACTTCAGTTTAGGTCATGATCTCACGGTTCGTGAGTTCGAGCCCCGCCTTGGGCTTTGTGCTGACAGCTCCAAGCCTGGAGCCTGCTTGGGATTCTGTGACTCCATCTCTCTCTCTGCTCCTCCCCCATTCACACTCTGTCTCTCTCTCTCTAAAATAAATAAACATTAAAAAATTTTAATTTTAATGCGGTATAGCATATAAAGTGCACAGATCTTAAGTGGACAGCTCAGTGAATGTTTACATATGTTTGTATCCTCATAACCATCACCTCGATCAAGATACAGCTCCCAGTCCAAACTCAAACTTAACTGCTGTTCTGGCTTCTGTCTCCCATAGATGCCTGCTCTTGATCTTCCTGTAAACGGAATTATGGTCTGTAGTCTTTTGTGTCTGGTTGGACTTGATGATCATTATATCTGTGAAATTCATCTACATCATTGCATGCAGCACTTACAATAGTGTGCTCTTTTTCATCGCTGTGTATTATTCCGTCAGATGAGTATATCCCCATTTATTTATCCATTCTACTGTTGATAGACATTTGGGTCGTTCATAATTTTTAGCTTTTTTGTCTGAAGCTGTCACGAGCATTCCTGTACATAACTTTCAGTGAATATGTACATTCATTTCTGTTGGGTTTATACATAAGAATGAAACTTACCGAATCATAGAATGGATGTATATTTAGCTTAAAGATATTGCCAAATAGTTTTCAACAGCTGTTGTACAAATTTACACTCCCACCAGCAATGTGTGAGAGTTCCAGTTGCTCTGCATCCTCCTCAGTACTTGGTACCATCAGCCTTTTTAGGTTTAGCCATTCTGCCAAGTGTGTATTTAATTATGGTTTTAGCCATTCTGGAAAAGTTGTATTTCACTGTGGCTTTAGGCATTCTGGCAAGTGTGGATTCTCTTGTAGTTTTAATGCACATTTCTCTGAGGAGTGATAAGTAGAGCACCCTTTTATATATTTATTAGTCATTTGGATATTCTCCCTTGTTAAGTGCCTATTCAAGTCACTTAACAAGTTACAGCTATTAGGTTGCCTTTTTCCTATTGATTTGCAGGGTTTTTTTGTATTTTATTGATATGAACTTTTTGTCTGACATATTGTTATAAATCTCTTCTCTTTGGTTTGCTTTTTTGCTTTCCAATTGATGCCCTTTGATGACCTGAAAGTTCTAATTTTTATGAAGTTCAGTATACCAGTTTTTTCTGGTTAGTGATTTTTGTGTCCTCTTTCATAAATCTTTACCCCAAGATTATTATTCTTCTGAAAGATTTATTTTACCATTCACATGAGATCTGTGATCCATCTAGCACTGATATTTGTGTATGGTGTGAGGTAGTACAAAGTTCACGTATTC
Source organism: Cryptoprocta ferox (assembly GCA_028646485.1). Lineage (NCBI taxonomy): Eukaryota > Metazoa > Chordata > Mammalia > Carnivora > Eupleridae > Cryptoprocta > Cryptoprocta ferox. Next base: position 12,212,169 of record CM053560.1, read on the forward strand.
CATGAGTGTTCACTTGACCTAGCACAGTGTCTTGAAAATCTCAGTGCATTGCAGTTGTAATTTTTATGGTCTTCCCATCTGGTAATGTAAGATGTCTAACTTTGATATTCTTCCAGATAGTCTTGGTTATTCTTAACCCTTTTACATTTCCATATACATTTGAGAAACAGGTTGTCAGTTTCCTTGGGTTTTAGGGTTTAATTGATATGCCATTAAATATATAGATCAATTTCAGGAGAATTTATATCTTCTCAATTTTGAGTTTTGTAATCCATAGACATGGTATATTTCTCTATTTATTTAGATCTTCATCTCAGCAAGGTTTTAAGATTTACATGTAGAGGTTAGATTTATTTTTAGATTTCTGATGTTTATATTTTATTATCTAATTGTTTTTTAGTATGTAGAAATATAATTGTTTTTATACTGCCTTTGCATCTTGCAACCTTACTAAATTTACTTTAATTATACTAATTCTACAGATTCTTTTGTATTTCTTCATGTATACATTCATATCTTCTATAAATAATGGTAGTTTCATTTCTCCCTTTCCAATTTTTCTTTTTTCTCTTACTGAGCTGACTAGGACTTCTAGCAAAATGTCGAATAGAATGGTGACAGTGGACCTCTTTGACTAGTTCCTGAACTCAAAATAAGAATTCAGTATTTTACCATTCAATATGATGTTTGCTGTAAATTTTTTAGTAGATAACACTTGCCAAATTAAGGGGTTTTTTACCCATAGTTTTCTGAAAGTTTCATTTAATGCTTGTTCTACCTCTGTTGAGATGACCATGTGGTTTTTCTCTTTTGTTCTCATATAATGATTAATTACACTAATTGATTTTCAAATGTTACATTCCTAGAATAAACACCATTTGGTGTGGTGTTATTATTCTGTTCATATATCAGTGGATTCAATGTGCTAATATTTTGCCTAAGATTTTTGAGCTTTTATTTGAAATATCTAGTCCATTAATAGTTAATGTGATTGTTGATTACTGGCTTTAAGTCCACCATCCCAGTTAGTTTGCCATTTGTCCCATTTCCTCTTTATTCCTCTATTTCTCCTTTTCTGCCTTCTTTTGAATAAACCAAGTACTCTCTATTACCCATTATTTCCCCTGCCATGTTAGTGTGTTGAGTATTTTTTAAAAATACACTTAGCAGTAAACTTCAGTTACCACAGACTACCTGAAGTTGATACATTACAACTTCCCAAAAATGTAAGAATTTTTTCACAGTGTAAATCTGTCTGCCCACTCCTTCTGTGTTGTTGTCATGTGTTTTACCTCTGTATTCTATGTATATTTTAAACTTTACAACTCATTATTTTATTTTTTATTACTATTACTACCACTGTCTACTTTAAAAAATCAATATTAAGTTTTGTTTACCCACAGATTTACTCTTTCTGATGTTTTTTATTCCATCTTGCCTTTCCCTACTTCTATCTGGGATTGTCTTCCTTAGGTCTGGCAAACTCTCTTCAGTATTTATTTTAGTGCCACATCTGCTGTCAATGATTTCCCCAGCTTTTGAATTTTGAAAGCTTCTTTTGCCTTTATTTCCTTTTGTAACACCTTTATTGAGATAAAATTCATGTAACATATTGTTCACCTACTTAAAGTGTACAATTCGATATTGCCTTTATTTTTGAAGGATATGTTTCCTGAGTAGGAAATTCTAGGTTCAACACTTTCAAGATGTCATTCCATTCCATAAGTTCTGTGGAAAAGTCAGCCATCAGTCTTACTGTTACTCCTTTGAAGGTAATATGTCTTTTTCTCTAGTCACTTTGAAGATTCTATATTTGGTTTTGGTTTTTAACAATTTGACTGTGACGTATCTCTCTGTGTGGTTTCTTTGTCTTCTCTGAGGATAGTAAACTTTTTAATCTATTGGTTGATGTTCTTCCTTAATTTTAGAAATTCTTAACCAGCCATTCTTCAAACAATTTTTCTAATCTATTGTCTCTCTCCACTTTTCTAGGATTCTTCCAAACTTTTCACCATGTTCCATATGTATCTTACAGTCTTTCTGTGTTGTTCTGTGTTTCTCCTTGTTTTTCAATCTGTGTAATTTTTACTGACCTATCTTCCAGTCCATTTATCCTTTGTCCTACTGGATCTAATGAATTTTAATTTTAATTTCATGTATTGTATTTTCAGATCTAAAATATTCATTGACTCTTTTTTATAGATTCCAAGTCCCTGCTGAAATTCTCAATCTTTTCCTCTCTATTCTTGAACATATGAATCAAAGGGATTTTGAAGTTCTTGTCTGATAAATCCAATGTCTGAAATACTCCCTATTGGCTCTTTCCATGTTCATATATATTTTCGTTTGGTTTTCAATCATTTTGTCTTGTTTTCTAGGATGCCTCATAAATTTGGCTGAACATTGTACGCTGTGTATTAAGGATTCTAGAGGGTCTGCGTAGCATTGTATCCCTCTAAGATGGTTCTGTTTTCTTCCACTAGGGAAGTAGAGCACAGGCAGGTCACCATAATCCTCTTGAGGAAGGCTGATTTCAGGTTTTGCCCCAATGCCTGGCACACAACCTCTCTGGGTCCTCAACTGGAATTTTAGGGTATTTACCAGGGCCACTTCTCTATTGTGGCCTTGAACCCAACCGCGGTCTCTTCAGCACCAAGAACTACTAAAAGCTCTGCTCTTCAGCCTCACAGCGGCTGCTGTTTGCTGGGTTTCTGAAGGCCTCACCTTGTGCACATGATGTAGGAATGGCAAACCCCTCAAGGAAACAAAGGAGCAGCATTTCCAGCTCACGTCCCTGAGGTTTTCTCCTCTCTGGGACTTTGCCCTCCAAGCTACTTTAGCAGCCCAGACTCCAACCTTTGTCTCTTCAACCAAGTAGGATTGCTGCTTTCAGCTAGGAATATATTCCCCTGTGCCATGAATTTGCACTGCCTTCCGAGAAGTCAGAATGAATGTGGAGCTCACAGCAGGTGTGCTTTCCATCTCTCAGGGATTATACAGCCTCTTAGGGCTCCTGTATTGGTTTGCTCCCTGATGCCATAAACAGATACTACATATTTTGGTTTAGCTTTCATGGTTGTTTTCGGGGGCAAGTTAGTTCTGATTACAAGCTACTCCATTGTGGCCCAAAGCAGAAATCTGATGGTAATCATTTTCAGTCACCAAAGTCATTTCCCCACAGTGGCTTCTTGCAAAGATAACTTGGTCGTCATGGGTTCACATAGGAGGTAACCCAGTTTATTCATTTGTTCCTTCACACATGTCCTTTTGGGCTCCTGCTCAGGCCAGGTATTGTTCTAGACACAGGTAATACAGCTGAAAATAAGATTTCTGCCACTTTGGGAGTTAGAGCCTCTTATTTCCTAGAAGGACTGGCTACCAAAGGGTTTCTGTGTGTACTATTTCAAGACTTTTTCTTGTGTGTGGGTGAATGACAGACTGAGCTCAAGGCCTTTAGGATGCCAACACCTTCCAATTTTATAAAAATATTTTTAGCCTTTTAAGAAATTCTGCAGAGATTAACCCACTTCACAGTCTGCACACAGCACTTGGCCACCTTTTGAAAGCTAAGGCATTATGCCTACTTCCCTATCTGTGAGTTTCTACATCATACGGACAAGACAAACACATAAAAGACTTACTTTGGAGCAGAAGTAGATGACAATTTTAGTTAAAACTCCAAGAACTTATTGATGGAGAACAAACATAGCTCTGAAAGCAAATCTTTCCATGTCCATATGCGATCTAATCAGCCCACTGGTGGTTTCTCATTTTAACTTCAGATTTTACAAAACATTTCACATGCTACAAAGCACTTATTAAGTGCTAAAAAAATACTAAACTAATGGCTTGTTTTTCCCAGTCTTCCAGAATAGCTTGAATCCCACTGGTATCAAGAGAAAAAATATAACCTGAGCACATGTTACGGTTAAGGTATTGTGGTCAAATCAAGAATTTTCTTCCTCTGTTCTTTGTTGTTCTCTCCCACTTTAGAAACTTCACATCTTCTGGAGAATGGTAATTTGTCGTTTTTGGTTTTAATCCACTTTCGTGTGATCAAAAGGCAGTCCAAGAATTAGAACATCATGTAGAGTAGTTCTGTGGAAGGTGGAGTACACCCATGATGACAGATCGAGAATCTTAAGCACTTGTGATTTGGTGCCCTTGGAATTACAACCCTTTTGTAATAGTTTACTGATCTTGCTGTTCATGAGTTCGAGCCCTGCATCAGGCTCTGTGCTGACAGCTTGGAGCCTGGAGCCTGCTTCTGATTCTGTGTCTCCCTCGCTCTCTGCCCCTCCCCCACTCATGCTCTGTCTCTCTCTCTCTCTCAAAAATAAACATGAAAAAAATGTTTTTAATAATAAATAAATAAATGAAATAGACAAAGCCAAACACAAAAGGTCACTTACTGTATAAGCTCCTATATATGAAATGTCCATAACAGGCCTATCCATCGAGACAGAAAGTAAGTTAGAGGTTTCCGGAGGATGTTGGGAGGGTGAAATGGGGAGTGACTGCTCATGCATTCAGGTGATGAGGTTCTCGGGTGATGAAAACATTCAGAATTAAATAGGGTGATGGTTGTACAAACCCCTGAGTTGTACGCTTTAAATGGCAAATTTATGTTATGTGAATGTTACCCGAATTTTTAAAACATCACACCCACACACACGAACTATCAGCCAGAGAAGATGGAGTTATGTTGATGTAGTCGGTGCTAACACCTTGCTCTTCCAAGAATACCAACCCCACTGCCATTTAAGTGGCAACACCTCTGTGTGAAGCATAATTAATATTATGGCTGAGAATCTTCACTTAAAAACAGAAATTAAGTTTTGGGGGACAGAGTGAATGTGTTTCTTGCAGATAACCCCAAAACTGTAGCCTAACAGGGGACACCTCCCAGTTTGGGGTAACGTTTGGGTAGGTATCAGAATGTTGTATGTTTTGACAATGGTCTCATCTTATGGTCACTTTGATCTCAGCTCCAAAGGTTTATCTCTTGCTTTTGGCCTCATTGTCCTAATGGGACCACCAGGCTCTTGTTTTGCATACATTTTTCTTTGGGGAATACTTTTCTCAACTCTCTCTTATCTTACCAATGTTAACTTTCTCTCAGAAGCTGGTTCATGTGTGCAGTGGGCTGAAATATTATTTTATTTATTCATGAAATCATTTGGAGCAGTTGTCTTTTTCTCAAACATAGTGCCATTGAAATACCAGCAAGTCACATTACTCCTGACTTTGCCACCTTACTAAGTAGTCAGAGGCTATATTGTCTCCCTTAACTCCACTGTATATGGTGAAAATATCTTTATCCTAGACAATTTATTTTTTTAAAGCCTAATAATTTCAGTTACTCTTTTCTCAAAAAATGTTTAACGTTTATTCATTTTTGAGAGACAGAGAGAGACAGAGCGTCAGTGAGGTAGGCAGAGAGAGAGGGAGACACAGAATCTGAAGACAGGCTCCAAGCTCTGAGCTGTCAGCACAGAGCCCAATGTGGGGCTTGAACCCACAAACCATGAGATCATGACTTGAGCTGGTCAGACACTCAACCAACTGAGGCACCCAGGCACCCCTCAATAATTTATTTATACTCTTTAAAGGTAAAAGTTTTATCAATATGAGAGGAAACATAAATTTTTTTATTCACTGAGACACCACATGAAACTGCTTTTGTTTCTGGCAATGATGAACCGTACTGAAGAAAGGTAATTAGACTTTGAAATTTTCAAAATGCTTTTATAGCAAATGTAAACTAAAGTTGTTTCAAACTGCAAATTCACCTGAAATCTTTATGTGGTGAATATAGTAGCACACTAGCATCAGTACTTTTTATACATTTTGAATGGTAAATGTTTTGAAGGTATTTTTAAATAATAACTAGCTAATGAAAATTCTTTCTTCAAATATCATATGACTTCACTCATATGAGGACTTTAAGATACAAAACAGACGAACATAAGGGAAGGGAAGCAAAAATAATATAAAAACAGGGAGGGGGCGAAACATAAGAGACTCTTAAATATGGAGAACAAACTGAGGGTTGCTGGAGGGGATGTGGAAGCGGGGATGGGCTAAATGGGTAAAGGGTATTAAGGAATCTACTCCTGAAATCATTGTTGCACGATATGCTAACTTGGATGTAAATTAAAAAATAAATTATTAATAAAAAAGAAAAAAAAGAAAATTCTTTCTTAAAATATTTAGAATAAAGCATACCTAAAATGTATGAGCTAGTAGAAGTTTTTGCTGTATCATTAGTGTAATGGTACATATGTTTTACAAGAAGGGGCTGGGAAGATAAATATTTGTTTATACCATTACTGAGTGATGCTGATGCAGCTTTTATTTTTATTTTAAGATTTGATTTTGATTTTTAAGGAATCTCCACATCCAACATGGGGGTCAAACCCACAACCCTGAGATCAAGAGTCACATTGTCCACTGACCAAGCTAGCCAAGCACCCCAATTTTTTCTTAATTTAAATTCTAGTTAGTTAACAGGGCAATGTTAGTTTCAGAAGTAGAGTTCTGTGATTCATCACTTACATACAACACCCGGTGCTCATCCCAACAAGTGCCCTCCTTAATGCTAAGTTTTGGATTTAAAAATTTTTTTTTGTTTGGTTGGTTTTGGGTGTTTTGGGGGTGTTCTTAGGGGTACCCTAAGAAGTTTGTTCAGTAGAAAATATCATGGAACCATATATGTTCCTTATACAGTTGTGGCATTTAGAGGAATTTTTCAAAGCTTATGTTGGGAGATAGCAAAATTAAGCAAAGCATCACAGGAAATTCTTTTTTTTTTCATAGTAATTTCATCTTATCTAGAGAATGACAAGCATATTTAGCACTTTTTGCTAACACTGGGCTTCTTTTCATTGTGATTGCTTTGCAAAGTTAGTAGTGTTCCTCACGGATAACAGCCTGACTGGTTATTTTTGTTTAAAGATGAAAATTTTTTTAATTTTTTAAATCTTTATTTCTTTTTGAGGGAGAGACAGACAGAATGCGAGCGGGGGAGGAACAGAGAGAGAGGGAGACACAGAATCTGAAGCAGGCTCCAGGCTCCGAGCTGTCAGCACAGAGCCTGACGTGGGGCTCCAACTCACGAACCGCAAGATCATGACCTGAGCCGAAGTCGAATCTTTAACCAACTGAGCCACCCAGGTGACCCAAAGATGAATATTTTTAATACAGAGAAAATAAAAGTTGCATGTATGCCTCTCACATGGCCAACCTAAAGTAGCAATACCCACCTCCGCATTAGACACGAGCCCTGCTAACAGTGTACATTAAATATGACACGCTACTTGGAAAGTCCAGTGGGTGGGTGGTTTCCTGTGATTGACCTGATACATAAATATTTGCTCCTTTAAAGGTATTCAGACATCAGAAATTAATTATCTGCCCATGAACCATAGACTCGAAGAACAGTTTTAGATGAAACTTCCATTCTTAACTTTTTTTTGCCGAGGAAGCTTGGGCATCATGCTCTGTTTCTATATTCTAGGACTGTTACTGAATAAATAGTATTTATCTCTTTGTATCGACCAGCATGGTATTAAATTAGCTCCGTTGTGTTCAGAAAAGCCCCGAGATGATGGAAGACACTGTATGGTGGAGTTAGAGACGAAGTGATCTGTGCAGCGAGCCCCCAGGGAGAACCAAAGCGCCTTCTGGGAGGTAGGGCAGTGAACACCGAGCCAGCCGTTCAGGTCTGGTGTGGTCCGTGCCCCAGCTATGTTTCTTGGCACTTTATCAGCATGATAAGAAAAGCACATTTGTCCTCTCAGAGAAAACAGGATTACAAAACAAAACAAAACCAAAAAAACAAAAAACCAAAACCCTCACATTATTCCTTCTCTCTTCCTTGACCCTTTGGCTGTGATTGAAGAGTAACATGTACTGTGTGTGACGCTTCCCATCAGTGTCGCTGATGGTTTTGTGTCAAGAAGTGAGAAGGCGGTTGGTCCTGTATTTCCAGACTGGCCACAGACTTGATGATCTGAGCAAGTCACTCAGCCTCTCCCTGCCTCCATTTCTTCAGCCGTAAAATGGGAATAGCTCTTCCTGTCCTTCCCTGCCTCACCAGCCTTGTGAAGGATCAGTTAAAGAAGAGGAAAACTTCTGTGAGGTACCTTGATCCCAAAGATGGCAGAACATATATGTAGCTCTTATTGAATAATGAAGGTTCTCTATTATATAGCAAGTTAATTTTAAAAGTGCCTTTGTCGGGTTCTGTATAGTGAATATGAACTAGTATCTTGAAATAGAAACTGAGAATAGGTAGGTTTAAAATTAAGTAGATATTTAGGGGCACCTGGGTGGCTCAGTAGGTTAAGCATCCAGGTCATGATCTTATGGTTCGTGAGTTCCAGCCCCGAGTCCAGCTCTGTGCTGATAGTTCAGAGCCTGAGCCTGCTTTAGATTCTGTGTCTCCCTCTCTCTCTGCCCCTACCCTGTGCTCGCTCTCTCTCTCTCTCTCAAAAATAAATAAACATTAAAAAAAATAAAAAAATAATATGAACAGATTTTTAATGTTTAGGGCCATCAAAGTGTAAAAATTTATTATGTATATTATAGTTCTGAGTGTGGGTTTAAAGTGTATTGTTGCAGTCAGCTAATTTGTAGAAGGTCTTATTATTTGAGCTGTTTATTTCAGAGGGCTACATAAGTGGATCAGATGACACCATCGTCAGAGCAGTATTTTCAGCTTATCTAGAATCTTAGAGCTTAGGAACCTTAGAGCTCACCCAGTGCCTATCAGAGGCAAGGTTCCGTCTGGTGCCATCACTGATAGGGGCTCGTGGGGCCTCTTTGCAGGGACTGTCTGGGGAAGGGAGTAGGCTCCTACCTTGCTGCTTCGATGTGTATCTTTGGTTCAAGAATTTCCTAAAACTTGGAAGGACTCAGGTGTTACATTGGAACATGCGAGGATTTTAAATTTTTAATTGAATACCATCTTTTTAAAGGACCTAGGTCTGTAATATTTTCTGTTCTTCATTTCATGGTTTTTCCCATTCATTAGGTTGTTCTCTCCATTTTCTTAATAATTTGAAAATATCGTCTTCCCTTCTTATTTGCACTTTCTTCCATTTAGCATTTATGGTAGCAAGGAGGGAAGGGTTGTTTATTTTAATTTTTTTAAAGTTTATTTAAGTAATCTCTACACCCAATGTGGGGTTCAAACTCACGATCCTGAGATCAAGAGTTGTATATTCTCCCAACTGAGCCAGCCAGGTGCCCTAACAATTGTTTATTTTTATTTTTTTAATGTTTTTATTTACTTTTGAGAGAGAGAAAGAGTGCAAGCTGGGGAGGGCAGAGAGAGAGGGAGACACAAAAACCAAAGCAGGCTCCACACTCTGTCAGCACAGAGCCCGACGCGGGGCTCGAACTTATGAACTGTGAGATCATGACCTGAGCTGAAGTTTGACCCTTAACTGACAGAGCCACCAAGGCGCCCCACGTTGTTTATTTTTACAACAGACTGAAATCATGACTTTTGTTCTTGTCTTACATGGCAACTGGGTTGATTACTATCTCTTACTTAAAAGTCCTTCAAAACTAGAAGCTATTCCTTTCAGGTAAATGCTCGGTAAGCAATCAGGAGCTCTGGGGAAGGGGGAGCCATGGGACCCCAGCGTAGAGAAGAGTGCCCGGATGCTCTGAGCCTGTATTTCCTTCTAAGGAGCCTACTTCCAACAGATGTGGCATTCTAGCGTAGACCCAGCAGCTGGGTAGGAAGGCTGGGAAACAGTTTGCTGACTTTCCTTTAGCAGGTCAGGGTTGGGGACACCCTTTGTTCCATCTTTGAGAAATGAGGGTACCTCAGTTTTGCTAACTGGACCAAATTTGTATCAACAAAGTAAATCACATCCAAATGTGATTTAGAAATCTAAATTTAGAAAAGAAAAACCAAATCTTTTCTTTTGGTTGTCATTTCTATCTCTCTCCTTCTCCCTCCCTCCATCCTTCTCTCACAGGGATTTACTTTTGCTCTCTCGCATCTTTCTTTTTTTTTTCTTTTTAATGTTTATTTATTTTTGAGAGAGAGACAGACAGAGGGTGAGCAGGGGCAGGGGAGGGGCAGAGAGAGAGGGGAGACACAGAACTGGCAGCAGACTCCAGGCTCTGCACTGTCAGCCCATAGCCTGATGCAGGGCTCCAACTCATGAACTGTGAGATCATGACCCGAGGGGAAGTCGGATGCTTAGACTGAGGCACCCAGGCACCCTCTCCCATCTTTCTAAAGGAAGCTGTGCTTGGTCTTGCTCAATCCAAGTTACCGCATTAAGATGAATCAGCCTTAGACTCCAAACCCTGCAGCAGTGATCTGTGTGTAGCCACCAAATAATTTTAGACAGTTTTAAACAGCTGTTTGCTGTCCAATCACACCAGCTATGTAGCAGTCCAAGGTGGCCTTTGGGGCAGAAGAATCACCAACCAGAGTGGATATGTTTCTAAAACAAAAGACCTGTTTTCAGTGCCCCCTCCCCCTTAAAATCTCTTTTCAGGGGCACCTGGTGGCTCAGTCGGTTAAGCATCCAACTTTAGCTCAGGTCATGATCTCGCATTTTGCGGGTTTGAGCCCCACATATGGCTCTCAGCTGTCAGCGCATTCAGCCCATTTTAGATTCTCTGCCCCTCTCTCGCCCCCGCCTTTCCTGCTCGCTCTCTCTCTCAAAATTAAATAAACATTAAAAAAAATTAAAATCTCTTTTCAGACATGGGGATGCATGTCCACCTCTGGCTAAAACTTATTTCCAGTTTCAAAGGGCTGTTTCTGAAGGTGTCCTTGTAAGCTTTTCGTTTCTGGCTCTGTTAGTTGCCTGATAAGCAGGAGCTAATCCATCATTCCCTAAATATGAGAGGAGCGTTTACTACATTCAGACTCCCAGGCTGCCTGTGCGGGCTTCCCGACTGGGACCAAGTACTCATTCACCACCGAGGAGGGGGACGGGTCCATCTGCAGAGACTTGCTTGCACCCTTCTCGTTTTGATCTCTCCCAGATTCTGCCTGACTTACTGAGGTTCTTGACCTATGCGGGTGTCTCTTTCTCTCCTGCTCTCTCAGTTTTCCAATATGGGAATATCAGAAATTCCTCTTCATTCGCTCTTAAGCGAAGTCTCTAGATAGGGTTTGCTTTGGAAGTAGATGAACGTCTTATGTTGGTTGTAAACATCAATTTGGATGGCAATTAGGGCAGGTTTTTAACCTCTCTGAAAAAACCCTTCTGGGGCAAACCTTTGACAAAGTCGCTCAACTGGCATGTAATTAGAATTTTGTTTGCATGGCTTTTTTTTCTCAGTCTCTCTGGAAGAACATAATTGTCTAGAAGACCCAATTCTCACAATGCAAGAAATATTCTCACATCAAGGATTTATACCTGCCTATTATTTTTATTAGTATTCCTATAGTATTAATTCTCCACAAAGGGAATAGCATTTTCTTGCCTCCTGCATTTAGTAAATCGTAGCTTCTTTTTTAGCTGCTTTCTTGAATCTCATATTTATAATATTTTATGGTAGATTTTTCAAAATTGATTAATTCTAGCTGGGCTAGGACCATCAACTATTAATTTATTTTTTAAATGTTTTTATTTATTTTGAGAGAGGGAGATACAGAATACAAAGTAGGCTCTAGGCTCTGGGCTCTGAGCACAGAGCCCAATCTGGGGCTCGAACCCACGAACCGTGAGATCATGACCTGTGCTGAAGTCCGATGCTTAACCGACTGAGCCACCCAGGCGCCCCATATCAAGTATTAATTTATAAGTGAACTTTCTCTCTTCTGGGATTTAGGTCATAGAGCTAAAAGTGACATGTTTCCTTTGTTGTTGTAAACATGCATCCTTATTTTAATGTTCTTTGTACCCTTTATTATAGTGATAATTGGTACTGCCATTGGTTAAAGGGAAACAATACGGAGTTAAGAATTTCTATACTACGAACTATTTTTTGGGAATTTTCAGAATGCCACAGCTACTTGTCTTTAACACTTGTAAGAGGCATGTATGTTTTCCCTTCACGGTCTTAAAGTTAGTTTTCCCTTTGGTCAGACACGTCTGGATAAGTTGTGTTGACCGGAAGACACACGCACATCCCGACGTGGCCGTTTTGTAGACATGTGATGTTTTCTTACTTTGGGCGTTTTGGCCAGAAAGTGTTGTGTGTGGGTTTTACTTTTCACAGAGCAGTAAGGCCTTACTTTTTACCAACTTTTGTGTGTGTGAAGATGTATTTATTCAAGCTTTGAGAAAAGAACAAAACCTGTCGATGTACAAACACCTGATACCTGATTCGGATTTGTGGGCCTTTTTTGGGGGGAGGGGAAATAAATAAGATGCTTAAAGAAACACAACAGTGTATATCAGTAATTCTATGTCTTCGAAGAATGACTTCCCTTAACTTGTGCTAAAACTGTGTGTCGCTAACTGAATGCAGAGTTCTCCTAACCACACCTGTCTGCTCCGCCCTGCAGCCTCCGGAAAGCATGGAAAGTGCTCCAAAGGTCTGGTCTTCTGGTTGACTGTCCGTCTTCACTTTTCTCATAGAACCCCTGTCGTGTGGCCTGGGGTTCCAGAAGGAACCAGTCGCAGCAGATGTTAACGGAGGTACCTAAGCCTTCATTACTGCAACTTTTTTTTTTTAATGTTTATTTATTTATTTATTTTGAGAGAGAAAGACTGCGCAGACGGGGGAGGGGCAGAGAGAGAAGGAGAGAGAGAATCCCAGGCAGGCTCCTGTCAGTGCAGCCTGACATGGGGCTTGATCCCACAAACTGTGAGATCGTGGCCTGAGCTGAAATCAAGAGTCAGACGCTTAACCCACTGAGTCCCCCAGGTGCCCCCGTCACTATAACTCTTGACAGCTGCTTCCCTGGGCTCCTTGCTCCCACCCACCCAATCTTCTGGAACTCGGGCCCCCCCCTGCAAAGTGACTCTCCCCCTGCTCCCCTGGCCCCTTATCCCTCACTTTATCCTCTGAAACACCCACCTGCCATCCCTCAAGGCCAGCTTCTCTCAATTTTCCAAGGAAATAGTGACCCAATTTGATTATTTGGGGGCAGCAGCAGTTGATGGAATGAGTAGAAGCCCAGGTCCTGTATGAGCGTCCTGTTGCGGCGACCTAACACAAAACACAGGGGCTTAAAGCAATAACCACTGATCAGCGTGCCGTTCCTATGGGTCCAGAATTCAGGAGCAGCTTAGCTGGATGGTCCTGGCTCAGATCTGGGTCTCTCATGTGTTTCAGTCAGGATGAGGACGTTGGCCAGGGCTGCTGTCATTTGAACACCTCCAGACTGTTCCTCGTGCTAGAAGCTTCCCTGTAGCTGTTACCTTCCACTTCTTCAGCTTGAGTTGGGATGAGTCAAGCTAGGCACTAGTGCAAAAAGTGCCAACCTCTGGGCTGGAGGCCACTCTGTCTTTCCTCCTGCTTCTCACCCTGTAGTAGACAGAAAAACAGTCACGTCCTAAGCCCAAACCCTGTGAAGATGGATCCTCATGTGGTAAAGGAACTGTCCTGATGGGATTCGGGTGAGAATCTTGAGATGACAGACTGTCCAAAGGGAGGCCTGATGTAATCGCTGGTGTCTCCCCATGAGAGGGGAGGGAGGCCAGAGGATGGGGAAGATGGTGAGCGCTGCCAGCTTTGGAGTGGGAGGAAGGGTTCTCAAGGGTGAACTCTGGTTGGTTTCTGGAACACCGAAGAAGTGGATCCTCCCCAAGAAGAGCCAGCCCTGCGGATCCCTTGATTTGGACCAGTGAGATTGACTTTGGACTTCAGCTTAGCGAGGTGGGAACTCCACTCCAGAATAGTGCCGCCAGGAATGCGGAGCTCCTGTCCCCTAACCCCAGCATCCGGTTGGAGCACTCTCCTTCCAGGAGGGGGAGGATGTTGGCATTTCTCCACCTGACCCAGCTACCTGTCGCAAGGCCAACTCCTGGGCAAGTACAGGAGAGAGCTGGGGGCTTCCTTCCTCTGCCTGGCCCCTCCTAGTGGGGTGGAGGCTGCTCGGTGCCCTGAGAGCTTGGGGGCCCCCACCACCTTGCCACCTGGGGCAGACGTTCCTGCTGGGGGAGAAAGCTCAGGAGACCGGAGTCTGCTGCTCGCCCCCGGGCCCACCAAGTGCTCAGCTCCCAAGACAGGGTGTCACTCCGAGGCAAGCACGCCATCCTCCCCAGTGTGTGACAGAAACTAGGCTCATGGTTGCCTAGGGCAGGGCTGGGGTGGGGGGCATTAGGGGTACCGGGGCTGACGGCTGAAGGATGCATCAAGGTGTCTTTCCGGCAGTGCAAGGCATCTTGGGAAGATGTATTTTTTACTTAACCTTGGGGGAGACAACCTTTACTTCACACCAAAATGGACATAACACAGAGGAGACGCCTCTTAAAACCCGGGACATAACCTTGCCATCTCTCTGGGTCCTTCGAGAAGAGCAAATCTCTCCCCCTCCCACCCACCTCCCACTTACCTCACCCCGCTTGGGACTGACACCCCAAGAGCTTTTCTCAAGACATTTTGATCCCAAGTTCATCCAGCCGCAACAAAACGTTGGGAGTGAAATAAATGCCTTCCACGGAGACGCTGAGCTCCTTATCAGGCCCAAGAGTAAAAGCCTCATTGTTTTCCGTGGACTCTGGATTCCCTGCGACTGGGCCGTGTCCAGCACACTGTTTATATCTTGCACCCAGTTTAAAACCGCAGGGTATCTTTTCTAAGGCTCTGTTTGAAACTGGATGCATTAAAAAAAGAGCAATGGATTTTTTTATTTGCTGAGATGAAAGCCTGCCTGTCAGTTGTTCATGATTTTGTAGTTTGGCTCGTTTTGCACTTAAGTTGTTTTTTTTTTGTTTGTTTTTTTGAGGTTTTTTTTTTTTTTTTGGCATTTCTTGGAAATTATGACCCAACCTCCTGCTTCCCAAGCCCTCATTCTCGATTCCCATCCCCTCTCCTCCTCCCTCTCCCTGGGCCCGAAAACCTCCTGACCGAGCAGAGGAAGTTCACGGTCACCACAAAGGATTCCCAGAGGGCAGTGGGGTCTTCCAGGTGTGAGGCCTGTGGCCCTGAGGGAGTGACGTGGGATGACATCAACGGCGCTGCCTTGTCTGTACGATGCCCTTCGTGTGTCTCAATCTGATCAATTCTCAGATCCAGACACAGACAAGCTGGACCTGGGCTTCACATTTTGTGTTTCTTTTTTTTTTTTAATTTTTTTTTAACATTTATTTATTTTTGAGAGACAGAGAGACAGAGTGTGAGCAGGGAGGCGCAGAGAGAGACAGAGACACAGAAACGGAAGCAGGCTCCAGGCTCCGAGCTGTCAGCCCAGAGCCTGATGCGGGGCTGGAACTCACGAACCACGAGAAATGACCTGAGCCGAAGTCAGCCACTTAACCGACTGAGCCACCCAGGCGCCCCACATTTTGTGTTTCTTTAACTTTGGTCAGTTCTGCCGTGTGTGGCTGTTGGCTCGAACCGAGGTAGACGGATTCCAAAATCTCAGGGCCAGCGCCGAGGATTAACAGCTAACCCGGGCACATGTTCGGCTATTTATAAGACAAAGAAGAAATAATCCCCAGGGTAAAGCCAGGTGATACCAAAGACCCCGGGCAAAGCCGCCGCAATAGAGGTGTGGGGTGAAGGGTAAAACGTGGACCACCCGATAGCCCACAGGTAACTTGCTCTGCGTGTTTCCTTGGCAGAACATTCAGCTGCAAATGACGTGGGGCCCCAGGACTGAGTCAAGAATCTCATTTGTGTAAGATAATAATGCACGTCAAGAAAAACCACCAAACTTTGCAAACTGTGCCCTGGTGGTAGTTTGAGGCTGCAGCTGGTACTGGTGTGGAACAAGCAGGAAACACGGATTAAGGCCACCCTGGGTCCCTCCAGAGGGTGGATGGACCAGCCCGGCAAAAACCAGAATCAGCCTATGGGGCGAGGCTTGGGGAAGACCCCTGCCTCCAAACCCAGCCTCCCCAGCAGGTGTCACACCACCCCTCAATACCGCCTGAGATCCGATCACCGGAGGGTAAACCTCTCTGGGCCTCAGTTTCCTCACCTGCAAAACAGGGGTGACCTTATTGTCATCCTTCAGCTGCAGGAAACTGGAACATTCTCTGGGGACGCCTTGGTACTGTAAAGTCTATCTGTAGTCTCTCGATACTTTCTGACTGCTCAAAATCTATAATAGTTATGATAGATTACCAATATGGAGGGAGGGTCTAAGGCCAGTCATACACTGTCGACTCGAAGGGGGAACTTACTGGGGGACGAGACAGCTGCACCTGGAGGAGCTGGGCACCGCGGTCTGACCAACAACCACCCCCCCCAACACTGGTTATTATTAGGATGCGAAGGGGCCACGGAGCACTAGAATCGAATTTTCAGCTCATTCACGCTGGAGGCAGAAAGCTGCAGCGATAGGGATAATACTGTTAGCAATCTCCGAAACCCCCAGTGGCTCTCCAGTGTCCTACAAGATCAGACGCAGAAGCTACGTTTCCCTATAGCTTCCCTGCCTTGAACTGCTGTTCATCCCAAACACGGGAGCAGGTTGCAAACCTCTGCTTTTGAGTTTGGGGCTCTTTGGGCAGGCATTTGCACAGGAGGCCCCAGATGCATGTCTGATGTTTTCTTTCTTTTTTTTATGTTTAGTTTTTATTTTTGAGAGGGAGAGACAGAGCACGAGTGGGGGAGGGACAGAGAGAGAAGGGGGACGGAGGGGACAGAGGATCTGAAGCGGGCTCTGGGCTGACAGCAGCGAGCCCCACATGGGGCTCAAACTCACAAACTAAGATCATGGCCTGAGCTGAAGTCAGATGCTCAACCAATTGAGCCACCCAGGTGCCCCGCATAATGATTTTTTAAAGGACAGTGTCAGCCTAGTGCCACCAGCAAAGGGCAGTCAGTTCTGGATTATGTAACATGGAGGAGAGGGCCCCGAAAGCAACAGATCAGCACGGGGTGGGGGGTTCTCGTTCCCACGAGTCTTAGAACATTTCCCTGAACGGCTGGTAAGGAAGGCAGTCCGACTGCAAGAGGAGGCCACCCAAGGATTGACATTTTAACCCAGATGATCCCCAGGGTGACTGAAGAGACAGTACAAAGTTCGGTCTGAGGACCTGTGCGTGCTCCCTCATTTGGGCCATCGGGCCAGGGGGTGCATGGGCCTGGCAGAACAGGTGACCCATGGAACTGAATCCATCCACAGGCCCCCTGTGCACAGTGAGTCCCACTCAGGGGGACACCCTATCCTGAGCATGCAGAGGGTGGGATGAAAAGCCCAGGGGAGTAGATACTAAGATCTGACCAACACGGAAGAAGGCTTTCCACGCTCTGCAAAATCAGGGCTTCTTGCTTCTATTCTCAGAGCAAACAGCTCCAAGGCCAGCCATTCTCTGCCTGGGTCCGTGCTCTGGACAGCTCTGTCAGTCTTCCAGAGTCCTGGGCATGTTCTCTCATCTTTTCCAACCCTAAGGGATATAAAAATATTTGCCGGTGTCCCACTTGGGTTCTTTGTGTGAAAGAAACAAAAACTACAGCTGAATAACTTAAGCAAAAAAAAAAAGCAATGAATGACGGCAAATGGGAGCACCCCTGGACCAAAGGAACAAAGAGCCGGGCTTGGCAGGGGTAGGAACCTGGCCCCTTCGGGCCCGAGGAACAAAAACTAATGGATTGCTTCATCTGGGCCTCAGCGCTGAGCAGTGTCTGAGCCAATGTGGAGGGGTGGGCAGCCTGTGACTGAGCGTGTGTGTGTGTGTGTGTGTGTGTGTGTGTGTGTCCTTTTTTCTTCATCCTTGTCTCCCTCCAGGCAAGTTGAACTTCCTAGGGGGAGGGTCCTCGGCTAGAGGAGGACAGGGCATCTTCCCTGCCAGTCACTGAATAGGTGCTAGTTTGAGGTCATTCCTCAGAAGCCAAAGGGGAGCCTAACCAGAGGGTAGAAACAACCTTAATAGCCTCTCCCCTTCCCCACCGTCCCCATCCCCCCCACTGCCCCTCTCCACCGCCCCCACCCCATGTCCGCTCTGCCTTGTGTTTCTATCCAGCTTTTTTAACAATCCTTCCGTCTCCCCAGAAGAGGCCAAACTCCAGGACAGGGACATTCTCCTGCACGTTTATTCCCCTGAGGGGTGGGGATGGGGGGTTGGGGGGAATTCAGCACCAGCCGGATCATGATCCCTGAGTTGCTGCCTAATAACTGCTGATGCCATTGAGTTCAGTAAAATCAAAGATGAGGAAAATGAAATGCAGATCTTTTTAACATATTTTCTGGCACCTCACATCTTCATATCACAGTGGCTTTTTCTTTCTTTATTTTACTTTTTTAATCTATATAATTTTGAGAGAGAGAGAATGCAAGTGGGGGAGGAGCAGAGAGAGAGGGAGACACAGAATCCGAAGCAGGCTCCAGGCTCTGAGCTGTCAGCACAGAGCCCGATGCGGGCCTCGAACCCACCAACTGTGAGTTCATGACCTGAGCTGAAGTCAGACACTTAACTAACTGAGGCACCCCCTGGCTTTGCATTTCTGAGGCCTCTTTACCCGGCAAGCCCCTTCTTGCTATCCCCACCTTCACCCACCCTGGGCAGGGTGATCCTCTGTGGTGTTGCAGAATAATGGAATAATTTTGCCATTACTGTCAGGACATTGCATCCAACCATGATGGTCATATTCTGAGATGAAGTATGAAAGAAGGCTCAATAGGTGCCAAATATTCATTTCCATCCTTGAGAAAGGAACGTGAATTACAGCAAAATCGTGTTGACTCAGTCTACTGATGCCTATTACCTTTCCCTTTGCAACAAGGAATGTGACTCGTCCCCTCAGACAAAGGTCACCTGTGTTCTCCCCGTAAGTGGGGCCCCTTCCTCTCCGGGCTGTGATTGCCTACACACTGTGATTTCTCTGAGACATCTTCATCGGGGCAACCCAGCGGCCAGCAGCCACAGGAGCAAGCTCATCTGCTTATCACGGTCCATGCGTGAAATATTCAGCTTTTCTATCTTTTCTGCAAAATCAAGACCACTCTTTGGATTCATAAACACCGTCTCCTGCGTCTGTGTTCGGCAGCTGAAGATCAAACTTGGGCTATCACAGCAGCCCGGGAGAGTAACTGGCAAACCCTGCATCATCCTGCAGTATTCTAATTTTTGTTCCAGAGCTACTTTCAAAAAAACTTGAAAGAGGGCGCCTAGGTGGCTCAGTTGGTTAAGCGTCTGACTCTTGGTCTCGGCTTAGGTCATGATCTCGCAGTTCGCGGGTTTGAGCCCCACATCGGGCTCTGCGCTGACAGCTCAGAACCTGGAGCCTGCTTTGTATTCTGCGTCTTTCTCTTTCTCTGTTCCTCCCCCACTCGTGCTCTCTCTCTCTCTCTCTCTCTCTCTCTCAAAAACAAAGATTAAAAAAAAAGGAAACAAATGAACAAACCCTATTCCCTGATGACTGCCTTTTGATAGGTGGTTATTTCCTGGGTTTTGAGGCCATGACCTGAGCTGCTCTGGGGCTTTGAGGAGCACAGATGCCCCTTAGAAGTTCGGGGCCCGCCACTCTGCATCTGTGTGAGACCCTCTGGGTGACCCCTGTGGGGTGACTGGGGGAGGCCCAAGACCTCCCCGCACTTGGGTTTCTGGACACTGCAAGATTGTCATGAGAAATTTACAAGAAAACTGAGGCCCAGAAAGGTTAAGTGACTTGCCCATAGTCTGGAGAAAAGACACTCCGAGAGGCTCTAACCTGGACATCATGTGGGCTTTTTATTTTACAAGTTTTTCGGAGAAAGAGAGAAACATAGACAGACAGACAGACAAGATTCCCAGCCTTGTATACAGACACCCCAAATCAACAGAGCACAGAGGGGTGGGGGGACACAAGCAATTTAAAACCAGCTTCCTGACGAGGGGATGGGCCTCAGCTGATCTTGTCTGTCGGGCAGCTCCCCTCACCCAGAGCAGATACTCCTAGTAAAGGAAGCAGCACCCAGGCTCTGCGCCCTTCTGCCCTGGCAGCCAGAGCACGCAGACCCCAGCACTCTGTCCCAGTCGGGAGGTGGCTCCATAGCTTTCCCAAGATTTCAGAGAGCTGCAGAGGCCTGAGGGAAAATGGTACATCTCCCAGGCACACGTCAGGGGCCAGCCAGCCCAGAAACGCCCCTGTGCTCCGGTGTCCAGCTCAGAGAGGGCCAGACTGGGGCTCCCTGCCCCCCCACCCCGGGAGCCAAAGAGACTCCCTGAAGCTGAGGACTAAGGGTGGGCTTCAATGTCTCCTGGTCTTCAGGAAATAAAAGTAAGTTTGAGCTGTGGTTTCTACACCAGGGCCACTGACCCACTCGCAGAGAAGGCAGCTGGCCTCCCCCAGGGCTCTCCTGGGGGGAGGGGGACCTGAGCTTCAGAGGTAGGCCAGGCACATGGATTTTTTTTTAAGGTGGGCATCACCCCAATGCCCATCAGAAAATCCAAGTCTGATCATGTCACGTTCCCACTGAAACTGCTCTGTGGCTCCCAACTGATCCTAGGCTGGAGCCTTAGAGCCCCGTGTGGTCCTGCTCTTGTCTTAACCCAATACAGGGCAGGCCCCGCCCCTGAGCTCCTCGCCCTGCTCCTTCTGCCCCCAGCACTCCCTGATCCCTTCCTGACAGGACACCCCTACTCCCATCCTCTGCCCTGAGGCATCCCTGATCCCTACCCTCTTTGCTCCTCCTTCCCAGACCCCACACATCTTCCTAATATAACTCAGAGTTATAAGGACGTGACTTCATAGCCATCTAATGGCTGGGTCTCCTTCCCATTCAGCTGTCAGCTCCCCACTGTATGTCCCCAGTGTCCAGCTTTGGCCCCGGCGCTGCCACAGTAGACACTCAGTAAATCTGGAAGGAAAGGCCCCGGCCTGCCTGCAGCTGTGACCCTTAGCCCAGGGAAGGGAGCGCTGAGCCTGGAGCTCCAGTCTTGTCTGCCCCCGGCTTACCTCCAGACTACAGACAGGTCCCTTGGATGCCCTCACCTCGTCCCTTTCTTTGTGCTCTGTGACCTTCTGCTCTTTCAGGACTTCCCTCAGGCCCTAATGTCTTAACCGCCAGGAACTGGTTCAGGCCTGGCCTGGGAAAAGCGGGATGTCAGTCAGTGTAGTTTCTCCAGGGCGCTCTCACTCTTCCCTGGGCAGACAGGGCCTCTGCTCCCTCCCTCGCTTCTCTGACAGCCCCTTCCACCACAGGGAAAGGGAGATAAGAAACTAATTTGAGCTTGGAGACCACGGAGACTATAGCTTCCATATTATTTTCAGACACATTTGCATGTTAACAGGCACCTGCCGAAAGCAAGACTCTCTTAAGGGCTGTTGGGGAGGAAGGACAGGGGTGAGACGTTGGGGCCGAAGCCTTTTTGGTGCCCTTGAAACAGATCTGGAGGTTATTGGTTGCCTGAATGACCTGATCGTTTATGCAACAAAAATATTTGAGGCCCTACGTGTACAAGCCAACCTATCATGGGCTTTGTTAACATGGTGAAGGTTCCTGAACACTCAGTGGAGAGCATGTGCTTATCAGGCCTGCAGTGGAAAGAAGCCCTGAAATCGTATCCATATTTGGGGTCCAGGAATTCCGGCAATCCTGCAGGAGATGATCTTGCCTGAAGCTGAGCCTTGATCCCCCAAGGGTCTCTGAGAGAAAAGGCAAACCTCTTGTGGTTTCAGCAACCAGATGCCCCAGGGGTCCCTGGAACCCAGCAAATCCAGCTCCCAGTCTCTTTTAAACAGCAGCAACTCTGCAGAGACAAGGGACAAGTACAAGACAGGAGGAGACTTAATATTCTTAAGATGTCAGTACTCAACCAAATTAATCTGCAGATTCAACGCAGTCCCCAGCTGCTGGCTTTGGCAGAAGTGGGTCCGAATTTTAATAGGAAATGGATCCAAACTTTAATATAAAAATGCAAGGGACCTTCAATGGTCAAAATAATCTTGTCATAATCACAAAATTAAGAACTGACTTTGCCCGATTTCAAAACTTACTTTGAAGATACAGTGATCAAGAGAGGGTGATACTGACCTAAACATAAGCATGTAGATCTATGGGATAAACCTCAGAGTTCAGAAATAAACCTTTCATGGTCGATTTATGGTCACATGACTTTTTGTAAGCGTGCTGATATCGTTCGATGGGGGAAAGAATAGCCTTTTCAATAAAGGGCGCTGGAGCAACTACCGTGAGAGACTTTAAAATACAGAGAACAAACTAAGGGTTTGCTGGAGGGTGGTGGGTGGGGGATGGGCTAGATGGGTGATGGGTACTAAGGAGGACACCTGTTGGGATGAGCACTGGGTGTTGTATGTAAGTGATGAATCATTAAATTCTACTCCTGAAACCAATATTGCACTGTATGTTAACTAAGTTGAATTTAAATAAGTAAACCAATAATAAATAAATAAGGGGTGTTGGAACAACTGGATATCCACAAGCAAAAGAATGAATTCGGACCCTTACCTCACACCATATACAGTAATTAATTCAAAAAATGGATCGTAGTCCTAACCATAAGAACTAAAGCTACAAAATTCGTGGAAGAAAACATAGGTGTAAATCTTCATGATCCTAGGTTAGGCAACAGTGTCTTAAAAACAATACCAAAAGCACAGGTGACAAAAGAGAAAATTAGATAAATTGGATTTCATCAAAGTTAAAAATATTTGCATTTCAAAGGATACTAACAAGAGAATGAGAAAACAACCCACAGAATGGGAGAAATATTTGCAAATCATGTATCTGATAAGAGATTTATATTTAGAGACACCTGGGTGGCTCAGTCAGTTGAGTGTCTGACTTCAGCTCAGGTCATGATCTCATGGTTTGTGGGTTTGAGCCCCGCATCTGGCTCTGTGCTGACAGCTCAAAACCTGAAGTCTGCTTTGTATTGTCTCTCTTTCTCTCTCTCTCTCTCTGCCCCTCCCCACTCTTGCTCTCTCTCTCTCTCTCAAACATAAATAAACATAAAACAAAAAATTTTAAAGAGACTTATATTTACAATATATAAAAACTACTGCAACTCAATAATAAAAAAGACCAAAAAAAATCCAATTTTAAAATGGGCAAAGGATTAAAACTGGGCAGAGGACCTGAATAGATATTTTTCCAAAACAGACATACAGATAGATGGCCAACAAACACATAAAAAGATGCTCAACATCACTCATCATCAGGAAAATGTAAATTACCTCACACCTGTTTGAATGGCTAGTATCAAAAAGACAAGATATGGGGAGTCTGGGTGGCTCAGGCTGTTAAGCGTCCAACTTCAACTTCTGCTCAGGTCATGATCTCACAGTTTGTGAATTCGAGCCCCTCATCGGGCTCATGGAACCTGCTTCTGTTCCCTTCTCTCTCTGCTCCTCCCCCACTCACACTGTCTCTCTCAAAAATAAATAAACATTTGAAGGAAAAAAAGACGATATAACAAGTATTGGCGAGGATGGGGAGAAAAGGGAACTTCATGCACTATTGGTAGGAGCTCAAACTGGCGTAGCCACTATGGAAAACAGCATCGCAGTTCCTCAAAAAACTAAAAATAAAACTACCATATGATCCAATAATTCCACTACTGGGCATTTGCCCAAAGAAAATGAAAACACTAATTCAAAAAGATATATGCACCCGTATGTTTACTGCAGCATTACTTACAATAGCCAAGATATGGAAGCAGCCCACGTGTCCATGGATAAATGAATGGGTAAGAAAACGTGGTATATATACATGATGGAATATTACTCAGTCATAAAAAAGAACGAGACCTTGTCATTTGCGACAACATGGATGGACCTGAAGGGTGTCACCCTATATGAAATAAATCAGAGAAAAAAAATACCATATGATTTCACTTATATGTGGAATCTAAAAAACAAAGCAAACAACAAGCAACAATGACAAAAAGGAGAAACAGACTCATAAATATGGAAAACAAACTAGTGGCTGCCAGAGGGGAGGGCACATGGGATAGAAGAAACAGGTGAAGGGGATTAAAAAGTATAAACCTTCAATTACAGAATAAATAAGTCACAGGGAAGAAAAGTCCAGCATAAAGGAATATAGTTGATAATACTGTAATAACTTTGGGTGATGACAGATGGTAACTATACTTATCCTGGTGAACATCTTGTAATGTATATAATTGTCAAATCACTGTGTTGTACACCTGAAGCTAATATAATGTTATATGTCAACTATATGTCAATTAAAATTAAGAAAACAACAAATAGGCAAGGGATTTGAATTTTCCATAGAAGACAAATAGCCAATAAGCACACAAAAAATGGTTAACAATATTATTCATCAAGGAAGTGCAAATCAAAACCGCAATGTGATACACTTCACATCCACTAGGATGGCTAGAATCAAAAAGACAGATGTTGGTGAGAGTGTAGAGAAATTGGAACCCTTATACGTTGTTGATGAGAATGTAAAATGGTGCAGCTGTTTTGGAAAACAGTTTGGTAATTCCTCAAAAAGTTAAATATAGAGTTAACATGCAACCCAACAATTCCACTCCTAGGTATATACCTAAGCAAAATGAAAATGTGTGCACCAAAATCTGCACACGAATGTACACAGTGGCATCATTCCCAATGGTCAAAGAGTGGAAACAACCCAAGGTTGTTGACTAGATGAATAAAATGTGGTATCCATACAATGGAACATTATTTGACCATAAAACTGAACGAAGTGCTGGCACATGCTACAGTGTGGAGAAATCTTGAAAACATTATGCTAAGTCAAAGAAGCCAGTTATTAAAAAAACACATATTATGTTATTCCATTTATATGAAATGGCCAAAATAGGCAAATCCACAAAGACAGAAAATCGGGGCGACTGGGTGGCTCAGTCAGTTAAGCGTCTGACTTCGGCTCAGGTCACGATCTCATGGTCCATGGGTTTGAGCCCCTCATCAGGCTCTGTGCTGATAGCTCAGAGCCTGTAGCCTGCTTCAGATTCTGTGTCTCCCTCTCTTTCTTTCCCTCCCCCACTCACACTCTGAATCTCTCACAAAAATAAATAAATGTCAAAAAGAAAAAGACAGAAAATCAAGGAATGTTTGCCAAGATCTGGGGGAGAGGGACTAGGAGTGACTGCTAATGGGTCCAAGATTTCTTTTTGGGAATGACAGAATGTTCTAAAATTGGTTTTGGTGATGGTTGCAAAACTCTGAATATATTGATAACTATTAAATTGTATACTTTAAATTGAGACTGTATGCTGATTTATATCTAAGACTTTTTATTTTTTATCTTTTAATGTCTATTTATTTTTGAGAGAGAGAGGGTGCGCATACATTGCTGAGTGGTGGCGGAGGAGGGGCGCTCAGAGAGAGGGTGGGGACAGAGAATCCAAAGGGGGCTCTGCACTGACAGCAGAGAGCCCGATGCGGGGCTTGAACTCACAAACTGTGAGATCATGACCTGAACTGAAGTCAGATGCTCAACTGATTGAGCCACCCAGCTGCCCTAAAACTAAATGACACATTCTAACACGCTACACAGATGTTATTGGGGGGCAGGTGGCCTCTCATATGATAATTCCATTCAAGGAATGTTCCTTCATTCAAAAACTACGGCATTCCAACCATGTGCCAGATGCCGTGGGGGGTGTTGAAGTGACCAAGACCCAGTCCTGGCCTTTCTGAGATGCACAGTCTCCCCAGAAGAGCAAATGCACACCCAACTGCCTCTAACAGGAGTGGGACTGTGTGCTCCTGTCACAGGGAAAGCACTAGAGTAAGAAAGAATGACAAAGGAGAGAACTGGAAATCCTGTCTCTTCCTCTTGGGGAAGGAATGAGTCTGGTGCAGAGGGAGGCATGGTTCTGCAGAAGTTTCCCTCCTCCTTCCTTTGGGGGTTCTCCAAGCCACCCCCACTGGATGGACAGGTGAACTGACGAGCACCTGCTGAGCTGGGTGTCCTGGGGGAGGCACGAAGGGCTAAGGCATGGCTCATAGTGCTCGGAGCCCACAGCCCCCCCTCCCCCCGCCTGCCCAGGGACACTGTGAGAAGCTGACGAACAGAGTCCAGGACCTGTAGACGGCAGCATGTGGCAGATGCTGGCTTGAGTGTCCAGGATGGAAAGTGCTGCAGGAATGCCATGTCCTGCTTCAGCTCCTCCAGATTGTGCTCCCTAAGTCCCCCTGTGGGGGCAGCTGCCTCCTTGGCCATCCATGTGGATTTGGACTTGCTGGTTTAAACTGAGGTAAGGAGTGAGATCAGAGCAGGAGAGGGAGGCCGGTCTATGGGGCACCTGACTCTGTTTCCACCCTTTATTGGCCTTTCCTTCCTCCTCTTCCTCCTCCTCCTCTTCCCCTTCCTCCTCCTCCTCCTCTTCCTCCAAGTACCCTTGCCGCACTTGCTCATTCAAACCCTGCTCCCAAGAAAGGACCTGATCCCTGGCCCCACAGTGTACATCAGTGCCTCCCCGCATGAGGTGAAGCCCCACTAGAAGGGACACCTCAGCCACTCAGGGGTGGGGTCCCCAAACCCTTCCTGCCCCCACCCCCCAGGCTCAGGCCCAGGAGCCAATTCTAATAGGACATTTAATATATATTTTTAATACTTATTATTTATTTTTGAGAGAGAGAGAGCACAGACAGGAGAGGGGCAGAGAGAGAGAGGGAGACACAATCAGAAGCAAGCTCCAGGCTCTGAGCTGTCAGCACAGAGCCTGACTCTGGACTCATGAACCCATGAACTGTGAGATCAAGACCTGAGCGGAAGTCAGATGCTTAACCAACTGAGCCCCCCAGGCACCCCCACCCCAGGAGCCCATTCTAATGCACACGGGAGTTTCAAGGGCTCAACCCACTGGGATTAGCTGCTCCCATCAAAGGCAGGGATGCAAGAGCTGTGCTGGAGATTTGGGGGAGGTGATGGGGTATATTTTAAGTTTTGCTTTTCCCTGTGAAAGGAAAAGTCCAGGGTGTCTGAGTGGCTCAGTCAGGTGAGAGTCAGACTCTTGGTTTTGGCCCGGGTCATGATCCCAGGGTTGTTGGATTGAGCCCCATGGAGGGTTCCATGATGAACATGGAGCCTGCTTGGGATTCTCTCTCTCTCTCTCTCTCTCTCCCCCCTCCCCTTCTCCCCTGCTCATGCTTTCTCACTCTCTCTCTAAA
Source organism: Cryptoprocta ferox (assembly GCA_028646485.1). NCBI lineage: Eukaryota > Metazoa > Chordata > Mammalia > Carnivora > Eupleridae > Cryptoprocta > Cryptoprocta ferox. The sequence goes on from CM053560.1 coordinate 12,239,328, forward strand.
AATATATAATAAAAAATAATAATAAAAGAAAGTCCACCCCAAGTTAAAATAGTACCTTCAGAGAAGGACTTGGCTATTTGGGTCCGAGGCGGGCATGCACCCTGAGGCTTGCCAATCAAACCTGAGAAGCCTCCTATAATGAGGATGAGGTAGTCTAATTGACATTCTTGAGTGAAAGACTTAGAAAGCAGCAAAGGGAAATAAGCCAGACTTGCATGGAAACCCTCCAGCCCATTCACGGTTCCTGTGACCCTCGGTGACCCCAGTGAGGAGCTGGAGAAAGCTCCTACCCCCATGTGACTCACCTCCCTCTGCACAACCCATGCCTTAGTCTCAAGGACCACAGCGCTGCGATACTCTCCCTGCTCAAATGCCACTTCCTCCACCTGGGCGCCCGTACCCTCTTCTTGCCCCACTAGTGCCTGGCCCTCCTTCTGGAAGCCTCCTCCCTCAGTCCTGTTCTCCACAGAAACCAGTGCTGGCTGGTTTACGCATTAACAGAATTAATCTCAGATGGCTCACAATCTCTGGGATGACAGGGACCAGGATGGAAGCTGGGAAGCCCTCTACAGAGGCCAGAAACCCTCCTGCAGACTGGTCTGGAGAGGAGAGGGCATGGTGGCCACTGCTGGGCGAGGACACGCAGGTGCACGTGGGCCAACACCACCCACAGCTGCCACAACAACCTTGACCAGATCGGGAGGCGGCTGCCCCCGGTCTGGGGGAGGTGTCTGCCCGGCAGAGCTGAGGTTACCCACCCTCACCATGGCCACAAGGGAGTCCGGCACAGTGAGTGCCTGGCATTCTCAACTTCCCCAGTGGGAGGGGGGGGTCTGCCTCAACAGGTGGGGGGTTCCCCAAATACAGGAAGGAGATAAAGATCCCAGGTGGCCACAAGGCATGACAGAGGGCCATTATCTTTGGATAAATACCCAGAGTAAGGGCATCCAACTCCACTCTTCCTATTCCCTGCCTTCCTGACCAGCACGAACTCTGAGTTTGACAACAGTTATTCATGGCTGAGTCCGCTATTCAACACATATTTGTTGAGGTTCCAGGCCAAGTGCAAGGATCCTATTACTTGGGAAAGCTCCTTAGAAGAATGTTCTACCCACAGCTGTTAAAACTATTTCCTCTGGTTTTAGGGGCACCTGGGTGGCTCAGTCGGTTAAGCATCTGACTTCGGCTCCCGTCATGATCTCACAGTTGGTGGGTTCGAGCCCCACGTTGGGCTCTGTGCTGACAGCTCAGAGCCTGGAGCCTGTTTTGAACTCTGTGTCTCCCTCTCTCTCTGCTCCTCCCCCACTCACACTCTGTGTGTCTCTCTCTCAAAAATAAATAAACATTAAAAAAGTATTTCTTCTGGGCCAAAGGCTCTGCTTCCCTGGACTGCAGCAAACCTGAAGCTGTAACACAAGAAATCTGTAAAAATATGTCCTTTTAGGTTTTTTGTTTTTTGAGGCATAATTTACATATAACATTATATAGTTTCAGGTGTATGAGTATATTTTTTATCACAGTAAGTCTAGCTAACATCCACTGGCACACACATTTGCAAATTTTTTTCTTATGATGAGAACCTTTAAGATTTACTCTCAACAAATTTCAAGTATGCAGTACAGTATTATTAACTATAGTCACTGTGTTGTACATTACATCCCCATGCCTCTATTTTATAACTGGAAATTTGTGCCTTTTGACCCTCTTCACCCATTTTGCACCCTGCCCCCCCAGCCTCTGACAACCACCAATCTGTTTTCTGTATCTGTGAGTTTGTTTTGTTTTGTTTCAGACTTCACATTAAGTGGTGATCATACAGTACTTGTCCTTCTGTGTCTGACTTACTTCATTAGCATAATGCCTTCAAGGTCCATCTATGCTGTGGCAAATGGCAAGATTTCATTCTTTTTCATGGCTGAGTTATATTCCAGTGTGTGTGTGTGTGTGTGTGTGTGTGTACCATATCTTCTTTAACCATTCATCTGTTTGTGGACACTTAGGTTGACTCCATTTCTTGGCTTCTGTAAATAACGCTGTAATGAACATGGGAATGCAGATATCCTTTCAAATTAGTGTTTTTGTTTTCTTTGCATAAAATATCCAGCAGTGGAATTGCAGGTTCATATCCCTTTATGTGCTAAAAAGAGAAATCTGGGTGGGGTGAGAACCAGTGCTACCTTCGTCATGCGCCTGCAGCAACTGAGGCATTCAAACCATCCACCCCACTATAGCTCATCAGAAAATAACTTCCTACAGTAGACAGTGCTGGCACCGTCTTTCTGCTGGCCACAGACTATTCTGGGCAATGTTTTGAAAATGAAACTGATTTATTAAAAGCTTGCAAGAAGAGGCAAAAAAAAAGCCTGAGGTGACTTGACTGCTTTGCTGTGGGGAATGACCCAAGATCATGAGGCTGAGTAGCCTGGGCATTGCAGCAGTGGCCTGAAAGTTTAGTTCTCTTGTCCCCGCTGTCCCGCTCACTGGCCACATAGCCCTGGCCAAGTCACTTGGGCCTTGGTTTTCTTGTCTGTGAAACAAGGCTGAACCCTCAGGAGCCCCCGGGGGGCAAACATCAGGAATCCACACGGGACAGCCAGGCGGGGCGTTCTCAGAGAACACAGGCTGGCGTGTCTCTTACAACCTGAGGTCTGGAAGCAGCTGGGCCTTAGGAAGTTTGGGAAAGTGATCTTTTCTTCAACTAACATTTACTGAGCTACCACTCCACGTGCCCGGCCATGTTCAAGGCCCTGGGATCCAGTGATGAACAACCCCCGGGATGTCTGCCCTCAAGGACCTTGTGGAGAGCTAGTAAGCAAGTATGTACACACGACAGCACTGAAGATGTCACATGCACTGAAGACACGGACACAGGCTAATGTGACAAAGTGTGGCTGCAGGAGGGACCCTTTTATTTTTTACTTAAGAAGTTTTTTTTCAAGTTTATTCATTTTCCAGAGAGAAAGAGAGAGAGAGAGAGCCTGAGCAGAGGAGGGGCAGAGAGAGAGAGGGAGACACAGAATCCGAAGCAGGCTCCAGGCTCTGAGCTGTCAGCACAGAGCCTGATGTGGGGCTCAAACCCACAAACCATAAGATCATGACCTGAGCCGAAGTCAGATGCTTAACCAACTGAGCCACCCAGGCGCCTCAGGAGGGGCCCTTTTAGAGTGGCCTCTCTGAGGAAGTGTCATTTAAAAACATTCCTCCCCTCCTCCTCACACACACACACACAAAAGAACAATCCTGAATGTCAGGCTTGAGGCAGCATGGGAAAGACGGGGTTCACAGATCAAGGCAGAGGGAACAACATGCCCAAAACCTCAGAGGGGAAGAGGCCTATGCTCGTTTAAAGACCAATGTGCCCTGAGGTCCATCAGCCAGAGCTGGTGGCCTGAATTACATCTGAGAGGGAGGCTGGGGGCTGGCAGTGCAGGGCCTGGAAGGCATCTCGGCATGGACTCTCTTTCCACCTCCCCTCTCTGGGCCTGGGTGTCTGCTTCACTGTTCTTCCTTCTGCATTCTGGTTTCCTCTGCTGCCCAGGCCACATGGCAGAACAGGGCTGCCCGTGGGTACCAAGTTCATGCTTGGTCCAGCCACTCACAGGCACTGCCTCAATCCTTGGAAATCCCTTTTCCTCCAGGAAAGCACTGGTCACATGTGCAACATGTGCATCTCTGGTCCAATGACCCGTAGCCCAAATCGCAGCAGCTGCAAGAGCCGAGCTGGGCTCCAGGAGCTCCATGGTGAGGACAGGGCAAACACTCCGAAATTACCTTGCCAACAGGGACCGGACCAGAGGCCCCTCTCCCAGTGCTCGGATTCTGAGTGCAGAATCCACATTGTTCTGAAGCAGTCTCAAAGGTCACGAGGACTTGATTTAAATCAGTTCTCACACATTAGTGAGCACCAGAACTATCTGCAGTGTTTGTTAAAACACAGATGGCGGGGCGCCGAGGTGGCTTAGTTGGTTAAACAACCTCCTTGGGCTCAGGTCATGACCTTGCAGTTGGTGGGTTCGAGCCCCATGCGGGGCTCTGTGCTGACAGCTCAGAGCCTGGAGCCTGCTGTGGATTCTGTCTCCCTCTCTCTCTGCCCCTCCCCCACTCATGCTTGGTCTCTGTCTTAAAAATAAATAAACATTAACACACACACACACACACAGGGGTGCCTGGGTGGCTCAGTTGGTGGAGCATCTGACTTTGGCTCAGGTCATGATCTCACGGTTTTCGAGCCCTGCATCCGGTTCTGTGTTGACAGCTCAGGGCCTGGAGCCTGTTCCATATTCCTGTGTCTCCCTCTTTCTCTGCCCCTCCCCCAGCTCGTGTTCTGTCTCAAAAAAATAAACAAACTATAAAAAAAATTTAAAAACACACACACAGAGATGGCTTAGGTGGCAGTCTGAATATTTGCATTTCTAGCAACTTCGGATGAGGTTTTAAATACTTTGGTTCCCAAATTGGAGTCCAGCTCTCTGGCCCTGCCAGTGTCCTCATCCTGCAAGTTTCAGAGTCAGGACTGGAGTCAGGGGTAGGGTCTGGCCTCTGCAACCAGCATTCTGGATCCCTCTGTGCACCAGGGTTTGAGAATCATGGTTTTAAAATGTTTCCAAGCATCAGAAACGTCTTTGTTACCGGGCTTGAGTGTCACCACGGGGAAATAAAAGGTGGCCAGACACTGGAAGTTTGCTCGGTGTCCTTAAATGGTTAAAATAGTTAATTAATCAGGGTGTTGAGATTGACACAAGACAAAACGAACTCTCCACTTTCCCCAAAGACAATGAGGGGTCCTGGATGAATCTGGGTGGGTAAGAGCTCTTTTTCCTGGGCATTTTCATTTCTCCCTGCAAGAGGAGACCTGGTCGCACTCATCGCGTGGCTCGCTGCTCTGCGTAAATGAATCCTGGGAGAAAGTTGGGGGACGCGCCCTCCCAGCCCTGCTGCCCGGCCCGCGGCTGCTACCAGCCGTCCTGCGGGGCAGTCGGCGCCAAAGGCTCGCGGGAGGTCCGCCAATGACGCGCCGAGGAATTCCATGACCTCATCGGGACGCCCTCTCATTGGCTGCCGCCGCCATGCCGGGCCTGCCCCTTCCATTAGAGCTCCGGATCTCTGCGCTGCCCTCGTAGATGGAGGGCTGCTTGGGTCCCTAACCGGGTCTGCAGGCTCTGCGGGCTTCTCTTCAGATTCCTCAGAAGAAACTTCTGCTTCCTGAGAAGGACTAGAGTGTTCTTTTCAACCTGCCAAAGTACTGGTTTTCTGCGCTGACTTTCCACTGGTGTGTTACTGGGGTTTAGCTGGGGCTTTCATCCTAAGTACCAGACGGATCACACTTATTTCCCACTTATTTTAATCATGTATTCTAACGAGTTTTGTCTTCCTTTCCAGTGGATGAATTTCTCAAGCCCCGTCTTACTGCGGAATGCTAGTGATCTTCGCTCCCACATTTAGCCTGGGAATTCAGTGACGGCCAGAAAGGGACTATGACTTTCACAAGGTCACACAGCAGGTTAGTTAGAGATGAAATCAGATTCGGGGCTCCTAACCCCAACTTCAGTGTCACACATTCCCCACTCTGACAAGCAGACCAGACCCAGAATCATTTTTCAAGGCTTGGCTCAGGGGTTACCTCCTCCAGGGAGACTTCCTGGAGCCCCCCAGTAGGCCAAGGGCTCCCCCAGTCCCTGGTGCTCATCCGAGTACAAATACAGAACTAGTTTTCACTTCTTTGTCCCTTTTCCCAATTAGACTGTTAAGTTCCTTGAAGATGGCATCACATTTTATACAATTTTGTATCCTCAGAACCGAACACCGTCTGGCACACAATAGATGCTTAATAAATGCTTGTTGAATTAAACTGTGGAAACTGCATGCTGGTGGCCTTGGGCAGGGAAAGATCACTCATAAAAGTAGATTCTGTGTTTTTGAGGCTCTTTCATCCTGAATGATAATTAGCTTCTTTTTTTTTTTCTTAAATGTTTAATTATTTGAGAGAGTGAGAGAGAGAGATGGAGGGGGAGGGACAGAGAGAGAGGGAAAGAGAGGATCAGAGTGGGCTCTGCACTGCCAGCAGAGAGCAGAGCCAGAGTTGAATGCTTAACTGACTGAGCCACCCAGGCACCCCAGAATTAGCTTCTTTTTATGAGTTCAGTGTTTAAAGCGAACATGTCACAAATGTTTGCTGATACAACTCCGTAGAAACAACCAGATCTTTGTGCTTACCTAGTAAGTTCCTGATGGCCCTTTAACACTTCTGATGGGTGAATCAGACATTCATTATTCAAACCAATCCACTCCATTTATCCTTTTCTGTGCCTGGTCTGCCAGGAAGCTTAAAGATCATTCTACACACTCTTGACTAGGTGACTCTCCTGTATCTATGTAGTTGCTGATCTTTATATTGCTGTTCAATCAAACATGCCGATGGGTATTTTATCACGAAGCCTATTCTCTGCCTTTCTGGAAGAAGGTAGGACAGGCAGCATAAGGGTAACAGGAAAGTGTCCCCAGAACTCTGAATGTGAAAAAACACTCATGAAGATAAGGGATTCTTGTCACACAGGCTTAAACCCAAACCAACTTGATGGTTATTGTGGTGTCCAAAGCCTATGCAAAGTCGGCATGGATGGAGACGGGAGGCGGAAATTCACAGAACCGGTCCAGCTTCATCCTGGGCAGGAGACAAAGATCTGGGACATATGGATATTCTCAGCCTCGGAGAGGTAGGCTCAGGAATGGGACCAACACAGAGCCCTCAGATCTTTTCCAGGGCCGGAATGAGGACTTTCTTGAGAGCTTCCCTACCCTGGTTCCAAATCCTGCTCACCAAGCAACCTCTTAACAACAGTTTCAGCTTTGCATGCATCCTGACATGGGGACCGGGGTCTCCAGGGATGGGGTACTGGGGGAACGGCGTCCATCATCAACCGAAGTTGCCATGGAGTATCCACAGTGGTCCGTGGTGAACTCCATTAGTGGGAGTAGGTGGAGTGTCCTGGAGCACCCGTGTGTGTCTGGACCTGCAAAGCTGAAGGCCACCCTGGGAACGTGGTGCCCACATGCCCAGGCCTTCCTGGAGCAGCCAGCCAGCCTCCCATCCCTGACTATCTGGCTGTCCCTCTCAGATGGCAACAGATGGTAAATTAGAGACACCAGCCTCGGTGCCCGCAGTGGCGACTGCCCAGCACGATTCCCACTGGTGTGTCCCTGCAGTGGGAACCATGACTCCAGGCAGCAGCAGGTGGCCCTTGGAAAGAAACTCAGGGGATCCTAGGGCACTTCAAAGGGGAGGGACATGGAGCCATCTTGAGTCATCCTCAGAAATCCCGCTCAAAACAACAGCCCTGATGCAGCTTTTAAATAGCAGCTTTCTGGAGCGCCTGGGTGGCTCCGTCGGTTAAGCGTCCAACTCTTGGTTTTGGCTCAGGTCATGATCCCTTGGTTCGTGAGTTCAAGCCCCACGTCCGGTTCTGCGCTGACAGTGCGGAGCCTGCTGGGGATTCTCTCTCTCTCCCTCCCCCACTCGCTCTCCCTGTCTCTCTCTCTCAAAAATCAATAAATAAACAAATTTAAGAAATAGCAGCCTTGTTCAGAAAAGTGGGGGTGCTGGAGGTATGATAAAGTGGCTGACTTCAGGGGGTCACGGGCCCACCGCAGAGTATTACACACCAGAGATAAAGAAGGAACCACAGCCTTCGACAAGGCCACGATAAGGGCAAATCCAAGAAGAGAATAAGCAAAAAGGCAAGTGACACAACAGGACACCACCTTTACAACGCATGAAACTAGACAATATCATATACTGGGTTACACGTAACACTCGTGGTACAAGAGATAGCAGAAGGGCTACTTACAAAACAAAGCCAGGGTGTGATAAATGCAAGGATCGAGATGGTGGGTAACTCTGGGAAGGTCAGTACGTGCCCTGGTATCCATTTTATTATTTTACTCCACAGGTGCCCCTTGGTTATGGGCTGTATGAATCAAATATTTCATAATTGCAGACCACACAAAGGCTCAGCGCCTGTCATTACTCAAGGCCCGGGCCTGCAGGCTCTCGCATCGTTTCTAGGGTCCTCACGGGCTTCGCCGCAGTGCCCGTGTACCCCCGGGGTGGCTGCTCATGGCTCACACCTCCGAGGGGCTCGGGCCCCAGATGACGGGGCTGCTGCCCGGCCTGGCGAGGTCAAAGGTGAGAAGTGATTGTGCTGTTAGCACACTGAGGCCGCTGTCCTTTGCTCCTTCTAGATTTCCATCTCTCGCTTAAACGCGACCCGTCTGCGTCAGCAGGCTGATGCCCGCTTCTGCGGGCCTGTCCCCTGGGAGGCCCAGGACTCAGCTACACCAGCCCCGCCCCACAGCTGCGGAGCACCTCCTCTGTGCCAGGCACCGATCTCAGTCCTGGGGATGCAGCCGTGGATAAAATCCCACAAAAACCCCCTGCCCATGGAGCTTACATATGAGTGAGGGGAGACTGACAGTAAGGACTGAATTAATACCTAGAAGTCAAGAAGAAGGAAAAGCCACAGCAGAGCAGAAAGATCAGGAGTGAAGGGAATGGCAGGGAGTGGGTTTGGATGGGGGTGGTCAGGGAAGGCCTCCTTGAGGAGGTGACCCTGGTGCAACGACCTAAAGGAGGGGTGGGGGACCACGTGGATATGTGGGGAAGAGCCTTCCAGGCTGAGGGAGGTGCAGGGCAAAGGTCCCTGGCCCCTCCTCTTGCCTTCTCCTCAGTCTCCTGGAGCTCTCCCAACTCCAGCCTAGCCCACACCTCTTTCAAGCACCTCTCCCCACCCTACTCACCTCTTCCCCATTCTAGTTTTTTTTTTTTTTTAATGTTTATTTTTGAGAGAGAGAGACAGAGTGCCAGCAGGGGAAGGGCAGAGAGCGAGAGGAAGACACAGAACCCGAAGCAGGCTCCAGGCTCTGAGCTGTCAGCACAGAGCCTGACGCGGGGCTGGAACTCACGAACCGAACCATGAGATCATGACCTGAACTGAAGTCAGATGCTTACCGGACAGAGCCACCCAGGTGCCCCCCGTCCTCCCCCCCCCCACCCGCTATTCTAGTTGTAAAGAGGACTCAGACTTTTGGGGGGAAGAGGATTGGGAGGTTTCCAGACCAAAGGGGCGCCCCTGTTTGTACTGGCCTTTGCTCTGAGCCTTTGGCCCACCCTTACTGCTCCTGGCAAACCAGATTTGCTCTAGGGATTAGCCAGGACTCATTCTTCCTGAGTCATCTTCCACTTAGCTTTCCTTCTGGGCATCGCCAGGACTCAGGGGTTGGCCTACAGGCTGTGATTTTTCACATCTTTGTCCAACTGTAATACCAGTGCCTGGAAACAAGATGTCGGCTTAATTACTATTATTAGCATGGATGGCTTTCCACTCCTGCATCTCCCTGAGTGCCACCTGCAGGTAAACTTACCTGGGAAACAATCTGGGGGACTTCTCCACATGCCATCTCTTGCGTGTCTCCGGGGGTGTCGTGGCAGCTGCCTGAACGGTCCGGGGCCACCGGTGAGGCCCAAAACATCACAGATGTGGGGCTGAGGCCAGAGACCGTGAGGCCCATCTCTGGGGCTCTGCACACTGAGGGGCCAGAAGGTTCCTTCTCTTGGCCGGTCAGGTTGACCATGTCTGTCAGCTTCTGCTCCCGGTCCCTACACCCCAGCAACCTCAGGACTCAAGCAAATGGCCTTGAGGACTCTGTTGGGTGCCCACTACTCCCAGAGCGGCCTGTGGTGAAGGTGGAAACCTCAGATACAGTCACAAATACTTACTGTTCTGTTAGGTCCGGAAGGAAAACATTTGCAGGCTGATTCCAGACCTTGAAGATCACCAGCCTCATTTGTTCACTCGCTCAAATTCCTACATCGTTCCGAGCCCTACACTGGGTGCAAGGGGTACAGAGACACAGAATGCCAGCTCACATTTTTTGCAAACTTATGGTGTATCAATGCCATTGTAAAGTGCTTTGCTTGTATTTTCTTACTTAATTCTCCACCGACTCTACGGGATCGGCTTTCTAGCCGAGGAGCTCGAGCAGGTAAGGCGTGGAGGTACCTGCCAAGTTAGGGTCCAGGCTCCACTCCGCCCTCGTGAAGACACAGGCCTTGTCTCGGAACTTAGCAGCCAGGGGCGCATAAGTGGAACACTGATAATTCACATTCCAGCATGGCGGTGGAGGCAGTCTTAAATGTCCCTACAAAGCTTGTCGTTAGAAGCCCTGTCATGGCCTGGGTCTCCAAGAATACACAGGAATTTCCCTCCTGGACCAGAGGGGACAGAACATTCCAGGCACATGTCTGGAGAGACAGATCTCCATGCTAGAGCTTTGAGGAGAACACGAGGGGTTGAGGGGGAGGGGAAATATCTCTGGTGGAGACTTCTTCTCTTGTTCTTCCTGTTCCCTCTTGACAGAACCAAAGGCACCGGGTACTAAAGAGTCCCCTGCTAAGACATATCCCTTTCCTGGGGCTTGTCCCCAGCACCTGAGACCCTTCAGGTCACCTTCAACATAGGTCCTTGGGAGTGCTGGAAGGTTATGCTGGTCACTGCAGAAGTTATCTCCTGACCTTCCCTCCTAATGTGCAGGGTCTCTTTTCAGAGTCCTCATGGTGAGCAGCTGTCCACCATGTCTGTTCGCCCCCAAAACAGCCCCAGGGCTGCTGAGGAGACAAGAGACAAACCCATGTGAGACTCCTGGAAGGCTGGAGTGAGGTACCTGGAAGGGGTGCCGCTGCTGAGGACAGTGCTTCTCAGCGCCGGAGTTCCAGAGCGTCAGCTCTGTCCTCAGACACACTGTCCAGGATCCAACATCCTCACCTCGGCCACCACTGTCACCCTGGGGCGTCCGCAGCCATCTCTCTCCCGAACTACTGGCAGTGTTCTCAGCACGGCAGCCACAGTGACATTCCTAAAGTGTAGGTCAGAAAGTGACGCTCCTGTTAAAAGTCCTGCATGGACGTCCCATTCCACCAGAGTAAAAGCCCAAGGGCTTTATAGCCGCCCACAAGGCCCACCATGAACTGAAACTCCTCCCACCTTTCCGCATCTCCCTCACTCCACTCCAGCCACACTGGTCTCTTTGCTGTTCCTCTAACTCCCCACATATGCTGTGACCCCAGGGCCTTTGCGCTGCTGTTTCCAATGCCGAGAATGCTCTTCCCCCACAGATATCCTCATGGATCTCTCCCACCCTCTTCAAATCTTTGTCAAGTGTCACTTCCGCGAGGCCATGGCTAACATCCCTTTGAAAACTGCAACATCTTCCACACCCCTTGCCCCCCTCGCCTCCCCCCAGTCTCCTCACTTGGCCTTCTTGTTTCTTCAAATAGCCATGTTCACTTTCTAACTGCTTTATTTTGCTTATTTCTTCCCCCTTCTGGAATGAAAGCTCTACCAAGGCAGAAATCTTGTCTGTTTAGTTCTCCACTGTATTCCCAGCACCCAGCACAGGGCCAAGCACAGAACTGGTGATCGCTACATAGTTACCAAATAACTGAAAGAATGCACACCTTGGACACCTGCCCCCGCCCTCAGTCCGCAGAGCCGAGGCAAGGAAACCCCACTGGTGACTTTGCATCCTCCTCAGAGGACAAGGTGGCTGGCATCCGAGCTGGCAGCAGTCCTTGCCAGGCCCAGTTCAACTCCACAGACATTTATGGAGCCCCTGGGCAGGTGTCGTGCGGGCCTGAGACTGACGACTCTTCGCGCACCTCATCTGGCTGGGGGCAAGGCTGCCAGGGGCAGAGGGGGGCCTACTGAGGGGGGCAGGCCAGCCCAGGCCCAGAGGGATCCACTTGAAACCTGAGATGGCAGGACAAGCTCGGGCAGGCCTCCCCCTCACACCCGCCTCACACCAGGCCCACTGGTCCGGTCTGGCGGGTGACCTTCCTCAGGGTCGCTGCCCCTTTTAGGCCCCATTCCCATCCGCCCCTTCGCAGTTTCTTTCGACCCCCCACACCCCATCCCGCCAGACCCCCACCCCTCACCCTGGCCCTTCCTCACCTGCCCGCACCACTGCCGCTCCCCCCACCCCTTCCACCTCGGGTCTCGACCCCAGCCCCCGCCCCATTCCAGACCCCCCTCCCGGCCTCCCTCCCCTGCCCGGCCTCCGCCGCACCTTGCCCTCGCCCCCCCGCCGCGCCCGGCCCCGGCCCCCCGCCCCGGCCCCCGCCCGGCTGCCGCTCCGGCCCTGGCCGGCAGGGGCCGCTCCTCGCGGCGCCCGGGGCCCCGCCGCCGCCCGCCGCCGCCGCCGCCGCCCGCCTCCCCGCCCCTTCCCCAGCCGGCGCTCCCGTTACGCCGCGGAGCCGGGAGCCGGAGCCCGCGCCCGCGGCGGCAGCGGGAGGCGGCGGCGGGGGCGCCCGGGCGGCGGCGGCGGCGGCGGCGGGGCCTGCGGGGCCTGCGGGCGGGCGGGCCGGGCCCGGCCAGGCCGCGATGGCGACCAGGAAGGCGGGCTCGCGGCTCGAGACGGAGATCGAGCGCTGCCGCTCCGAGTGCCAGTGGGAGCGGATCCCCGAGCTCGTCAAGCAGCTGTCGGCCAAGCTCATCGCCAACGGTAGGCGCCGGGCGCGCCGGCCTGGGCTGCCGGGGGCGCCGGGCTCTCCGCCCGGCCGGGCCGGGCCGGGCCCCGGAGGCGCGGCGGGGCGCGGGCAGGGGCGCGGCCGGGATCGCGGGCGCCGCGCCGGCGAGGTGCGCGGGGCCGGGGCCTGGGCAGCCCGGGGTCCCGGGCGTCACGCGGTGGGGGCGTCCGGCGGGCGGGGGCCGTGCTCCGCGTCCCCGAGTTCCGGCGTGCAGGCGGGCTCCTGTGGGGTCCGCGCGTCGGGGGGCTCCAGGAACCGGCTGCCCGACCGGGGTCCCAGGGGCCAGGGCGGCCTTCGGGTCGTAAGAAGTTGGAGAGGATGGGGGAGGGTGCTCCCTGGGCACGGCCCGTGCAGCGTGCAGGGGATTACAGGGTGTGCGTATGCCGTACCCAGGGGGGTGTCGAACAGAGACCCCTGGGAAATAGGGTTTGTAAACACGTGACGTTCAAGGGGCTCCAGGGGGGATCTCAGACTTGGGGTGTGTGTAGGGGGTGGCGGTGGAAGGCGGATGAGATGTGTGTCCTGGGGTTCAGAGACTAGGATGTCAAAGCTGTGGACCTAGGGAGGTCGGGTTTGGGGAAGTAGAGTGAAGAGAGTCAGAGAGAGAATACTGTAGAGAGAGGTGGGAATGTTGTCGAAGAATGGGGTTGGATGGGCAAGGGGCTTGGTGCCCGGAGGAGGAAGGGGTCTGAGGGAGCCACTGAGTAGGAGTCTGGTGTTTCGAGTTAGTCTATGGCCCCGTTGGCTGAATTGGTTCTTGTACCCAATCGAATCAAAATTGCATCCCAAATCCCATTTCAGGGCGCAGTTCCACGTGGCCTTATTTGTTTTGGAAGCAAGTATCGCTAATATTTGCTGGTCTTTTAGTACCCGCCAAAAACCCCGGCACCAGTAGACTGGTGAGAGGGCAGAGGTTTCGTGTTATTTCATCCCTGGCAGCCTGAGGCTCTGTGAGTAAATGTTGGCTGAACAAATGAATGAAAGAATGAATGAATGAATGGTACTGCTCTAAGAAAGGACCTCACAGTATTTTCAACCCTCTAACCTCAGACTACCCAGAAATGGAGAAGGATGTCACGTGTCTTCTTCAAGAATGGTTTATGATTGCGCCTTTTACGGTATTAGTGACTTGAAATAAGAACTTGGATTTGCACACTCTCAACTGGGGTGCCCTGCTTTGGGCAGATCTTTTCTGGGTGGACGCAGGTGCCATGACTGTCCCAGGGGCGCGGAGGAAGCCTAGACCTACCTGGGCTCAGCTTGGTGGAAAGTGTTGACTCTTCTCTAAGCCCTCATTTGACAAAAAACGGTGTTTGGTCCCATGGGCCGCAATGGCAGTTTTGACCTTGCCCTTCCTGTAAGGTTCATCGGCTTCTCCTGCTTCTCCTCTCCTGACCTGCAGCAAGGTCTCATTTCTTCTTGGAGTTGGACAGCCTGGGTCTATTTTGTCACTTCCCAGCTGGGTAGGCATAAAATACCTTCAGGGCAGGTTGATGTTAGGGTTACATGGGTTCATCTGTGAGCCCCCCTGGTTCTCTCCTTCAGAACCTACTTGTTTCCTGCTTTGTTTACTCACTATTTCCGCCAATATTTGCATGTCCGCCTGTGCCAGGAATGGAACAGAAGTGAACAGCACTGGCCAAGCTCCTACCCTCATGTACTTAAACTCTCCTGAGGAGACAGGATAGCCGGCTATCAATAAATCAATAAATAGGTTAGCTTCAGATACTGAGAGGTGATTTACTGATAACAGAAGAGGTGAGAGTGATGAGTGGGGGAGGGGCAACTCAAACTGTGGTGGTCTCTGGAATATGAGGGTAGATGGGCTTTTGGTGGCATGGGCCCATCCTTCTTACCTTCATGGCCCCCCAAGGCTTGGCTCCCTTCTCAGGGGCTGGTCCCTGGGGCCTGAGCCTCAGTCATTATGGGGCTTTTGGGGGAGGGGGTTGTGTGGGGCACTTGGTCCATGGGTCTGTGTGCATGTTTGGTTTTGGGAGGGTCATGAGAGGTAGATTTCTGCCTCAGAATCCACATAGTTTGTAAGCAGTCCTTGATGGCAGAAGTCACCCAGACTTGAAAAGGTCAAAGAGACTGCTCAGGAACATAAACATATACAGCAAGGAAAAAGATGAAACAAAACCAGAGTTAATGTGGCTCTTCTTTAGGGTTCAGAGAACCGTTGAAAGAGAGTCCTTCCCTTCCTTTGGTTGCTGGGGACTTCCTTAGGCTGGCGGTGGGACTTCCTCCTGCCTGTGAGGGCACCAGCTCCCCCTTAGATCCTTTTGGGTGCCCTGGACCTCAAGTTCTGGGCGGATTTGGCAAAATCCTTAGGCTAAAGCATTTGGTGCTTGGAATAAGGAAAGTGAGTTCATGTCATGTTTGTCATAGTAAGACAGTTTGAAGGCAGCCCCAGGCAGAGCAGAACACAGTCTTTGGAACGAGGCAGACCGGTACCTGAGCCTAACCCTATATCCTTGGCCAAATCACTTGACCACCCAGAGCCTCAGTCTCGTCACCTTAGAAGGGGAGTAAAAGACTTAGTTTGCAGGAGTTGTTACGAGGATCACAGGAACTAATGACTCCTAGGGCTACTCACGGAGTCTGATATCTTAATATGTAGGCCCTTCATTCATTCATTCATTCATTCGTTTGTTTGTTCACTTGTTCATTCATCCTTTCCATAAATATCGAGTACTTGCTACATGCTGATCTCTGTTTTAGACGCTGGGGATATGCCAGTGAATGAAACAGACAAAAATGACAAATGTCCCTGCCTTTATGAAGTCCACATTCTAGTGGGGAAGGGGCAAGGGGATGTAAACAAAAATCACTAAGTAAAATTTGCAGATTGCCAGATGGCGGTAAGTGGTATCAGAGGAGGCTCAAGAGGGGAGGAGGGGGCTCAAGAGGGGAAGAGGCAGCAGTGCTTCGGGAGAGGGGTGGTTGGGGAGCACAGAGGATACTACTGTGTGGCCAGGGAGGGCCTCACCGGGAAGGCAGCATTTGAGATAGGACCCAAGGCCGTGGCGAAGCATGTTCCAGGGAGGGGACATCAAGGGCAGAGAGGCCTGATGAGGGCAGAGGGGTGGGGTGGGGGGGCAGATCACCTGAGGCCTTGGAGGTCATGGTTAAGGCTTTGGCTTCTCTCTGAATGAGGTGGGAGCCAAGGGAGGGTTCTGAGTAGAGGATCCTACTCAGCGGCTTTCGCTTCTGGGACGGGAGCGTGGCCGCCCCTCCCAGCGAGGGCTTGAAATAGTAGACACTTTCAGAGCACGCTGCTCCAGCCTGACTCCTTTGAGATAAATTGGTTTAGACATTTTGCCAAGAGGTGGATAAGGAAGAAGAGGCCAAATGCCAAGCTGAAAACAGACCCCAGAAATCCATTTTCTGCCTCCTGCCCCACTGTGCGTACCATTTTAATCACTCCATCTCAACAACGCAAAATGTGCGGCAGTGATAGGCCAGACCCCTGTGAGTTCCAGCACGACAGTGACCAGTGACCGCATCCGTTAAGTGGGGGGGAGGGGGGGAGCGGCGGGGTGAGGTGGGAGAAAATTCGGCTCAAGTCTAGGTTCCTGCTGCCAACTAGCCCCTTGGGCATCGTGTGGGAGCGTGTGAGGAACCCAGACTCTCAGGCCCCACCCCAGACCCGCAAGGTTGGGACCTGCATCTTAACAAGCAAGGTATCCGGGGGATTTGCGGGCACAGGGAATTCTGAGGTGCCCTGGCCTGGAGCTGAGGTGGCAGCTGAGGGGATGAGGGCGTAAAGATGCAGAACAGCACATCAGCTCCCTGTTGCCTCGTAGGTCAGTCGTGGCCCTAGGAGGGCAGTCCCAGCTGCTTTTCTCTCTCCAGAATGTCACCTTTAGCCTCCCCATGGGGAGGTTCACTGCTGCCCTGTGACAAAGTACGGGGGTCTGGCACCTGGGCTTCAATCCAGACTCTCCCTGTAGCTGACTGGGGGACCCTGAGCCAGGTAGTTAATCCCGCAGAGCCTGTGTTTCTTCCTCGGTGTGATAGGGTTAACAGTCCTGCTCCCCTAGGCTGGCGGTGAGGAAGAAATGGGGTGAGAAAGGCAAACCTGGCTACATGCAAAACGCCGCCCGTTTACTCTCTCCACTGACACGGTACAACCCTGGACGTGGCACAGCACGCTGTGCCATCCCCTGGCTGGGAAGAAGAATGGGACGCCTAGAAATGACACACCTGCGACTCTCGCGTATTTCAGTAACAAAAAAGAGGCATTTTGGAGCCTGCCGCCAGCCCCAACAGACAGCCACCCCCTTTCTGAGGCCGTGTCTGTTTTTCCTTCCCTTCCCTTGTCTGTTCAGCTTCTTAGGTGAGCTCAGTTACTGAGCTTACCTACAACAATTAGGCCCCAAATGGTGGTTTCTCCTTTAAGAGGTCCTCACCGTTCTGATTAGGTGTGATTTTGAGACATCTTAATTACCTGTTGGTGATGGGCAGGTAGGGAAATGGTGCCTGAAACAAAGAATATTTCTGGTGCAGAGTTTGGTTCAAAATGTATGTAGACCACTGAGTGGGAGGGAAGTTCTTGCATTTGCCAATAGCTGATATTCCTGATGGTGTTGGTGCCGCCAGCGTGGTGGCTTCCCCCTTGGGAGCTGGGCTGAGTTCCTGGACAGCCCCCCTGGTCTCAGGCCTCTGGAGCCCTCCCTTCCGGTCCAGGGGCTTCTTTGGAAACAAGGCTGAGGTTTAACCAAGAGTCAGCTATGGGGCGAGAAGGTGGCACCGTTGTTTGTGGAATGGCTCCTTTGGAGGCTCCCAGGATACTGCAGACTCCTGGGAGTCACACTGTTCCCAGACCGTGGGGAAGGACATGAGTGAGACCTTGATGACACTCCATCCTGGCCTTCCCAGGGCATCCGTCCTGCTTTCACGTACTCTCTCCTGATGTCTGTCCTCTGAAGGACACGCCTTTATGATAGACCATATGTCCTGATTTTTGGATTCAAAGGTTCACGTATTTGACAATAATGCGTTGAGAGCTCTGAGCTAAGCACTGGGGCTCATGGTTGCTGTAGTGAGGGCAGAAGGACCATGACCTCGTGGTTGCACACAGTGGGGCTGGGACTGCTCAGCTTCTCCCTGGCCTCCGGCTTGGAGGGATTTCAGGCTCTGAGGATTCCTGACCTTGATCTGCTTGGTAAGCCAGCCTTTCCAGGGTGTCCTCCCGTTACCTGGGCTCACCCCCATCCCCCACCTCCCCCTGTGGCTGGTTTGGCCTCTTGGACCCTCACACTCACTTTGGGCACTGTCTTTCCCCCTGTGCTCATGCTATTGCTCTGAAGTCGTCTCTGCAGTCAGAAGCCTATCCATCTGTCAAGGTCTGGTTCAAGTTCCTCCCAGCTGTCCTCCCTTTACAGAAAAGGATTTGCTTCAGAGAAGACAGCCATGCAATGTTAGAACCAGATGGGGCCTGAGAGATCCCACTGTATAGCAGTTTTCAAACTGTGTGGCTGAGGAACCCCTCCGGGAACTCGCTCCAGGGGCCTGGTGGCCAGGTGGGCAGGCCTCATGCACCGGAGCAGCGATACTTTTCCCTAAAGTTTCCTTTGAAAGAAGAGCTAGTATGCTTTTAAAAACATATTTGAAAGCCACTGATCTAGTCTTTAGTCCCCATTTTACAGATGAGAAAACAGGCTCACAACCGTGTCTTCTGTAAAGCCACCAGCTGGCAAGTGGCAGAAGAGAGCTGAGTGGGTCAGAGCTCTGGCTTACAGGTTCAGTTGCTTGGTTCAAAGTGAGGTCGTGCGCCTTTCCAACTAAGAGCATTATTTCCCACGTGCGAAGTGGTGATACCCATTCAGCATCCCTTTTCCGAAACCCTTGGTGCCAGATGTGTTTAAGAATGCAGAATTTTCCAGAACATGGTACATATACTGGCCAGTACGTGACACTCTCGGCGGGTCCAGGGGCAGCACTTCATAATAAAACATGTCACTCTTTCTGTATCACAGCACGCGAGCAGTCACTGCAAAGGGATAAATAGATTATAAATAGCCTTGTGTTGGTTCAGTTGAGGTCTTGCTGCCCAGTAAGTTAACAACAACAAAGCCAGCTGTTGGTTTTTAGAGAGTTCTAGATTTTAGAAATTATAGGTAGGGGATTATGAACCTGTAATAATAGTGCCAACCTTATAGGGTAGTTGTAAGGCCCAACTTTGAAGAAACAAAACACAAAAACCTGCACCTTTAAGGACTTAGGGCACCTGCACTGAATGGGCCCTCAGCAGGTATCTGCTGCTGCGTGGTGTTGGTGGGGGGTTTATTGTCTCCCATCCCCCAGTCCCGGGCTATTTCTCCTCCCCCATGTGGCCTCTCCTGGCACGTGCCTTGTCTCCTCACCCAGGCGGTCAGCTTCTAGGGGGGGGCAGAGGGCTGTGGTTCTGCTGGGATGACCCGGCAGCCCATAGCATGTACTGGTGTGCTGTGCTGTGAACTGGGCCCGGACTTCCGCGAGCGGAGGCCTCTGAGCAATTGGAACAGGTGGCAGGAGCGGCCCGTCTCTGGACTTGCTTGTATGTGGGGTCACAAACGCCTTGTTGAAGCCACACTGAATTGGGCTTGGTCCTTACTTGCTGCCCAAGGCACTCCCGCAGGTACACCTCCTCGCTCGCTCGGGGCACCCCCAGCCACCCCGCCAGCCTTGCACTGGGCACGCCAGCAGGAACAGCTTCCACCTCTGATGTACGCTGACCTCACTTGGGTAGATTCCTGCCCTGCTGGGTGACCTCATGCTTGGCGGGTGGCAGAGGGTTGCAGGGCTGTCTGTGAAAGCCAGGGTTTCCCATCTGAGAAGCCAAGAAAAGGGAAGAGGGTTTCTGAGACCTCTCAAAACTGTCTCGGTCAACTACCAAGACAAGAAGGAGCAAGCGTTGGGCAGATAGGTCAGATGAACGCCACGTAACATAGAGACAGCAGCCGCAAGCCACAGGAAACCTAATAGCGTGTGTCTCTACAGCGCCTGCCCCTGTTGATCAAGCGCGGTGGAGGTGGACATCCCAGAGCTAGGCAGAGCACATGGCTCGTGGTCCTTTCGGATGCTTGCTAGACCCGGAGTCAGAATCTCCATGCATTTGCCCTCTGAGTGACCTTGTGCACCTCACTTGATTCTTGGAAACTTTAGTTTTCCTTTCTTGAGCTTTTGCTGTGCGCCATTTTCTGGGCATCACAACAACCGCATGAGGCACGGGATCGGGGGTCGTACTTTTCATTCGGGGATAAGTAGACCGATGTTTGGAGATGTTCATTGAGCTGGTTTCTAACCCACTTCTCCCTCTAGTTCCGTTCTTCTTTATACCAACAACTTGTTTTTTAAACTTGCCGGATCAAAGAATCACCAGGTTGGCTTGTTGGGCCACATTCCTAGTGATTCTGACGATGTGGCAGGTCTGGGGCAGGGCTCCAGGGTGACGCCAATGCTGCTGGTCCGTGGACCCACTCTGAGTAGTACTGAACTAAGGGAGCCTGGCCATCATGGGTTCCCAGGGCTCTCTGGTGGAGTGGTGATTTCCCATGGTCCAAGGTGGGGGCTGGACATCTGCATTTTTTTTTTTTTTTAATATAGAAAGATCTAGATACTCAGCCCTTTACAGGGAGGAGTAAGCAGGCAGGGTGACAATGACAGCAGTGATAGCAGAGCTGTGCAGGAGGGGTTGGGGTGGGGTCCTGTTGTACTGACTTGTGGCTGAGGCCCAAAGCTGAATGGCAGTCGCTGTTAGCTGGGTCCCAGAGCTAGTCAGTGAGGACCTAGGGCCTCACCCCAGGTCTGACACACTCCCCAGCCCTCCTCTTTCAGCCTTTCATTCTGCACTTAAAAAAATTTTTTTTTTAATGTTAGATTTATTTTTGAGAGAGAGAGACACACACAGAATCCGAAGCAGGCTCCAGGCTCTGAGCTGTCAGCCCAGAGGCCGACGCAGGGCTTGAACCCACGAACCGTGAGATCATGACCTGAGTTGAAGTCGGACGCTTAACCAACTGACTCACCCAGGCGCCCCTCATTTTGCACTTTAATGAGCCGGGATAGATGTGGGGGTGCCGTGATGTGTACTGGGGACGCAACAATGAATGTGACCGCTGGGTTGTCAGCCCCACGAGGGCAGGGCTGTTTTGCTCTTTTGTTCTTTGCTCTATCTCAAGCACCAATAACATGTCTGACACACAGTAGGTACTCAGTTGTTCAATGAACACCTCGGCCGCTGCCCTTGAGGAGTTAACTCGGATTCATTTCCACCTCAAACACCTACTGAGTACGTACTGGGTGCTAGCCGCTGCCTGAGGGCCTGGGGTACAGGGATCATTAGGACCACCCTGTGCTCTAGCCCACGCCACCTGCCACACGTGCTCCGTGCTGGGAGTGGGAGAGGACGAGGGCTGAGGAGGTCCTGGGGAGGGAGCGTCCACCTGAGGCGCTAAGACTCTTGGTGTCGTCCCTCATGTGATAGATGGCCCTGCCCACCTGGGGCTCTGGGTGAGTTCTGGCTGATGGACTGCTGTTCAGGCTGACTGAATGCCCATGACCTTCTCTTCCTGGGTCTCCCGTGCAACTGTAGGGTTGATGCTTGCTGAGTGGCCTTTCCCAGGGAGGGCTTCCGGGTCTCTCTGCGGCCTCTCCTTGTCCCTCCAATCTCTTCACCTGTGGGCTGGCTCAGCCCCTTTGCTGTGAGGCCTGCCTCCCTTGAGTACTGCCTTCTCTGGCCCTTGCAGGTTCTAAGTCTAAAAAGTAGTGTTTTTTTCTCAGGTAAGGGGTGTTGAGTCGGTGAGGTGGTATTGCTAGGATGCTGAGCATGGGGACCAGCAGCAAATGCCTTTCTCTGGCCCCCCAGGCCAAGGGAGTCCACCCTCCACTGAGCCTTGGGCCTGGAGGCCCGGGAAAGTAGGTCCCTCAGGCCCCTTGCAGCTGCCCCGTGGCCTGGGTCGCCTCCTTCCTACCTCTGCCCCACCGCACACGCCAGTTTTGGCGTCTCCTTCTGTCTGGACTCTCACTTGGAGAAATCCTACCTCACTTGGAGAAATTCCCGAAACCCCAGCTCAGATCTCACTGACTTCTGACAGTCTTCCTAGTGTCCTGGTGGTCTTTCCACCCCACCGTGCGGGGACCTGATGGTCCCAGACTGTACTCTTTGAGAGCAGGGACAGGATTAGGGCTTTGGATCTTCAAGAGATGCTTGCTGGCTCTGTGTGGGTATGCATTTAACTTGTCTGTGTGGAGCCGGCTTCCTGAGAGAGCCATTTCCATGCCTTCTGGGCCGGCCTGATAACATCCCCCTGCCCTGTTAGAGTCATTTCCTGCCCTGCTGAGCCCTGGGGACAGGCCAAACCAACTCCAAGATCATGACTTTCAAGTTACCTTTTCTCTTCTTAGACTAGGTTTTTCTAGGGGAAGTGTGTGTGTGTGTGTGTGTGTGTGTGTGTGTGTGTGTGTTAAACCAGTATACTTATCTATTCTGCCAGCCCAGCGGAAGTATTGTCTTCTGTTTCCACATTTTTCTCTCTCATCCTGTCCTTCCAGCTTCTGCATTGTGCGTGAACACGGGGAGAAGGCTTTGGCATGAAGCCTGGAGTCCCAGCTACCAAGATTTTCCCAGAATGTCCCTTTCTGCCAAGTTCTTTGAGCTCCTTAATCTTTGACTTATGGCATCTTTGCCTTTCAGTCAAGATCCAAATGGCCAGGTCCTCCGAACCGGGTCACAATTTAAGCAAAGGTAGTGGAAGGGGAAGAACGGCAGCCCTGAGGTAGACATGGGAAGGCCTGGGTCTCGGTCAACAGTCATACCCTAGCTATGTGCCAGGGACGCCTGCGGGGAGCTGAGGTACTTGATTAGGTGCTGTCCGTGAAGGGGAGACCTGGAGATCGACTCATTCCTTTTCAGAAGTATTTACAGAACACCCACCATGGCCGAGTCTTGGAGACAGACAGGGCAAGAAGGGGAGTGACCGTGTCTTGGAGACAGACAGGACGTGAAGGGGGAGAGTGACAGGGCAGAGGTCAGAGCCAAGGTGGTGAGGTACAAGGATTTTGGCTTTCACTTCGGGTGAAAGGGGAGCCCCTGGAGGGTTTTGAGGGGCCGGGTGACACGACCTTCTCTTCCCTGCCCTGCTGCTTGGCCCTACCCTGGTTGAGCCCAGCTCCCTGGCTGCCCGTGGGTGCTGCATTTTGCGGGGGGGAAACCTTGCTGGTCATTTGAGCTTGATGACCAGTGACCTCAGAGGCACTGCCATGCTTCTGGCACGTTTGTATCCCTGCTTTCACACATTCTTTGCCCTTCTCAGGCCTTTTATCTGGATGCCATCCTCTCCTACCTCGTGACCTTGCCTCAAACTTTAATGAGGAAATAGAGGCAGTTAGGAAACCCCCTTGTTTCCCACCACCGAGTCTGCCCGCTTTCCCTCCTGTCACTGTGTGGAGGCTCCGGCTCCTTTCAAGGCCTGCACCCCCTTCACCTCTGCTCAGAATCCCTCTCTCGGAGCCTCCTCAGGACCTCGGGGCTGCTGGCGCTTCTCTCCTCTGGATCAATTCTCTGTCTCTGTGTGATTCCTGGATCATTCCCTTGAGGATTCACAGACACCTGAGACTCTCCGGTAAAAACCTTCCTTAGCCCCACGTCTCTGTCTGCTCACTGCCCGCCTCTCTTCGAGGAGCCCTCTCCTCAGCCCGCTCCACGGAGCTTGAATCCCCTCCGAGACTCCTCATGTCAAGGTCACCCTCTCATGTGGTCTCCCTGTTGCCAAATCCAATGGTAATGTTTGTGCTCTTATCTTCTTCCATATTCCAGCTACCTTTAACCCACTTGGCCACTCCCTCCGTCTGGAAACTTCTAATCTCTGTTTCTGTAAGAGACAGTCCTGGTTTCTTTAACTTGGTCTTTCCACTCACCCTCCTCCAGCTTTGACGCCGACCTCCATCCACCGATCTGATTTCTCTACTTGGCTATCAAATGTTAATTTAAGTTCGTCGAAACAGAACTCTTTGTTTTTATTCCTCCTCACCTCAGTAAATGGCAAAATGGTACCGCTGTCCACTCCACTGTGCAGTCTCAAACCTGAGATTGCAGAATTTATCTTTAATGCCTTTCCATTCCTCATCCCTCGTGCATCGGTTTCCTGTTGCTGCCGTAACTAATTATTACACGTTGACTGGCTGAAAACAATGCAGCTGTGTTATCTGGCAGCTCTGGAGGCCACAGGTTGGAAATGGGTCTCATTTAGGCGAAACTCAAGTGTCAACAGGGCTGGGTCCCTTCTGGAGGCTCTCGGGAGGAATCCATGCCCTGTCTTCCTGGCCTCCGCGGCTGCCCCCATTCCGTGGCTCGTGGCCCCTCCTCCGCCTTTAGAGCCAGCAGTTAGCTTCCTCTGTGACTGTATCTGCTTTCACCACCATCCCCTCCTCTGACCCGCCTCCTTCCCTCTTGCAGGACTCAGTGGTGCCCACCCAGGTAATCCGGAATAATCCCATCTCGAGGTCATTAACTTAATCAGAGTCCCTTTTGCCATGTAAGGTGACATATGCACAGGTCCCAGCAATTAGGACACAGTCATCTCTGGGTTGGGGGAGGGGCGGGGGGTATTATTCTGTGTGTCACACCTCCAGTCCAACCCATTCATAAATCTTGTTTATTTTACCTCCAAATCGTGTCTTCCCTCTGCCTGTCTCTCCCTCTCTGCATTATTTCTCACCTCTGCCCCCTTGTCCTGCCATCCGTCACCCCCTCACCAGGCTCCGGCAGTGACCTTCCGACCAGCCCTGCCCTTGCCCCGCCCTCTCCAGCCCCAGGTTCATTCTCCACACGGCAGACGGGGGAGGGGGGGTCGTCACAAAACCTAAACCAGACCCCTCCACGCCCTGCTTGCACACTCCCCGCCCCCTTCCAGGGGCTTCCAGGAGCTCTGAGAGGGAAAGCCTTCCTCCTGAGCACGGTCTGCCACAGTGTGTCCACGGCTGCCCTTACCCGCCTCTCTGACTGCCGTGCTCCCATCCGTCCCCGCCGCTCCAGCCACACGGCCTTCTTGCTGTTCCTCAAACATGCCAGCTGTGTTCCTGCCCCAGGGCCCTTCCGTGGGCTGCGCCAGTGCTCTTCCCTCAGATCTCTGCGTGGCTCGCCCAGTCTCGGGTAGCCCCCCAGTCACGTGCTGTCACGCCACCCTGTTGTAACTCTCTGCACATCTCTTACCACTACCTGGCCTCCTCCTGGTTTGTCTCCCCTTCTGGAAGGTGCGCACCGCGAGGCCAGAGACCCTGGTGCCTCACCCACGGCTGTACGTGCCAGGTGCTGGCAGGGGCTATGTTAAGTGCTGGTTGGTGGGTCATGTGTGCAGCTCTGAGGAGGTCAGGCCAAGGGCGCAGGAAAGCGTCTCCAAGGTGACCCTGGACTGCAGCTCACGCAATGCCTGGGCTTTGGCAGGAGAAGGGAGGGAGGTACAGGCTGTCCAGGCACCCCCAGGTGAGACAGATTGCCACAGCCTCGGAAGGATGCGGGGGACCTGGAGAGCGTGCACGGGGGAGGCTGGTGGCCCAGGGAGAGCGGGCGATGAGCTCCATGTATCAACTGCAGACTCAGACCTCCCTCACCTGGGTCTGAGACCACGGGCCAGGTCCTGCGAAGCCCCTGTGGGTGACCAGGTTACGCGCTCCAGAGTCAGAGCACACTGCGACACGGGCCATCTTCTTTTCTTTCTTGATCATTATTACTATTTTATTGGTTTCAAGAGAATTTAGTGATTCATCACACGTTACACCCAGTGCTCATCCCGACAAATGCCCTCCTTAGTGCCCATCACCCATCCAGTCCCCCCACCCTGGCCTCCCTCCCGTCTTTTCTTTTTTGTTAAAAAAATTTTTTTTAACATTTATTTATTTTTGAGGGACAGAGAGACAGAGCGCGAGTGGGGAAGGGGCAGAGAGAGAGGGAAACACAAAATCCAAAGCAGGCTCCAGGCTCTGAGCTGTCAGCACGGGGGGCTCGAACCCACGAACCGTGAGATCATGACCTGAGCTGAAGTTGGACGCTTAACCCACTTGAGCCACCCAGGCGCCCCTTCCCTCTTTTCTTGTTAAATTAACTAGTTAATGTTTTGTGCAGGCAATGAATGTACATGGTAATAAAAATCAAATGGTACAAGAGGGAAACGTTAACTCCCTTCCTCCATCATCTCTGTGTCCTCTTGCTCCTGTCCACAGACGGAGCCCCTCTCGGGACTTTGCTGGGGGTCCTTTCAGAAATAGTCAGCATATCTTTGTGTATATAAGAAAGTGTGTTGTTGGTTTTGGTTTTTACACACAGTAGTAACACACTGCACACCCTATTTTGTATCTCTCTCTGACAGCATTATGCTGTGTAACAAAACATCCCCAAACTTGGTGCCTTAAAACAGCCACCTTTTATTATTGTTCACCCTTCTAGCTTGCCAGGGTAGCCAGGTGTGTGTCCGCTCCGTGATGTAGCTGCCCCTGTCTGGGCCCTGTCACGTGGCTGGGCCTGGCTGAGACGACACAGCTGTGTTCCCTGTGGCCTTCCTTAGGTCCAGGCCAGCCCGGCTGCGTTCTCAAGGTGGTCACAGAGAAGCAAGAGGAGAGCAGACACGAGGAAGTCCTTTCCCAGGCTTCTGTGTGTGTCACATGTGTCTGTGTCTGTTCCATCAGTCAGAGCAAGTCATGTGGCCAAGCCCACGGTCAGCGTGATCGGCCAGCAAGCACGCGGGTTTCGGGACGTATGAAGACCTGGGGCAGTTTGTGCAATCCGGGACTGCGGCACTGTGTGTAGACCCGTTTCCTTTGTGTAAGGGACACATTATGTCCCATCACGTGGGGTCCACCGCGATGAAGACTGCTCAGGTTGTTTTCTGTCCCGCGCTATTCCCAGCGGGGCTGTACACATAGAAACATCCCCATTTGTACCCCTAGGCGCTCAAGAGCTCACGTATGTATGGGATAAGTCACTAAACCTGGAATTTCTGGGTCAGATGGCGTAGGTACATAAATTGTTTTATAGATGTTGTTAACTGCCCTCTGTGGACACTCGTACTGATTCACGCTCCTGCCAACACTATCCAACAGCGTCTATTTTTCTGTCGCTTTGTGGTGGGGAGGGAATGACAGGTACTGTAGGTGCTGAGGTACCTGTGACTTACAAGAAACCAAGTAAATGAGGAGGCGAAATTCACTGAAGTCGTTCTGAGACCAAGAAATGGAGAAACTGGCTGTCTTCACAGTGTGACAAAGGAGATGCTGATAACCGGCTCCTACTTGAATAGGGGTTTGTTTTTCCTCTTGGATCAGAGCCATGGCAGGAACGGTTTGAATAGACCTAAATGCTTCTCTATTGACAAATCTGAGTTGTTGAGATTTTTTTGTATTGATATCAAGTACTCCCTGGAATAGAGTAGAAACCTTAAGCTTGTTTTTTCCCCATCTGATCAAATCTCTGGGTGTCAGCTGTTTATCCCATGAGGGAGAAGGCTGGGAGGAAGGGGCAGTCACCTTAAGTGGCAAAGGCCACACAGCGCCTCCCTCCTTGGGGGGATCAGGGAGGCCGAGGCCGCCTGGGCATTGAGCAGGGCCAGCCTCGAGGCTTATGGGATTGTGTGTTTGGAGATGAAGCTTGGCAGGAGAGTGCCCTGCCCGGGGCTAATGGCCCATATGCTTCTCTGTGAGGGTCCCCAGGGGTGGTCTGTGTTCAGCTTCAGGCTTTATCACTACGTAAGTCCCTGGGAAGCTGGTTTCTATGGACTCACTTAAACCCTGAAAAATACCCGTGGGAAAGGTGGAAACCAGCCCTGGGCACCCCTGAGTCCCTGCTCACTCTGGTCACCTGACGATCCTGGCAGGTGGAGCAAGAAAGGGACTTAGGAAGGGCCTGCTCAGCCCTGCAGCAGAAGGGTGAGGGGCTTGGCCAGGGTCACATGGCCGGTTGGGAGGGAAGCCGGGCCCGTTCTCGGGATGCTGACGTCCACACGGTTTGTGCCTGACACGCTGGGGTGACGGCGCAGGTAGACGGCCTGGGTTCAGAATTCCAGCTCCAGGACCGAGTGGCCCTGTGACCTTGGGCACGTTGCTTCCCCTCTTGTGCCTGGTTGCCCGTCCGTGAGATGGAGGTGATAATGGGGCCTAGTGAGGTTTGTAGGACTAACAGGGTGATGTCATGTTTTATCGCGCCGCACGGCATTTAGTAAGAACCCAGCATGGCTTGTCTAGTAATAAACATTACACAACATTCTGATCTTCCTACTAGATTGCAGGCCTCTTGAGCATAGGGATTGTGTCTCCTGGAGCTTTCTGACCTCCTACATCCAACATAACTATTCTGGGAAATAGCAAGTCCAAAGCGAATGGCAAGAACGGTAATAGTAACTCACACCTATTCAGTACCTGCTCTGTACTCTGTGCTTTACACACACGTTTAATCCTCGCGGTCGCCGGGTGAGGAAACTAAGGCTCAGAGAGGTGAAGTAAGTTGCCCAGTGCCACGCAGCTAAGTAAGCAACGGAGCGGGTATTAAGCCTGGGGCTGCCTGAGCCCGGAGCTCCGTCCTCCACGATGTACTCCTGGGCTTTTCCATCCTGGAAAGTGCGCGCCTGGCCCCACTGTGCAGTTCTGCTGCGCTGTCTGCAAGGTGGGATGGCCAGCTCTGCCCTAGCCTGTGCCTGGTGAGAGTGAGTAGGTGAGTGGGGAGAGATACTCAGATTTAAGTCTTTCATGAGGCGGAATCCTGATGGAAGGGTTCCCTGTTTTAGTGGTGCTGCCGGAAACTCTCAAGGCAATTCCGGAGCTCACCTCGTCTGCTGCCCACTTCTCAGGGGTCACTTTTCCCTGTTGTCCCACGTCCAAAGTTGTGAACATTGTTTTTTCGCCTATTTTGTCCTGCGTTTATGGTTATTTATTTTTTTCATTTGAGAGAGCGAGAGAGCGCATATTTGCACGCAGAGGAGGGCCGGAGGGAGAGAGAGAGAATCTTAAACAGGCTCCACACTCAAAGCAGAGCCTGACACGGGGCTCAATTCTGCGACCCTGGGATCATGACGTGAGCTGAAATCGAGTGGGGCGCTCAACTGACTGAGCCACCCAGGCACCCTGTGTTTGTGGTTATTTTATACAGGAGGGTAATTTGTTCCATCTTGGCTGGAAGCGAAAGTCTATTTTTAACTTTTTATCCTCCTTTATTTCATACTTAATTCTTTAATCCAGCTGGAATTAATTTTGTCTCAGGCCCCGAGGTGCCGTTTTTTCCCCTTGTGCCTCACTTTCCTAGCATGTAGCTGGGCACACTATGGGCAGTAACAGCTCGCTAGGTGACATTTGTGTCCTTTGTCACTCGTGGACTCTGAACTGGGGACCTGGAGGTCCTTGACAAGAGCAGGCGGCGCCGTGGAGTGTTGGTCAGGCCGCTGAGGATGGAGCCTTGCAGCCCCTGTAGACTTTCTCCAGCGTGAGTTCATAGCGTGTTTTTCAGATCTTTGCCCTCCTGGTTGGGAGAGTGAGTGGTAGGAAAGTCCCCTTTTTTGAGGAGAGAAAAGAAAACATAATTTGCCTGGGAGATTCACTGGAGCCTGAACAATTTTAACATTTCACAAATTATGTTGCAGCCACTATGTTAATTTCACATGTAAGCCCTCTGCTCAGAGTGCACGGCTCCTTCCGGAACTGAGGAGCTGATCCTTGCCCACCTGGCAGGAAACCCCAACTCTTCCCTCTTCCCCTCTCCGCCCTTCATGGTTCAGCTCTAACAAACTACTTGGAGTTCCCCAAACAAGGAGGCTGTGTCATGCCTTTGCACATTCTGTTCCTTCTGCTTGTAAACTCGTACCTGTTACCTTGTTGGTGAGGGCTTTGTCCCCCCTTCCTCCGGCTGTCCAGGCCAGTCCAGGACCGTGTGCGTCTCCAGTCCCGTCGTGCGGGGCTTCCGTGAGGGAAGGGACCGTGTCTCCTCATTCTGAGCAGAGCCTCTTCCTCTCAGCTGGACCTTTCCCAGGGCCCGTCCAGTCTTTCTAATAGAGCTGGGCTCTCTCCACAGCTTGGCAGCAAGACTCTGGTGTGCTCCTCCATTATCAGGAGATCAATACACTGAAAGTCTGTAAATCCTACAAAGCGCCAGGGTGGTAGTTTTATACTTCTCTTTATGTAGTCCTTTTAAAAAATATTTTTGCAAGCCTGGGGTTTACAACCAGTGACGACGCAGGAGAGGTGGCGTCGGGCCGTTCTACCAGAGCCCCCAGCTGGGTTCTGTGGATGCCCTTCAGAAATGAGTGACGCTGGGAATGCCTATTGATTGGTGAGCTGTTCTCAGATAGCCGTTCTCAACTGAAAGCCCGTTGTGTTTGGTGGTTGGGAGATCTAGTCAGGATAGCAGTTTGGCCACTGTAACTAAGGTCAGAGTGACAATGACTGTACGAGAGCCACGTAGAAGTTCATGTTTCTCTCTCGCACAGTAATTGATCAGAAGCGTTCTGGGGCTTGGTGGCAGTTCCTGGGTGCTGGAGACCGAGGTTCCTAATGCTGTGCTGCTCCGGGGTCTCAGTAGATGGCTTCCGTCTGGAGGATTAGAATGGATGCGCCATTTTCCATCGGCGCAGACTCACTCCAGCTGATGGGGTAGAGGGAAGGGGACCTGGAGGGTGAGCTCACTTCCTGTGGGGCCAGCAGAGAAGCTGCATACGACACTCTGCTCACATCCCACTGACCACAGCTTAGCATCTAGCTCCCAGGGAGCCCGGGAAGTAGTCTGTTCCTTGGCAGCTCTGTGCAGGGATAATACTCAGGGACTCTAATACTGAGGGAAACAGGGGAGAATGAATACTGGGGACAGGTGGCAGATTCTGCCACAGGCAGGACCAGACCTGACACTGGAGGGTGTAGTCCAAGTGCCTTGGCCTATCATTGAATTGCCGCACCATTTATTGAATCCCGACTCTGTGCCAGACATTGTGCTTGGTTGGCCCTGAGACTAAGAAACAGGTAACATGCGCATTCTTCCTTCAGACCTCTCATTACAATGTGGAAGGGGCAGACAGATAGGCAAATGCCTAGGCTGGGGGTGCTTGAGGTTCCTGGGGGCAGCTGAGGGTGCCTTGGGATAGGGCACGTGTGGGGAGAGATGAGGAGTCCCCGAAAGAGGAGTCGCTGTTTGTCAAGGAACGGTGGGTGGTGTTCTCCGCATTCCAAGTCATCCCAAAGGCATGGAGGAGGTTCACTGGGGCTGTGTGTGGAGAACTGGGCCGGGACCTGTTTTCCACGGGGACGGGGCTCAGTGGGGAGAGGGGAGCCGTTAGTCCCATGTTTTGCCCCCTGCTTGAGGCTCCATTCTTGCCTTCCTGCTCACCCACACCCTCTTCTCCGGCCACTTGGTCCAGTGGACTTTGCTTGCCTTTGCACCTTCCTTATGCTCTGCTGTTCCCTCAGCCTGGTTTGCCCTTCCCTGTGCTATTTGCCAGTCCATATCCTACTCATCCTGTAAGGGCTAGTTGAGAGGTGTGGCAGGCCACTGCATGTCCCTCCCTGAGAACAGAGTCTGTGGTCACAGCATCCTTCCCATTTTATACATGGAGACCGGTACTTCAAGAGGGTGAGCAATGTGCCCTGGTCCCACAACTAGAAAGAGGTGGCAGGCAGCAGAGGGCCCAATCTGCTGTCCTTTCTGCTTGCTGGCCTAGGGATTCTGCTGGGAACGGCCATTTCAGCAGCAGGGAGGTAATCGGAGTGGGGGGAATAGTGGGGAATAAGGCGGAGAGAGGAATTCAGGTGTACCGTGGGGCTTTCTTAAAATTGTCCCCCTGCCCCCCGAACACTGAGGTTAAATCCGTGGGCCACAGTCACAGCGTGACAAAGTGGGATTTACATGTATAACTCTGAGTCTCGCGTTATTTTAGCTTTTGGAAATTTAAAATATACGGGAAAGAAAGTCAGTATATATGAATAGTCTCACCCCTCCGAAATAGCCGCTGTTAACGTCCCAACATGTATGCTTCCAGTTTTTAAAGAAGACTCACAGTTTTTCCCAATATGAAGATAAAATGCTTCTGATACAACGAAGGTAAAATGATTCTGATTCTCAAGAACTACACAGTTAAAAAGTTCTCCCAAATCCCGTCATTCAGAAATGTTTATTGCTTATTCTTGAGAGATACTCATTCTAGACATGTTTTTAGGAAAACGGAATAAAGATAAGTCGGCCTACTTTTATAAACAGTGATCACATACTCCTTTCTGTCCAGCATCACCGCCATTAGCCACGGGCGGCTGCCCACCACTTGAAAGGTGGCTGATTCGAATTGAGATGTGCTGTATGTGCAAAGTACACATGAGATTTGGAAAGCTTTTTTAAAAAAAATTTCCATTTATTTATTTATTTATTTATTTATTTTAAGTAAGCTCTGTGCCCAGTGTGGGGCTCGAACTCATGCCCCAGAGATCAAGATTTGCATGCTCCACCACCTGAACCAGCCAGGCGCCCCTCGATTTGGAAAACTTAATGCAAAAAAAGAATGTAAAATATGCCAGTGGTAGTTAAAAAATATGGGTTGCTTGTTACGCTGATAATATTTTGCATATATTGAGTTAAAAGATATTATCAAAATTAATTTCACCTGTTTCTTTTTCCTTTTTTTTTTTTTTTTTACTATAGCTACTGCAGCTTTTAAAATAACATGTGACTTGTACACAGTTCTCTGGGGCAGCCATTCTCGATTTGAAAAATAAAGTATTCATAAGCACTAATGGGAAGAAAGAAACGAAAGTGAATCTCAGGGAATTGTTGAGCTCCAGATAAATGCTTCGGCGCGTGGCATCGCTTCCCAAAAGAGTTCAGTCAACTTTTGAAAAGACTGGAGTCATGTTTGTTTTTTTTCTTTTCTTGAAGCCTACAGTACTGGGTTTTGAAAGATGGTGCTCTGAAGTTCCCTCCAATTTTGATATATTGTCGTTTTTGCTCCGTGTTGGTTTAAAGCAGTCACAGTCTGTTCCGTAACTGTCATTCTTGTAGGCACCTAGTGTCCTGTATGTAAATGTGCAGACCCTCACTGTCACCTGAGTCCAGAGTTTCTTTATTAGCCAGATTTCATTCTCAACAGTGTCCACTTGGGCTACGCTTTGTGTCCCTGTACCCTTGCTTCGCTGTCTTCGGTTCAGGACACGGCTGTGGGTCTTGCCTGATCCTCCCCCTCATCTTGTGGGTGATTTTCTTTTTCTTCTTGGACGGCTAAAGAATTCTTGTGTTCAGTCACTTGACTTAGCCCTGATTTGGTGTTGCTCGGCTCATCCTAGGACCCTCGGTCTCCTCTCTAAGAGACTATTTTAGGCTTCTTGGTACACAGACAGAGGCACTGCTGAGAACTTTAGATTTGGCAGATCTGGGTCACTGACCAGAGGCCTTTGGAAGGCTCTTGTATCAGCTCGCAGCCTTCAGTGGACCTACCACTCGGAATCTCAGTGGGTCCTCTGTCGTTTTTTACTTGAGTTAATTTTAGATTACCTAAATAACCGGCAAATCTGTTCTCCTTTCTGGGACTGGAATGTTAAAACTAAAGTCCATTTTGGCCATTAACTGCAGTTCGGGTCCTCGCCACTCTGCACCCCGGTGGTAACCACAATCATGGATTTGAGCTGTATCCTTCCAGACCTGTTACGTCGCTCCTACACCTTGATACAATTGCATCCTGTCCCACGACAGCAGAAATAATGTCGTGTGCAGGCTGGTGTGTGAATTGTTCTGGGTTTATTCGGAACATCTAGGTGTGTGGATCCCAGAGCTACTTCTGGAGTGAGCTCTTCATTCGAATTAACAAGCCAGCACGGATGTTAACAAAATTACAACAATAAGTAGTGTACTCTTAGGGGTAAAACCTGCATCTAGACATTCCCAGCTGTCGGTGTCTGTGTAGCTTCGATTTTCAGGCAGAAACAGACAGACTACATGCACTCAGGTCATTTTGACACAAACTCGTTTTAAGAATCTGACTGTAGACGACATTCTGCCCTTATGAGGCCATAGAACACAAAAGAGCTCAGAGACTTGACTGTGTCGCTCTTGGAAAATACATAGTATTGTTTTATAAAGATCATGCTGAAAAATATCATAAGACAACTTTGTGTTTTCCTACCAAACTTGAGCTCTCTCTGTTAACATATGTCAGGTCTTTCTAGATTCAATCAATGTGTGACAAAAGAATGAGCTACCACCTGTCTGAGTACAAACTCTAGAACATTCTTCTTTTTTAATGTTTGTTTTCGAGAGAGAGAACATGAGTCGCGGAGGGGCAAGGGGGGAGGTGGACAGAGGATCTGAAGCAGGCTCTGCCATGATAGCGGCGAGCCCGATGAGGGGCTCAAGCCCATGAACCATGAGATGGTGACCTGAGCCGACCAAGCCACACAGGTGTCCCTGGAACATTCTTACCATTGAACAGAATTCACCATACGATGGTACCTCCTTGGACTCCATCTAAGGTTATGAGGCTCCAGAAGGGCCTCATGGAGGCATGGTACAAGGGTGTGGTGGTCCTGAAGTCCTTGGGGGGACTTCCCACTTAGCTTCTTGCTTTGTTCCCCGTAGATGACATGGCCGAGCTCCTCCTCGGGGAGGCGAAGCTGGAGCAGTACCTGAAGGAACACCCCCTGCGGCAGGGGGCCAGCCCCCGAGGCCCCAGGCCCCAGCTGACCGAGGTCCGCAAGCATCTGACCGCCGCCCTGGACCGGGGGAACCTGAAGGTACTGTGGGTCTCTGGGAGGCAGGGGGTGGAGGGGTGACGCTTGGCCCGCCCCCCTCTGGGCAGTGAGCAGTTACGAGGAGCTGAGCAGGTGGGGAGCACGTCTGCACACTGCCAAGGCCGCTGCGTGATTGCTCTGCCAGCCCCGCTGCGCGGGGGCTTGCGGCTCCGTAGGGCTTCTCTGGTGAGTCTTCGATGACACGTTATCACGACACATTATCCTGAAGCATCTTCCCCAGGTGCTTGGAATAAAGCTGCCGGATGCGGCCCAGAGCTCCACCTGACTCCTTGGCCCCTGTAGGGAAGAGAGAGGTTGATTAGGAGTGCCACTTACCGCACAGTTCCTGCCTGCCATCCGCATGTCCCGGACCGCTGTGGCCCAGAACTGTGTGGGGCCCCTACTGGTGACCGCAGGCCTGGTACCTTGGTGTGGGAGGGAGCCAGGATGGGCAGGATGGGCACTGCCCTCTGCCTGAGCAATGGCCTGCCCCTCACGGCACAGGAAACCTCAAGCGCTACCCTTCTTATCTGCCCACTGGTCTTATCTGCCTTCTGGTCTGTGCACCCAGCTCGCCCTCTCCCTCTCGCCACAGTCCTTTCTCGCTTCCTCTGAATCTCCTTTCATCTGGATTTCGCTCCCTCTCCTCCCTCCCCACCCGTTAGCTCGCTTACTGGGCTCTGCGTGCTCCCCAGCCCCAAAGGCTGGCTCTTACTGGTTTTGCAGGGCGCTCGCTGCCCACACCCAGCCCGTTTCCATCAGCATCTCTAGCTGCCCTTGTGCCGTTGGGCCACCCTCACCATTATCACAGCTCCAGAACTCTTCCATCATCCCAGTGAAACTGTACTCATTACCTTCTAACTCTCTGTTACCCCCTCTCCCCGCCCCTGGCAACCCTCATTCTGCTTTCTGTCTCTATGATTTCCACTGCTCCAGGTCCCTCATAGAAGCAAAATTGTATAGTATTTTTTTTATGACTCACTTATTTTATTAATATTATGTCCTCAAGGTCCATCCACGTCATAGCATGTGTTAGAATTTCCTTCCCTTTTAAGGCTGAATAATATTCCGCTGGATGTCTGTGCTGCCTTGTGTTTATCTGTCCGTCCGTCCGTCCATCTGTCAGTGAGCACTGAGGTTGCTTCTACCTTTCAGTGGTTTGAATAACACTGCTCTGAACATGGGTTTACAAATATCTCTTCAAGATCTTGCTTTCAAGTCTTTTGGGCATCTACCCAGAAGTGGGATTGCTGAATCATATGCTAATTCTATGTTTAATTTTTTTGAGGAACCTCCATACTGTTTTCCCCAGCAGCTGCACTATTTTACATTTTACATTCTCACCAACACCGAGTTCCAATTTCATAGCATCCTTGCCAGAGTTTTGTATTTCTGTGTGTGTGTGTGTGTGTGTGTGTTTTGTTTTTGGATAGTAGCCATCCTAATAGTTTTGAGGTGGTATCTCATTATGGTTTTGATTTGTATTTCCCTAATGATCAGTGACGTTGAGCATCTTTTCATTTGCCTATTGGCCATCTGTATGTCTTTGGAGAAATATCTATTCAAGTGCTTTGGTCGGTTTTTATTCAGGTTGGGTTTTTGTTGTTGTTGTTGAGTTGTATCTTTTGCTTTTAACCTGGATGATTTCTCTTTCCCTTGTCTTCACTGCCTATCTCAGAATCCTCCGGGACTTTACTTTCCTGTTTGTGTACATTCCCCCGCAAGAAACCATGTTCTCCGCAATGTTTTCCTCGACTTTACTTTCTGTGTCTGTTTTGGAAACTTGTACCTATTCCCAAATTGCTGTGTGACCCCAAGGAGATCACGTCCCTCCCTGGGTCTTCGTTTCTCTTGGTTTGAAAGGGGTGGGCTGTTGGAGGGGTGAGCTGGGACCCTCCCAGCTCCAATATATTCCAAGCCTGTGAGCTTTCATTCCGAGATGTCCTTCCTCCCTGTTATCTGATCACCTCCTTGGCCACGGAGCAGTTGAGGGCTTGGGCAACATTTGAATACGTGAGTGTAGTGTTCATCAGTTCTGTGACTGCAGGCTTCTGGAAACCCTGGCACAAAGCCTCCTTTCAAAATGGCCTTTGTGTATGTCTGTCTCCACTGGACACACAGCCCCAGGCCCCTCAGAGGCTGGCTTGAGAACGTTCACTTTAATACAGGAAGTTCAGTTTACCGAGCCCCTCGTGCTGCATGTGGGCCTTTAAAAACACACGTTCTCTCTTTCCCTGTTGCTTTCCAGGGGCCGTGACACCCTTTTCTTCAAAGTCAGCCCCTGATTCTCGCAGGTCTTCATCAGTGAGAAGGGGTGGAGGGACAGTGGACACGAGGGGCCACGCTTCACAGTGACAGCCATCAGGTCCAAGCACTGCTTCAAGAGGCATGAGGATGTGGCAGTGTGGCAGGGGAGAACGGCTGAGGATCACTCCCCAGGCCTGGCTAGTTTCTTTTCCCCCTTCCAGACCCCTAACTTCATGGTGAAAAACTGACCTTTTATGTTACCAGGTGCAGATGGGTTTTGCTCTCCACCCTCTACAACCCGGTGTAGTGTTAAGAACACGGAATTTCAAGTTAGAATTCCCGAGTTTGTGTTCCAGGTCTAGATTTAAAAGCTGTGTGGCTTGGCCAAGTTACTTAACCTCTCTGAGCTTCACGCTTCTCATCTGTAAGCACATAGTTAGCTCAGGGTTGTTTGAGGCGCGGATCTGGAAGTTGCTTCATGACTACGCAGCACTAGGGACCTGTCGTTTGTTGCTGTTCTGCTCGTTCTACCTGGAGAAGTGTTCTCCTCCTGCCATTCTGTAGCTTCCTCTACCTTATACAGAATGTTCCAGAGTCGTACAGTTTTTGTATGGGAAACTTCCTCTCTCTCTCTCTCTCTCTTTTTTTTTTTTTGGCATTTATTTATTTTTTGAGAGACAGAGACCTAGCATGAGTGGGGGAGGGGCTGAGAGAGGGGGAGACACAGACTCTGAAGCAGGTTCCAGGCTCCAAGCTGTCGGCCCAGAGCCCAAGGCGGGGCTTGAACTCATGAACCGTGAGATTATGACCTGAGCTGATGTCGGACGCTTAACCGACTGAGCCACCCAGGCGCCTTCCTCTCTTCTTGACCTCAAGTCGGTTTGTCTCCTGGTTGGGAGCTTGCTAAAGCCCAGTGTAGACAAGGTGCTCACAGAACACTCGTGGGCTAAGGCAGGAAGGACCAGAGCAAGGCAGCGGTGTGGCATGGCGGGAAGAGCCTGGCCTGGGAGTCAGGGGCCCTGCTTCTGGTTCAAATCAAGAGAACTGTGTTTATCAAGGGCAAGGCCACACGGACACCGTGGAGGAGCTGCTCTCCGTCTGCCTGCAGCCCGTTGTGCTCTCCCAGCAGGGCTGTCCTTGTGCAGTCGGACGGAGCCTTTACACTTGTCATTCTCTTCAGGCTCCTGCATCTTTTCCATCTGGCCTCTTAGTTTACTTAAAATTTAAAAAAAAAAAATTAAAAATTTTTCCAAGGATTTAGAAACTTTTTCTGTTGGTAAAAAATATATAACCCAAAATTTAGCATTGTAACCACAGTTAAGTGTACAGATTCCGAGGTGTTAAGTACATTCACATTGTTGCGCTACCAACCCCACCATCCATCTCCAGAAACTTCATCGTCCCGGGATGAGGCGCTGAGCCTCTTAGACCCCAGCGTCCGCTGCCCCTCCCCCTTGCTTGTAAGCCAGTGGTCCCGGTGCTGGAGGGCTTGGGGTAGGAAGGAAGACACAGCCTAGTCTGCCAGGAAGCCTTTCCTCTGGGTGGAGAACCCTGCGGTGGGTGCTTTTTCATCGCTCTTTTTCTCTTAAGTCTGCTTTGATTTCTGTTTGCGGATGTAATTCTAATTTCTTCTGTCGGGGCCTCTCTCTCTCTCTCTCTGTCTCTCTCTGTCTGTCTTCCCTCCCCTCCCCTCCCCTCTCTCCACTCAAAACTCTTTTGTTCTCGGGGTACCTGGGTGGCTCCCAGTCGGTTAAGCGTCCGACTTTGGCTCAGGTCATGATCTATGGTTCATGAGTTCAAGCCCTGCATCAGGCTCTGTGGTGACAGCTCGGAGCCTGGAGCCTGCTTCCGATTCTGTCTCCCTCGCTCTCTGCCCCTCCCCCGCTTGCGCTCTATCTCTGTCTCTCAAAAATAAACATTAAAAAAATTAAAAACAAAAAACAAAAAACTCTTTTGTTCCCTTCAGGGTGCCATGCTGGCTTAGTCAGTAGAGCATGCCACTCTTTTTTATTTTTTTATTTTTTTTATTTTTTATTTTTTTATTTTATTTTATTTTTTATAGTTTATTGTCAGGTTGGTTTCCATATAACACCCAGTGCTCTTCCCGACAAGTGACCTCCACCATGACCATCACCCTACTTCCCCTTTCCCCCTCCCCCTTCTGCCCTCAGTTTGTTTTCAGTATTCAAGAGTCGCTCATGATTTGTCTCCCTCCCTCTCCCTAACTCTTTTTCCTCCTTCCCCTCCCCATGGTCCTCTGTTGGGTTTCTCCTGTTAGACCTATGAGTGCAAACATATGGTATCTGTCCTTCTCCGCCTGACTTATTTCGCTTAGCATGACACCCTCGAGGTCCATCCATTTTGCCACGAATGGCCAGATTTCATTCTTTCTCATTGCCATGTAGTGTTCCATTGTATAGATGAACCACATCTTCCTGATCCATTCATCCGTTGATGGACATTTAGGCTCTTTCCATGATTTGGCTATTGTTGAAAGTGCCGCTACGACATTGGGGTCCATGTGCCCCTATGCATCAGCACTTCTGTATCCCTTGGGTAAATCCCCAGCAGTGCTATTGCTGGGTCCTAGGGGAGTTCTAT
>CM053560.1:12278969-12320915 GCA_028646485.1 Cryptoprocta ferox
TATTTCCCTGATGATGAGTGATGCTGAGCATCGTTTCATGTGTTTGTTGGCCATCTGGATGTCCTCTTTGGAGAAGTGTCTCTTCATGTCTTCTGCCCATTTCTTCACTGGATTGTTTGTTTTTCGGGTGTGGAGTTTGGTGAGTACTTTGTAGATTTTGGATACTAGCCCTTTATCTGATATGTCATTTGCAACTATCCTTTCCCATTCTGTCGGTTGCCTATTAGTTAGAGCATGCCACCCTTGATCACAGGATTGTGAGTTCAAGCCCCATATTGAGTGTGGAGCCTACTTAAAAAATAATAATTAAATTAAAAAGAAAACCCTTTTGTTCCTTCATTTCCTTTGCCCGTTTTACCATCTCTCCAGTGCTGCCTGAGGCCCCCACTCCCTTTCGAGATATACCACATGATTTAACTTCTATGTGGAATCTAAAAAGCAAAACAACTGAGTAAACAGATAAACAAAAAGCAGAAAGAGACCCATAAATACCAAGAGCAAACTGACGGGGGCCAGAGAGGAGGGGAGGGAGAGATGGGCAGAATGGGTGGAGGGGAGCGGGAGATACAGGCTCCCAGTTATGGACGGAAGAAGTCATGGGGATACAAGGCACAGCATAGGGGACACATCGATGGCATCCTAACAGCATTGTATGGTGACAGACAGTAGCAACACTCGGGGCGAACGCAGCCTAGCTTACGCAGTTGTCTGATCTCTATGTTGTACGCCCGAAACTAATGTAACATCGTGTGCCGACTATACTCACAGCAAAAAGAAAAAGAAGCAGCTGAAAGCTGACCATACTGGCGGACAGCCGCTCACCGTGCTCTGGCGGGTGGCCTGGGCATTGCCCACCCCCTCCCAGCTGCAGGGTACGGGACAGTGCAGCTTCCTGGCGTGCTCCCGAGTGCTGGCCAGGCTAGCCTGGCATAGCTTGGGTTCCAGCGAGAAGGCCTGCGCGAGGGTGATGGATCTGCTTCCCTAGCTAGATGTGGGCCATCTCCTCTTTTCCTGCTCAGGAGTCGTGGCCTGGAAGGAGGGCGGAGGATGAGGCTGGTGGTGTGGACTGGGGAAGCGAACCATTCCTGCCTGGAGAGGAACGAGGGCCCATCAGACAACTGTTGGAGCTTGCAGCCTCCGTGGAGGGGACCAGGGGACCAGGGCTCAGTCACCTTAACCAGTAGAGTGGGAAAAGTTTGCCGCTGGAAAGAAAAGTCCCGGTTTTTGCACCAATTTATTTATTATTATTTTTAAATGTTTATTTATTGATTTGGGGGGAGAGAGAGAGAGAGAGAGAAAGAGAGAGAGAGAGAGAGAGAGAGAGAGAGAGAAGCACGCGCATGCACAGGGGTGGGGGCAGAGAGAGAGAATCCTAAGCAGGCCCTGCGCTGTCAGCACAGAGCCTGATGTAGGGCTTGATCTCATGAACTGTGGGATCATGACCTGAGCCGAAATCAAGAGTCGGACGCTTAATCGACTGAGCCACCCAGGTGCCCTGCTCCAATCTAGAAAGCCTCTCTCCTGGAGTCATTTGGGTTACAGTCTTGTGGCATGCCCCCTGTGCAGTGGGCAGGACCCACCTGGATGCCCTTTTTTGGGACAGGTGCTTGTTATGTTTTTGTTCCTAAAGTGTCCCTTCTGTTCTGGGCCCTGCACAGCCAAGCACAGGGGCCGGACAGGAGCCTCAGTGTTCTGTTTACTTTCATTTTGTTTTACAGCAGCTTTATTGAAATGAATTCATGTGCCGTATAATTCACCCATTTAAAATATACAATTCAGTGGGGTTTTTTTTGTAAATTCAGAGACTCGTGCAATCATTGCTCTTATTTTAGAACCTTTTCATCACCCCCAAAATAAACCTGTGCCCATCAGCAGTCCCCCACCACCCTCCCACCCACCAGCCCTAGGCAAACGGTAATCTACCTCCTGCCTCTATAAGGCTTGACCGTGCCGGCCATTTCATATAAATGGAAGTATTAAACATGCAGCCGCTTGTGACGGGCTTTTTCACTTGCCGCAAGGTTCCTGAGGTTCATCCGGGTTGTGGCGTGGGTCAGTCCGTCAGTCCTCACTCTGGCCGAGGAATCTTCCACCTTGAGGCTAGCCCACATCTTCCTTATTCATGTTGATGGCCATCCAGTTGATGGCCATTTGGGTCGTTCCCACTTCGGGGCCATGGCGAACACCCTGCCGTGCACGTTCAAGTGCACGTTCTGTGTGGAGAGCCCCAAGGGTTTGCAGCAGCAGCGGGGGGGCCCCCCCCCGAGGGAGCATTACTCAGAGCATCGTCGGAAAACGTTTCTCTCTCTCCTTTTCCTTCTAGTCAGAGTTCCTACAAGAATCCAATCTGATCATGGCCAAGTTGAATTATGTGGAAGGAGATTATAAGGAGGCTCTCAACATCTATGCCCGGGCGGGCCTCGATGAGCTGCCGCTGACCGCCGTCCCCCCTTACAGGCTGCGCATGGTTGCGGAAGCCTATGCTACCAAAGGTGAGCCCGCGCCTTCCCTCCCTGGAGGCTGTCCCCCGGGGCCACGCTGCCCTGCCAGGAACCCTGCCAAGTCCCCAGCAAGGCCTCGGGCTTGAGCCCACTGCGCGCAGTGCATAGATCAGGCCCGGCCACACGCTGTTTGCGCAGGGCCTCTGTCTGCGGTGCTCACTGAAACAGGGAAAGGGCAAACCTGTCAAGTGGGCCGATAATGAATCTGCGAGGAAAGCAGGGGTTTGTGGTGACGGGCATAGTGCACACGCAGGGAGGCGCAACATAGGGCCATGTGGCCACGCGGCTGACCCGTTTTACTCATTGGTGCCGCCTCTGGGCTAATTAAGGCTGATTGTCCCTGCGTCTGGCAGTCCTTGGCCCAGTCAGCCGGCCAGTGTTCAGCTGTGTGCCTGGGGGCTGCGGGGGTGGAAGCCAGCGTAGATCACCCCAGTTGCCAGGGAGGAGTTTGCAACCAAATG
Source organism: Cryptoprocta ferox (assembly GCA_028646485.1). NCBI lineage: Eukaryota > Metazoa > Chordata > Mammalia > Carnivora > Eupleridae > Cryptoprocta > Cryptoprocta ferox. The sequence continues at coordinate 12,281,932 of CM053560.1, forward strand.
TGCGAGAATGCAGTCTCAGAGAGAGAAAAAGGGCGGAGGCAGGACGCACACGTTATTTGACCTTTCCAAGCTGGCTACTTCCTCATCTGTGAAATGGGTGTAATCGTATTCACTTCACACATTTATTGTATGTAAGGCACTGTACCTGACCTATTAAATGCTTATCAAACAATATTTTAAAATATCAGCCCCAAACAAGGCAGCAAATGGTAAAAGTCGGGCACGGCTAACAGCTTTTTAGAGACAACAGAGGTCACACAGTGCGCCCAGGAAGGCTTCCTGGAGGAGGAGGGACACTTTCAATTCGAAAGGCCATGGTAGGAAAGGGACCATTTGAAGCTGCTCCTCTCCCTCCTGCCACCTACTGTCCAAACCATGCATGTGACGTCCTGTGGCTGCCACAGGGGCCACCAGAACGGCAGCGAGCTGGTCACATGTGTGCGGCTGTCTGTCTCACAGGTTGTCCTATGCAATGTTGAACAAAGCCCCAGCCCGAGGCACACTCACCAGCTTTGTGACGGGGGTAACATAGTCACCCAGGCCCCTGGGGAGCCTCGAGTGCTGCCAGGTTCATCTAATTAGCCTTCTACACATCCCTGCGGGCTGGGAAGATGCTGCTTTGAGGCCGTTTGGGGGGGTCCTGAGAGCGTCTGTCTGAGCCATGGGCTGTGCTGGCGTCAGTGCCACACAGCTGCCCCTTCTTCGCGGTGCGCACCGCGTCACCTCACGTCGTCTCACGTGGCATAGGACTGTGGGAGTCTGTGTGTGATTTGGGGCAGGAACGACGTTCTCCGGTGAGAGCAAAGCTTCGTCTGGCATCTTCCAGTCGCCCGGGGCCTGGTGGATTTAGCCAGGGCTGTTTGCGAGTTGGGGGTGGGCGATGGCTCTGGGGCCTGCTTCTCGGCAACAGCTCAGGTCCTCGTAGTGGCTCTCAGACGGACGGGTGGGGCAGACCGTCCGCAGGGGGCACTGCCAGCATGGTCTCATGGCTGCCGGTGGCCAAGGAGGACAGGAGACTTGGGCCCCAAGTTGCCCTGGGTGACACGTGGTGAGCAGTGGGCCCCTAGCCGTGGTGCTGAGGCACTTGGCTCTCTTTATTTTTTTATCTTTTTAATGTTTTATTTTATTTTTGAGAGAGAGAGAGAGAGAGAGAGAGACAGCGTGAGCAGGGGAGGGTCAGAGAGAGTGGGAGACACAGAATCTAAAGTAGACTCCAGGCTCTGAGCCGTCAGCACAGAGCCTGACACGGGGCTTGAACCCACGAACCGTGAGATCATGACCTGAGCTGAAGCCAGATGCTCAACTGACTGAGCCACCCAGGCACCCTGCTTGGCTCTCTTTAAAAAAATTCTTTTTAATGTTTATTTTTGTGAGAGAGAGAGAGAGAAAGAGAGAGAGAGATCGAGAATGAGCACAAGCGGGGGAGGGGCAGAGAGGGAAGGAGACACAGAATCCGAAACAGGCTCCAGGCTCTGAGCTCTCAGCACAGACAGCTGTGCAGGGCTCGAACCCACGAACCGTGAGATCATGACCTGAGCTGAAGTCGATTGCTTAACCCACGGAGCCACCCAGGCAGCCCTGAGGCACTTGGCTCTTGAGACACGCCTCCTGGCTCACGGGAGACCTGGCCCTGGCTAGCTTCTGACTTCCGTAGGCACGTTCAGTGTCACACGTGTACGGGAGAGGGAAGGGTCACTGTTGCCAGCAGAGGCCCCAGCCCCGAGAGCCTATGCCGGCCAGGCGAGGGGCAGTGTGGAGCACCAGCGCTTAGCCATCTGCCTGGGCCCGACGCCCACCTCCATGGCGTACTGTGCCCTTGTGCAAATTCTTAATGGCTCCGTACCTCAGTTTCCCCATCTGTAAAGCTCTCCTTGGGTTGTCATGAGGATTACATGAGATAGTATATAGAAAATGCTTAAAACAGTGCCCGGGACATAATGAACGTGATACAAATATTAGCTTCCAAGCTAAGTGTTTGATGTGGGGACCACAAGAAGTGACTACCAGTGACAGAGAAGTTGCCCCTTTAATTCATGGAGATGCCCAAAGACAGGCCAGTTCTCTGAGGAGTTCAAGAGGCTCTTGGTCTCAACTCTGTGTAGCAGTACTCTTTGGCTCTTCTTTCTTCATCAAGGTCCTTGAGAAGTTTTCAGGAGAGATTGCGGACAGATGTTCGATGAACGCTAAGTGTACAGAGCACTCTCCGCTCCGTGCGAACCGCTGGGCTGCAGGCACCTGAGACGGGGTTGGTGTGGTCAGCTCCGTGTTTCCAGTGCTTTTGAATCAGCTGCTGACATTTCCAGATTGGGACCATCCAGTTAATTCTGGCTCCTTTGGGAAGCTCATTGCCCCCGGGCAGGCCCTGGCTGGAGCTGGGCACAGCAGCCCCTGGGACGGGCCCCCACCGCTCCCCTGTGCCCCTGCGTGCTGCTGGAGGTGGAAGAATTGGCCTTTCATGGGTCACCTAAACTGGCCCATGGCTTCCAGACGTCTGACTTGACCTGGGCTTCCAGGCAAAGCCTGGAAATGTCCACGAACTTCCACATGAACTTCTCGGCAATGGCTGGGAGCTCTTCCCCTGACCAGCTAATGTTAGCCTTGGCTTATTGCGCATCAGAAGCCAACATCATTCAGTTATCAGTTAGGGCTCTACTGTCTCTTCAATCCTGCAAACTTCTAATTTACAGACAAAAGAAGTGAGACTGGGCGAGGTCATTGGAATGTTAGCGTTGCCTACTTGTGCCAGGCTCTGTGCCCTTCACTTGGGTATCACAGCCAATCTTCACAATCACCCTACGAGGTAGGTTCTGTTATTCTTTCCATTTTACAGATGAGAAAACTGAGGCACAGGGAGGTTAAGTAAGTTTCCCAGGGTCCCAAAGCCGGGAAGTGGCTGAGCCAAGACTTGAGCACAGAGATGGGTGCCGGAGCCCACGCTCTCCTACTGAGCAGCAGAAGGGGGACTCAGTCTGAAGCGCGTGTAACTCCAGAGCTCATGTTCTTAACCATGAACGTGGATCAGAGCATGCTTGGGCCAGGTAGGGTCTCCTCATGTAGAAGACATTCAGATCACTGGAGAGTGCCCGTGATTTGTATAGACACCCTTCTTCGCAGACTCACCTTCCATGTTTCTCCACCTTAAATCCTTCTCCTTGCCCACATTTTTACCCGTAGATTCTGTGCCTCAAGCTCACACGTCCCGTCTTCTCTGACACCCTCTGGGACTCACCCGTTCAGAGTTAATCGTGTTCGACGCTGTCTTTGCGCGGTAGATTAGTAGACTACCTGAAAATCACACTAGCGTTAGCTGTCCTATTATCAGACACCCCCACCATCCGTGAGTTCCTCTGAAGGAAGCTCTTTGTTTGCCGCCATCAGATCTTCACACGGTATTTGGCGCATAATGGGTGCTCAGTTACTAAGTGAAATTTCTAAAAGTTCCCTTGCTTGGATTTTTACTGAGACGCCCATCATGTAACTCAGGTGATTCCCGGTGCCTTGGCTGATAGTCTGTCACAGTGAGATGCGTTTTCTTTGTAGGTAACACATTGGGCATATTTTAGTGATCCAGGGTCATTCCCTGTCAATCATGGGAAGCAGCTAGGAGAGCATGCTGACGTCACACCATGACAGAGCCTGACGTGGGTCTCTTTCTAAAAGGTTGTACATTTTAGTTCATTTCCAGGATCAGGGAATTCCTAGGTGGATCTCACCTCCCCCTCAGCCCCTTAACTCCTCCCTTCCATCTCCTAAACCTAAGCAGACAAATAGAGGGTGGGAATAGAGGGAATTGAGAAATTCTTTAGCTTCTGATAGCATTGGTTTAATCCAGCGAGTAGACGTCTTTGTTTTGGGATACAGATTGAGGTTTCAAATGAAATCTCCAGGACACCGAGTGGCCACAGACGTTTCTTTCCCAAATGGGAAGGCTTGGGAACAGTGGACACATGGCCACTGTCTATTTTGGGACTTAGATCTGCTGGACATGGGGTGACTTTGTGCAGATGGGACAGTGGAAGCCGGCAGTGGCTTGCCTTCCTGGACGTGGCCTTTATAGACAACCTTGGCATGTACCCTGTCATCCTACAGGGACCAAACATGCACTGGCTCCAATCTGAGAGAAGTCCTGTAACATTCCAACTGGTCACAGCTGGTCGGGCAGCTGTGCTCTCTGAGCACATCCACTAGGGTGTCTGTCCTCATTTGTGTGATTGAAGCTGGCTTGCTGGTGTGTTGCAGCTCATGGAAAGGGGAAGAGAGAGAGGTATCTGGGGGTGGGCACAAGTAGCATGCATCGCTTCTGCTGACAGTCCCTTGGTGAGACATTGCTATAGGACCACAGCCACCAGGTACCTGGGAAAAAGAAGACCAGGGGCACACATCAGCCTCTGATCAGACATGTCCAGTAGAGTGTGGTCTCTCACCCAGCCAGAAGTGGTGGAAAGAAGTAGCCTGCACTCAGGCGAATGAAAGGGGACATGCAAGACAGGGCTCTGATGCCCAAGAGGAGGGACAGTATGGACCCAGAAACAGTGGCGTGGTATTACACTTCCTTTCTAGATTGCATGGTGTCTAGCAGAGAAGGACTGATTGCCAAGGGCAAAGGGGGCCCTCATACAAATGTTCGGTCTTCCGTGGGGGAGACTGTGCCAGAGAGGCCCAGGGACTTGCCTGACGGCACCCAGTAAACTGGAGCAAGGGCCAGGATGAGGCAGGAAACCTGCCTGTCAGGCTGCATGGCCTGTGTGCCCAGATAGAGAAGGGGGCAGGACGTGGGGGAGCTCTCTGGAGCTGTTTTCTCTCTTCCTGCTTTGCTCCTGGGTTTGAAATTGCTCCTCTGATGCATCCAGTTAAGAGCCTGGGGTTTTGAAGCCACACTGCCCAGATCTGATCTCTAGCTTTGTCACTTATTAGCTGTAAGATCTTGGGCAAGTTACCTTCATGTCACTGGGGCTCAGTTTTTTCATCTATAAAATAGAGATAATAATAGGATCTACGTTGTAGGGTTATTGTAGGGAAAGAGTGAATACATGTAATGAGCTCCTAGCCCAGCACCTGGCAGAGCAACAAAGTTTAGCTATTTTTGTTCGTGGGTGTGACCCCAGATGGACAGACTCTCCAGAAGCCCCGGGTAACATCCAGTTACAGAGACAGGGAAGAGTTGCCTTAGTATATCTGCCTTGTCTGGCAGAGGATTTGGGCCCAGGAGTGGGACCTGGGAACAGTATATTCAGAGGGAAATCTTTTTTTTTTTAACATTAACCATTTTTCTTTTTAATGTTTATTTATTTTGAGAGAGAGACAGAGCGAGCAGGGGAGGGACAGAGAGAGAGGGAGACACAGGTTCTGAAGCAGGTTCCAGGCTCTGAGCTGTCAACACAGAGCCTGACCTGGGGCTCGAACCCATGAGCTGTGAGATCATGACCTGAGCCAAAGTCAGATGCTAAACCGACTGAGCCACCCAGGTGCCCCTTAGAGGGAAATCTTTAGGGGCAGATCAAGCGAAGATCTGAGGCCACATAGGGAGGAAAAGGTGCTGATGGTGTTGGCGGATGGGCAGTACCAGGGGCAGATGGAGAGGTTACCCTAAGGGGATTGCTTGAGGCTGGGGCCCAAGACTACTCTGTCTGCACCTCACCAGTCTTACCCAAGGCCGACCCAGAAGGTTAGAGGGTCCAAAGGGACTCGGACCCACATTAATGGCCTTATCACAAAGGGCCATTCACATCGGAATGGATCAGTTGTTCACGTAGTGTTCCTGGAAGAGGCACGAACAATTCGCACAGTCCTCTGACAGCTGTCTTCATAAGGAATGTGCTAAATCCATTGGCTGATGAGAGGAGAGATCACTGAGGAGGAGAAACCATCTCGTGGTTCGGCTCCCGGGAGGAGGGCTTGTCTCTTCTCACTGGACTCCCCTTCCTGGCCAGAGGCTGGAGGCCAGGGGCCGATCCCTAAAGACCTCCCCTTCTCTGGAATCTGCAGAACTCATGGACCTCTTGTTCTTCCCAGAAGGGCAGGTGTGATGAAGAATAGCCCGAGAATCATATAATGACCTCCCCTTGGAAAACGTTACCTCCTCTTTTGCCTGCCCCCAGTAAAGCTGGCCCTAGGGTTCTCTTTGGACTGCCCGTCGTGTGTGTTCTGAGCTTCTCCATCTCAGGGGTCAGTGTCAGGGAAGGAAGGAAGACACCTGCCTTGTGTAGGGGGCGGCACGAAGGGGCAAGGGAGCACTCGAGGTAGGCTTTCCAGAAGCGCCACCTGGCCCCCACAACTGATAAGCAGTCGTCTGTAAATAGAGAACCCATCTCCAAAAGGTTTGGATCCCAGCCCTGGTCTCCCCAGCCCGAGACTCGGTGTCTTCACACACCCACAGACTTCAGCTTAGCATAGCAGTGGTTAGGCCGGGAGACTTACACATTCTCTACACATGTTTTCGGAAGAGGCACCTGGGGGTTGCCTGCTGTCTCCCTTGGGCCTCCTACCAGAGCAAAATTTAGATAAGTCAGCATAAGGGACACAGTCCACTGATGAGGGGTTTTTATCAGGTGTTGCTCATGTGTCTTCTCCACGCTTGGCCCAGTCCTGGGCATCTGGGTGGCATGGAAAAAGCCTTGGAACAAGCTGAGTTGGAAATTCTTCAGACGGTGGGTGGTTATGGCTTGAAGACCGTCCCACACCCAAAAGGCAGCCCCAGCTTTCCCCAGGGGAGTAGAAACATATTCATCGGGGGCTTTCAGCTTTGAGGATGATGCGGGCTCCATCCATCCTTGGAAGATGTTAGTCTGCTGGTCCCAGGGGCAGCCCGGGTGCGGTGCGTTGGCCGCAGGCTGGCCATGCTCCACCAGTGCTGAAGGCGTCCGCGGTCACACTCACACAGAGGGCCTCCTGCCCTCTTCAGGAGGGGGGCTGAAGTCTTCTGAGCCCGTCGGCCCTTTTGCTCAGCTGCAGGCACATGCGCAGTGACCAGGGCTTGCGTGTTGAGAGACGCATAATAGAGAGGCAGAAGCTGCCCTGGGTTGGCAGATGAGGCCGCTCGTGTGCTTGGTGGGACAGAGTGTCACCGGAGAGGTGTGATGGTCGCTGGGGACATGGAAGTGGCAGAGGGTCCCTGTCCTCTGCTCTACCCCGCCCCAGCAGTAAATGAAAGTGTTTTGTTCCCAGAGAGGGTGGAGGTGGCAGTGCAAATCCAGGTCAGCAACTCAAACTCCACCCTGCAAGGCTTTCTGGCCGTGGGGCCAAAACCCCTGCCCCGGGGACATGGGACACGCAGAGGGGGAAGGCAGTGTAAGGAGAGTTGAGGCCCCAACCCAAGCTGGAGGCTCATTTTGAAGTTCTGCTTAGATCTTCTGTCTTCTGAAAGACCACTTTCAGTGGTTGGTGAAAGAAAACCCAGCCCAGTCCGACTTTAGTGGCAGCTGGATTCAGGCCTAAGAGATGGGTTCTTTCTCGCCATTTCTCAGCCTACTGTCCTCTGTGTTGGTTCCCATTCCAGGCTCCAGGCAGCTAGAGCAGCTCCAGATTCTTGATTCTCGTAGGTGTAAGTCTCAGAAACCTCGGCCACATTCTCACTGTGTCTCCTTGGCCCTGGTGGATGACATTCCCATCCTTGATGTCGTTCAGTGGCCAGAATCAGGCCTGGGGACCAGCTTAGGCTTTGCATGAAGGCCGTGATGAGGTCCACTGGGAGAATCAGAGGGATGGTCCACAATAGACGTCCATGGTGCGGCTCTTCTAACAGGAGCCCTCTCGTCAAAGAGGCCCGGGGCCCTAAACACCCTTCTCTGCCTGGAGGCGGGCCTTGCAGGGGAAAAGGGACACGTGGGGAGGAGCCACCTGACTGCTCTGTGACGGAGTCACTGTGGACTGGACGGGAGGGGCCTTGCAACCAGACCATATCAGGTGGGTAAATGCTGAAGGAATGGGGCTTTTTGGAGAAGAACATTCTCCAGGGGTGGAGGGCCCTCTGGGGAAGAACTTCTCTGTTCTGTCCTCGGGGATGGGGCCAAAGCCAGGCGGTGGAAACTGCACAGATCTGGAAGTCTTCCTACTAGCAGGAGCTACCTCGGGGCTTGGCTGCCCTGAGAGGTCGGGGTTCCCGGCAGATTAGCGTCTATCAAGCTCTGCCCAGAGGCAGGCGGGATGCTTCTGATTTACTAACTGTGTGACCGCACCTCGTTCCGGCAGCTGTCCTGTGCTCAGGGATCCGGCAGCCGTCCTGTGAGTAGGTGAGAGGCTGGCTTTCGGAGGTGAGGTGGGATTCACATCAAGGCCCGTGGACTCCAGAATCCCTCCTCTCTCCGCTTTACTGAGCTGCTTTTTAGCTGGACATAAACTCATTTAGAGTGGGGATGTTGTTGACAAGGGTCTGGTGTCAGATAACCTGCGAACCCCTCATTTCTGTTCTGTGATTCTTAAGCCATTCGGTCTAAGTGTCTAAGTCCTACTTGTTTTATCTGCAAAATGGGGATAATAATACTCAGGTGAGAGTCGTGCAGAGGCTGAATAAGACAAAATGGAAAAATGCTTTGATATCTATAAATCCGAGGTCCACAGAAGGGGATTTGTGGAGTCTGACGTACACCTGCGGTGGGGGCGACTGGTGGCTGGGACGGTCTCACCCTCCCCACGGTCCCCACCTCCCCAAGGTCCTGTCTAGCATGCCCCTTTCCTTAGGCAGCCAGTGGGACTTCCGGCTCTCACTGTGGTTGACTGCCTGCCCCTTCCCCTATCAGTTTATTTTACTGTTTTTGTTATAGACAACATACATGTGCATTACATAAAAATCAGAAATACAGACCAGTCAAAAGAACATAAAAATATCCATCACCTGATCTACCCAGAGCCAACCTCTGTTAACAGTTTAGTGCATTTACTTTTAGATCTCTATAATTATCATGTGTGATTTTTTTTTTATAAAAATGAGTTTATACCACATATACTGCTTTGTGACCTGCTTTTTCCACCTCAGTACAGATCATAAACACTTTTCGTAGCTGTACAGCATTTTGTTATGTGGATAAGCTATAATATATTTAACCAAAAAGCCTCTATTTTTGGACATGTAGGTTGTTTTCAGCTTTTTACTGTTACACGTAAAGCTGTGACGAACACCCTCTCTGCCTGGTCTTTGTGCTTGTCCTTAATGATTTCCCTAGGAGAGATTTCCAGAAGTGGAGTTTCTGGGTCAAAAGAGAAGTATTTCCAGACTGTTCTGCAGAGGGCTGTACCTTTGTTCTTTCCTGTCCACGGGGTGGGGGGCCTGGTGCCTCTCCTTCTGGCCAACACTGAATAGAATCCCTTTGGTCTAAAAGTGAACTTTGATTCTTTGATTGTGTGTTGCATGCAGGCTGTTTGGAAAACAAAGAAAAATATAAAGCAGAAAGTCAAATCAGTCACCATACTACCACTTGAGCTAGTTAACCACTGTTAAATATAGATAGATGTATATAGATTTATATCTTTTTATCTATAAATATATATTAATATATCTATATCTATATATTTCTTTAAGATATAAAATATATAAATATATATATTTATTAATATTTATTTTTATTTTATTTTGAGAGAGAGAGAGGGAGAGCGAGCGACAGAACAAGCCCACTAGCAGGGGACAGGGGCAGAGGGAAAGACAGAGAGAATCCCAGTTGACGTGGGGCCAATCCCATGACCCTGGGATCATGATCCAAGCCAAAATCAAGAGTCGGATGCTCAACGGACTGAACCACCCAGGCGCCCCTATAATATTTTAAATATAATTAGGATTATGCCATATATACTATTTGATAGTCTACTTTTTCACCATATGTATATATGTACGTGTACAATTATTTTTCCATGTCATTAAATATTTTTGAAAAAAGTTTTTATTGACGTCACAGTGGTGTGCCTTATGGATATTTTTGAATCACTTGCCTATGGAACATCTGTATTGTTTCAGTTTTTCATATTACAAATATGGTCTATAGCTTTTAAAAAAACAGATTTATTGAGATATAGTTCAGATACCATAAAATACTCAGAGTTGTGCATTCATCACCACGGTCAATTTAGAACATTCTCATTACCCCCACCCTCATCAATGGTCACTTCCCATGACCTAATTAACATCCCCCCACCCCCCAGCCAGTCAACCACTTTGTGTCTCCACCAGATTTGCCTGTTCTACGCATTTTATATAAACAGGATCACGTAATACGAGACATTTTGTGTCTGGCTTCTTAGCATGTTTCAGGGTTCGTCTATGTTGTAGCATGAATCCATGCTTCATTCCTTTTTTGGCCAAATAATATTGCACTTTATGGATGCACCACATCTTTCACATTTTGCACATTTTATTAATCCATCCATCCGTTGATGGACAAGGGGTTGTTTCCACTTTGGGGCTATCATCAATAATGCTGCTGTGAACATTTGTGTATAAAATTTGGGGGACGTGTATGTTTTCATTTCTCTTGGGTATACACTTGGGGGTGGAATGAGTGGGTCACATGACTACTCTGGGTTTCACGGTTCAAGAAACTGCAACTATTTTCCGAAGCAGCAGTACCACTAAAGGTTCCCATTGCTTCACAGCTTGTCAGCTGTGAAGCTGACTCTGTAATCTGTCCTTTCGATGAGAGCCAACCTAGTAGGTGTGAAGCCATATCTCACACAGGTGTCCCCCAAAACATAAATGTTTTAAATTCTGATTAAGTTTAGGGTGCCTGGGTGGCTCAGTCGGTTAAGCATCCAACTTTGGCTCAGGTCATGATCTCGTGGTTCGTGGGTTCAAGCCCTGCATCAGGCTCTGTGCTGACAGCTCAAAGCCTGGAGTTTGCTTCGGATTCTGTGTCTCCCTCTTTCTCTGCCCCTCAACCCCCCTCTCAAAAATAAACATTAAAAAGAATTTAAATTTTGATTAAGTTCAGTGTTTCTTCTAATTTTTTTTGGTTGCTTTTATGCTTTTGGTGTTGTAGTTCAGAAATCACTGCTTAATTGAGGTCACAAAGATGTATTCCTATGTTTTCTTCTAAGAGTTTCACAGTTTTAACTCTTAGATTTAGATCTATAATCTACTTTGAATTAGTTTTTATATATGGTATGAGAACTTCATTCTGTTGCATGTGGATATGCAGTTATTAGCGCATTTGTTGAAAAGATTATTTTTCATTGAGTTGTCTTAATGTCTTTGTTGAAATCAATTCAACATGAATGTAAGGGTTTATTTCTGGATTCTTGATTCTAGTCCACCATATGTCTATATTTGTGTCCTTATGCCAATACCACACTGTCTTTATTACCGTAGCTTTGTATTTAGTTTTGAGATGGGGAAGTGTGAGTCTTCCAACTTTGTTCTGTTTGAAGACTATTTTGACTTTTCTGGGTATCTTACATTTCCATATAAATTTTAGGATCAAGTGGTCAGTTACTGGGGGAAAAAAAACCCTGCTGGGAATTTGAGGATTCTATTGAATCTATAGATCAATTTGGCAAGTATTGCCATCTTATTAATATTGTCTTCCAGTCCATGAACATAGAATGTCTTCTTCAATTTCTTTCAAAAGTGTTCTGAAGAGGGTATAGCTCAGGGGTAGAGCATTTGACTGCAAAAGTGCTCTGCAATTTTCGGTGTGTATTACATTCCTTTTCTTAAATTTATTCATAAGTATTTTATTCTTTTTGATGCTATTAGAAATGGAGTTCATTTTCAGATTGCTCACTGCTAGTGGTATAGGAAATATAAGTGATTTTCATATATTGATCTCTTACCCTGTAACCTTGCTGAACTGATCTTTGAGCTCCAATAACTTTTTTGCGTGTACGGATTCTATAGGATTTTCTCTATACAAGGTCAGGTCACCTGTAAATAGGATAGTTTTACTTCCTCCTTTCCACGCTGATGCCTTTTGTTGTTGTTGCCTGTTTGCATTGGCTACAACCTCTATTATAATGGTTAATAGAAATGACCAGAGCAGAGATCTTCTAAGATAGGGGAAAAGCTTGCATAACATTGAATATGATGTTAGCTGTGGGTTTTTCATAGATGGCCTTTATCAGATTGAAGACATTTTCCTTTATTTGTGTTCTTTTTTTTTATCATGAAAGAATGTTAGGTTTTGTCAAATGCTTTTTTCTAATGAGATAATCATGTAAATTTTTGTGCTTTATTCTTCTAATGTGGCATATTACATAGATTGATTTTCATATGTTAAATCATCCTTGCATTCCTGGGATAAATCCCACTAACTCGGGGTACACACTTTTTTTTATATGTTGCTAGGTTTGGTGCACTAATATTTTGTCCAGGAGTTTTACTTCTATACTCAGAATAGATATTGGTATAGTTTTTTGTCTGGTTTTGGTATCAAGGCAACACCTGTGTTACAGAGTAAGTTTTGAAATATTTTTCCTCTTTTGCTCTTTGGAAGAGTTTGTGAAGTACTGTGTTAATTTTTTAAGCATTTGGCAGACTTCACTAGCAACCCATCTGAGCTTGGGCTTTTCTTCCTAGGAAGTTTTTTGATTTCTCAGTCCCATCACTACTACTCCATTGCTTTAATAGATTTTTAAAAATTTGTTTAAAATTTGTTTTTTAAGATTTTATTTATTTTTTTTGAAAGGGAGAGGGCGCAAGTGAGTGAGAGGCAGAGAGAGGGAGAGAGAGAGAAGTGGGGCTCACCTGAAGCAGGGCTCGTGCTCACCCAGAGCGGAGCTTGAGCTCAACAAACTGAGAGATCATGACCCGAGCACAAGTCAGATGCTTAATCGACTGAGCCACCCAGGTGCCCTGTTTTATTAGATTTTAATTAGCCTTTACTTGTTCTCCACTTCCTTTGACATGGCATTTTTTCATTGGAGCCCTGAGCTTCTTGATCATGGCCAACAACCCTGGTCAGAAAGGAACGATATTTACCTAGTTAGTTACTGGTTTCAGAGCAGATGACTTTGAGGATTAGTCTCTGCCTTCTACACTAGTACCTTGAGCAGCAGCTCCCATGTAATACTGTACGCTCGCTTGGTCCATGGTGTAGTCAAGGGAATAGCACTTCCTATATTTGTAGTTGATTGACAAAATCAGCCTGGTGGAGGAGTCCCCTTTTTCCCTGCCAGGAAACTGCCAACCGTGAGTAACTTAGGTTTATAAGTTAGACTGATTGTTCTGTCATGGAACGAAGACTGGATTAGAAGGAATTAAAGATTATAGGGAAGGAGACCGGTCAGGGAGGTGAGCTGGCTGTGGGCTCTTTCCCTTTTGTTCTACATCCCAGGGCGCCTCACTTCTGCCAGCTGTTTCCAAGACCCCCTAGTCAGTTGGGTTTCTGCCTGGGTTTGGCCAACAGGAAGCATCGGCAGGAAATTGGGTATTTCTCTCTCTCTCTCTGTCTGCCTCTAGCAGCACGTTTGACATCAGTTCCATCTCTTCTGTCGCCCCAGCTGTGGGGGTCTGACAGACTCCCCCTGAGGTTTCGGCTCCCACCAAGGAAGCTTCTGCTGGGTTCAGTCTCCCACCCGGTGGTAGCCCCAGCTTCTGGGCTCTTGTCACTCCGTCTCCTCCCTCTGTCCTTTCCGGCCCTCGGGATGTCAATGGCCTCCTGATGTTTCAGAATTCTGGGATGCCATACCATCCTGTTTGGCTTTTCATCTGTTTCATCCCCTTAAATCTCTTTTATCTGTAAGAACTAGAGTGATTGTTTTGTCCTACTGGATCCTGACAGATACTGCAAAAGCCTGGATTCCAGCAGGCCCCAGAGACATGTGTGTTGGGGAGTTGCAGTGGGAAGGTGGCTGAGGGAGGAATCCAGATGACTGAGAATTTTAGCTTCACTCACTGGGCAGGGAATGATGTTGAACCAGGTTAAGGATTACGGAGGAGAAGCCAGCTTCCTTTCGAGATGGGGGAGAGGGGAACGTGGTGATACCTCTGTGACCGCAAGGGGGTGCTGTTCAGAGAACTGGTCTAATTCTGGAGCCTCTGCTCAGCACCGGGGTCTTTAGGCTATGGGTTTGTCGGTCAGGATTTAGGAGTTGATTGTATATAGAATTTGGTCACAACCCAGCAGTGGCTGAGGCTCACTCAGAGGAACACAGAGGGTGAGGGAAGGCAGGATCTGAAGCTGGAAACCTCGAGGCCCCGGGATGTACCAGGGAAGCCCTCCCTTTGGGCAGAGCACGTACCAGGGCTCCGGGAGGAGGGGAGGCGGGAGGCAGATGACACAGAGCTTTTCCCTGGGGGTTACAGGGCCTAAACCACAGCATTTGTACATTTGTGGCAGATTTATATTCTTTAGTAGGTTGAAGTTAAAGGGTGGTGAAAGCAGTAAGTAGACAGTGGCCTGAGTGTCAGGACAAGTCAGTCTGAGGTTTAAAGCACTATGGAAAATTCCACACGGAGGTCATCAACAGTGGAGCCCCCTACCCCCCACCCCCCCACCCCGAGTCATCTTTTCCCTTACTATTGAAGGTCAGGTTCTTGATGAGTGCTTCTGCTAATCAAAGCAGGTCTAGGCACGGCCGAGCAGCTTTTCAGATAATGAAGGCTCTGTCCCGGTCTTGCCAGGGCAGCCCCATATCCTGCTCTGTCCCACCCACGTTCTGCTCCAGGTTACTTGCTGGCCTGCTCACCCACCTGCCGTCACCCCTGCCAGGCCCGTTCCCCACCCCTGCTTGTCTTCTCCCTCCATCCGGGGTCTCCTCCTTTTCCCTGTGAGGAGGCCACCCTTGGTGACACGTGAGTGACCATCTCTCCGGCTCCGTTGTCCACTTCGGTCTCTCCTTCCTCTTCTACCTCTGTTTATAGTTAGTTCCATCCAACTTGGCATTCAGGGTTTGTTTAATTACTTCATATCTGTCACTTGCCTTTCTCAAACTAGCTTGCATACTTAATTAATTCATTAAGCTAGCAAATATGTGAGCGCCTGCTCCGGGGTGGCCTCTGAGACCATGTCGCGTCCAAACCGCTTGTTTTGTGTCTCCATATTCGCACCAGGGACGGGGCTTGCCATGCAGGGCTACTTGCGATGGGGTGGTTCTTTAAACATGCTCCCCTAGCAACCCCCGGGGTGCACCGTTGAAGATGAACTCTAGCCGAGTAACACACAAGTTGCTTAACCAAAAGCGCAATGTTTCCAGTGTATTCTGAAATCCTCTCCATTCTAGATAAAAATAGATTTTGGTTTGGGCCTGACATGAAACTAATCATGTCTCTAACTCCTCTTCTACCACATTCAGCTTCAGGTTGGCTCATCCCAGGCTGTGGACTGTGTTCCAGGTCCTTTTCAAAGAAAAGGAGCTGATGAGAGAGGCTCCAGAGACCCCTCTCAGCTTCTTTTCTTTGAAAGCCGGTGACTCTTGGACGCCCTTAATGCAGTTTTCTCCCCCTGCATTGTGTGCTAGCTGCTCTATTTTGCACTCTTAGGATTTGGGTCCTTCCTACTAGGATCAACTTGGGGCCTAGACTCCAACGAAGCTGGCCAGGTTTTAAAAGATCATTTGGTTCATACTCCTGTTGAATATTTAAAAACCAGGACTCCTGACTCCTCAGACGGTGCTCATTCCGCCACCGCCCATCTCTCGGCTTTTCCATCATTTCCAAATCATGTCTGGTGTTCATTTTCTTCCCCCAAATGTTCCTGATGCTTGGGGAATGAAAAAAGCATCCAGATTTGGAATGCTCCGAGCTCTGTGGGGGCGGGAGCAGAGCACAGACTGTTCTGTGGAGAAGGGGGGTGTCGGAGCCGGCTCCCCGGCCTCTCACGCTGGGACTGGTGCAGAAGGGCAGGAAGCTGGGGTGGGGCCTGGGCGGGGCCTCCCTGGCCTGGGCCCTGGGCCTTGAACCCCGCAGAGGCCCACAGGGTACGCTGCAGCCTCACCAGCCAGGGAGAGGGCCTCAGCTTTGGTTGAGCACCTACTGTGTGCCGGCTTCTGGGATACTAGTAGCAGGTTGTTAATAATAATGACAGCATTAAAGATGATTCCTTCCAAACACCATTCTAAGCCCTTGCCCCTCAGCGCCCTTAATCCTCACAGCAACCCTGTTAGATAGAAGGGGGTAAGGCCCCCATTTCAGAGGAGGGGTGAAGGTGGATCCCCCATTCTAGCCCTTGGCCCTTTTTTCTCCTTTGCTGTCAAGCGCATGCCTCCTAGACTGGGGCTGGCGCATCGTGTGAGTAGGGACCCCTGGGTGACCTCCAGAGACTGCCCAAGCCGCACTCAGAGGCCGCGTCCACCCTGGGGTCCGGGGGTGGGGGTGCCTTGCCTTGGCGCCGAGCCGACTTTGCAGGAGCTCTTGGAGAACTTCCATCTCCCTGAACACAGCACAGACCGCACTCGGGGTTCTAATTTAAGCAGTAGAGTTCTGTGGTACGGTGGGCACGTTCCAGAACCGGAATTCCACAGAAGGCCTCCAGCGAGGCCACCTGCGCAAGGCTCTGTCGCGGGCCACACCAACAGGGACCACGGCCAGCGGCCGCGCCGGGGCTTCCAGGCCGTGCCGGCCGCCGCCGCCAGGGGGCGCCGGAGTCGCGTCCTCGCCGGGCCGCCGGGGCCGCGCATGCGCAGGGCGCGCCTCAGCGCCCCAGCTCCGTGCAGGTGCCGCCCGCCGCCGCCGGCCTCGGGGCAGGCCCAGACCTTTGGGTCATTCTGAGATTCCACGCGCGGTCAGGGGTCGGAGGAGAGGGGGTGGACTTGCCAGGCTTCTTCATCAAGTCCGTGAGCCGCCCGGAGAACCCCAGGCCGGTTCTGGAAGTCCAGCCTCCAGGGGCAAGGGGGCCTCTCTGGCAGGTGCAGACTGTTGTCCCGCAGGCGGCCGCAGTGCTCGGTACCTCAGTGCGTGCAGCACTTTAAGAGGCAAAGGGATGTACCAGTGTGTGTGCCGGTAGTGCAGGTTTAGCAGGAGTTAACGGACCGAACATCCCCCCCTCTCCCCGCCCCCGCTAAGAATTAGGACTGTAGCGGCCCAAGGAAGATTTTCCCGGAGTATTGGTTGGTAGATTAATTTACCAGTCTTGAAGTGACAGTATCTAGGCCTGACCTTTATGGATTGCATATCTGCTAATGCCCATGACCTTCTAGGTATCCCGGAGGCGCAGCACAGACAACTAACCATTGACAGTGCCTCTTCCCTGGCAGAAGAATTCTCCTGTCCGGTGGGCGCCCATGTTCCAACTACCAGACACCTGCTCTGGTAGTTAGCTCATCGGAGCAGGGCTCAGGGCTGGCTCTGCCCATATCCGCTATGTGACCTTGGGCAGATCAGGAACCCTCTCTGGGCGTAGATTTTTTTCATCTGCAGAGTGAGCAGAGAAGATAGGGGATCCATTTTTTTTTTCCTTGAGAAGCTGCTCATCTTTCTTTCTTTCTTTCTTTCAAGCTTTGAGATCCGTTTGTTACTGGGAAAAAAGTAGTTTTATAGAAAAGTAGACGGGTAGGGGTGCCTGGGTGGCCCAGTCGGTTAAGCCTCGACTCTTGGTTTGGGCTCAGGTCATGATCTTGCAGTTTGTGAGTTTGAGCCCCCTCTGTGCTGCTAGTGCAGAACCTGCTTGGGATTCTCTCTCTCTCCCTCTCTCTCTGTTCCTTCCCTGCTCATGCTCTATCTCTCTCTCAAAAGAAGTAAACAAACTCAAAAAAATTTTTTAAAAGAAAAATAAAAGTCGATGGGTGGAGGGAATAGGGTAATAGAGGTGGGGCCAGGGGAGGCCTTGCAGAGGGCTGGCTTTAGCCAGTGTGCCAAACCCAGAAAAAGTGACGACTGAGGCCAGGGCCTCAGGGAGTCCTGCAGCAGGAGCCTTCCTGCTCTTGATCTCGGGCCTCCTCCCGACCAGATGTAACCATGCTCCCACTAGTGGGAGGCTGCATGCCCTGTGGCCACTCATCTCAGGTTGCTAGTCAAAGCTTCCTGTTTATATTTAGATGGTGTAAGAAGAGTAAGAGCCCTTTTATTGCCACTGACCCATATTCATATTTAATGTTGGTTGTGTTGATAGGCTCCTCATTGGTTCTCCTTTTGGAAAGCAAGCAGAGACTCAAACAGACCAAAGAAAGTTTGGGGGCTGGAATCTTAGGCGAAGGTCCACGGAGGTGCTTGTCCTTAGTTCTTCTGTGATACCTGTCCTGTCTCAGTCCCTGCACTGCTTCCATTGTTTTGAAAATGTCTTTCTCCTCTGTTGCCCTAGAGGTGAGCTTCTCCAGGGAGAAGACCATGGCTTGTTCTGTGAAGCTCAGCCCTCAGCACAGCACTGCACACAGGCAGGGCTCAGTGAGAATTCTGGAAGTACAGAAAGGACCGGGCACATCTGGTCACTGGCAGCCTTGCTCCTTGCTGGAGTTGGGGTGCCCAGGGCATGCGCTTTGCCCTTTAGGGATCCCTTAGGATGATGAGTCTACTTTTCTTAGGAAAGAAACTAGAGCCGAGACCAGAGTTTACACAGCATCATGAATGCCTAGGGTTGAGGGTGTATGAGTGTAATTCTGAATGGTGGGAATATGGATGATTCTTCTTCTCAGTGCTTTTCTGTCTTTCTCAGATGCTTCTAAAAAAAGACAAGGTTCGTCACTGCCCCCAGGAAAGGTGCTTGTTGGTGGTAGTAGTTACTGTTTATCAAGGACTTCCTTCACTCTGTGCCAGGCACCCTGCTAAGACTCAGAATAGTCTCGTTTACTTGATGAGGAAATAGAGCCTCCAAGACGTTGAACAGTTTTCTCAAAGCCACTGAGCTGATCAGTGGAGAAGCAAGTGTTTGAGTTGAGGTCTGTCTTCTCAGAAGACCATATATTTTCATTTCTTAATGTTTTACCTAGCAGTGTGGCGGTTAGATAGTAATGTGATTTTTTTTTTTAAACAAAGATTGAAAGTCATACCACAAAGCATAGGATCACCCGTGTCCGGTATCATTTTTATTCCAGGTATACAGCTAAGAGAATTGAAAACATATGTCCGCACTTAGGATGAGCACTGAGTAACGTATAGAATTGTCGAATCACCATTGTGCACTGAAACTAACATAACACTGCTAACTATACTGGAATTAAAGTAAAAAACTTAATAGAAAACAAAACAAAATACACACCAAATGTTAGAACAACAGCAACAAAAAGAAAACGTGTGTCCATGCAAAAATCAGTCCATGAATATTAATAGCACCATTTTGCATAATATCTAAAAAATGTAAATAACCCAAATGGTCATCAGCTGATGACTGGATAAAGTGCTATATCTGTACAGTGGAATACTATTCAGCAACAGAAAGGAATGGAATATTTGGAACTAGATACCGATGCTGGTCATACAATATTGTGAATGTACTAAATGCCAGCGAATGTTAAAAAATGGCTAATATTATGCTATGTGAATTTCCCCTCAATTAAAAAAAGGAATGAAGTTCTGATACTTGCTACAAAGAGGTATGAACCTTTTGAAAACACCCCGAGTGAAAGCAGCCAGAAGCAAAAGGTTTCATATTTATGTGAAATAGTCAGACTGGGCAAAGCCCTAGGGACAGAAAGTGGATCAGTGGCTGCCGGGTGTAGGAGGAGGGTGCACTGGTCCCCTGGAGGGGAACTGCTAGTAGGAATGGGACTTCTTTTTGGGGCGATGAACATGTTCTCGAGTTAGCTAGTAGTGATGGTTCAACAACTATGCGAATACACTAACACCACTGAATCGTAATTTTTTAAGCGGGTGAATTTTGTGGTCCATAAGTAATATCTCAATAAAGCTGTCATTAAAATATGCGTAAAAATACTGTAACAAATGAAAACGTTGCTCCCACTTGGAGACCTTCCAGCCTGCTGTTACCTAAAGATAATAGTGATGTAGAGAATGATCATGGTAGTTACCATTTTTCAGGTGCTTGGTATGTGACGGGTACTGTTCCAAGCACATGGCACTTTTACATAGGAAGTCACCTGTGGATTGGAAACCGGGGAGTCTGGCCCCAGACCCAAGTTCTTAGCCACCACACAGTCCTGCTTTCCATGTAGAGACAGGTAAATCAGAGCCACGAGAGAGTGGAAGGTAAGAGCTAAAGTCAAGTAATAGTACCTGGTGGGACCCCTAGCTCCGTGACTTCCTAGTTACATCATCCTAGGTGAGTTAATAGCGCAGAGACCATCCCTCATCTCGAAAATGGGATGATAGTAAATCCTCCCTCCTGGCATTCTTGCGAAGGGTAGAGAAATTATGTCAGGCTCTCAGAAGTGCCTTGTGTGTAGGTGTGTAGCTAGTACCCACTACACGTTGTTATTACTCTTATGTTGTTACCAAGTAGTGACTTAACGAGCATCAATTCAAACTGCAGATTTCATTTGGTGAGCCTTTCAGGTCGAGTTCGCGTCTCATTTGCTCACAGAATTGTGGAAGGGGCATTGAAAGATGGTCTGCTCTAGCAGGTGAATGTGTAATTCTGGCATCTTCTTTTATGAGTGATCTGTGTGTGTTGTGTTTGTGTGTGTGTGTGTGCGTGTGTGTGTATACATGCATACCTTCTAAGAAAAATATGCGGACTCTGGAAAGAAGACAGCAGTTTCTAAAAGCACCCAGAAGGGGCCAACCGGGGCTCCCAGCCCAGAGGCCACTAAAAATCACAGAAGCTCTGGACTGACAGGGACTTCACAAGACGCCTCGGCCAGCCACCCCTCCCCCAGCCCCACCCACATTTGGTGGTTTCCGTCAGTTTTCTCCTCTGTGCACCGTACCGTGGCTTGTCCTTCCACTGAGTTGAGTACATGTGACGCCTGTGGGAAGCTGGCCATTCTAGAGGTGAGCACACAGGACCAGCAATCTGGAGCTGCCTTTGCTAGGACTTTGATTTGAAGATCTTGAATCTCCTTTTCCTCAATTTCTTTTTGGCCTTGGGAATTGAGATCCCTGGAAATTCTCTTATTGTCTTTGAAGTCCGTACCACAGGGCTGGGGTATCAGAGGCAGGGTATTATAATAAAGTTTTCCTGGTACTTCTAGTTATAAACTCCCTTATGGCTCATGTTATAGCAAAGCGTCAGGGTCTGGCTTCCAGAGATGTGGTTAAGATAAATGAGGAAATGGTGCCTAATGTTGTAGTACATAACTCATATAATTATGTTTTATAGGCTTTTATTGTGTTGCATAACTTTATAAGAAATTAATTCCTTGTTCATTTTAATGCGATTACAAAATTCAAAATATTTGTTTTGGCTGTTCTCTGAGCCCTGAGCTGAGCCCTTCCTGGTGCAGACAAAGTGTGGGAGGCCCAGTTGACCCACAGAATTGCCTGGGGTAGCACAGCTCTTGGTGGGAGAGATCACTTCCTTTGGGCTCTGAACTTCGACTTTTGTGCCTTTACAGCTTGAAACTCATTTTTATTGTCTTTGCTTTTATCAGACACTGAATATGCTGTCAGCAGCTCAGTGAGACTGGCTATTGTGAGTAGGGTTTTGTAGTCCGATAGACCAGGGGTCAAAACTTGACTTTATCATAAAATTCACAAGCTGTGGAGCCTGCAGTTCAGGCTTATCTGTAAGGTACTGTTAACACCCTCCTTGCATGGTGGCTGTGGGGTTATAACTGGTGCACGTCAAGCGCCAGGCATAGTGTCGGGTGCTGAGAAGGGCCTTGATAAACGAACCTTTATCGTTATTGAAACTGTTTAGTCTTACACACCCAGACCAGGCTCCTCGCTGAGGGTTCTCAAATTTGAATAGTCCTGAAAGAATTTGGGGTGATTACCCTTCAGCGATCTGTGGAGTTTTGGGCAGTGAGATGTGCAGCTGGCCACTTCCTCAGCCAGACCTCCAGGGATGGATACCCCTTGTGGAGGTAAAATGGAGCCCCCTTTTGGGGGCGAGGAGACTTTGATGCGGAAGGAAACCAAGGCAGAGAGTCCAAGTTGCTGTATTCTGTTGTCTAGGCCACACCGAAATGGAGCAATTCAGAGACTGTGCACGTTTGAGCTTTGAAAAGTGTCCAGGGTCCTCACCCTGCTCCCAGCTGCCTAGCAACCCCCCCCCCCCAACCCCAGCCGTGACGTCCCTCTGGTCTGCTGGTGGCTGTGTGGCACCTTTGCCTTCGACACTCCTCCTACGTCAGACTCGGCAGTCTTGGTTTCTTCCCTTAGAATATTCCCTGGGACAGGATGCATTTGCCCAACTTCCTGGCCCGCTTACAGTTTCTTCCTGGTCCCTGCACAGACCTTCTGGTTGTCATTTCATTCTTCTGAGACTTTCTTTCTCCCCAAGGTTGAAAGGAGGATGGTGCCTAGTAACCAGGACCAGATAGGCTTCTGTACACGGAAGGGCTTCGAAAGCAGTCAGGTGTGATCTAAATGATTTTCGTATCATTAATTTACTTAAACGTGTTACCCTTCTTGGGAGGGACCTTTCGGAAGTGAGCCTACCTGTGGGCTTCCCCTCCTGTGGCAGGGGGATACATTTTGAGTCCAGAGGCTACTCCGCATTCTTGAAATTGAAGCACACGGTCTGCCACTGTTTTCATCCTTGCTTTAAAGCTGTCCTCGATGATGGGGCAGAGAGCTCTAGATTTCTGCCCTTTGCATGCAGCTCTGATTTGGGACGTACTGAGCTTATCAAGATGTGCATTAGACATTGCTGTCACACCAGCTATTTGTCAAGACTGTTTTTCACTATTTTTTCGGTCATGCGTTTCTTTGGGAAAAAGAAAGTAACTAAAAACATTATTGATGATAGCTTTCCAAACTGACAAGGTATCATCTGACATTTTAATGGGGGCCAGTTTGGGCCATGACCTCAGGACTCGCTTCTCAGACAGTGTTGATCAGATCCCAGACGCTTGAAAATTTATAGTCTAGTCGAGAGGCCCTGTAAGTAGCTTTTGACAGAGAACTAAATAATCTGGAGCCGGGCTGTAGAGCTGCGAATTCACTGTGGCACATCAAGTCTCTGCCGTTGCTCTGAGATGGGCCCGTTGACACATGGAGAGAATGTCATAGCATTTGGGAGGAGAGGAATAATGTTTGCCATAAAGGGCCCCCTACCTAAGTATGGACTTCTTTCCAGGGACCTATTGGCCAGCCCAGACCTTGGGCGTCCACGTAGCTCTCGAATTAGAACACAGACCCAAAGAAAACACCAGTCTGTCCTCACTGTGGAGGATTAAGCTGTGGAACTAGCTTGAGTGTTCCCACCAACCGTGTATGTTGATGGCTGGCAAGCCTAGATGACCGGGTTTCAGCTATTTCCAACCTACAAATACAGATGATAGACCAACTGTGTGGAAGTGGACTTGGCTTTTCTTTGATTTGGTGGGTTTGCCGGGTCCCCGAGGGCCTTGGTCATCTTCATGAGTGTTATCGGTTAGGGTCCAGCCTGCAGTGATACAAAGTGCCGCAGAATAGGCCTTTTTTTTCTTTCCCCTGGCCCTTCGACACACTCTGGAGAGTTTGTTTTTCTTTATATTAAACTCCTGATATCTACTTGCACATTATTTGGTTATTTTTCATCCAAGCAGAAAGCAGATTATGGAATAATTGATCTCTTTTTGTTGTTTCCTGGTGGTTTAAATTTTGCACAAATGAGCACTTAAAGCGCATTGAGGGAGCTCTGGTCAAGTGCACGCTTTGGAGTGGTTCCAGAGCTGCTCTGCCAAATGATGGGTTCATTCGGTTTGGTTTGGTTTGGTTTTTGAGTGTGAGACAGTTTGTTGTGGTAGTAATAATATCTGAACAATAATCATAGCAAACCCTTGTTGAGTGCTTTCTATAAATAAACTCAATGAATACTCCCATTGAATTTGTTCAATTAAAAAAATTTTTTTAATGTTTTATTTATTTGAGAGAGAGAGAGAGAGAGAGAGAGGGAGGGAGGGAGGGAGAGAGAGAGACAGCGTGAGCAGGGGAGAGACAGAGAGAGAGGGAGACACAGAATCCGAAGCAGGTTCCAGGTTCTGAGGTGTCAGCACAGAGCCCGACGTGGGGCTCGAGCTCACAAACTGCGAGATCATGACCTGAGCTGAAGTTGGACGCTTCACTTACTGAGGCACCCAGGCGGCCCTGAATTTGTTCAGTTTATCTTATATTCACCTCCAAAGAAAATTTCAAGAGGCTGTAACAGAGTTCACACTGGAGAGAGGCTGTGTGGTGATTTTTTTGCAATTGCATAAACAAATTTGACTCTAAATGGGAAAGGAATGAATATTGAGCATCTAGGATTGGAGGGGCATTAAAACAGGAATTAGAACTGTAGTCCTTCCATTTAAAAATTTAATAGAGACATGGAAGATAAAAATAGACATAAGTTGGGGTGCCTGGGTGATTCAATCGATTGAGTGTCCTACTCTTGGTTTCAGCTCAGGTTGTGACCCCAGGGTCATGGGAGCAAGCCTTACATTGGTCTCCATACTGAGGATGTAGCCTGCTTAAGATTCATCTCTCTCCCTCTCTGTCCCTCTCCTCTGCTCACTCTCTCTCTCTCTCTCTCTCTCTCTCTCTCTCTAAAAAACAAACACACAAACCAAAAAACAAAAAATAGATGTAAGTCAAGTTTCTAGAAATGAAAACTATAATGTCTGAGATGCAAAATACACTGGGTACGATTAATGGCAGATTAGACATTGAAGAAATTAATGAACTTGAAGGCATAGTAGTAGAAACTATCCATAATGAAACAGAGAGAAGAATATTCTTTTCAAAAAGTGGAGAGAGCATATGTGAGCTGTGGGATAACTTTAAGTGGCCTCATATATGTGTTATTGGAGTCCCCTAATAGGATGGGTAGCATAAAAATTTTTTGAAGAAATAATGGTTGAACATTTTTCAAATTTTATGAAAACCATGATTCCTCAGATCTGGAAAGCTCAGTGAAGCCCAAGCACAAGAAACATGAAGAAAATGGAACCAAAGCACTTAATAATCCACATTGCTCACAACCAGTGATAAAGAGAAAATCTTCAAAGCAGCCAGAAAAAAAAAGACACATTACATGCAGATGGAGAAACATAAGGGAGATTTATTGTCAAAAACCATGCAAGTTTATAATCATGGTAGATTTACTGTCAGAAACCATGAAAGTGAGAACACAGTGGAGTGACACCGTTAGAGCACTGGTGGGGGACAGGGGAATGAACTAGCAGCCCTGAATTCCATACTTAGTGGAAATATCTCCCAAAAATTGAGGCCCAAAAAAAGACTTTTCCAGACATACAAAGGGTGAAAGAAATCATTAGCTGGACTGCAACTGTAAGAAATGTTAAAGGAGTCCCTTTAGGTAGAAGGAAGATGGGACCAGGAGGAAACAGAGCAGGAATAAAGGAAATAGAAAACAGGAAAACAAGAAAAATCAGTGAAACCCAAATCAATGAAATCAAAAGACCTTTATTAAGAGTTTCATTAAAACTAATAAACCATTAGCTAGACTGTTCAGGATAAAAAGAGAGAACACAAATTGCCTCAATCAAGAATGAGGCAGGTGCCATCCCTAGAGAGTCAGTAGATTTTAAAAGGTTCAGGGAATATTATAAACAACACCATGTCAGTAAATTTGACAACTCAGAAGAAATGGACAAATTACTTGAAAGATATAAACCATCAAAGCTCATGTAAGAAGAAAGAGATTATCTGAACAACCTTGTATCAGAGACATTGAATTTGTAGTTAAAAAGCTTCCCACAAAGAAAACTCTAGGTCCAGATGGCTTTTCTGGTAAGTTCTCCCAAAAACTTAAGAACAAAATAACAATTCCACACCAACTCCTCCTGAAGATTGAAGAGGAGGGAATATTTCTCAAGTCATTTTATGAAGTTAGCATTTACACAGATCCCAAAACCATTAACAAGAAAACTATGGGCAAATATTCCTCATGCACAGAGATGGAAAAAATTGTAAGCAAAATTTTAACAAATCAAATCTGACAGTGTAAAAAAGGATAACACATCATGGTCAGTGGGGTTAATTTCAGGAAAGGAAGTTTGTTTTCATATTTGAAAATCAGTCAGTATAATTCACCAGGTTAACAAAATAAAGGATAAAAAGCCATATGATTATCTCAATGGACACAGAAGAAGGATTTGAGAAAATTCAGCCTCTATCCTTGATGTAAACTCATAGCAAAATTGGTATAGAAGAGATCTTCCTCCACCTGATAAAGGGCATCTGTGAAACACTCACAGTTAACATCAAACTTAATGGTGGAGGGCTGGTGCTTTCCCCCCAACATCAGGAATGGGATAAGGATGTCTGCCCTCGCCACTACATTCAGGTTGTACTGACCGTTCTTGTGCAGTAAGGCATAAGGCAGTACATAGAAATAAAAGGCGTCCAGATTGGAAAGGATGAGGCAAAACTGCCTTTTATTTGCAGACAACATGATTATTTGTGTAGAGATTCTGAGGGAACCTACAAAAACAGTGGTAGAATAACTGAATTTAGCAAGGTTACAGAATTCAAGATCGGTATTCAAAAATTTATTGTAGTTTTATATATAGCAGTGAACCAAAGGAAATTGAAATTAAAACAGTACCATTTGCAACACCATGACAAATATGAAATACTTAAGGGTAAATCTGAGAAAAGGTTTGCAAGGCACGTACACCGAAAACTACAAATGATTGCTAAGAGATGCTAAGACCTACATAAATGAAGGGACTGTTCATGAGTCAGAAAACTCGATACTGTTAAGATGCCAGTTCTCCCCAAACTGATATATAAATTCAACATAATCTCCATCAAAAGCCCAGCCAACTTAAACAAATACATTGACAAGTAGATTTTATGTGGAAATGTAAAGGACTAAGAATAGCCCCCCCCCTCAAAAAAACCCTGATAAATGAGAACAAAATTGAAACACTAACACTACTTTCAAGATTTA
Source organism: Cryptoprocta ferox (assembly GCA_028646485.1). Classification (NCBI taxonomy): domain Eukaryota; kingdom Metazoa; phylum Chordata; class Mammalia; order Carnivora; family Eupleridae; genus Cryptoprocta; species Cryptoprocta ferox. The sequence goes on from CM053560.1 coordinate 12,308,727, forward strand.
TAAAAGTACGGTCGTCAATACGGGGTGATATTGGCATAAATATAGAAAAATGGCTCATTGAAACAGAATAGAGAGTCTAGGAAAAGAATCACATGTATATCCCCATCAGATTTGCACAAGAGTGCAAAGGCAATTCCATGCGAAATGAAAATCTTCAATAAGTAGTAGTACATTTGGATATCTAGCTGTAAAAAATAAACCGTGATCTATCTTGCAACATATACAAAAATTGTTTTATTTTTTCTTTAAATGTTTACTTTTATTTTTGAGAGAGAGAGAGAGAGAGGGCGCAAGCAGGGGAGGGGCAGAAAGAGAGAGGGAGACACAGAATCTGAAGCACACTCCACGCCCACAGTAGCGAGCCCATTGTGGGGTTTGAACTCACATGAGATCATGACCTAAGCCAAAGTTGGACACTCAACTGACTGAACCACCCAGGCACCCCTACAAAAATTATTTTAAAATGGATCATATAGACCTAGATGTAAAACCTACACAAGAACATATAAGAAGAAAAGCCTTTGGGGGCACCTGGGTGGCTCAGTCGATTAAGTGTCCGACTTCAGCTCAGGTCATAATCTCGTGGTCTGTGGGTTCGAGCCCCACATCAGGCTGAGCTGTCAGCACAGAGCCTGGAGCCTGCTTCAGATTCTGTATCTCCCTCTCTCTCTGCCCTTCCCCCTGACTCTCTTCCTCAAAACTTAACACTTAAAAAAAAAAAAAAAAGCCTTCATAACCTTGGGCTAAGCAAATATTTCTTAGATAGGAAACCCAAAGCACAATCTATAAGAGAAAATATTGATAAATTTGACTTCATCAAAATATAAGATATCTGATCTTCAAAAGACATGTTAAGACATGTCTTAACATCATAAATGAGAGAAGATATTAGCAAATCCTATATCTGATAGAAAACTTGTATTCAGAATATATAAAGAACTCTTAAAGCTCAATAACAAGAGAACAAACAACCCAATAAAAATGGATAAAAGATTTTAATAGACATTTCTCCAAAGAAGATCTATGGATAACACATAAGCTCATGAAGAGATGATTAGTTTCATTAGTCATTATGGAAACACCCATCAAAATCACAATGAGATCACTTCACACCCCTAGGACAGCTCTAAGAAAACAGACAATAACGAATGTTGGCGAGGATGTGGAGAAACTGGACTGCCCCATAAATTGCTGGCGGGAATAGTAAGATGGTATTGCCACGTTGGAAAACAGTTTGGTGTTTCTTAAATAGCCAAACATAAATTTATTATCTGACCCAATGATTCCACTTCTAAGTACATACCCATTAAAAGAGAATTGAAAAGATATGTCCACACACAAAATATACATGGATGGTCATAGCAGCATTTTCATGATAGTCAGAAAGTGGAAGCAACCCAAACGTCCAGTAGTGGCAAATGGGCAGGTAAATGCAGTCTGTCCATACAGCAATACAAAGAAATGGAGAACTGCTGTAATTTGGATGAACATCGAAAACCTTATGCTAACTGAAAGAAGCTAGACACAATAGACCCATATTAAATGAGTCTGTTTTCATGAAAGGTCCAGAGAAGGTAACTCTCTGGAAACAGCAAATTAGTGGTTGCCTGAGGCAGGGGGTGGGCAGAAGGGATCATCGAGGAATTATGGAAACATTCTGCAACTGCACTATGTTGATGGCTGCACAGCTCTCAGTTTATTAAAAGCTGTTGAGGGGTGTGATCAGAGCAGGGAGCCTGAAGAAATGGCTCTTCTGTTTACAACACACCCAACAGGAATCTGGGTTCACTGTGATAAGTAGCACAAAACTTGTGGTTTTCCTATGGACAGATGCCCTACATGTGTCAAAAAGAAAAATAAAATAAGATAAAAGTTGTTGAATTGTGTACTTAAACTGAGTGAATTTTATGGCATGTAAATTATCCCTCAGTAGAAGGTTTTTTTTTTGTTGTTGTTGTTGTTGTTGAAAAACATGGGATACAGTAATTAGGACAGCCTAATATTGGGGAAAGAATAGACAAATAAATGAATAGAACAGAGAGGCCAGAAATAAACCCGTTCAACTATAGTCAACTGATTTTTTTTAAATGAGGATATGAAACTTTTATTTATTATTTTAGAGAGAGAGGGAGAGAGAGCATGTGAGTAGGGGAAAAGGGTGAGGGGGAGAGAGAGAGAGAGAAAGAGAGAGAGAGAATCTCAAGCCGACTCCATGCTCTGCACAGAGCCCAATGCAGGGCTTGATCCCATGACCCTGGGATCATGACCTGAGCAGAAATCAAGAGTTGGACACTTAACTGACCGAGCCACGCAGATGCCCCACACAGTCAACTGATTTTTGATAAAGGCACAAAAGCAATTCAGTGGGGAAAAGATAATTTCTCCAACAAATGTGCTGGCACAACTGGACATCCACATGCCAACGAGAAAAATCTAGACACAAACCTTAACACCTTTCACAAATGTTAACTCAAAATGGATTAGACCTAAGAATAAAATGCAAAACTGTGAAGCTTCCAGAAAATAACATAGGGAAAATCTAGGTGACCTTAGGTTTGGCAGTGGGGTTTTGAATTCTGCCCCAAGATCACAGTCCATGAAAAAAAATTGATAGTTTAGATTGTATTAAAACAAAAACCTCGCATTCTGTGAAAGACACTGTTCAGAGAATGAAAAGTCAAGTCATAGACTGTAAGAAAATATTTGCAGATATTTGCAAATACCTGATAAATGACTTGTATCCAAAATATACTGGGAAATCTTTAAACTCAACCATAGGAAAATAAACAATGTAATTGAAAAAAGGGCAAAAGATCTGATGAGACGTTTCACCAAAAGAAGTGTACAGATGGAAAGTAAGAATGGGAAAATATGCTCAGCATCATTTGTCTTTAGGGAATTGCAAATTACAACAAAGAGATACTATCATACACCTATTAGAATGACTACAATCCAAAAAACTGATAACGCCCAATGCTGACAAGGATGATGAGAAATAGTAAATCTCGCTCATTGCTGGTGAGAATGCAAAATGGTACAGCCACTCTGCAAGACGGTTTGGCAGTTTCTCACAAAGCTAAAAATAATATTGGTTCAAAGCTATTTGTAAACAACATATATTTATGAGCTATTTCTTACAGAGTCTCACTCTTGGTATTGACCCATTTGGGTTGAAGATTATATTCCCACAAAAACTTGCACATGAATGTTTATAGCAGCTTTATTCATAATTGCCAAAATGTGGGGTCAACCAAGGGGCTTTTCTTTCTCTCTCTCTCTTTTTTTAAAAGTTTGTTTATTTTTGAGAGAGAGAAAGAACGTGAACAGGGAAGGGGCAGAAACAGGCTCCAGGCTCTGAGCTGTCAGCATAGAGCGCGACACAGGACTTGAACTTGGAAACGGCAAGATCATGACCTAGGCTGAAGTCAGATGCTTAGCCAACTGAGCCACCCCGGTGCCCCAACCCGGGTGCCTTTCAATGCCATTTCAATAAATGGAATGTTGTGTAGGGACAAAAAGAAATGATCAGATCACAAAAAGACGCGGAGGGACCGCAAATGCTAAGTTGAAAGGGAAAGCGAAGGAAACCAGTCTGAAAAGGCTACACGCTGCATGGTTGTGATTATATGACATCCTGGACAAGACAATACCATAAAGACAGTGAAAAGATTGGTGGTTGCCAGGGGCTCAGGAGGAGGGATATAGGGATGGATAGGTGGAGCATGGGACGTTTTTAGGGCCATGAATTTGTCTGTGTGGTGCTGTAATGGCGGATACATGACATAAAGTTTGCTAAAACTCACGAAATACAGAACACAGTGAACCCTAACGTGGTTTAACTATGGACTTTAGTTAATAAAAACTAAAACCAAATAAAAATAAAAAATCATCATGATGAAACGTTGAAAAATGTTTGCTTCTTATATGCCAATTTCACCCACATAAAGCTGTCCAAAAAATAACAAAATCTTTGAGCCGTACGTTCTGTGACAAACTGGTAACGTCTGAGCTCCCAGGCACACTGTCCTCCATTGTTGGCTCCTTGCGAACAGAAGTGGATTCTCCTCTTTCCTGTTCAGTACAGCCATCTCTCTCGTGGCTTTTTGCAGCCTGGAGGGACAATCACCGGTAAGAGCCGCTTGGAAGAGGCCGTTCTCAAAATGATGGCACATGAAACTATGGGCCATTTGCTTATGCTCAGTGTGCCTGGTCTCCTCTCTCCAGTGGGTCTGCTCTGAAAATTAGCAACTAACTGGATGGGTGTTGTTTGGGAGGCCGAAGACCTGAATCTGATTCCTGTTGTGCCATTAACCAACTGTCAGGTTTTAAACAAGTCACTTTCACCGTGGCCGGGCTTCGCTTCGGTCTGTAAAATGAGTGGGTTTTCTTGGGGTGGGGGGTTTCTCTGGCTTCTTCCATTTCCAGACCCCATTTCTGTCCATATCAAAACATCTCCCACACTTTGCCATGTTGTATACATATGTCCCAGGGCACTTGACACAGCAGAAGCCCTCTTGTGTAGAGTCCCCGGAGACCTTCCCTCTCTCTGCCTCCGGTTGTAGGTGGAGACCCTGGGCCCACTGGTTGCCCAGGGCTGGGCCAGAGGTTGGTGCTGGTTCTGGCAACAGCTGTTCCTCTCAGCATTCTTATTTTTTTCAGTCTTTTGTGCTTTCATACCTCCCAGCCCTGAGCTCTCTCTTGGCAAAGAGGATCTCTTCCGTCTCCAGACAAAGGCCCACAAAGCAGCTCTGGTATCTTCTTAGCCTGCAGCGGAGAGGTGGTCTGTGGGGCTATTGTGACTCCCAAAACTCTAAGGCTCAGAGTTGGAAGATTTTCCTAGTAACTGAGACTCCTGAGAGCATTTGACATTTTTTTTTATGTTCAATTAGTTAAGTGTACATTTTGGGATAGAAGATATTCTTTAGCTAGTATTGTGCTGTGTGTGAGCCAAGCTTTGTGTACTTTAAGGACCTTGGGACATACTCGAATGAGCAGCTCTGTTAGGTCTGAGTGGGGACTTGGCGAAGTCCTTGGTCAGATCCTCAACCTGGATATCAATGTCATAGGGTACTTTCTCTGTATTGGGGGTTTGGGGACCCCTTTCATGTGTCACATCAGGATGTTCTTTTTGGTGTCCCATTTTCATGTTCCATTATGTCCTTAGGGAGGGTAGAGAGCAGAGAATCTGCTTCTCTGACAGTTTGTGATATCCTGGGACCATTTTTTGGTCCCCTAGGGCAATATTGAAAACTTAAGCTCCGTGAAAAACAACTCACCCTTTTTTGTATGTTTGATCTTCTGTTTGTTTGTTTTTTAGGTCTTTGTTTAGAGAAGTTGCCTGTTTCCTCCTCTACCAGTAACCTCCACGTGGACCGGGAACAGGATGTCATCACCTGTTATGAGAAAGCAGGCGACATTGCACTCTTGTACCTCCAAGAAATAGAAAGGGTAAGTGAGGACCACGTGTTTGTTCCAGCTGATAATTTTTTAAAAATTTCAAACCAGACGTAGGGAACGGTGGTCAACCTCTGCAAAACCTTCCACAGGTCTGCCTCCGGGTGTAAAGCTTTCCTTGTATTTTTCAGTGAAGAGGAGATGGGTGGGGATTGCGGCACCTTGTGAAAAGTGCTTGGGAAGCATTTTAGCGTCCTCACAGCAGAAGTGACAGTGTACCCCGGGGCTGGTTAGTCATTCATGTTCTCCCACGCGAAGTGGGTTGTACTTGCACGGACGATGTGCCAACATAATGTACATCTGGGGTTTGGGATCCGTAGTTACGCGGAAGGTCTGCTGGGGACTCTCGGCTGACCTGCTCAGAGCAGGTGTGTATCCCCCGGAACCGTCTGGGATGGCTTACCGCCAGCAGTCGGTGGTCGCCTGTGGTGTGGGGTACCAAACCAGCAGCCGGCAAGGGGCCCCACCCTGGGCAGGGATGGAGGGAACGGGCGGCCCTGCACTCACACCCTCAGGCAGAGGAGGTCGGAGGCCCGATGGGGCCAGCAGGTGCGGGCAACTTGTCAGTTTAGAAGGATTGCTGTCTTTTGGCTCTGCTCTCTCCTCAGCTTTTCTGTCTGTAAAAGGAACATCTACTTTATGAAGTTCTTGTGGGGATGGTAAAAAGTTGTGTACGTGAAGGAACTTAGCCCAGATGCAGACACATACTGGATATTTGGTACACGTCACTTCTTTTCTACTAATAACAATGGATTCTAGCCATCTCTGACCCCAGCGGAGCGTCCTGGCATTCTGACCAAGGCTTTCCCCCTTCACACCCAGAGACACGTCCTCTGAGATTATTTTAAATAATTAGAAAGCCTGTGAGGCTTTGAAAATGACGCAGGTCGTGGTTCCCATCAATCTTACGGGTTCTCTGTTTCCCTAAGGATTAGAATGGGGAGGGGCTGCCAAAGTCTGGTTAGCTCTGTTACATTGGATGTGTACACACTGAAGCCATTTCTCCCCTTAAGTCTTCCCCTAGCGCGTTGATGTGTGTGATGAGGATCAGAATTGCCTTGTAAGGGGCGGGGGGCGCGGTGAGAGCCACCGAGAAGAGTGTGGGAGAATGATGGGACCAGCGTTTGACCTGGCCGGCCCCAGTGTGGGTCATAAATCACAGGTCATGGTGTCTGGGAATTCAGGAAGATACTTGGCCGTCTTGCCAAAATGTTCCATCAGAAGGCTGCTATGAGAAAGGAATTTTGCCGTTATTCAGAATTTATGGTACGGTCTTTAGAGAAATGGTCGTGCAGTCTGCTTTAAAATCCGCATTGTCTTTACTGTCTGTCTCCCCGATAGCCAGTGCTTGGAAGTGGAGACGTCTGCTTACCCCAGCCAAGCGGTTCTTGTTGACCCTGCAGCCCTTGCCACAAAGGGGCCCTTATTTTGCACCTTACTCTCCAGCAGCTGTCCAGTGCTGTTATCTGGGGGCTGCCTTCTCCTGGCCGGCAGAGAGGAGGTTCGTCTGTGACACGTGTCTTTAATGACGTGGGGACTGGCAGGTCCGGACGTACTTCCTGGTGTGTTCATTGATAGCCACCAGTTCACTGTTGGGTTCTCCAGCCAGACCACTGGGGAGACTTGTATAATCGTGGGGTTTAAAAGAAATGTGTGTGTGTGTGTGTGTGTGTGTGTGTGTGTGTGGTTTTGGGGAACCAGTGGTTGTAGGATGTGAGATCTGGAGATGAAAATGGAGGCCCAGAGAGGGAGGACACACAGGAAGTTAGGACCAAAGGTAGGACTAGAACTCTTCTGACACCTAGTTCAGGGCTCACTCATGTCAGGCCGCTGCACACGAGTACACAACAGTGTCGTTTCCCACACCCTTGCCTACAGTAAAGGCTCAGAAGGTATTTGGCCAAACGAACTGTAGTTCTTGGTAATATGAGGAAGCAGCCTCAGCCTAGGACGCAACCTCAGGACGTAGAGGATTTTTACATTTCTGACTCTGATTTTCCAGTGTGAGTTTTCCTTTATGGGAAATCACTTGGGTCCTCCCCAGATCCAGCATGCTGGGATATTAGTGATGAGAGAGACTGAATGACCCAGATATCTGTTTTGACTGTAGTAGGTGCTCAAGAAGCCATTTGTAGATTGAGGGGAAGTCTGGGGGGAAGACAGCCTTTCTAAGTGGATGTTCATGTTCATGGTCTTGATGAAGCAAGATTGGGGTTCTATGCAGACGATACCTGCTTGGCCTTTTTTCTTTTTAAATTTTGAACTTAAAATGACTTTTAAGAATGATACTCAATTGAAAACAGAAATGTTAGGGAAATAGAACCTGAAAGAAGTAGCAGACTAGGACAAGCCTAAGTTAATAGTGCTTTGTTTTTCTGGGTAGGCAGACCTTTTAAGCAGACAATCCCACACACTCTGTTCCAATATTGGTTCTGCTGGACATAGGCAGTCAGTCTCAGTGGTTTCTCCCCATTTACCAGCCATTCCATAGCAAAGAAACTTCTGTTGGCCAGGACCTTTGGCATTTTATTTATTAGTGGTGGTTTTTTGTTTGTTTGGTTTGGTTTTCTTAGTGGTTTTGTTAGTGGTTTTCTTCATTCACTAGCAAGAAAAAAATCAGGGGAGAACGTTTGAGGACAGGTTGAAGTGTCATGATCAATATTCTTTTCATGATCTAATACCGCCGAATCATGTTTCTGAGGCAGCTTCATTGTCTGCATGGTGGAGATGTTTGAGTATGTAAGATTTGTGAGGCAGCTACGTTAAGCTGTGAGAGGCAGCAGAGCCCAGTGCTACAGTGACAGCCAGGGTGGGCATCATGGATTTGCAGCCTCCGAGCTGTGGGACTTTGGGCAAGTTACTCAACCTTTCTGTGCCACCTGAGTTTCCTCATCGGTGTCATGGCAATAATAATTGCTGTAAGGCTGCCGTGAGGAAAACATGGGTTCACTCATGTACCCATTGCCAGCATATGGTTAGCGGTGGAATCTTTCCTAATCTTAGAAGATTTCAGATAGTTGGGTGAAAATCTGGAATATTATTTACACACTGTTTTTATTAAAAATGTTAAATAATTTTTAGCAGAATATTTGTGGAGTGATTTTCTTCAGAACTTTCCCCTTTCTTGTGCAGAAGCTGTAACAGGACAGCGTTTTGCCTTGAGTCCTCATGTCATATCATGATTCCGGACTCCTGTTTTCCCCTGACTGTTTGACTGTGGTCCAGTCACATATTCCTGTGTGCTTCCGCTTTCCATTGTCATGGTGGGGCTAATCCTGCCTGGTTTTGGGGGTCTGGTGTTTTCCACCTGCTGTAGGACGTTCCATGTGCTGCTGTCCCCTTGCCCCTTGTCCTAAGAGAGAGGCGGCGCCGAAGAAAATGTGAATCCGTGAAAGCAGGGTGATTAAATGTTTGTTCAGAGCTGTCGTTGTTATCTTAGGGTTCAAGAGCCATCTCATTTTCTCGGATAGTTTGTTCTCTGAAGGGGAGTAAGACACTCCTCAAATTGTGCACATACAATAATTTAATCAAACAAATCGAATTAGAGCAGATAGAATTAGAAAGGACGCAGGCTGTCCTTGATTTGTTTATCCGGAGCCGGTGGCTTGAGGCCAGTGGTAAATAACGTTACCTGCCGCACGAGGAGCGTCTCCTGGAGCAGCGATCAGAATAACGATGACTTCATTTTCGAGTATCATAACACGAGCCCCGCTTTTGGCAAATGAAATCATCCCGTCTGTGTCCTTTGCACGCCTCAGCCCCCCAGCTGGCTTCGGCTTCCTTGAGGAGCAGCTGCGCGGGGGGACAGCTTTCCCTTCTGCCGGCAGTTCGTTTCTTCACACCCGATTTTAGAAAAGAAGTTACTGCTAAATTACGGGAGACCCGGAGACGTTTTGTGGGCGGTTTTAGTGCTGACGCTTTGAGGAGAAACAACTGGTCCCCAAATATTGCAGGGCCCGGCGCGGAACTCCTGCTCCATCAAGGCGTCGCGCCCTGGTCGGCGCGGCCAGGCCTCGAGTTTGCTCCTTCCTCCCTGGGGGAGGCACCCACAGGGACGTAGTTGCCGTGCTGGACTCCGGAGTGGATGACCCTGAGGTCGCCGTGCGACTTGAATTGAAACGAGGTGTCCCAGGAGAAGTAGTCGGCACTGCTGATGGGGAAGACAGGGTGTCACTCTGGAGGTCCACGTGGCCACGCTTTTGGCTTTAAAATGTGACACAGGACACGAAAAGGGTCTTGCTTCCCTTCCCGGCTCCAGGGCCTACCTTTCCACTCAGGCCAGAGCAGCAGGTGACGGTTCATAGCTTACGAAATTGCTTCCTTGAAGAAACGTCAAGAGACTGGCCAGTAAATGTGTTCTGACTCTGGGCCTGCCACCTGGCTGCCAGGGATAGGAGGCTACACACACTTAAAACTGAGTCAGAAAAGTCTGGAAACCAGAAAAGAGTAGTAGTAGCTTATTTTAATTTTCGTGTGTTCTCGGCCAGCCTTTTTCCCCTCATAACTTTATAGCATTAAAGAGTTTTATCTCTGTCCTCTGTCACCCAACGTTACGTCAGGACTTCAGAATGTTTTCATGGCTGTATATTCCATCAAGTGGACGGTCTCTCTGATAGAATCACCTGACTGCTGGGTCTGCCCCGTTGTTGTAAATAATGTGGTGACGGTGGCTTCCTGCAGGGAGCTCTCCCCCTTTGCTCTCGTTGTTTCCCGAAGGCAGATTCCCGTAAGCGGAGATATTTTTGACATTCTCATTAACTACATATTGTGTCCATTTGCTTCCTACAAGTCACACTAACATCTTCTCCCTTCGGCACTATGGGAGCATATTGGTTGCTTTGCACCCTCCACGGGGTTGCTATTGTGTAAAAGTTATTTTGCTGATCTTCTGGGTGAAAATGGGACCTTGCTTGCAGTTTTAGTTTGCATTTCTTCGACTATCAGTCAGGTTGAAATTTTGTCCATCTATTTCCAAGTTATGTTTTGTTTCTTTTTGAATTACAGCATTATTGAGATATAATTCACATACCATACAATCCACCCATTTAAAGAATACCGTGCATTTCTGGGTATCACATTGGGTTCTGTGCTGACAGCGCGGAGCCTGGAGCCTGCATCAGATTCTGAGTCTCCCCCTCTGCCCCTCCCCCACTCGCACTCTGTCTCTCTCTCTCAAAAATGAATAAACATTAAAAATTTTTGAAAAGGGGTGCCTGAGTGGCTCGGTTGAGTGTCCGACTTCAGCTCAGGTCGTGATCTCACAGTTCATGGGTTCGAGCCCCGCGTCAGGCTCTGTGCTGGCAGCTCAGAGCCTGGAGTCTGCTTCCAATTCTGTGTGTCCCTCTCTCTTTGCCCCTCCCTGTTCATGATCTGTCTCTCTCTGTCTCTTAAAATAAATAAATGTTAAAAAAAATTAAAAATTTTTTTTGAAAAAAAATCTATTTGAAAGAATACCATGCAATACTTTTTAATATATTTAGAGTTGTACAGCCATTTGACAATATTTAATTCCAGAACATTTTTGTTACCCCAAAAAGAGACCCTGTACCCATTAGCACTCACTCCCCATTTACCTCCGATCTCCCCAGTCTGTATAGATTTGTATGTTCTAGGTTTTTCATTCCAGTAGAACCATATCACCTGTGGTCTTTTATAACTGGCTTCTTGGCTTCGTCCATCGTGTGGCACATGCTAGTGTTCCATTTCTTTTTATTGACCAATGCTATGCCATTTTGTGGACAAACTACATTGGGTGTATCCATTCAGCATATTATCATTTATCATTTGGGTTGCTTCCACTTTTTGGCTATTATAATAATGTCTCTATACATTTTCATATGCAAGATTTTATGTAGACAGGGTTTTCACTTTTCTTGGTTGTATGCTTAGGAGTGGAATTGCTGGGTCATATGGTAACTTTATGTTTAACCTAGTAACATTCCTTTCTTGCCCATATTTACTTTCTCTCCAATTTTTTGGATGAAGTTTTTCTTCTGATAATTTGAATACAGTCTAGATCATAAATATGTTTACCCTTTAATCATATTTGCTCTGAATATTTTCCCAATCGGTAAATTTCCATTTGTAAGTTGCTCATAAAATTTAAATCTGTATAGATCAGGAACATGACAGGGATGTCCACTCTCACCACTGTTGTTTAAGATAGTACTGGAAGTCCTAGCATCAGCAATCAGACAACAAACGGAAATAAAAGGCATCAGAATTGGCAAAGATGAAGTCAAACTTTCACTTTTCACAGATGACGTGATACTCTACATGGAAAACCCGACCAAGTCCACCAGAAGACTACTAGAACTGATCCATGAATTCAGCAAAGTCGCAGGGTACAAAATCAACGTACAGAAATCGGTTGCATTTTTATACACCAACAATGAAGCAACAGAAAGAGAAATCAAAAAACTGATCCCATTCACAATTGCACAAAAAACCATAAAATACCTAGGGATAAACCTAACCAAAGATGTAAAAGACCCATACGATGAAAACTATAGAAAACTTATGAAAGAAATTGAAGAAGACACAAAGAAATGGAAAAGCATTCCATGCTCATGCATTGGAAGAATAAACATTGTTAAAATGTCATTATTACCCAAAGCAATCTACACATTCAATGCAATCCCAATCAAAATTGCACCAGCATTCTTCTCAGAGCTAGAACAAACTATCCTAAAATTCGTATGGAACCACAAAAAACCCCGAATAGCCAAAGTAATA
>CM053560.1:12321415-12334329 GCA_028646485.1 Cryptoprocta ferox
TCCTACACTATTGGTGGGAATGTAAACTGGTTCAGCCACTCTGGAAAACAGTGTGGAGGGTCCTCAAAAAACTAAAAATAGAACTCCCCTATGACCCAGCGATAGCACTGCTAGGGATTTACCCAAGGGACACAGGAGTGCTGATGCACAGGGGCACATGTACCCCAATGTTCATAGCAGCACTTTCAACAATAGCCAAATCATGGAAAGAGCCTAAATGTCCTTCGACTGATGAATGGATCAAGAAGATGTGGTTTATATACACAATGGAATACTACATGGCAATGAGAAAGAATGAAATCTGGCCATTCGTAGCAAAGTGGATGGACCTCGAGGGTGTCATGCCAAGTGAAATAAGTCAGGCGGAGAAGGACAGATACCGTATATTTTCACTCACAGGTCTAACAGGAGAAACCTAACAGAGGACCGTGGGGAGGGGAAGGAGAAAAAAGAGTTAGGGAGAGGGAGGGAGACAAATCATGAGAGACTCTTGAATGCTGAAAACAAACTGAGGGCTGAAGGGGGAGGGGGAAAGGGGGTGATGGGCATGGAGGAGGGCACTTGTCGGGAAGAGCACTGGGTGTTATATGGAAACCAACTTGACAATAAACTATAAATAAAAAAAATTTAAAAAATTTAAATCTGTATGTAGTCGAATCTGATTTTTTAAGTTACATTTATCTCATTGTTTTAAAGCTGAAATACTGGGATCAACCCTTCCAGGATTTAAATTTTTTTCAACCATTTTCCACATTTTTATTATTTATTTAAAAATTTTTTAAAATGTTTATTTATTTTTGGGAGCCAGAGAGAGACAGAGCCCAAGCAGGGGAGGGGCAGAGAGAGGGAGACACAGAATCTGAAGCAGGCTTCAGGCTCTGAGCTGTCAGCACAGAGCCTGACGCAGGGCTCGAACTCACGAACTGTGAGCTCATGACCTGAGGTGAAGCTGGATGCTCAAGTGACTGAGCCACCCAGGTGCCCCTCCTTATTTTTGAAAACGGCTTTTAATTTCTAAACCTTCTTGGGATTTATTTTGTTGTATGATATAGATATATCTATAATATGAAAATATATAATATATAATATTATATAACATAATATAATAATACATAATATAATCTAAATTACTGTTTTTCTACAATGTCACTGCCAGTTTAAGAGGATCTTATCTCTTTTTTCACATTTTATGTCATATTTTAAGTCATTCAATAAAATTTTAGATACAACAGTCGTTTCTGGCTATCCTGTTTTGTTCTGCTAGTCTTATATCGCACCAATAGGAGACCACTTAATAAGTACTTCCTTATGATGGACTTCAACACCTTAAAAGATTAGTAACTACACGTTAGTCTTATTTTTCAGAATATCCCTTGTTCTTATCTCATGATACTTCTAAGTGAATTTTAGAATAATTTTGTCGAGTACTAGAAAAATCCTGTTGGGATTGGTTGGATTTTTATGAACCCTGTACATAATTTGGAGAATCATATCTAGGCTTCACTCACCTAGGACCATGATACCAGTTTCCATTTTGTAAGACTTTTTGTTTCACAGGTTTTAGTCGGTTTCCTTTATTCCCACATCTTTTCCATTTGTATTGCTTCGTGGACAGGATCATTATTATTTTTTTATTATATTTTCACACATAGCAGCGCTTTTAGTTTTTTTACAAACATTTATTGGCTGCCTTCTGTGCTCTGCAGTGAGCTTGACACCAGCAGCACTGGAATGAATAAGCCACCAGGGCATGTCCTTAGGAAGCATATAATCCCACGAGGACACAGGTCCATAACCAGTGTGGGTGGTGTTTTGGTGGGGACACTCAGCAGACTCTGTAAGCCCAGAGAAGGGTCGTGGTGGACCAGCGTGATAGTATAGGGATGGCTCCTGAAAGAGAGGACACCTGAGCTGACTTTTGAAGGCCGACAAGGGTGGCACATAGGAGTATTAGCCTCCATACTGAACTCTATAAAAATAGAATTGATTCTTTTCATTTCTCTAAGAATTCGAATATATGACAGAAGAACGATTTTTGTTGTTGTTTCTTCCTGTCTAATATTTTCCGTCTTACCGCTCTCCTACCCTCTCTCCAGATTTTTTTTCCCTATCCCCAGCTTTTCTAAAACAATGTTAAAAGAATGAAAGTGGTAGAAAATGTAGACTAATGTCCTTATTTGGTTCCTATTCGAAGGTCATTCTTAAATATACCCCCATTAAGGATTAAACTGTTTACATGCTCATCAAGTTTCCCACTTATAATTCGTAACCATTATGTCAGGTACATATTATTATGCCTATAACACAGATGAGGACAGTGAAGGTCTCAGAGATTGAAGGAATTGTCCTAAGTCCACAGTGGTGAGGAGTATCAGAATATGATCTTGAACCTGGGTCTTTTGACCTGAAGTCTTTGGCCTCTGCCCCCTCACTGTCATGCTTTCTTAGGTGTTGCTTTGGCCAAAGCAGACTGCACTTGTTAAGGGTGTTTGTTGGCAGTCCTCTTGCAGGGAAGTGTTTATCCACAGAACAAGCGGTGGCTTCGACACTGCCAAACAATGCCCCTGTCCAGCCCCATGTGGTAGAGGCTCTTCGTGAAGAAGGGATGAAATCCAAGATGCTTAGACTTAAGGGTAAACCCTGAGCTAAGCTATTCTCTCTGCCTCCCCACTGTGTCTTTCCCATTCTTCCTGTTTATAACCTAAAGCCTCATCCTGGCACCTCTGACCTCTTGTCTTTTGAACTTTGTTCTGCAAGCAAACACGAACGGAGAGGACAGAGGCAAAGGAGCTGGACTGCAGAGTCAGGTGGACCTGAGTTTTAGCAGCAACTCTAACACGTGCAATTTGGGCAACTCACTCAATGGGATAAAGCCTCGCTTTCTCCTTCAGTGAAGAGAGGATAGTGTATCTCAGTGTTTTTTTGTGGGGGAATAAAGGAGAGCCTATGTACCTATGTAGTGCCTAATGCATAGTAGGTTACTTTCTTATTGCTTTTTTTCCTTTTCCTTTTTCCTTTATCTATCTATCTATCTATCTATCTATCGATTCTGTATATTGAATGCTTACCCTACACCAAACATTGCAGTAGACACTGAATATATTAGTAAATGAGATATGGCCTGACTTTGTGGAAGTTTCAGCACTATGGAGAGAGACAGCCAGTAATCAAAGAAATAAAATATATCAATACATGCAGTGGAGGAATAGGATGGGATGATGTGAGAGGGAATAATGGAGGCAGGCCTACTTGATGTTAGGTGGCAAGGGAAGGCCCTTCCAAGAAGGCGACAATCAAGCTGACACCTGAAAGATGGGAAAGATCACATAGGTAACGTGACCCAGATTGTGTTACAGAAGAGTTATTCAGGCTGCTTGGGGAAAGTGGGAAGGAAGAAAAGGATCAAGAGATGACATGGAGACCCCATTTAGGAGACTGTTGTGGACATCTAATAGGAAGTGATGGTAGCTTAGATGGAAGTAATCGTTGTACTAATGGGTAGATACAGGCATATTTGAGAAACAAGTAGAAGGGACGTGGTCATACATTAGATGTGAGAGAGTGTCAGGGTGTCAAGGCTCACCCACCAGGGTCTGATCTGGGCAGCTGGGTGGATGGTGTTATTCATTAAGATGGGGCAACTAGAGATTTATGTTTTGGGGTGAACCTGGACCTCTGGGGATTTAATCATGCTCAGAGTTTTCCTGGGGGTGGAAGTTAGGTGGTTCTTGTCTGAAGAAGGCATTCTAGAAGTTAGGAAGGAGATTCCCAGAAAGGGCCCCTTGAGGATGAGCCTTACAGGTGTATAGACCCTTCCTAAGACAGAAGTTGGGCCAGGAAAACCAAGAATCCCCGCCGCCTCCCACCAGCCACAAAACAAACACAACACCAAGAAACGAGTAACAGCAGAATACTGCTGGGAAAGGGGCATGAAATTGGAGAGAACTCCCCTCTGTCCCCAAGCATACAGGGACAGCTGAAAATAGGATGGAACAGAAACGCCGAGGAAAACCCTCTGGGGTACCAGGTCCCACAGTAAGCACAAGTTAGTAGCCCACTGTTTGAGGAGTTTGAAGTCCGTGGTACTTTGGAAGTAACTATAGAAACAACAAAACCCAGCCAGCTTCGTCCTCTGACTACATTGGTTCAGTCCCCCATATTTGTTGCCTTATAGATGAAAAAATGTACCCATTTTCATGTGTAAATATTATTTACCTCATTCTATTTTTCTACATACAACCTTCAACACTGAATTTAAAAATATGAGATATATACACAAATGCACACACAAGCAGGAATAAGCAAACTATTGTGAAGACCAATAAACCAAACCCAGAAATGGGTCACGTGTTGGAACTATCAGGTAGGAGCTTAAAAATATCAAGGAATAATATGTTGAGGATATTGTAGAAACGGTGTACAACATGCATAAAGAGGTGGAGATTTCAGCAGAGAGATGGAAATAAAAATGTAAAACTGAAATGCTAGAAATAACAAAACATGATATAAGAAAGGGAAAAAAATTTTAATATTTTATTTTTAAGTAATCTCTGTCCCCAACGTGGGGCTTGAACTTACAACCCTGAGATCAAGAGTCACATGCTCTACTGACTGAGCCAGCCAGGTGCCCTGAGATGAAGACATTTTTTGATGGTTTATTAGAATACTGGACACAACTAAGAAAAAAATCTTCCAGATAAGTTAATAGAGATTATTCAAACAGAAACACACACACACACATACAAACACACACACACAAGAGTGAGGAAAAAATTAGAGCAGAGCATCTAAGAAACATGGAAAAAATATCATGTATGTATTTGGTGTCTCAAAAGGAGAAGAGACAAAACTGGAACAGAAGAACTATTTGAAGAAAAAATGGCTCAAAGTTTTTCAAAATTACTGAAACACAACAAAGCACATATCTAAAAATCTCAAAGTACACCAAGCAGGGTAAATAGAAACTTACACTTTGACATATTATAGTTAAACAGTTGAAAATCAAAGATAAAATCTTGAAGGAAGCCAGAGAAAAAGAAACTTTATTTTATTTATTTATTTGTTTGTTTGTTTGTTTGTTTATTAATTAAGTAGGCTTCATGCCCAACATGGAGCCCAATGCAGGGCTTGAACTCATAACCCTGAGATCAAGACCTGAGCTGAGATCAAAGAGTTCGACGCTTTACTGACCATGCCACCCAGGTGCTGCAAGAAATTTAAATATAGAAAAATAATGGTAATGGTTACAACAGACTTATCATTAGAAATTCTGCAAGTTAAAAGCCATCAGAAAGATACCTTTAAAGTACTGGATGAAAAATTTCAAAACACCTTTGAAGAAAGAAGACAAAAACATCCTGTTTTTTTATAGGACAAACAAGAGTTGAAAGAATGCATTACCAACAGACCTGCATGAGAAGAAATGGTAAAGAAATTCAAGCAGAAGAAATACACGGATAGATATGACAAAGTGAAGATCATCACAAACGGTGATAATGAGCATACATATAAAAGACTTCTCCTTATTTTTAATTTTTTAAAAAGGTAACTGACCACCTTGGGGCACCTGGATGGCTCAATCATTTGAGTGTCCAACTTCGGCTCAGGTCATGATTTCACAGTTGATGAGTTGCAGCCCCACATCGGGCTCGCTGCTATCAGCCTGTCAGTGCAGAGCCTGCTTTGGATCCTCTGTCTCCCCCTCTCTCTGCCTCTCCCCCGTTCACACCCTATCTCTCAAAAAATAAAACATTAAAAAAAAAGATAATTAACTACATAAACCAATAATAGTAACAACATATTGTGGGATATATAACATAGAAGTAAAAGGTGTGACCAACCATTGCACAAAGGATCGGGAAAGAAATGTAAGTGTATTATTATAAGGTGTTTATGCTATATATGAATTGGTGTAATATTTGAACATGGACTTGGATAAGCTAAAGAGCTCTATTGTATATAGTTGGGTAGCTGAGAGAGAGAGAGACCAATGGATGAACAGATAAACACAATTAACCAGTCATTAGTGGAAATGAAATGGTATCATCAATTTAAAAAGCAGAATGAAAGAGAAAAAAGGAACAAACAACAGATGAGACAATAAAAAAAGAACTAGCAAGATGGTTCCAATCATGTCAGTAAGTACATTAAATGTAAATGGTCTGAAGAAATAAAAGGAAGAGATTTTGAGATTGGATGCAAATGCAAGGCCTAATGTATGCTATTTATATGAAAACCATTTAAAATTAATATATAGGTAGACAAAAGTAAAATTACACACCATGCAAATAATAATCAAAACAAAGCATTCGAATGACTGTATTATATCAGAGAGTTAAATTTGGAACAAGGAATATTACAGGAGATAAAGAAAGATGTTACATAAAAAAGGGGTCAATTAATCAACGAAGGCATTGTAATTCTAAAAGTATACGTACCTAAAATAGAGCTTCTAAATATCTAAAACAAAATGTGTAGAAGAATTTATAAAATTAAATGCATATATTAGAAAGGAAAAGAAATTCAAATCAGTGTTCTAAGTTTCCAATTCAAGAAACTAGAAAAAGAAGAAAAAATTAAAACCAAAGCAAGCAAAAAGAAGGAAATAATAAAGATCAGAACAGAAATCAGTGAAATAGAAAACAGGTAAACAGTAGAGAAAATCAGTGAAACAAAAAATGGATTCTTCAAAAAGATCCCTAAAATTTGTAAACCATTAACAAGATTGGAAGAGGGAAAGAAAGAAGACACAAATTACGAACCTGTAAGAAAAGGAGATAGTACTATAGATTCATAGATACTAAAAAGCTGTAAGGGAAGGGGTGCCTGGCTGGCTCAGTCAGTGGAGCGTGTGACTCTTGATCTCGGGGTTGTGAGTTCAAGCTCCACATTGAGTGCAAAGATTATTTTAAAAATAAAATCTTTAAAAAAAAAAGACTATAAGGGAAAATTATGCCCAACTTTATGCCAATAAATGTGACCACTTACAGAAAATAGATTCCCTGAAAGACAGAAACTACCAAAATTCACTCAGGAAGAACTAGATAACCCAAATATTTCTATGTCTTTAAAGAAATTGAATTTGTAGTTAAAAACCTTTCAAAAAAACTACAGGTCAAGTTGGCTTTATTGGTGAATTCTGCCAAACATTAAAGGAAGTAATTATAGCAATACTACAAAACTTCCAGAAAACAGAGGAGGAAGAAAATACTCCCTAACTCATTTTATGAGACTGATATCTCCTATGAATATATATGCAAATATCCTTAACAAAATACCAGCAAACTGAATCCAACAACATATAGAAAGGATTATGTGCCATGACTGAGCGAGATTCATTTCAGCAATGCAAGGTTGACTTAACATGTGAAAATCAATTAATATATCAATAGAATAAAAGACTAAACCTCCATGATAATAATAATTTCAGTAGATGTAGAAAAAACATTTGACAAAATCCAACACCGTTTCATGATAAAAAAACCCCTCAACAAACTAGGAATAGAAGTTCACATCATCAACCTGATAGGAGGCACCTATGAAAAACCCATACCTAACAACATACATAATGGTGAAAAATTGGATGTTTTCCCCCTGAGATCAGGAACATGACAAGGATGTCTCTTCTCACTACTTCTATTCAGTATTTTAGTAGAGGTTCTAGCCAGTGCAGTCAGGCAAGATGAAATAAAAGGCATCCATATTAAAAGGGAGAAGTAAGACTATTTCTGTTTGCAGATGACATGATTTTGTAGAGAGAACATCCTAAGGAATTCACACACACAAACCCTATTTTAACTAGTAAATGATTTCAGCAAGATTATAGAATACAAGGTCAATATAAAAACATCACTTTTATTTCTATATACTAGCAATGAACAATCTGAAAATGAAATTAAGAAATCAATTCCATTTATAATAGCGTCAAAAAGATAAAAATATATGGGGATAATAAAAAGAAGTACAAATCTTATACCCTGAAAACTACATGTCACTGTTGAAAGCAATTAAAGAAAACCTACATAAATGGAAAGACATCCCACTTTTATGGATCAGAAGACTTAACTTGTTAAGATATGTCTATGTCTGTATCTATACTCTCTGCACATACATACACATGCATACATATAATAAATATAAGATCCATTTTTAACTTTAGGACAAGTGCCCAGGACTTTAATGACTATATGTAAAAAAAAAAAAAGCAACAAATTTTTTTAAAGTTGAGTGATTACTTTGGTCACATTTTAGTTTCTCCTCTTAAATTCAATTAAAATTAATTATAATGGTTTAAGTTTAAAGCTGGCATATATAATACAGTCTGTTTTTGTAAAATGGTTTTTATTTTTCTTCCTTTGATATGTATGTATAGAGATACCTGGATTATTGTTCAGTAAATGTTAACTGGTTATTTCTGGGCGAGGGGGAGAATTTTGAGATGATTTTTAGTTTTCTTTCTATGTTGTACAGAATTGTTTTTTTTTGCTTCGAAATAATCACGGCATTTTTTAAAGATTAAAAACTATTTTTGAAAGCAAATGAAGGCTACTTTTTTAAAGTTTAACTGTTGGCCCCCAAAGGAAAGATGTCAAGGAAGTCGTTGAATATATGAGTCTGGGATTCAGAGGGGGAAAGTCTGCCGTGGAGGAGATAAATTTGGGAGTTGGCAGCATAGAGATGATTTCTGAAGCTCAGAGGAACGGATGAGCTCATCTTGAGAGAGACTTAAAAGAGACGGTGCTCTGTGCATCTTCGGCACTTGGAGGATGCATTGGGGAGGAGCCTGCTTTAGAGCCAAAAATGTTGGTTTGCAGGGGTAAGAGGAACACCTACCTCTCAGCACTCGCAGAGCCGAGCGCTAAGTCGGAAAGAAGCCAGGCAGTTTTGATAAGATGCTGGGATGTCGTTCAAATGCAAGGGTTGCCCACCTGGATTTCACTCCACAACATCCGTTCATTGTGTGCTTTCTTTTCTGTTTCCCAAAGCTCCAGAGTTAGGGATCCAGCAATCACTTCAACTCCATTCGGAGAATAATTTCGAGACCTCTAGGAGGTTTGGGGTTTGGCTAACAGCTGGGTCTTTGAAGAGCTGCTGACTTTCAGCAAACATGGACAGCATGTTTGGAGAACACTTGTATGGTTTTTTAAATGGGCCACGAGTAGCTTCTGTTTGATAAATGCTTTATTTGACTTGCCATTTTAAAGCGAGTAGCCTCTGTAATAGTAGATATGTGTTTACGTATCACTATAACCCACTCAACTTGCAGGTCTTTCTCCTGCTTACTAGGCAGTCTTTCTTGCCGGGGCTACAAGTTTAAACCTTTAAAACCTCCTTATCTGTTGACAAAAGATCAAGTGTGGGGAGAGAGAGAGAGCTTAGGTTGTTTGTCTCGGTCTCCCCTCAAGAGTCCGTAGGCCTTGGCTTTGTAGCTTAGAGGGTTCGCCTTCCCTTGGGAATTCCGGGCCAGTGCCAATCACAGCGCTTCTTAGGCTTAGCCCTTTATGGAGTTCATCAAGCTTATGTAGGGCTGGAGCTTCAGTTGGCCTGTCCTCGACCTTGGCCATTGGTAGCTGATGACTATTCCTGCCCGTTGTTGGGATCTGTTTCTGTTTCACCCAGACTCTCTGGCAACATCTTGGCATCCAGCAGAACCCCCTGCCTCAGATCTTTTCCCGGCACCATGCACCCTTCAGCACCCTTCAGTCCTCAGCCATCCTCTCCAGGAGGGCCACACATGCCTCATCTCATAGGTACCATTCTCTCGGCTTCCCTAATCCTTGCACTCGCTTCTGCACCAGCCCCGAGGCACCGATGTGTGCATGAGGAAGGTGATTTGTCAGGTCGTGCAGCGCGTTTAGACATGTGGTTCGAAGGGACGAGGCTTGGATGTGGATCTGATTAGTTTTCCGATTTTCTCCCCTTCTAGGTAATACTTACCAATATTCAAAACAGAAGCCCTAAGCCTGGCCCTGCTCCCCACGATCAAGAACTAGGTTTTTTCCTAGAAACAGGACTTCAGAGAGCCCATGTCCTCTATTTCAAAAATGGGTAAGCTTTCTTCATTTTTTAAATCAGGTTCCTAAAGAAGGAAAATAGAAAGCCTTACGATGCTGTCTCCGGTTTAACTATTGTAACAAAGCAATTTTAAATATGAACAACAATTGGAATAGTTTTTGAGAATAATGGATGTAGGCTCTTTTGTCTGTTCTCCCCCTGCTCTCTCACTTTGCCATGAGGTTTGAAGGTGGGAGAGGGAGGAAGGAGGGTGGTTCGAGTATGAGTCACAGGAATGAAGCACCAGCCCAGCGGGTGGGTCTGACGGGAGCGTGCTTTATGCCATCCTTCCTCCATGGCAGAGGCTCTGCAGACCTCCCCCTTCTGTTGGGGGATGAGCATCATGACTTGGAAACCCCAGCACACAGGGTCACCTCCTTTGGAATGGCTTATCAGCCCAGAGACTTGGGTTTGCCAAATATCGGACAGTTTTTATGAAAGTGGGGGCGACTCTGAGGCCACACAAGAATGCTTTCCACTTGAGCTACCTCTGGAGAGGGGTTATGAAAGTTGGATAATGTGAACGTGAGGGCTAGCTGTCTAAGGCATTTGGTGGCGGTTTTCCTTTTTGTGTGGCTTTTATGAGAAATGCGATGATTGTGTTCCAAATCTCTTCAGCTGTCCCTTGTTTTGACCTTGTGCTGCAGGATAGATGTGCATGAAGACCAACAGTAGGTATCTGGGCACGGGAGGCTCCTGGGAGCCCATCCTCCTTCCTCTAGGAATAGTGATGTAGCGCTTTAAATGACAGAGGGCACCCAGGTCCCAGCTTTGGGATAAATGAACAGTGGAGCTGCTCCCTGTTCATTTTTAGGAGCTTCAAACCTTGGGCCGTAGCTCATAGAAGTGGCATTTCATCTGCCTGGTGGCTCAGAGCCACATGCCACCATTTTCCATTAGTTGTGAGTAAATGCTTACTTTCCAAATCTTGTTGAATTATTTGTAGAGAAGGCCTGCTTGGCTCCAACGCCATTGATTCAGATTGGCAGGACCTGCGAAGGGCCACAATGACACCCCAAGGTTTGGACTGGCTTGAGGCCTTAGCACCAAGAAGATGCTCTCAAGTTTGATCTCATCCACCACTGACTGAGATCATCTGAGCGATAGCGCATTCCCCCTAAGCTCAATTTTTAGTTCTATTTCCAACGATGTTATAAATAGAGGGAGAAGGGAGGGAGCCTGGAATATTTTTGGAGGATCTGTTTCTTCTCCCTTTTAATAATAAATGGTGGTCATCAAAGAGAGACCTCGACCCTGCTCTCCCTCCCTCTCACCTGTAAGTGGGTGTGGTTGACTCCCAGATTCGAGTCTGGAGGCGAGAATGCATTCCCTTGGGGCTCTCAGGGTGCCAAACCAGTACCTGCTATTGAAAATGCTTTGTGTAAGATTGGTGAAGGTGGGCCGGGTCATTAATTTTCATCTGAAGCCTATTCATTGAGGAGGAAGAAGCCAGTCCTACTGGGCTCTGGCCTCCTGCCCTGAAATGTTGGCGGCCCACCGGAATCCAACTAAAAAATGGTAATGATGAGAGGTTTGCGCGAGATGATGGATTACATGCCAGGAATTGCTTAGCGGCTCATTTCTCTTTTTATTTTACCCAAGTTCAAGGAGATTCCCATTGACGTAGTCGAAGTGAAGAGACTGCTTAACTTTGACGTCTCTTTGCCTCCTGTCTTGCTTCCTTGCTCTTCTGTCTGGGCTCTGAAGACCAGTGGTGGGATCGGCCAGCTACTTGAGAGGGTCCTTGCCAGCTGTAGTGCACGGAAGGCTGGGGTTGTGTGGCAGTAATAAGGGATTATTCTGGGGTAGATAGAGTTGAAGGCCCATTTGGGAACCACAAAATGTGGATAAAGAGAGAAAAGGCAGCTGGAGGTTTTGGGCATGCCCAAGTGCTTCCCCGACCACCTGACTTAGAGCAGTGGGTTTCTCAGGGCCTGAGCGCCACACTTATCCTTGGGTCATTTATCAGTGGGCGTCCGCAGCTAGGATCTCTGCAGAGTATGTGGGGACACCTGGAGGTAGCTGATATCCCTAAGCACCAGTGGCTTCTTACATCCCATCTTCTGATGTATTTGCTCCTTTTCATCTTTCTGCACTTTAAAAATATGTATCTGGAAGGATATAATGGATGGGGGTAGACTGATTTGCAAGGATAAGAAAATGCTTTGTAATAAGAAGAAAGAGCTTCATAATAAGAGATGGACATCAATGAAGCAGATCTTTTTCTTTATACACTTAGGGGCTCCTGGGTGGCTCAGTCAGTTAAGTGTCCAGCTCTTGATTTAGGCTCAGGTTCATGACCTCATGGTTCATGAGTTGGAGCCCCACGTCAGGCTCACACTGACAGCATGGAGCCTGCTTGGGGTTCTCTCTGTCCCTCTCTGCCCCTCCCCCTGCTCACACTCTCTCGCTCTCTCTCAAAATAAATAAGTAAACTTTAAAAAAAGAGAAATGTACTTAGATGCCCTCAGCTTTTTAGTTGTCATCCCCGAGGACTTAATGAGTTTTAGTAATTAATTTTATGCTTTGTAATTCTCCCGTCTTTTCCGAGAGTGAGTGCCAAACCAGTGAACTTGGGTCTCTTTCCGAAAGAGCCTGAGCTCCGGACCTTAGATCCCAGGGATGCTTTTGTATTCACCGAGGCTTTTACTTTGTTGTCATCGACCCTCACGGTGTTCGCTCTTTCCTGGGCACTGCCGCCCCCTGAGGCTGGTGCTACAGGTCACTCCCACGTCCACACGGTGACCTGGCTGCCTGGATCTGCCTTCAGTCCTTCCAGCCCTGCGCCACTCAGGGAAAGGTCTGTCTGTGTGTGGAGACGCTGGGTCCGATCCTCCGACGGTGTGTGGGCTGCCGTCACC
>CM053560.1:12334429-12648247 GCA_028646485.1 Cryptoprocta ferox
CCCCCCCCCCCGGCCCCTCCTGCAGCCTCTTTCCTCCTGGAGGGAGAGAACGCCTGGGGCCATCCCGGCGCCACACGGCCGCGTCTGTTTCACATCTAGTTCTCTTACCCTGTGGGTAGCTCAGGCTCTGCAGAGGGTGAGATCAGAGAGTGTTCGCCTTCGAGGGCCAGAACTGCTCCCTCCACGGGTTCCCGGATGGCCTTGCCCAGGCTGGTACTCGGATGAAGGGCAGCAAGGGTGTTGGAGCCAGAGGCCTTGGACTTGGCACCAGTCCTTCTCCTCTCTGGGTCTCAGTTTCTTGCTGGGTCTCAGTTTCTTTATCTGTAAAATGGATGTGATTCCACCTATGTCACAGGGCTGAGGTAACGCACAAGTAAGAAAATGCACGTGGAAGCACATCGTAAGACGTCAGGCAAGCAGCGGGTGCTAAGTTGTCATTTCCGGTGATGATGGTGCCCAGCCCACTTTCCAGCGGGAAGTGGAACCAAGCTGAAGTGGGATTTTGTGAAGCAGCCATCACTCCTTTCTTGCGGAGGCTCACACCACGCGTTTTTCAGGGAAGGGCATTTATTTAGGACTGCTGGTTTAGGTGAGCTGTGCTCAAGATGTGTGTATCAGTGAGCTTGGGTAGCACTAATGACCGATGGCCTTGTTGGTGCTTCAGGGAAAGGAGGTGGGGTGACTAGTCTGATGTGGTAGCAATAGGTGTTCACTGGGCAGCACAGGGGGTCTCAGCCTGGTGCTCCCCTCAGCCTTCTTTTTTTTTTTTTTTGAAAGATTTTTTATTTTATTTTTAAGTAAATAAAAAAATACTTAAAAAATGTTTAAGTAAATAAAAAAGCCCAACATGGGGGCTCGAACTCAGAACCCCAAGATCAAGAGTCACATGCTCTTCCAACTGAGCCAGCCAGGCACCCCTCCCCTCAGCCTTCCAAGGAGAAGAGAAATGATGCTCCTCACTTGATCCTCGTGGCCAGAATTTCCAGGAAGCCTGGCTTTGGGACTGCAGTTATTGAGTACATGCTGTTTTAGGAATATTTGATCATCTTTTGTAAACAGAGGGTAGCAAAGGACATTTCAAGTGGCTTTGCTTCTTGTCAACCATGTCAGATGTACTGGCTGAGCAAATGGATTGCGGTGTGTGTTTTCCCTGGCTCTGAATTGCTTTTACTTCAGGGAGGGTGGGGATAAATTAAAACAAGGCAAATACCAGCGACACCTGGGAGGCGTGCCCGTGGGTTGTACTCTTTGCCAGAGTGCTTCCTGGAGTTGTCCCTGGGAGACCCTGACTCAGAGAAGGTGGGAAGTCAGGCCATTGGTCAGACTCTGAGTTCCCCGAGTTGCTTGCCGCCTCGCTGGGGAGTAAAGTGGTGTAGAGGGCCTTTTTGGAGTTTTGTTTTTACAGGCATCAAATAGACCACTAATCACCACTGTGCATTGGCTTTAAAAATTCCTAGACTTCCCCAGTAATTTTGTTGCCCTTTGTAACTGTTCAGCTCTGCTTAATGTGGCCTAGAATTAGGGACAGAGAGGCCTGCCGCGTCCCATGGGCTGCTGAGTAGGGTGCTTCCTGTGTTGATGGCCCCCAGATAGCAGCCGCCGGCAGACAGGCTCCTATGGCCCATGTGATCCTGGGGAGGGGGCCAGCCAGGAAGGCAGGGGGGCCAGTGCTCCAAGCACTGGCTCCCCAGGCGCTGAAGCAGCTTGGCCTTCACCTTTGCATTCTAGCTAGCATTCCGGCTCTCTTCCTCCTGCAGTGGTCAGAAGTGTTCCCCTCTTAAACCCCACGCGACTTTTTGTATCAGAAGTCAAATGCAGCGAACATGGGAGAATTCAGACACATTTCCAGGAAGCTATGTGTCAACTTCTCATCCATGACGATCTTCCAGGGATTCAGAGATTAGAAGGAAATGGGCCTGCACTCTAGGAGATAGTAGGAGAAAAACAAAGGTTAAGACGTAAACCTAAGTAACTTTAAAGGTCGTGATACTGTTGTTCGAGAAGCAAACAAGGAAGGAGGACACGTGATCACTTTAACTGAAGTGAGCTCGTCTCTAGGCCCATTTATTCATTCACTCAGGAAGGTCATGTGTAGGTTTAATGAGGATTATTGCATACCTGTGAGGTACCAGACCCCATCTGAGTTAGGCGCTCGTGAAAAGGAGGGGCAGAGTCCCTGCCCTCCTACAACTTACAGTCCCATGCGTTGCCAGGCAAGGTCTAGGTTTGCCACAAAAGCAAATTAAGAAAGCGGCCATGTTGAGACAGCTGCACAATTTGTAAAGGGAAGTAAAGCTTTGGGAACGTGCACTTGAAATGCTGTCAACGCCAGTCGACTGGGGAGAGCCAGGGCTACCTCCCAAATAGCAGGTAGAAGTATGGAGTTGGAACTCTAGTCAGTATTGTATACGTTCTGCCCCTTACGGGGAGACCCATCTGGCTGGAGCGAGGGTTTATGTAGAGATCTGTGGATTTGAACTTAAACCTCTCAGCATAGGGCCTGGCACGCCATAGATTTGGCCAGTCATCTGACAAGCATTTGTTGAGTTCTGCCGTGTGTCAAGTACTGTGCTTGGTACTACCTTGGCGAACATAAGAGACGTAGTCCAGGCTTTCAGGGTGGATGCGGTCGGCGGAGGGAGACAGATAACAAGCAGTAAACCAATGTGTACAGTCACAAATTGGAAGACGTGTCAGGCAATGAGTGGGGGCAGTGACGGCAAAGAGCCGAGGACCTGCTGAGGTACGGTGGTCAGGCCAGGCCTGCTGAGGAAGCGACACGGAGCCTAGGACTTGACGGTGAGAAGGAGGTAACCCTGCCAAGAGCAGGACGGAGAGGATTCCAAGCAGAGAGTTCAGCCTGTGCAGAGGTCTTAACCCTTGGCGTGTTTCAGAATCTGAAAGGGTTCTGGGTGGCTGAAGCAATTGCAGGGGGAGCGTCACAGCCTCGGTCTGGAGGGCTTTCGGTCAGCCTAGCTCGCTGCCCTGAGCACGTCACACGAATCATTTCACCACTGAGGAAAATTTCCATGATAGCTGGACTGATGGTGGGGTATAGAATCTGGAAATCCTGGAGACTTGTCAGAGCACATTTGTTTCAATCACTGCCCTTTACAGACAGGGAATCTGAGAGCCAGAGAAACCACGTTCTGTATCATTTAATAAATGTGTATCGAGAACCTTACTGGGTTACTTACTGGTGCCAAACACTGATCTAAGAGAACAGGTGAAACCCAGTCAGGGCCCCTGTGGAGTTTACGTTTTGGTTGGGAAAAACGGTCAGTAGATAAGGCAGTATGATTTTACTCAGAGCCACATAACCGGTTGGTGGCAGAGCTGGGACTTGGAGCTCCCCCTGACACCCAGTCCCTTTTCCTCACCACTCAGACCATATGGACCGTGCCCAGGTGGTACCCTGTTCTTGACAGTGGAGCACTGGGCAGCATAGCTTGAAGGAATACGTTACCCTTAGAAAGCAAGGACTTTTAAAAGCTGCTCTAGATGTAATTATTTATGTAACAAAGTGCATCAGCCAAATCTTCTCTGTTTTGTTTAAATGTAGACAAGGTCTGGCTAATCCCTTAATGCCATCAGAACTTTAGTATGGAAACAAAGGAATCTTTGTCAATTTTAATTACGAAACTCCAAGACCACTTTCAGTGATGAATTATGGGGAATGAATTATAGGGAAAAGGTAATTGCTTCCAATGTGCTCACAATGAATGTTAGAGCCCTGTGTTGTCTGAACGCTTTATGAGGACAACAAGAGAGGTGCATCTCTCTTGGTCTGCCCTTGCCTTTAGTACAAGAGGGTAGGTCATTTTAGGCTTCCAGAGTGCTGAGATGGAGGGCTCAAGGGGGAGCGACCAGTGAACTAACTGGGCAGTTAAGTGCATCTCATAAAGGCCGCTCCGCACATGGTTTTGACCAGCTGCCCACTGCCTCCTTTAAGCCACCATTTAGAACTGACATTCCCTGAAAGATGAACTAGTACATGAGTTTCTTTCAGTTCTTCGCAATAGATTTGTCTCTGTGGTGATTTTCTGTTTTAATAGGGATAGGAGGAGAGGGAGAGATTGTTTATTCATTCACGTATTTATTCATCCATCAAATATTCATGGGCTAGGAGCTAAGGTTAAGACAGCACATGATCCCTATGGACTTTCTAGTTCAGCAGGAAAATAAAAATCACCAGTGAGTTAAGCCTTCAGAAATAGGAAGAAGACAACGCTCATTTTTTAAGAATTTACCCTTTCGCTTGGCAAGTTTTCCTAAGAGATAGTTGTGCAATACAGTGTCTAACAATCAAAGTTAACAATTTTTTAAATATTCCCAATACCTCTCCATATGACTGGAGATTGATCCCCTGGGAATTACTGTTAGCAGTGGCAATATTTGCAGACCAATTCTCGGGTCACGCTCTGGACGGGAGCAGCGCGAACCAACATGCACCGCGGGAACAAACAGTGTGTTATCAGGGCTGCTGCCCACCTCTGTTTGGTTTCAGATGATATGTTGTGACATTCACTTGTTCTGCCAGCATTTATTCAGCCCCTGCTGTGTGCCAGACATTCTTCAGGTGCTGAGGATAAAATGGTGACCAGCCAGACACGCTCCTTGCTCTCGGAGAGAAGTTCGATCATTATATTCTTGGATGTATAGTGCAGAGATAGTGCTCAGAAGGGAAGGTACCCATTTCTATGAGAGTCCATTTTAAAAATGAAACTGACCTAGATTTGGTGGTTAGGGGAGGTTTTCCTGAGGAAGTGACTGAGCCAAAGCCTGAGAAGATAAATCCGTGCGTGGCAGCTAACTGGCAAAGTCAAGGAGCAGGGGGGCGGGGGTTGGGGGGGACTCTTATTGTCTAGACCTTTAGGGATCTGCAGAAGCGTCTTGCCCAACTGACCCATCCTTTTTTTTGGTCTTATTTTCTCCTTAACATTTAACCAGCATCAAATATACTATAAACAGTGCTCACCAGGTCTTCTTAGGTTCAGTTAAACACTCTGACTCACAAGACTTTCACAGACACCCATCTAAATAGAAAGATCCAGAACAAGATCGTAAATTGCCAGCAGGGCAGTGTCAGGGGTTTCTCTTCTATGTGAATCTTGCTCTCAGCAGTCCATATGGCCACCCAGGAGCTGTTGTATTTGCCCCTCCCCCATCAAGTGGTAGAGAATGAGCCTCATAATTAGTAGGCGTGGAATCTGTCCCAAGTATTCTGGGGTCCCTAAGGGAGGTGCTCAGTTTTAAGTCCTCACATTTGAGGAAGCCCAAGCTACAGTGTCCGCATCAGATGTATGTGGTTCCTTCCAGTCCAGATGCAAGTTATCAATCGGGGGTCATTTTTTATCATAAGCAATGTTGCCTCGTAACATAATTGACATTTTATCTTTATTAGGTTTCCCCGGGAAACAGAACTGGAAAGTTAACCTCAGGTCAAATTCTCAAGCAGATGAGGAAAAGAATTTGTTAACCCTTTGCTCACATTGTATTTTTTTTTCCTATCTAATTTGTCTGTCTCCCATCACTAGAATATACGTTCCACTTGGGCAGCAGTTTCTGTTGAGGGTGGGGAGGCATCTGTACTTTGAGCAATGTCGGGTATTGAACTGTACGTGACTGAACAAGTGAGTAAGTGAGCTTCTCATTTTCAGCCAAGATAGCTGTGGTTCACAGATGCCTGATGGGTGCTTACTTTAAAATTAGGTAATGTAGGAGATAATTTATTGAGAGCTAGATGAAACTTACTACTGCAGTTACTGCTTCTCAGTGGTAAAGAGGGAGATGTGCTATGCTCATCTAGGCCTTTCTGCATATGATGTCCTCTGTTAAAGGAGGGTGGAGGGGACCGGACGTCAAATAACTTTCTTGACCTCAGTAAGAAATAATGCATTTTCTGGGTAAAGCTGAGGGACCTCTGCTTTCCGCCCTGCCTCTGAGATTGGAGGATATTTATAGTAATGGCAGCTTAATTATAAGACAGTTCTCAAGCAGGCCCTGGCCTAGCTTAGTGCTCCTAGCTTCTGGAATTTTGGTGACTATAGGCCTCCTCACTTAAGCCGAGTGCCTTACACATCTGGATGGGCGTCCAGAGTTCCCACAGCAGGGATGAGAATGACTGTCTTCAGTGGTTTAGTTGTTGAGAAAGTTTGCTCCCAGGGCTTCCCAGACCCACATATTTTAACTAAGGATCTCCTCGAGTTGAAACTTCGTGGGGCAAAGTTGGACACAGAAGCATGTCAGAGTGTTATTTAAGGGTGGCCTTTGTATGTGGCCCCCCAAGGGCCAACCGTTAAAATGACACGTGTGTCGGGAAAGAGGAATTCGCATCCTGTTTGGGCAAGAAGGAAGCCAAATTTCACCCTCTCTGAGCCTGTCAACTGCAGGGAGCTTTCCTGGTAGTTTCGTGATATTCATGCCACAGAGCAAATCCGGATGGGTCTGCCCTGGCAGGAGGGTGGATGGCAAGGAGAAGGTGCGGAGGCAGGCAGCGCCCCTGTTCTGGCTCTTGGCCAGAGCAAACTCATTAACCTGCTGTTTTCTTTCCCTGGGTTAGGTGTCAAGTGCATTAATATTTTACATGAGAGCAGGGTTGGAGGGGTAGGGTCCCCAGCTCTTTCAAGGGATTCTTCCTACCTATTTCTTTTTAAATCATTGAGTTTCTCTCCATTCTTTTTTCCCCAGAGGTATTTTTAGTCAAGTCTTAGAGCAGCAGAGAGAGATTGAGCTAAAGCCCAGAAAATGACGGAGGCATCTTTGCAGGATTTCTGACTCTTCTTAGGAACTACTAGAACCTTCTATTGAAAACGAGGGCAGGTTTTAAATTTTCTTCCATATCTGCCTTTATATTTGTATGGCAATGTCTGCCATAGATCTGTACACCAACAAGGAAATCTGTAATATAATTGTATTTTCTCATAGTAAGAGATTTTTATTTTTTTATTTTTTATTTTTTTGTTTATTTTTGAGAGAGAGAGAGAGAGAGAGAGAGAGAAACCATGAGTGGTGGAGGGGCAGAGAGAGAGGGAGACACAGAATGTGAGGCAGGGACACTCTGAGCTGTCAGCACAGAGCCCGACACAGGGCTTGAACCCACAAACCACCGAGATCATGACCTGAGTGGAAGTCGGATGCTTAACCACCTGAGCTACCCAGGCACCCCTGTTACATTATAAGATTTTAAAAATTAATGAATTATTTCTTTTCAATTGCCATTTGGTTTTTCCACTTTCCTCTCTATTTTAGGTTTGAATTTTTCCTGTTTATTTGGCATTGAGTTTGGTGGTAATTCTTATGGCCTGGCACAGAGGCATGGTACCTTCCTTCTGCTAGCTCTTCCTCCCGATCCTCTCTCTGCTGCCAGGTGCTTGGATGAAGGGTGTGGTAGCTGGTTGTCTTTTGAATCTTCCAGGCAAATTAGCATCAGAAGCAACAATCTATGCCTGTTGGAAATAAGCAGCTAAAATTTCAGGAGAATCAGACGCTGTGTTTCTTCTGAAGAATGCCCCAGAAAAACTCATTAGCCAGACTTGGTAAAACCTCTGAATTACAGATTTTTTTTAAAGTTGCAATTATATTGCTTTCAAGTACATTCTGAGCTAGTTTTAAGACAAAAAACTATTGCCGACTCAATTCCATCAATGTTTATATAGAGCCTGCTGGGCGCCCGTCACTAGGGTAAGCTCTGGGAGAGGAGACGAATAAAAACTGTTCTCTGAGCTCATGGGGGAAGACAAGGATGTCAACGAATAATTCTAACACCTGATGAAAAGCACAATCATAAAGGGATGGGTTGGAGAAAAGAAGGGGGAGGAAGGAAGATGCAGCCACCTGCCTATGTGAGCTCATCCAGTTTCTTAGAAGAATTGACATTTGAACTTGGTCTTTGAAGGAGGGGTACAATTTCCCATCTTAGGGAGGACTAGAGGCACAGGGGTGTTAGTCACAGGTGACTGCTAGATCTGTCAGGCCAGATACATTTCATCTGCATTTCGTTAGAGGCAGCATTGTCTAGTGGTTAAAGAGGACTGACTCTGGATTTTATAGAGGCATTCACCAGCACTGTGACCTTGACCAGTTACTTGACCTTTCTGTTTCAGTTTCCCTATTTGTAAATTGGGGATAATAATAGTGCCAACTCATAGTGTTGTTAAGCAGATTAAGTGAGTTAGTAATGATAGTGTGCTTGAAGAGTGTCCGGCACATAGTAAGCACTATGCCAAGGTTTGACCAGCTCCATAGGGTGAAGGATTTGTCAGCTCCCTAGAGGGAAAGGTACTGATTGGCAGCTGAGAAATCTGGGAAAGTGATAACAACAGGGGCAGCATGGTTTTTGGATCTTCTCACATGTCCACGTAAGAAAGACATGGTAGGAGCTCCTGGGGGGGCTTAGTCGGTTGAGTGTCTGACTTCAGCTCAGGTCATGATCTCACGGTTTGTGAGTTCGATCCCTGTGTTGGGCTCTGTGCTGACAGTTCAGAGCCTGGAGCCTGCTATGGATTCTGTGTCTCCCTCTCTGCTCCTCCCCCACTTGTGCTCTGTCTCTCCCTTAAAAATAAATAAACATTAAAGAAATTTTTTTTTAAAAAGACCCAGTAACTAGGTAGCAAACCCAAAACAATATTTATAACAGAACTAGATGACAGGGTATCCTCGTGAGCGCCAAAGTACAAGGCACGTGACAATGTCCAACAGCTATGAACTAGCATGTTACTAGCGTTTGTGTGGGAGAAGGCAGAAGGGAGCAACAAGGCATCTGATGGACCTGAGAACAAGACACCCTAAAATAGCCAACAAGGATTTGCTGGACAGCGTGGTAGGCCAGTGGGATTAGTGGTTAAAAACGAGAGGGTTTTGCCGAGTAAGGTCTAAGGGGCTGGAGCAGTCTGGCCCCTCAGAAGACTTAAAAATGGGCCACTGGCTCTTTGCCGAGACTGGGCCCCACAATGAGGGGAAGCTGCAGAGAGTGGAATGGAAACTGACAAAGAAGTGACAAAAGAGACAAAAGAATGAAAAGGTAAACGTCAGGGCAGGGGAAATAGCCAAGAGTTATCATAAAGCAAAAGGCTCTATTTTTTAAAAAGGAGCTTTATTTGGGTTTAATATATACATCAAAAACTCATCTGTTGTAAATATGCAGTTTAATTGTTTTTAATAGATTTTTACAGTGAACAGCCATTGGCACACGGCACCTTTAGAACATTTCCATCACCCTAAAAAGTTCTTCATGCTTATTTGTCTGTTTCCATTCCCACCCTCAGCCCCAGGCAACCACTGATCTGTTCTCTGGCTCTATAGATTTGCCTTTTCTAAGCATTTCACATAAAGGCCATCATAGAATATGTAGTCCTTTGTGACTTGCCTCTTTCACTTAGCATAGTTTTTATGGGCGCCCACGTTGTAGCAAGTCTCAGTAGGTCATTGCTTTTTATTGCTAACTAGTTATTCCATCGCTTGGCTATGCGATCTTTTGTGTATTCATTTACCAATTGATTGATGGACGTTTGGATTGTTTGCACGTTTTAGCTATTATGAATAATGCTGCTATGAACGTTCATGTACAAATCTTTCTGTAGACATGTTTTCATTTCCCTTGGGTAGATTCATGGGAGTGGAATTGATGGGTCATATGATAAGTTTGTGTTTAACTTTTTAAGAAACTGCCAAGCTGTTTTCCAAAGTGGTTGTGCCATTTCACATCCCTGCCAGCAATGTAGGAGTGTCCAGCTTCTTTTCATTTTCTTTGACACTTAGTATTGTCAGTTTTCAAATTAAAGCCAGCCTAGTGGGTTTGTAGTGGTATCTTCTTATGACTTTAACGTGCATTTCCCTAATGATTAGTGAGGTTCAGTAGTTTTCGTGTGACTCTTAGCTGTCCTTGTATCTTCCGTGATGAAATATCTATTCAGATCTTTTGCCCTGTTTTCTACTGTGTTGTCTTCTGTATGTTTTCTTGATCCAAGTTTTTTATCAGGTATATACTTTGCAAATATTTTCTGCCTGTCTGTGGCTTGAATTAACTTTTTTAATGAGGTCATTGAAAGAGGAAAAGTTGATTTTGATGAAGTCCAGTTTTTCTTTTTATGGATCATCCTTTTGGTATCGTGTCTAAGAAAATTTTTCCTAATCTAAGACTATGAAGATTTTCTCCTATGTTTTATTCCAGAAATTTTATAGTTTTAGCTTTTACACATAGGTCTCTAATCTGCTTTGAGTTCATATTTGTGTATGGTGTGAGGTAAGGGTCTAAGTAAAAATTTTTGGTATCTAGATATCCAGTTATCCAACCATTACTTGTTGAAAAATCTCTTTTCCCACTAAACTACGTTGACACTTTTGTAAAAAATTAGTTAACTGAACATAAATCTAAAGATTTATTTCTAAAAAAAAGAGATTTATTTCTGGAATGTCTATTTCGTTTCTTTGATTTATATGTTTCTCCTTAAGCCAAGACCACACGGTTTTGAATATGTAGCTTCATTGCAAGTTTTGACATTAGATAGTGTGAGTTCTCTAAATTTGTTCTTTTTAAAAATTATTTTGGCTATTTTCAGCCCTTAACATTTCCATATAAATTTTAGAATCAGCTTATCAATTTCTACAAAAAAAGCCTGCCAGGATTTTGATAAGGTTGGCAGTGAATCTCTAGATCAATTGAGGGAGAATTGCCATGTAAGTAATAGTGAATCTCCCAATCCAGTATCGCTCCATTTGTTTAGATTTTCATTGATTTCTCTCAAAAATTTTGTAGTTTTTATTGTGCAAGGTTTGCATTTATTGTTAAGTTTGTTCCTAATTATTTTATTCATTTTTATGCTATTGTGAATGGAATTATTATTTTCTTTCTTTTTTAATTTTTTAATGTTTGTTTATTTTTGAGAGACAGAATGCAATTGGGGGAGGGGGAGAGAGAGACACACACACACACACACACACACACACACATACAGAATCTGAAGCAGACTCTAGGCTCTGAGCTATCAGCACAGAGCCCGACGTGGGGCTCAAACCCACAAACCGGGAGATCATGACCTGAGCCGAAGTCGGATGTTCAACCGACTGAGCGACCCAGGCGCCCCAAGAAATTGTTTTCTTAATTTCACTTTCAGATTATTCTTTGCTATCATATAGATAGACTGTTGATTTTGTATTTCAGTGTTGTATCTTGCAATGTTGCCAAACTAATTAGTTGTGGTAGATTTTTTAATAGATTCCTTAGAATTTTTATATATGGGATCACCTCATCAGTGAATAAAACCAGTTTTACATCCTCCTTTCCACACTGTATGCCTTTTATTTCCATCTATTACCTTGTTGCATTGTCAGGAGCTTCCAACACAAAGCTGAGGAGAAGTGGTAAGAGTAGACATCTTTATCTTACTCCTGCCTGATCTTAAGAAGTAATAAGCATTCGGTCTTTCATCGTAACATAAGATGTTAGCCGTAGGTTCCTGTCTCTAGTGATGTTTCTTCACTTACAGACTGTCTTAAGTGATATCAGTGTAACCATACTCGCTGTCTTGTAGCTACTGTTTACATAGTGTATCTTTTTTTATCCTTTTATTTTCAACCTGTTTGTGTCCTTGGAGTGAAGTACAGCTTGTATATTTCTCTTGTAGATGCCATGTAGTTGGATCTTGCTTTTTTTATTCAGTATAAACATTATTGCCTTTTGATTCAGTTCCCATTTAATGTAACTGTTGATGTGATTAGATTTGTGTCTGCATCTTTTTTTCTCTATGTCTGGCATCTTTTTTGATTCTTTGTTCCTCCCTCTCACCTTCTTTTGTGTGAAGCAAATACTTTTTAGTATTACATCTTAACTCTTCCGTTGGTTTTTTATGAATTATAATGTATGTCTTAAATGATCATAGTCTACTTTGGGTTCATGCTGACTTAATTTTTGTAAAATATACAACTTGACTCTAATATAGCTTCATTTCCTCCCTTCTCTGTGCTATTAATGTCTCTATCTGTTATAAACACAATAGTGCAGAAAATAATTATTCCTTTTACCAACTTATTTTTTATAGAAGTTTAAAACGATTTAAAAATGTATATATATGATATTTTATATTTACCCATATATTTACATTCCTAGTATTCTTACTGATTTTTTCCTGTGGATTCAAATTACCCTCTTTTGTCATTTCCTTGTAGTCTAAAGGACTTCCTTTAAAATTTCTTTTGGGCATGTCTGCTGGCTGTGAATTCCCTCACTTTTTATCTGAGAATGTCATTATTTGCCTTCATTTCTGGATGACAGTTTTACTGTATATAGAATTCTCAGTGGTAGTTTCTTTTCTTTCAGCACCTAGAGTGTATTTTCCACTCTCTCTGAGGAGAATCTTATTGTTGCTCCCCTGTATGTGATTAATTTGGTTGTTACTTTCAAGATTTTTTTTTGTCTTTTAGCAGGTTTATAATTATATGTTTGTTTTCCTAAAGTACTTTTTCTCTCTGTTCTTTGGATTGGACAGTTTTTATTCAGTTATCTTTAAGCTCGTGATTTTTCCGCCATCTCAAAGCAGCTAAATTCCGTTTAGGGAATTTTTCATTGTACTTATACTTTTTAATTCTAAAAGTCTTTATTTAGTTAATTTCTATAGTTTCTGTTTTCGCTATTGAGATTCCCTGTTTTTGCATCATCATCATCTGATCTTAAAAAAATCTGTATACGGTTTCTGTTAATTCTTTGATTGTACTTATAATAGTTTCTTTGAAGTCTTTGTCGGCTAAATCCAACATGTGGATCCATTTGGAGTGAATTTATATTGATTGCTCTTTTTTTTCTGACCATCGGTCATGCTTTTCTATTGCTTCATGTGTCCCTTAACAGATAGAGTACAATCACGAATTTTAAAATGGAAGGAGAATGCTCATAGCACATGCAGAAAATAAGTTTTTCATATTTCGGCAATCATAATGATGGGAGCATCATTAGTACTGCTACTCCAAAACACTCTGTGTGACACGGAATAAAGCAAATGAATACTCATGGAATGTTCTCTCTATTATCTCTTGTGTCCTTGAGAACTAGGTTTCTTGGTGTGGGAGAAAGGTAAAATAGATTTCAGATGGAAGAAATCAAGAACAAATTCTGTCAGTCATGAATGGTTAAATTGGAAATGATTGAAATCATGAGATATTGTGTGTGTCTGCATATGTACATGTGTGTGGATGTGTGTATATATACACATACACATGTGTGTGTGAGAGAGAGGGAGGGAGAAGAAAGGAGAGTGTAAGAGAGGTCTGACTCAGTGACTGACCTGGTAGCAGTGAACATCCCCAGTGCCATGACTGTGATCTTGAAGTATCATTTACCAATAAAAGAAACCTCATTCTGGTTCTGGAATAAGAAATGAATAGGGTGAGTTTGGAACATCTTTATATACCAGATAGCAAGGAAACTCAGAAGATTTCTAGGATCATGTTAAAAGAATTCAGGCCAAAGATGGGACAATTTGAATTTCAAGAGGGATAAAAATTGCAAGAGACTCATCAAATATGTTTAAATTCATGAGTTCTAAATCAGTATCTAACAAAGTAAATAAAAAGAATTGGAAAACTGAATATTAGATGAAAGGAAATGCCTTCCCATAAGATTATTCCAGCTAATGAATGAAAATGCAATGAGAGAATTAGAGTATCACCATTTTGTAACTCCCAGTGAATTAATGTATCTAAGGGCTGCTAACACCCCCCCCCCAAAAAAAAAAGACAGCCAGAAATGATGTGCCTTCTGATAGATGAGCACACCACTGGCAAAATCTTGAGCAAAGGGTTTGAATCTGAATGGGTCAAGTCTTGAAATCCAACTACCAAGTTCAAGAAATACAGAGAACAGAGGGGCACCTGGGTGGCTCAGTTGGTTGGGCATCCGACTTGGGCTCGGGTCATGATCTCACGGCTCGTGAGTTTGAGCCCCATGTCGGGCTCTGGGCTGACAGCTCGGAGCCTGAAGCCTGCTTCGGATTCTGTGTCTCCCTCTCTCTCTCTCTGCCCCTCCCCTGCTCATGCTCTGTCTCTCAAAAATAAATAAATGTTTAAAAAAAATTTTTTTTAAATAAAAAAAAATAAAAAGAAATACAGAGAACAGAGAAAAGTATGGAACTGTGCAGTTTCCCAGCTAAGGAGAAACTCGATGGGTCAAACATTTCAGATCCTTTAACAGATTCTAAGTAAAAGAGGAGGCAGAAAGAGCACCTGCAGATTAAGGGATTTTAAAGACTCCTTGAGTAAGGAGACCAGTGGGCAATTCTAACCTGGAGTGTAGGTACCTATACTTGAGTGATTAAGCCATAAGGAAATGGAATGAGGCCATTGTTCTAAAAGCCAGGGTAGCTGTTACCCTTGTGGGTAACAGTGGAGGGTGGAGCCTGTTAATTGGTATGGGGTGTTTGACAATGGTCTTTTTTTTTTTTTTTTTTTTTTAATTAGAGAGAGAGCGTGCATGCACAAACAGGGGAGAGGCAGAGGGAGAGAAAGAAGAAAATCTTAAACAGGCTGCAGGCTTTTTGCAGAGCCTGATGCAGGGCTCGAACCTATAACCTCTGGGATCATGACCTGAGCCGAAATGAAGAGTGGGATACTCAACTGACTGAGTCACCCAGGCACCCTGACGGTGGTCTTTTTTAAACCTGAGTGGTAGTTACAAGGGTGTTTGCCTCTACCTCTTGTAACAATTCCCCAGGAGGTTTATTTGTTTGACTTGGCCTTCTGCTCTATATTTTATACACTAAAAAGGTTAAAAAGGAATGGGGGAGGGTGGGCAGTGAAAGATGAGATAGAACAATGCCCAGCAGAGATCCCTGCACTGGGAAGCAAGAGGCCACTCACGGATGGAGCTGCTGGGCAGGCCTCTCCCTTTCTCTCTCAGGGACTCAGTCTCCCTCTCTGTCAATTGAAGATAATGAAGTCCTGCTTGCCTCACTAGGTTGGTGGGAGAACCATCTGGAATAATGGGTTGGGAAATGGCATGGAACCAGTTAGTGTTGCCTCGGAAGAAGATAATGATGGTGGTTCACGTTTACTCAGCGATGACTGTTACCTCACGTAATCCTCACAGCAGCCCTGTGAGTAGCAGGTGTGCAGCCAGGTTGTATCCTGAGAACACATGAGGACCCAGTCTCTGTCCTGAAGGAGCCGAAAGTCTTAGAGGGGCTTTCCTGATGAGGGAGTGAGCTATTTTTTATTTACCTTGTCGATGGTTTATTAATACATTTCTGAATGGTTTCCAGGGGCTTGAAAATAGCTTATTCCCCCAAGCAAACTAAATATGCTCCTCACAGATCACACTTGTCCTGTCCTACTCATGTGCTTTAGCACAGCCTTTTTTCTATAGATGCTCCAGAGGTACAGCGGAGCTCACCATCTTGGGTGACTGGTTGTGAATTCTGACCAGGAAGGGCCAAATAAACGAGTCGCTGTATGATGAAAGAATTTCATTGATGAGCTTGTCCCGACGACTGTGGACGGACCCGTCTCTGTATTGTCATCATTTTGTCAGGGTCAGTCTCTCTGACAGCGGTCTTACTTCAGAGTTGTGTTTCTGCCCAGACCACTCAGCAGAAATGCCCCGAGGTCCCTTTGTCCTCCACCCCTGGGGGAGGGGCCTCGAATCCCTTCCCTTCTTTAGAAGCCAGCGTGTCCAGGTGGAGACTTGCTCTGGCCCTCGCTGCTCCCAACCTTTCTGGCTTCTCTTCCGCCTTTGTTTCTGTGTCGTGGGAAGCAGTCAGTTTCCAGTTTGTCCTTGGGCTCTGCACGACGGGGGTCATCTTCAGCTTTCGCACCAGCACCAGATTGAGCCTGAGTTCCAGTGCCAGCTCTTCTGTCTGTGGGCTCTGCGATGTTACGTGATTTCCTGAGCCTTTGTTTCCTCATGCCTAAAACTACAGTAGGTGCTCAGTAACTACTTGTTGGTTGAGAAGAAAATTTTGACATAGTATATAATAGAAACCAGTTCTGATTCTGCACTGTTTTCTGCTAAACCCAAGGCACCCAAACAGCAGCGGCTGCATTTGGCTCTGGCCCAATGAATGTTGACATGTGGGGTGGGGAGCCAGATGGTGGGTGGTGGGAGGTAGTGGATGGTTGGAGAATGGGGGGGGGGGGGAGGTCACACGATTCTGAGCACCGGGCCAGGAGCTGGATAGGTGTCATCTTACTCGGGTATTTGGAGTGAAGATAGTTCCATTTTCTAGACGAGGCACAGCAAGATAAAGCCAATTGCCCACATTCTTACCCCCCGTGGTGCGTGCCTAGCATCTGGTATTGTTTTCCCGTCTCTGTGTTTCCAGATGTCTCACATTCCATTCTCCCTTCCTCCTCTTCTGCTCATGATCACTCTCAACCTTTGCCCTTTTCTTCTTTTCTGTCCCCAGCTTACTAGCCTCTCCCAGGCCCAAGCAAGTTATCTGGCATGACTCACGAGAACATCTGAGAATCCCAAACGGCACCACACGGCCTCAAGCCGAGATATACTGCTTTATTCCCCCAAGAAAAATACGGGAGGCTCTCATTTGCCAATTTAATGGCGGAGCCCCCCCCCCGGCCCCCCCATGGAGCGCATCTGGCCCGGTTTCCAACCGGACACCTTAGGCAGGCCTGGGCCCGAGCCCCGCCCCCAGAGCTGCCACCACTGCCTGGCCTCACCCACAGTGTCGCTGCCCGCTCTTGGCTCTTGAAGGCATTTGGACTCGTGACCCTGTACATTTAAGCTTTTTTTTTTTCTTTTTAACTGAGTCCCTTGGATTTTTTTTTTCACTTGTCATAGCTTTTGAAATATTGTCCCCAGACGTTCTGGAAATGCAGTTCTGTTTTCTGCTAATTGAAATGGGAGGGAATATTGCACTCTGATCTTGTACTTAACTTCTAGCTCAAGTATTGTGGTACATTCGGAAGGACCGTCCTCCCTTTGATGTCTATTCTGCCTTTTTCCTTCTCCGTAGCATAATTGACCGGATGAACAGGAGGTCCGAAGTCCTTGTGAGACATTAGTGGCTCAGCCCCGCCAGGTTAACCTTTTTGAGTCTGGCCTGGTCCTTGTCAAATGATTCAGAGCAAGTTGGCCATATTAACTGAGACAGAACAAGAAGGATTCAATTCAGCTCCCTCAGTGCCTCTGCTTCTCAGTGTTGCATTTGTCCCTGAGCTTCCCCTACAGTTTCGGTGGGGACTCCACACTCCGCCCTGTGGGCACCAGCACACTTGGGAGATGTCACCATCATTTCCTGGAAGAGCGGTCACCGAGCCTCAGAGAAGGAGCTTCTGTTACCCTCCCGCGACAGCAGTTGTTGTCTTTTGTCTGGGAGAGCACGTCAGTAAATAACAAAGCAAATGAATCCTAAGTTGACTGGGAAGTAGATTCCAGAAGTCCAAAACTGTTTAGAGCAACGACAGAGTTTTGAGGAAATGGTAGTAGTAACGGTAAACATTTAAAAGCACTTGGCATACGGATTAACTCACTTCCTAGAACCAATCATTGGGGGGCGGGTACATTTGTTATCCCCATTTTACGGATGAGGAAGCTGAGGCACAGGCACTTGCCCAAGGTCAGCAACGAGTGAGTATGAAGCTGGGGCTTGAGCCCATACTGTGTGGCTCTAGGACCCATGTGCTATTTGGTCTCTAGGCATAGATACATAGATAAGTGTGTGAAGGGCAGGCTTCACGTGTTAGGTAAGTTCTGGTTTGTTTGGTTCAGACAGCATTAGATTGAGGAGTCCTGCTGTGTGTTGGATACCGTTGGGATTCGGGGTGAAGGTGAGCATGGTCACACCACAGCTC
Source organism: Cryptoprocta ferox (assembly GCA_028646485.1). Classification (NCBI taxonomy): domain Eukaryota; kingdom Metazoa; phylum Chordata; class Mammalia; order Carnivora; family Eupleridae; genus Cryptoprocta; species Cryptoprocta ferox. The sequence continues at coordinate 12,352,226 of CM053560.1, forward strand.
ACACGGATGCACGTGGATTGGCTAGCTCGTGATTGCACCCTGTGCCCCTTTCCTGGTGCCCAGTAGGCACTCAGCAGATACTGTCTGAATGAGGATTGATAGCCTTTGACCCATTCCCCAAAGTTGGAAAGGAAGAACGTGAGAGGAAGCAAGCCTTTCCGTGTTCCGTGTTTCCTCCGAGACCCGGGGTCTGAGCGAGTGTCAGGGAAGAGGTTGTTGGGGGAACGGTGCTGTTCTTTTGCCCGAGTCCAGCTTGCGTGTGCGGGCCTCTAGCACGCCACGCTGGAAGTGTGCATGCCCCCGTCCCGGCTCCGAGACAGCCCTGCCTGCCGCACTGGACTGGTCCCTCCGCTGCCTGAGACGCTGCCTGGTACCCGGAGCGTCCTCCGTGTGCTGCCCGCTGCCTGGCCAGCTGACCGAGACGCCGGACTGACTCTGCTTTTGTCACGGGAAAGCCTCAGTCGCTGAGGTAGTCAGAAAAAATGTTGTTAAGCCTAGTACAACTCTCATTAGGTTTGCAGTGAGACTTCCGAAAGCTTCGCCTGCTTGATCGCATCCCAGCGTGGATGGCTGTCACACCCTCCGCCGCTATATCTAGGCTGCAGCTGGCCTGCTCCGTTGATCAGACAGAGTCCTTTGCTAACGAGGCCAAGGTTGTGGGTTTGATCCCTGGCCTCTGACTACAAGCCATCTGTCTTCACAAATGCATGTCATTGGATCCGAGGCGAAGAGCGTGTAACGGAGGGAGAAACTGGAGTCCATTCCGGGGAAAAAAACAGCTCCCTGAAAGCCGGCCAGAAGTGCCCTTTCGGATTGTGAAGGATGCTTTTTCTTCTCCCACTTTCCGGATCTGGATATCTGGTTTTGATTTCAGACTTTTTCCGAAGAGAGGATACTCAGGTTGTATAAATGAAGAGGAAGCACTTCTCAAGCCTGAGAAATTGACCTAGAGAATCCTGGTTTATTTCTGTCCTTCTGGGGCTGTGTTGACAATGTCCAGCATACCGGTGGGGTGTGTCTCATGGAAGAGGGGTCTGCTTCAGTTGTCCCGTTTGTGATCAAGCAGACGTTTTCAGCAAGGAGATTGAGGAAGGGATTTCAGAATATAAGACGGTGCTCACTCTTTCTTTTGAGGGCACACAGCTTGCTAAGTGTCACTGGGTGCCTGGTTGGCTCTGTGTGGCAGTTGGGATGAAGCGGGTAAACACTTCTGAGGTGATCCTGAGGTGATCACCCTTTGGTTGGCAGACAGACATGAATACATATGAAAACCAGTGTGTTGAGTGCTCTCTAGGCTCAAAACACATGCAAGCTTGTTGGGAGCACCCAGGAAGCATTACCTGTGATTTCCTAGGGAAGCGAGGAAAAGGCTCCCAAGGGTGGCCTCTGACCTGAGCCTTGAAAGATGACTAACAGTTCCTAGAGCCCTTGAGACAGAGAGGAGCATGTGTAAAGGCATGTGAGCAGGAAAGCTTCCCTGAAATCTCGGGAAGGTTTTTTAAAATCTTCAAAATCCTTCTTATCCATGCAGCTCTCTAGAAGCTGTCAGGCCAGGCATGCCTCACCATGTCCCTTGCGACAGGCAGGTGTGTCACTGCTCCCCGAGGCACCCATGCTACAATGCCACCGAGGGCATCTGTGACATATTCTGTTTAAGGGGGTGCATTGCTGTGCTGTCTGCCAGTCCAGTGCAGCAAGAAAGAAGGGGACAAGGAACAGGTAGAAAATGTATTCCCTTGTGATCTTGGTTTATTTGACTCAGAGTAGCTCTGAAATTCATTCAACAGGTATTTAACTTTTTTAAATGTTTTTTTTATTCTTGAGAGAGAGAGAGAGCGAGAGAGAGAGAGAGAGAGCATGAGCAGGGGAGGGGCAGAGAGAGAGGGAGACACAGAATCGGAAGCAGGCTCCAGACTCTGAGCTGTCAGCACAGAGCCCGACGCGGGGCTCGAATCCACGAACCATGAGATCATGACCTGAGCTGAAGCCGGATGCTTAACCGACTGAGCCACCCAGGCGCCCCTCATTCAACAAGTATTTATTGAGCACTTGCTGTATGCCAGGCTCTGTTTGAGGGGCTTGTGATATGTCAGTGAACAGAACACAGATCTTGGTCCTCAAGATGCTTACGTTCTTGTGGGGGGTGTGAAGCCCTCTCAGCTCCCTGAGGTGGGATGGTGTCCCTCGCTCACCAGCATATCCTCAGGGATGAGCCTGGAACCTGAAGTACGAAAGCGCTCAGTGACTGTTGAAATGACCTACTGCTGAAGAGCTTCAGGGGCGCTAGTTGGTAAGAAAACACCTGGGAAAAGCCAAATGACTTCTTAGCTCTGAGACGTCTGCTGGGTTGACTTGTCCTGTAATTGATCTTTGGTTATAAATTTCTTAACCACAGAGGAGAAAAAATACAGAACTTCCTCTAGTGGGAGCACTTTTTCCTTATTACCCAGGAGTTTGACAAACAGCATAAACAGTATTTCATTCACCCCAGGACTTTGGATTTGCATAACAGTGATAGTTGATCATTGAATTTAAGTGCGTTGGTGGCCTGGGCCAGCCTCTGAGGTCAGAAAATAATTCGGAAGGACAAGTTAAGGGGAAGAATTGCCTCTTCACCTTGGTTCCAAGAAACGAAAGGAGAAATAGTGACCAAAAAAAGCGTATTGAGCTTGTGGTTGAAGGAGTCACCCATCACGAGGTATGGTGGTTCTGAACGTCCCTGAGTTTCTCCCAGCCCTGGTTTTCCATTTTGATTCTGACTTTGGAGCTCTGGCTTCCTTCCCAGTGCAGGTCCTCCTTGGGTTGGTGGCACAGAGGCACAGGTGGCCGTGTCAAAGAGCTCTGAGGGCGGCTCGGAGTCGTGGAACAGGCGTTGGACTTGTACATGAGAGTGTAAATTTCAGAGCCCAGCCTTCAAACTGCTGCTGCAGGGCCCATGGGGTCCAGAGGGAGGCCAAGCGCTGGCCGGGCCGCCTCCCTCGGGGTCCTCAGGAAGTCATGCTTTTGCCCTAAGGGCCAGCAGATGAGACCTAGGGGGAGCAAGGAGGATGATGAAACCAGATGGAGAAAGGAGGAGGGAAGAAGTGCAAGTAGGTCACCAGGAGTAGACGACGTCCCTGGGAAAAGTGGGCGGGCTTTCCCATCAAGACAGAGCAGTAGGTTGCCTGGGTTTGAGCACGAGCCAGGCGGTGGGGACTGGCCCGAGCTCTCCCTGCAGGGTTGGGGACCCACAGGGATGTTGGCAAGTGAAGGCAAGGTTGTGCCTGCTCTTCACACTGGACAACCAGCTGGGGCTCAAGGGACACACAGGCCCCTTCTCCTTGGTGATAGCTGAGCTGTTGGGGACACGTGGAGGGAAGCGCACCCAGCGCAGGCAGCCTACCCCATGAGATGCGGGAGGTGAGCCCGGAGTTCTGACAGCTTGCCAACGTGCCCGCTGCTCACAGGCTCACAGCCTGGCAGGGACATCCATTTTGAGACTGGTTTGCTGTAATGAATTCTGACATCATTGTGCTCTCAGTCAACGGTGTTGAAATGGAATCAGTGACCTAACATGAAGGGTCCACGGAAGCCCTCCAACCCAGAGAACGTCCTTGGCTCCCTTGTCTTCATTTGGGAGTGGATTTTTTAAGCAATAATTCATTCTAGATACTTCATGATCTCAACATCTGAAGAATATACTCATAGTTTAGAGACACAAAAGGAATCCTGTGGCTTTTATTTCCCTCAAAATGGAGTATTTCATAGCATTTAGAATATAATTCTTCTAAGTCAGTTTCCCCTTTCTGTTCCTTTCTATCATGATCATCCATCTAGCTTAAAAAATTTTTTTTCCTGCTGTCATGGCAACAGTGGAAATGATTGGTTGAATAAAATTATGTGCCTAAAAAAAAATGTATGAATGGTATAGGAGTTGCTGAGAAGGAGATGTTTCTGCGTCTGGGGAACTTTCTTCCTCTTCTGCTATTTAAAATCTTTCACCTCCAGCCCTTTCTTCCTGCTGTCAGCCTGGTCTGCGGCTGGACACCCCCACACGTGGATGGTGCCACATTCGTTTCGGGGGTCACTGCGGATCCTTTGTTTACAAGCAGGACCTCCCAGAGCTTGGGGAACATTTCGATTCTAAAAAGCTCCTGCCAGAAATACTGTGGAAACAGTTGGGAAAAACAGTTTGCTTCAAAGGCAGCCTGGGTACCTTGGAAACCAGCCCCCAGAGGCTGATCGGCCCCTCCGTGCCGCACCCCTGAGGCCCGGACACTTCCTCCAGTCGTCCAGCAGGGGGCCTCGGTCCCGCACGGGAGAGCCACCTGGCCCTCAGAGAAACTTGCGTTTCTCTAGCCATCCTTTCTTTTTTTATTTTATTTTATTTTTTTAATGTTTGTTTATTTTTGAGACAGAGTGTGAGTGGGGGAGGGGCAGAGAAAGGGAGACAGAATTCGAAGCAGGCTCCAGGCTCTGAGCTGTCAGCACAGAGCCCAACACGGAGCTCGAACTCACAGACTGTGAGATCATGACCTGAGCTGAAGTCGGACGCCCAACCAACTGAGCCACCCAGGCGCCCCCAATCCTTTTTCTTTTAAGGCAGCTGAGGCAGTCCCCTCCAGAAGGCTGCCCCTGGGCCGACGCATTTTCTTTCCGGATTGTGAGCCCCTTCCTAGCAATAGCTCATTAGCTGTGATCACCGGACCGGGTAAAATTTGTATTAAGTATATATGAAGTGATTTGCATATAAATTATACAACACATAGACCTGGGCTCTTGTATTCATACCTTGTTCTTTCTTCTAGAGCCACACTTCACTTTCAGAGCTGAGCTGACCTTCCTTCTGCCCAGAAAGGTGATAGCGCCTAGAAGAAAGCTTCCAGCTCGTTCTCTCACTGGGTTTGTGAGCCTGAGCGAGCCATTTCGCTTCTGTGTTGTAATGGACTAGGTTGCGTTGGATCGTGTCTAGCTAGAAAATTCTGCACGTCTGTAACTGGATAAGTATCTCCTTCCGCCAGGAGGGCGCGGGAGACATTCTGAATGACCAGTTCCTATCTCACAACCTTCCCTGGCTCATCAGATTCAGATCTGATGCTACTTTCAGGCCCGATTTCCACCCTGGAAAAACAGCCCTTTGAACCTGGGTGCCCACTTGTGTTCCCTCAGCCCCACCCTTGCGTCGTCCAGTTCAAACTGCTGTTCCTTTTGCACATAGTAGGAGCTTGGTCTGTGATTCTGGAACAAAATTAGACCACTGTGCCCACACCCGTCCCTTTTTTAGCTGTAGCTATTTTCTCCCCCCTCCCTGTTACTTAAGAGAGTTGAGCTTCAGTCCAAAGCAAATGTACTTTGTTGCCTGTGAACACGGATCCCATAAAAACAAACGAAGGGGAAAGCAGTGGGGATTGTATGTCCTGGGGCCCATTACCCAATTTTTATTCACACCTCTCTGTTAGATTTCCTTTAGCGCTGCTTCGAGTCCTGGGCACACGTTTCTCTTTTTATGTCACCATAAAGCTTCTGATCTGATATCATCTGATATGTGTGGGTGAGAGGAATCCGGGAGTATTCATGTACTTATGCCAGTAAACTATTATCTTAAAGTTCCGGGGCTGTACTCGTGAACGAGAGTCCTGGGATGTCATGTAGGAAGAAGATACAAATGAACAGCCCTCGCGAGTGCTCGTAACCTACAGAAACCCCACATTCAGTTTGAGTAAATACCTCTACATGGTTTAAAATGTCAACCAAGAAGAGAGCCAAATACCTAGAGCATCTGCCTCAGCCCGCAGAGGCTGGCTGACAGGTTTGCACCGGCTGACCCGTTCTGCGGCTTTTTGGAAAGATGAGATGTGTGTCCTAATGAGCAAGTTATAAATATCACCGAGTTATGTCATAGCTGGTGGCAGTGCTCAATGTAAATGGGAAGTGTTTCCAGCTGAGCAGGGTGGGTGCAGCTTTCAGGGAGGACAACGACAGGGGCCTGGATATCTGCACCAGGGTGTCACTAAACAATGATTTGTCCATTAGTGAAGTGTGTCGCCAAACATGTCCCAGTGAGGTGTGGGGCAGGGAGGTGTGATGCGTTCTGAGCAGAGTCGGGCGGCTCCGGGTTCTGGTCCTCATGCATTCCTCTCCGAAGGGGCCTTTGACCATTTGCTTTTTCTTGTTCGTGCAGGGTTGGGAGGAGGAGAGTCAGCTTGATGGCTTTTGGGGGCAGTGATTTATGTCCTTACAGATGCAGAGTGAATGCTTGGTGGAACCCCACAGTTTTCATACCTGTTACCTTTGTCTTCTTGCCCATAAAAATTGCGAGTAATAGGAAGCCTTTACCCGCAGTGCATTCAATGCTGATATTTCTTCCTGTACCCTTTTGCCACCTATCTTTTAAGTGAAAAGACAGATTTCAGCACCAATCAGTAGAGCAGGAGAACTGCGGAGCCACTGTAAGATTGAAGAGAGACTCTTGCAAGATGTCATACATTTTTTTTCCCCCTTCCTTCCTTCCTTCCTCCCTCCCTGCCTCCCTTCCTTCTTCTGTTCCTTCCTTCCTTCCTTTCTTCCTTCCTTCCTTCCTTCCTTCCTTCCTTCCTTCCTTCCTTCCTCCCTTCCTCCCTCCCTGCCTCCCTTCCTTCTTCTGTTCCTTCCTTCCTTCCTTCCTTCCTTCCTTCCTTCCTTCCTTCCTCCCTTCCTTTCTTCCATACCTTAGAATTGACTTTCAGATTTTTTTTCCCTTGAGCAAATCTGACCATTGGAAGCACAAAAGACCACCAATCCTAGGCCAAATTTTTCAGAGTTGAACAAAGATAGATGGACATGTGCAGAATAATTGTTTGCTGAAAATCTAGCCAACAGCTTTTATGTAGACAAAATGCATTGAAATATGTGTATAAAATATTTAATATTAATGCGTGCCAGATGGAAACCCTGTCAATTCTGTGTGCACACAGGAACTTGACAAGAGGAGTCGGGAGATTCAGAGAGATCCTCAGAGCGGTAGAAACAAGAACAACTCAAAACCTGCGAATGGTGAGTGTGGTGGATAATTTGAGGCCAGAAGGGTACTTCAGGTATTCTCGCTCCTTGCCTCCCTCTCCCTCCCCCTGCCTCCCCCTCTGCCCCTTTTCCCCTCTGCCATAGATATATGAGCTTTATTGAGATCTAATTTCCACACCATACATTTCACCCATTTAAAGTCAGTGGTTTGTAGTATGCTCGCAACTCTGCTCAGCCAGCACTACTGTTTAATTCCAGAACGTTCTCATCCCCAAAGAGAAACCCCATACCCATCAGTAGTTAATCCCCACGCTCCCCCTTTTCCCCCAGCCTCCGGCAACCACTATTTTATTTTTGGCTTTTATGGATCTGCCCCGTTTTGGACACTTCATGTAAGTGGGATAATGTGTACCATGTGATCTTTTTACGACTGGCCTCCTTAGCATAGTGCTTTTCAGGTTTCACCTGTGGTGTAGCATGGAGCAGGACTTCGCTCCTTTTTGTGAATACTGTGTATTTTGTGAATACTATCCCACTGCACGGATATAACACATGTCATGTGTCTGCTCATCAGATAGACATTTGAATTGTTTCCACGAGTTGGCTGCTATGAATAATACGTCAGTGGACATTCTCATGCAAGTGTTTAGGTGGAAATATTCATTTTTGTACCTAGGAGCGGAATTGCTGGATCGTATGTTAGCCCTACGTTTGTTTGTTTGTTTAATTAATTATTTAATTTACATCCAAGTTAGTTAGCATATAGTGCAATAATGATTTCAGGAGTAGAATCCAGTGATTCATCCCCTACATATAACACCCAGTGCTCATCCCAACAAGTGTCTTCCTTAATGCCCCTTGCCCATTTAGCCCATCCTCCCAACCCACACACCCCTTCAGCAACCCTCAGTTTGTTCTCTATATTTAAGAGTCTCATGTTTTGTCCCCCTCCCTGTTTTTATATTATTTTTGCTTCCCTTCCCTCTATTCATCTGTTTTGTATCTTAAATTCCACATACGAGTGAAGTCATGTGATTTTTGTCTTTCTCTGACCAATTTCGCTTAGCGTAATACACTCTAGTTCTACCTGCATTGTTGCAAATGGCAAGAGATCATTCTTTTTGATTGCCGAGTAATATGGTAACTCTACGTTTAACCTTTGGTGGAATTGCCGGATAATTCTCCAGCGGCTGCACCGTTTTATCTTCCCAACAGCAGTTACAAGGCCTCCACTTTCCCCATATCCCTGACGGCACTTGTTATCGTCTGTCTTTTTAGTTGTAGCCATCCCAGTGCATGGGAAGTGCTGTGGTTTTAATTTACATTTCCCTGATGGTTAAGTTAATGCTGTTGAGCATCTTTTTATGTGCTTATTGGTAGTGCTAGCTCTTGAAACCTAAGAAATGCATCCTGGAAGGCAGGGGAACGTAAGTCCTCCCAGATGCCAGTGTAGTGAAGGGGTTGGTTGTCGGCTAATGATTTCACACCAAAACCCAGCCAGAGCAAAAGCAGATTCGATCCTGAAGAGTACCTAGTTGTTTGACTAGTTATATTGACCCTAAAACTCAGAGGAGAAATATGAAAGTGAGTTATATAAACCAAATCCGCTGTTTGGCTCTCTTGTTGACTTACGCTCTCCCTCTTCCTTTTACTCCCTAAACTTCCCCAGCTGGGGAGTTATTAATGGTACCTCCATGGCCTGCCCTGTAGAGCCATAGCCAAGGGGTGTCTGGGTAGAGGCCTGGAGCTTACCATATCAAGTACAACCCCACGCAGGATTCCACCTTCTTTCGTCTTGTCACCATGCCACTGTCCTCCCCACGTCATGGCCCCTTTTCATGCTGTGGTAGAGTCTTCAGTTGGGCAAGGCTAAGATACTCCTGTTGTGGGAAGCGAGGCTGGATCCTCGTTTTGGTGTCTTAGGGTTTTAGGATGCACAACGGTCATGGGGGCCAGGTGGCTAAGCCACAGGCTTTCCTAGAATTAGTGGGCCCCCCCACACCCCACCAAGACTTCACTTGGTCTATGAGAGTTATTTATATATTGATGTGATTTTAAGGTGTCTTAAGAAGTTCAAACTAGACATTTTGATTTGTAGAGTTCTTTAAGGAAAAAAAGAATACCCTGAAAAAGTATAGATAAAAATCGTTGCCAAATGTCTTTTCTCGCAGATTGACCTCCTCCCAACATCATATAAAACTTCTTGCCTGGTCAGCACCAACAGGCTCTTTTAAGATCTGGAAGCACAATTAAAGTAACTGATTACATTGGCAGGGTTCTTATAATTGTTTTAAGAGCTAATTAAAAATCCAGTCTTTCAAGATTGCTTAAATATGGAGCATTTGGTCATATGGTTGACTAAAAATGAGATTAATGGTTTTCCCCCATTAGAAGGTGCGAGTGCATTGAGAGCACATTATTTTTCACCAACTTAGAGAATATCTTCCATTATTGCCCAAGGTTTATGATATTGAAATCAATGTACTTGAACTTATAAAAATCCTGTGAGGTGGGATTCTGAATAAAGATATGTCAGGAAGGGAGAGAAGCTTTCTCAATTAGTTTTTCTTTTTTTCTAAGAAGTACAGTGAAGAGGCTCCTAAGGAAGTCTAGAGAGACTGGAGCTGCCCCCCAGCTGAAAATGCTGTTAACTAGTTAGTGCTGACACGAGAGGAGTCACTTCCTCTCTGTGTTGGACTTGAGGCGCAAGGAGACCTTTGGTCTTGGTTGCTGAGCCTCACGTGACCTAGGTTGAACTGCTTCCAATTCCTTCAGTGCTTAACCAAAGGTGTGCATCAGAATTACGTGAACAACATTTTTGAACAAGTACACATCCCTAGTCCTGACCTCAGAAATGTCAACTGAGTAGGTTTGGGGCAGGACCCGAGAATCTTCCTTTCTCATTTCCACAAGGGGTTCTTTGCCCTCCCCAGCTGAGAAACACTTTGTGCTTTGTGGGTCATATTCACTGGTATCTTGGTCTACGCTAGACCTCCAAAAGCATGTCCAGGTAATACCGCTCATCACTATAGGATTCCTTAAAGATGAGCTGATCATTGCAAATTTATGACACACTCAGGATATGGAAACGTTGCTTTGTCAACTCTGTATGGTGTGAGACCATAGCCGAGGACTTAAAAGTACATTTACAGCAACCCCACTCTTAGAGAAACACTCCGAGGAACTAAAAGCAGGTGTTCAAACAAAAACTTGTACGTTAATGTTCGTAGTAGCACTATTTACAATCGCCGAAAGATGGAAGCGATCCAAATGTCTATCAGCTGACAACTAGGTAAATAAAACGTGATATGTCCATACAACAGAGTATTATTCAGCCACAAAAAGAGTGCAGACTGACCCAGGCTACAACATGAGTGAGCCTTGGAAACGTTACGCTGAGTGAAAAAGCCAGATACAAAAAGGCCACAAATTGTGTGATTCCATTTATATGAAATGTCCCAAACAGGCGAATCTACAGGGACAGAAAGCAGATTCATTGTTCCCAGGGTCTGGAAGGAGGGAATGGGTAGTGACTACAAGAAGGGTACAGGGTTTCCTTTTGGGGTGATATTCTGGAACCAGAGAGAAGTGCTGGTTGCATAGCGCTGTGAATGTACTACGTGCCATTGGATTATACACCAAAATGGTTAGAATAGTAAATTTTATGTTATGTGAATTTTACATACATAATTTTTTACAATTAAAAAATACATACAAAACGGATTTAATGACCAAGATTGTACATAAAAATTTGACTTATTTCTGGCTCCCTTCCTCTCCTTTCTTTCCTTCTGACTTTATTTGATAGCTGCCACCAATTTGGTAACATTTCAATTGCAAGCAAATAAAACCTGAGTATAAAAAGTAAAAGGTCTGATCAATAATTGGTAATGTTGCTGGTCATTTCTCATATTTAATCTCCTGTTCTGAACTTCATGTGGGCCCTCGGTGCACACAACCAAACATCCTCCCTAGTCAGTAGTGACACCTTTAAAATATGCAATCACATCAAAACCTTATTTTAAAAATCTCTCTGGAAGGTTAATACCCTGAGGTAAAGTGAGATCTCGCATGAGCTGTCTAGTAGTGGACAAGCAAACTGTTTTTAGGGCAGAGATTTTTATAACTTAGGAATCCCTCCATGGCAGATATATCCAGAAAATGAAGTTCCTCGTTCATTTTTTTTTCATTTGACATTTTTTTTTCTCAGCTATAGCAAGTGGAGGTTATTTCTGCCAGTGGATGCTTCCAGCAGAAGTTATTAGCGTATACGACTGCAATGAGATGGAAATGAAACTATAATGGAAGGTTTAAGAAAACAGTTCAGAAGCTGTTTAGGTCCTGAAAATTGTGTTCTTATGAGATCTTTACAGATAGCTCAGTTGGGGATGATAGGAGTGCATTTAATTTCACATTTTTGTAGACGTTTAAAGCCAGCGGGTCTTACTTGGGAATAATCAAGAAAATTTGCCTTTACCCAGTGGTTATCAGAAGCTACGAAGCTAGTGATTTGGTTGCATTTAAGTTTCCTTGTGGTGTTGGAGGAGATTTCACGTGGATGAAAACCTAGCAGAGTTCTCTCCTGGAATATATTTATTAAAAAAAAAAGTCTCACTCTCGGGGAAGACCAGCATTCTCTGCGTGTTCCAAAGAATGTTAAAACCTTGTGGGAAAACATGACGGTTGAAGTTTTATTTTGCCACCTTTGGGTGGTCATGGGGTAGCCTGGACCACCCTCAGGTGCAGTGCTTCTGTTTTCAGGGAGATTTTGTGGGTTTGTTTGTTTGTTGGTTTGTTTTTACTTCTCCTCTCCTTTATCTCTGGAAGATTGTGAGGCAAGTGAACTGATACGCATCAGCCAATGAAATATTCTTTAGTAGATGCCACACACCCCCTCCTCCCATTCATCCTACGTGGCACAGATTCTACCTGTTCTACCAGAGGGCTTGGAAAGCATAGTAAACCTGTGTCTAATGTAGGATGACAAGACCCAGATATGGGTTTTCACAGTGAAAAAAGAGATATTTAACCAGCTTTGAAGAGGTCTTTCTTGATCAGCAGTCATGCTCCCCACCTTGCTTTCTCTGTTGCATGAGGTCAGCAGGAGCCTTTGGGCTTCGAGGCCCAGGGTACGCCCTGAGCAAGGTGTTCAGGTGCTGAGTTCCAGGATGGGGCCACCGTGGGACTGACCCTTGGCACTTCAAAGAGGGGCGGCATTCTAAAAGTCTGTCCTGGTTGCCATCTTCTCATCAACGAACAGATTTTTTTTTTCTTCCAGGAATAGCATCTTCTAGGTTGAGCACCGGCTTTTTGCCAAGTTTGGGTTTTAGCAGGGATCTGTTGGGAGGTGACGAAAATATTTGCAGTTCACCTGTTATAGGAGCTTTGGGGAGAAAACTTAACTCAAAGTTTCAGTTATTTCAGGCATAAAACACATTTAGTGTTTCAGAGCATAACGAGGCAGGGTGGCATTCGAAGGGCAGGAACTTGTGTTTTAAAAAGGTTCAACCATCTGAGTGTATTTTCTTTTCTTTTCTTTTTTTTGTCATCAACTGATAGAATTTTCATCAGAGAAGTAAAAAATTTTTAATCATGCATCTTGTAATAGTGCCTAGCACAAAATGATGACTGAAAAATATTTATTGAGCGAGTGAACAAGGGAATGAGTGATACAAAATCGATTCATGGCTACGCCTTTGCTCCTTTGTGTTCCCAGACGATAGCCAGGCAGTTGGCGGAGATCTTGTTGCGGGGTATGTGTGAGCAGAGCTACTGGAACCCTCTGGAGGATCCACCCTGCCAGTCACCTCTGGATGATCCTCTCCGGAAAGGAGCGAACACAAAAACCTACACCCTCCCTCGGAAAGCCCGCGTCTACTCAGGAGAGAAGTACGGCAGTTGATGTCCTCATTTGTAGGTTAGGGGATGGGAGGAAAACTTCGGGAAAACTCAAGAATGAGTAGAAGTTTAAGGGCAGATTCTTCCCCTGAAAGAGAACCAGACAACGAGTCTCATTTGCCAGTTTAATAGATACACCTCATTACTTTTCATAACTTCTGAAAATATCTGTGCACCAGTGGGGGCATTTTAAGTAGGAAAATTCTCTCATTTCAGTGCTTGGCTGCCGTTCTCAGCCATCACCGTCGGTCTTTGAGATTCTCATTCTATTTATTGTAAGAACCCTAGCATCACCCAACAATCAGGGACAAAGTTGTTCGTAAGCCAGAGTTAACCTCTTTTCTTTTCTTCAGCAATTCCTTGATCCTTTTGTTTACAAATTCATTTTAGGGGCGCCTGGGTGGCTCAGTTGGTTAAGCGCCCGAACTTTGGCTGAGGTCATGATCTCACCATTTGTGAGTTCGAGCCCAGCGTTGGGCTCTCTGCTGTCAGCCCAGAGCCTGCTTCAGATCCTTTGCCTGCGCCCCCCACCAACCACCCATCTCTCACATTCTCTCTCTCACTCTCTCTCAAAAATAAAAATAAACATTAAAAAAATAAATAAAAATTTGTTTTAAACTGAATTAGCTGTAAGAAGAAGAAGAATTAAATACTTTGTAAGGGATTGGAAGGTGATGTGTCTTTAGAACTTCTTAATTTTTTTAAGTTTTAAATCTAGGACTTGACCACCTTTAAGGAAGGTGGGCCAGGGAACCACTGCAGCCTCCATGTGGGCCCTCCCCAGTTGAGGGAAGGGGGCATGGGAGGGAGATACCACAAAGAGGGCCAGGAGACAGGCACAGTTGTTGGCTTACTCTTGATTCCCCCCTTCCCATCTTTGCTGGTCCCTGCAAGGACAAGGCATGATGGCTCTTCAGAATCTCTCCATGAGGGAAAGGTGGCGTGTGTGAATACATATGGAAGCCTTCCCCTGTTGTTATCAAGTTGGGAAAATAGCAGAGAGACCACAGGCTGCTGCATTGCTAGATACGACATGTGTGACTTCTGAAAACGATTGTCGCATTTTCAAAGGGGACAGCATTTCTCCAGGCAGCCTCACTTAATCCTCTTATGTTGACCCTGGCATTTCTCTCCCTCATCATCTTCCTGTTCAGACTGCATTTCTTGTACGGATTCAGAGTGAGCACATTCTTAACTTTTTCCCTAGGCTTATTTTAATTTGTGTTTAATCCCCCTTTTAATTTAATCCCCCCTTTTTATGGCCTTGTTGAACCATGAGTTTGCTCACTTCATGGCCTCCTTAGTCCTTATCTGGATTCACAGAACATCTGTTCTAACAATTCCCAAACTCTTGCTTTAAAAATGCTGACCCCTCATTATGAACTATTTAGAAGCAGGTTTGGGGTTCATTTTTAAAGTGAAACTTATATCCTAAAAATAGACCTGAGATTGTGTGTGTGTGTGTGTGTGTGTGCATGTGTACGCACTTTCTCTGCTTCTTAATAGACAGGTATATAAGATGCCAGGTATATTGAGAAACTCAGCTCTTACTCCCTCCGCTGATCAAGCTGGACACATAGATAGAGCTCTGTGTCTCTTTGGGTGGTATTCCAATGTGGCCTCACCTCTTGAAGTAAAAAAAAACTACTAGTGCTGGCCACTTCTTTATTTTGTGAACCATTCAGACTTTGTCACTGTTCTGACGTCAACTTCCTCATCTGTCCAAGGAGAATTATGGAGGCAACATGCAGATCTAGAAAATGCAATTACTGGTTCCTGGGAGGATTCCCATATCAGGGCTGTTGCTGAGTCACAATATCATTTCACCTAGTTAGGGTTTTTTTTAACTGTTTTATTGAGATGTAATTCACATACTATACAATTTACTCATTTAAAATGAGTAATATTAAATATATTAAATATTAAATAAATATTAAAATATACAGTTCAGTGACTTTTAATATGGTCATATAATTGTACTTCCACCACCATAATCAACTTTAGAACATTTTCATTATCCCAAAAATAGACTCAGTATGCCTTAGCTGCTGTCAACACCCCCCCCCCCCGCCACCCCCCGGGTCCTTGCATTTTCATATAAATTTTAGGATCAGTTTTTGTCCATTTCTGGAAAAATAAAAAAGGCAGCTAGGATTTTAATAGGAATTACATTGAATCCATAGATCAGTTTGAAGAGTATTTGCCATCTTAACAATATTCAGTCTTCTGATTCATGAACATGGGATGTCTTTTCATTTATTTAGGTTTTCTTTAATTTCTTTCAACAGTGTTTTGTTATTTTTAGGGTTAAAGTTTTACACTTATTTTGTGAAACTTATTGTGTGTGCTATTCTTTTGGATGATATAGGTGGAATTGTTTCCTTCATTTCGTTTGTGGTTTGTTCATTACAAGTATATAGAATACAGTTGATTTTCTATATTGATCTTATATACTGCAATCTTGCTGAACTAGTTTATTAGTTCAGATAGTTTTTTAGGTTCCTTAGGATTTTCCGCATACCAGATCATGTCATCTGCAAATAGAGGTAGCCTTACTTCTAACTTTCCAACTTAGATGCCTTTTATTTGATTTTCTTTCCTGATTGTCATGCTAGAACCTCTAGTATAATGTTGAATAGAAGTGGCAAGAGTGTTGGACATCTTTGTCTTATTCCTGATTCTAGGAGGGGAAAAGCATCTGCTCTTTCACCATTAAGTGTGAGATTAGCTGTGGGTTTTCATATATACCTTTTATTAGGTCGAGAAAGATCCCTTCTATCACTAGTTTGCTGAGTACTTTTTATTGTGAAAGGGTATTTAATTTTGTCAAATGCT
Source organism: Cryptoprocta ferox (assembly GCA_028646485.1). NCBI lineage: Eukaryota > Metazoa > Chordata > Mammalia > Carnivora > Eupleridae > Cryptoprocta > Cryptoprocta ferox. The sequence goes on from CM053560.1 coordinate 12,367,937, forward strand.
TTTGCTGCATGTATCGAGATGATCATGTGCATTTTTCTTTATTCTATTGATGTAATGTATTGCATTAATTGATTTTCAGATGCTCAGCCAGTCTTCATCAAATGTCCTTGATCTTTTCAAAGAACCAACTTTTGGTTTTGTTCATTTTTTTAATTGTGTCTCTATTCACTAATTCATTAATTTCCACACTGATCCTTAGTCCTTTAGTCATCACCATGAGTTTTTAGCTTTCTAGTTTTGTGGGTTCCCAGGGATACTGCTGGTTTATTAGTACAGAGAGAAAGCCTGTTGGGATTATATAGTTGTGTTGGAGCTTCTTAATCACCAGGACTATCTGTTCAGTCAACCCTGTGGCAAAAAAGACATTGCCACCAATTCAGTTGTGGTAGTTGGGAGGTGAAAAAGGGAATCCACAGATAATGATTAAACCCCATCTTGGCCAGTAGTCCCAAGCGCTTCCCCCTCTCAGTCTCTTATGGGAAATATGAGCACAGAGCAGACTTTAGGAGGCACAGAGCTTCTAGCTCCAGCAGATCGTTGAGAGCCCTTCAGAATAGTTGGTTATAATGGAAAAGTGAGTTCTGTTGGAAAACTCCACTCCTTGTCCCTGTGGCCTGGATGTGAAGTGGAAACAGGATGCTCATTCTCTCCCCATCTTGAATTTTGAAAGGAAAGCAGATGTTGACAATCCTAGACAGAAAAGAGGGGAGGGATCACATGTTCTCGGCCTCTTTACTTCCTTCCTTCTAGGTCTTTCTATGTGGAATTTTTTTTTATCTTTGCTTATTTATTTTTTAAGTAAGCTTTTTACTGACACATGACACACATTGAGAGAAATAAACCAGAAGTATAAAACTTGATGACTTTTTACCAAGTCCCCTACCCAAGGGAAACCATCTGAGTTCTGTTCCAATAAGTAGTTTGGCCCATTTTTTAAAAATTTATGTAAATGGAATAATATATGAAGAACTCTTGTGTTTAACTTCTTCTGTCTAACATTATGTTTGAGAGATTCACCCGTATTTTTGCACACAGTTGGAGTCTGTTTTCATTATTGCACAGTATTTCATAGATATTCTAATATATTGATCCATTCTGCTCATGATGGATGTTGGAGTTGTTTCTCAGTTGGGGCTTGTTCCATCTCATCCAGGCCCTGGCCCAACTAGCTTAACTATTATCTTCTCAGAAAGGATTCCCCAGTCGCTGTATCTAACTCTCCTTTCCAAGCATATTCTATCACATTAGCACCTTTGTTTTTCATCACAGCACTTAAGATATCTGATTTTTTTCATTCATGTGCTTATCTGACTCCTCCTTCTAGAATGTGCTGCAATGAACATTCTTGCACATGTTCCTTAGTGCACACACGTCAGATGTATCTTCTATTGTATTCCTCCTTGTAAAAACACTTGAGGTGTCTTAGATCATTAAATGCATATTCGACTTCATGATTTACGCAAAGTAAGGAAGGAAATTAAAAACTACTTTTGTGCCAGAAAGTGGTTGATGAAAACATTTATTGAAAGCCAGGAGCCAGACGTTGTGCCGAACTCCTTTGTAGGCCCAGGAGGAGAGAGTGAGTATCATGGAGTTCTAAATATGGGTCTGAACTTCCCAGAGCCAGTGCACAGAGTTTGGGTAAAGACGAAGACACTGTTTAAAATGTGAAGATGGGGGGCTTGAAGGGTCAGGAAAACCACCTGATGGCAGAACTGAAGCCCTGTGCCCCTGGTTCCTGCCCTGTGCTCACCCTAGTGTACACTAGTGGTCATGGTGGAGGGCCTGTCTTCTTACCAGGAATGCAGAAGGCCTCATGCAAGGGCCATATGCTTTGTTGGACTCCCCCAGTCCATTCCAGAGCATAGCTTAGTGGACTTGATCCAAACAAAGGACCCTTCTTTCTTTGTCATGAGGGAATGTTGACCTGTATGGAATTGTGTGCCTGGTTGAGCCTCACATTGGGCTAGCTGATCCCTCATCATCAGCAGGTCCTCTTAATGATTAATTTTTCTTTCTTAGAATCCTTGTCCTTCTACACAAACCTGGGACTGATGTGTTTTCTGTCTCAGCATGTTTAATAGTGCAACTTGGGGATGGGGTGGGGCTGCAGCCTTGTTGGCTTTGACTCTTCAGCTCTTCTCCACTGGCTGTAGTTCAGACTCTGTATTTGTCTGGGAATTCCCTGGTAGTTTCATAACCAGGGGAGGCATAGTCAAAATAAAAGGCACCATTGCTGGGCCTTGGAGTCATTACTTGCACATAACTTTCCTGTGGATTGGAGGTGCTCAGGGCCCTCTTTGCACCTAAATAGAGTCTGCTTTGACTCCCAGATGGCACCGTTGACTTCCAGACATCCGACCCGTCGTTAGTTGTGTAATGGCTACAGATGAACTGCAGTTGGATAAAATTGGATTGATTTCTTTTGTGTGATGGTTCCTACCACATAGAGTGACATTTTTCACCTACCTGGGAAAATTTTAAGAAAGGGCGTTATCTGGGAGCCTTGGCAAGGTCATGATCACTATTTATAAGTGAAGATTCTCACCCTTGTTCTTTTGCGTCAAGTCAGACAGTGAGTTGGTAAATTTCATCCAAAGTAAGAAAATGAGCAGCTTGCCTGAAGGTCAGCCCATGAGTTAGTTATGTGGATGGGCTTTCCGTGCAGCCCTCCCGTCTTACCCAGCAGCACTGTGCTTCCACCCTCTCTGCTGGCCACCAGTCTGTCCCCCAGGAGCTTGTCCTCACTGTCCACAGGCCCTGTCTTCTCCCTGTTCCTTTTAATCCTGCACGCTGCCCTTCAGTCAGTGTCCTCTGGGTCTAGAGCCCCAGTTTTCCCACTCCACAAGGCTGAGACCTGGGCACCCCACGCCCTCCCCTGAAGCTCTTGGTCCCCGCCAGGAGATTGTCACAAAAGACAGAGGAGACTGTCACAATTTCAATATCTACCCTGGGCTCCACATCTCTTTCAACAGAGAAGAGGGGAGGAATGGCCAGAAATGGGTCTAGAGAATCCATAAGTATTAGAAGGGGAGCATTCTGATATATAGTTTTCAACATGTCCCTTAAGACTTACCCTTCCTCCTTCTCTCACCCCCACGCCCCACACCCATCTCGCCTGCCTCGAAAGGAAGGGTAGAGGAAGTGGAATTAGAATCAGTTAATGTGTTACTTGTTAGCAGCTCTGGTAAAAATAACACAACTTAGCATTTAAGCAGGCAGGATGGCTCAAATGGAATTTGGGGATTATCCATGGACTCAATTGGCTGGTGTTAAGTCACAATTAGCATGGACTCTCTCCTCTTTTCAATTAGTCTGGACAATGCAGAACTGGCTAGCCATGAAAAAAAAAAAAAGGCTAATGTTACTGCTTTATTTGTAAGGTCCCAGTTGTATGTAAGCTCGAGCCAGGATATCAGGAAGTGATTGCTGGGTGGAGACAGATGGACAGACAGACAGACAGACAGACACACACACACACACACACACGGGAACACTCTCCATTCAAAGCCTGTAGGCTCTATGTCTTTTTTTTTCAATTAATTTTTTAATGTTTATTTATTTTTGAGAGAGGGAGAGACAGAGTGTGAGCTGGGGAGGGAAAGAGAGAGGGAGGGAAAGAAAGAGGGAGACACAGAATCCGAAGCTGAGCTGTCAGCACAAAGCCCAACACGGTGCTCGAACCCACAAACTATGAGATCATGACCTGAACCCAAGTCAGATGCTTAACCAACTGAGCCACCCAGGTTCCCCTGTAGGCTCAACTGCTGAATTTAAGGGGAAAAAAGGGTTCCATCTTTGAAAAACCCAGTTCACCCCAAGCTACCTCTTTTAGAGAGTTCACTGCAAATCCCAGAATCTTGCTTGTTATTTACAAGCCAGCGTTTTCATAAAAGTTTAGCCCTCAAGAGCAATGGGAACCATCCACAGGTAGTTTCCTTACCTCTAAGGATGTCAGAGTTGTAAAAAGAGAACCAGGCCCAACGCTTTCTCTGTCTTGCTCTTCATGGTCCTTTGTCGCTGTACAAAAGTTGCCAGCACTTCAGAGAGAACAAGGATTTATAATGATGCAGAGGACATTTTTTCCGCCATTTTGGTGGGGGAATCATCCCATCTCTTAAATTAAATGATTGTGATGTTATTGCTGAGAAGATTTATTCTTTTTTAACTGTCTCCAAAATGTCCAGGAGGGTTTTTTTTTTAAACCAAGTTCATTTTTATTGCACTCTCCTTCCTTTCTGCGAAAAAGTCGAGTCTGGCTCAATGGGTGATAACACTTTCAGTTCTACTCAAAGGATTCTAGAGCTTTTAGAACAGAGGGAAAAAATGCGACGAGTCTTTAAAAATGGTCAAAGCACAGGCTATCGGCTATAAAGAATGGAGACTGGGGGTATGTTTGGGGTTTTTTGTTCTCTAATCTTGAGCAACATTGAGCTTAAAAGCTTTTTCTTTTAATCCGAGGTGTTATAGCTCAGCCAACTTCTATAACATAGATTAATAAGACAGCTAGCTCTTGCATGCCACCCCATAATTGAACATGTGTGTTTAATTAAGGTGGCTCGCCAAATTCTTACAGTATTCTACAAATGATTCAAACTCTAAAATTGCTTCCAATCTCTTATTTCATCTAAAGGACAATATAAGATACAGCCGTTAGCAAGGAAGAGGTAAGAAGAAACCCGCTTAGTGAAATGCCTGCCATCTACACCCCCATAATGGGTTTAGGAGAAAGCTTTATCACTGACATAATGTCAGTTTGTAGCAATCTAAATTTCTGCCTCTATAATTGGCATATATGTTATTTGGGCTTTTAATACGGTTTTTACAGCTTTACTTTGCTGGCTGCTATTAAGATGCATAGTTAAAATGTATAAATTCCATAGATTACCATAGAAAGAAGCAAATTAATTCAAGTGTCCAGATGATACAGTATTTTTTGTGGATTCCATACAATCTAAAAGCCTTTAACAATCAGTTCTGTTCATTTTATTATTTTGAAATTACCATATATAAAATTTGATTTTCTTTACACAGCATTTTTTGTCCTCAAGAAAATACTGAGGAAGCCCTCTTGTTACTGCTGATTAGTGAGTCAATGGTAAGTAGAACGTGTTCTTACACTTATCTTTCCCCTATTCCTACAGTCCTGTTTTTGATGTGGTGACTCCGTCAGTACAGTGGCTGTTTTTCTTGGGAGAAGAATACTTTCTAGAGAGGATACCTGGGTGGGGGAAAAAACAACAGGGGTGTGAAAAGAGGGATATTTCTTAATTCTTGGAATGGTTAGAAACGTCCCTTATAGGTTAATGTCAGCCTGGAGTGTGGGGCTTCTTTTCCTCTAGTTCATTGGCCTACCAGGTATTGATGGAACAGTAGCATCATTGTGTATCAGAAAACTACAGCTAAAAGGACCATCATAGTCACCCTAAAAAGGGAAGGAAGCCCCCAGAAGGTAACCTTTTCGAGCCTTCTCAACTTGACTGGGTGGGGAGGGAGAGTTTAGGGATAAATCACTTGTGGTGGACGCGAACCTCTGGGTTTTTTTTTTTTTTTAATGTTTTATTTATTTTTGAGAGAGAAAGAGACAGAGTACAAGTCAGGGAGGGACAGAAAGAGAGAGAGAGAGAGAGAGAGGGAGACACAGAATCCAAAGCAGGCTCTGCCTTATCAGCACAGAGCCTGACGCACGGCTAGAATCCACGAACTGTGAGATCATGACCTGAGCTGAAGTCGGACGTATAATCAACTGAGCCACCCAGGCGCCCCAAACCTCTGGTTTTTATAGCAGGAGCCCAATGGAGTAGACTCAGCCCCTTGGACAGGTCTCCCGCCTGCTCCCCAAGGCACTGCGGAGTCCCTGGCCGGGAGAGCTCGCTCCTGTTACCTCGCTCTGCTGCTGTGCAGGAGTTTTTGCCAGGCCATCAGATTCCTTTGAAATGTTTTCGTAACGTCTGGCCAGGATATCAAAGTTTACATCTAGAATTTCATTACTCACCGTTTATTGGGTTTCTACTCTGCGTATCGCTAGGCATGACCACCTGGCTTGAAACTCTGAGAAGCAATCTGTGTTAGAGTAGTTAGTACCTTGGCACCTAAATGGTGTGTGCTGAGCACCCAAGCAGAGTGGCGAGGCTCCCGGAACTTGGAACGACCTAGATGTCCTCGCCCCCATCGCTCATTCTGTAGATGAGGACCAGAGCAGGCAAAATGGGTGTGTCCTACAGTGGTCGGTTACTCTTTCCAGATTAAGCTGCATCCTCTCATATCTCCCACCTCACCAGGCAGCCAGGTGGAAAAGGAATTGAAACTAAGGCAAAAGAAGGTGGTTGCCTTCTTCCCCGAGTGTGCGGTTTAAATGGAGGCATGAAATGGACTCAGCTGAACAAGACTTAGAAATGGAGCACAAGCAGAATGGCCGTCTGCTGAGTGAAGGAGGCTCAGGAGAGGCTGGGATTAGTCAAGGAGGCTAGCCTCCTTGCCTTAATTTTAAGCTTTGGGGCTCCTTGTTCTGTGAAATGGCCCAGAGATGTTTACAAGAGCAAGACTGCTTGAGTTACCACTGCTTTTCATTTGGAACCTCTTTGACGTCATTGGCCTTACTTCCTCTGAAGGAAACAGGTTGCCCCCTTGACTCATCTTTCCTTGACTGTCAGCTGGTAACTTAGAACGGTGTCATTTACATTCCCTACTCTCCCTTGGCACAGTCAGGAAGGCATATATGTGAACAGGCTGGCACTCTGTGGCATTCGGTAACTGTTTTTCGAATGAGCCAGTCTCACCGAGCTTCGTCATCAGTTCTTTGGTGGGGGGCCGGCTCACGTTGGCCTTCTAACTCTCATGCCCTCATTCTAAGCTGGGCTCTCCACAACCTGGCGGTTAGTTTCCTTCGGGCAGACTTGGTTGGTGACGTTGTAAAAGCTCTGAAAGAGTGGCGACCACACATTTTAGATTTCTTGGACAGTTCTGATTGAAAATATGGTGTTCTGTGGTCAGATCATGCGTTCCAGTTTAGAATTAGGAAAACATAGGCACATCTCTGAAATGCTTACGCTAAGTGGAGACGTCTTGGGAATGATGTCTCCAACTTTCCTGCTCCTTAATTGAAATGATAGAAACTAATAATACTCAAAACTGAGATCCCTTTGAGACAGTCAGATTTGGCTCTGTGGTATTTAATTTCTGGAAAGTCTCTTCAGAGGATGGTGAAATCCAGTGACATCATCAGTAAATATGAAGGTCTGGGTTTCCAACCAAAATGACTGTGTTCTCCCTGTAAATCATTCCATAATTATGTAGGTAGAAGTCTCAGTTAAGTTGCCTTTGGAGACCTTTTTTCATGTTCCTTGACTTCTTGATTTTTCAGTTTTTAAACAGAAAATTCATGTGCTCAATTTCAGGACCAGTTGAGAATTGCTGTGTGTTTTTGGTGTCTGAGAAAATTGTATTCTTCGTTGGTTCTGACTTTAACTTAGAAACGTCAATCTGTCCATAGTCTCTCTGCCTGCAAGAAAGTGTTTGGAATTGTACTGCTTTCTCACCTCAGGTCAAATTAAGTTTCTCCAGGAGAAAGGGATAATTAGAACCACATTTGCACAACTACCACTGACACGGTGTTTCTGCGGTATTTTTTATTTGTGGATCTGTTTGAGGTTTTAATCAAAAGATGTCGATAGATTTTCTCTAAGAATTAAAAAAAAAAGTGTGCTTGGCATAACTTGAAAATCTCTCCTAAGTAGTATTTTGTTTTGTTTTGCTTTGTTTTGTTCTCTTCCAGGCATTGGTCTCAATATGGAACATTTATGGCAAGTAAACAAAATGAGACCCTTTACCGCAGGCCCTATTTCCCTCAGAGCCTCTTTTCTTGGCTCAAAGACACTCCTAACAAGAAAACCTTAGAATGAAATCTTCAAAAGCAGGCTTGTATCCATAAGAGATGACTCACTTTGTAGGAAGTGGCCTGTCTTATATATTCTTATGTGTCTTTGACATTTAAGAGCAAGGAGTTTTTGAGTGAGTAAGTACTGATGGGTGGCTGAAAATGAATGCCTTGGACTCACACAGAGAAGGCATTTTGTCTCATTAGTGAGAGAGAAGGTGTGTGCGCAGCCATTCCGAATGTTAGGCAGGGAGATGGCCATCGGCCTGCCTGGACAAGCAACTCTGGTATCTCGTGCACCCCTTCGCAGGAAAAACCAATGGGCCCCTTCTGTCCTCCTAGGAATGGAGAGATCTGGAGACTTCTGTTAATTAGCAGGGGAACAAAGACAGGCAAAATCTAACTTAGTTGATTCCGAGCTCCCTATTAGGGAGAAAAGGAAAATGGTTAGAGTAGGTAGCATCCCTAATATGTGGGATATGTCTGGAGAATCTGTAGAGAAATTAAATTTCAAAAGTAATGAGAACAAGTTGTTGTAAAGAGCATTTGATTTCTAGATAGATGAGATTAATAAGCTTGAATGTGCCTGCTTATTTCTGTGCCAAGTGGCGGCGATGGGAAATAGGCAGGGTGATCTCTCGAGTCCTTGGCAATATCTTTTAAGACAAAAATCTGTTTGCTTCCTGCTTTCTCTGATACAGCTGTTTTGTGCTTCCCTAAACAAGATTGCATGAGTCTTTGCCGTCTGTTCCGGTGAAGGTGCTATATAGGGATTTGAGTGTTGCTTTAGCGACGGAGGAAAAGCACCACGCATCTCCGCAGGACGGACGGAACATAATGGCGGCATTTGATGCTGGCAATGTGAGGCTGGGGATTTCCTGCCCGCTCTTTAATATAGAGCAGAAGCAGGGCCTGCAGGCAAGGCACAGCCGGGCTGCCCCTGATGGGTCAGTCTGCTGCCCCAGAGCCCTGGCCATGTCTGCAGCAAGCCTGGCTGTGAGCCCGAGCCCGGGAGAACCCACCCTGCTTCCCATCAGCTCCCAGAGCTTCCCGCAAATGCCTGCTGACAGGTACCCAGCATCCTCTAAAACCATACCTCCGGGCCTTCGTGTTTGGAAAACACCCTGTTACCATGTGCTGTGGTGCTCTGGGGAATTGGAATAAACAACCCAAGGTGACAAGCCCCGTGCTCCTTCTTTCCCCTGTCTCCAGGTCCCCGGCAAGCTGTTGGGGGCAGGAGGGCCAAGATGGCTTCTCTACACAAAATGCTGGCGGTGTGCGTGGCCTGGCTCACCATCTGCTTCTCTCTTCTGTGTTGTTTTCAGGCCAACCGGGACGCTGTGCTGAGCCGGATCCCCGAGCACAAGAGTGACCGCCTCATCAGCCTGCAGAGCGCATCTGTGGTCTACGATTTACTGACCATTGCCCTTGGCAGGAGAGGCCAGTATGAGATGCTGTCGGAGGTATAGTGCTGGAGTCTGGTGCTTTCCATGGGGAGCAGTGCCAGCAGAATAAGCCTAGGGAGGTGCTGTGGGACCTGGTCCTGACCCCCCACGTGACCGTGGCCCCATCACTTAACTCTGTGAAGTGGGAATTGGGCTAAATGATTAGGTCATCTAATCCATTGGTGGTGCCTTCCTACCTTGGTCCATAAATCCATTGGCTGTGAATATGCATGTGAGGGAAGGCAAGCATGTCTCAAGCAGTTTCTCTTTCAGAGTAATTTCTCCCATAACCCAAAACCTCCCATCCGTGATACTAATGTCCTTATAAAGATTTTACCTTATTTAAAGCATCGACGCCTAACTCCTGGGGGAAGGTAGTATCAGGTGAGCTTGTTTAGGCGTTCGTGTAAATAAACAGTCTTCGTTTAGAGATTTTGGCTTGATCAGGGGACACTCTAGTTGATTACAGATCTTGGGCGAAGTACTGTCGTTTTGTTCCTTCAGCTTCTAAAAAATATTTGGGATGGAGGCTTGTCTATTTCACAATTTCAGAAGAAGCTAGTTCATCTTGGGCTGCGGTCATGCATTATTGAGTTGCTGCCCAGACTACCAAATTCCACCACGGTAAGGGCTAAATCAGTAACACGATCGTTTTGTCCTTTCTTTAGTGGAGTAAGAAGAAAGAAAGAAAAGAAAGAAAACAACTCATTTTGTTAAAATGGACTTTTCCATGTTATTTATCTTTTTCTTTCTAAATTTATACACATTGCAACAGCCTCCGGGCACGAGGACAGGGAATGAAATACAGTAACAGATTGGCTGAAATCAGATAAGCACCCGGCTCACCCTCTCGCCGGTGCTTCGCCACATTAGGCAGGAGCCTTGGAGAACAGATGAGCCTGCGTGGCTCGGGTCTTTTTTTAGGCTTTGGTTTGGTGACTATACAGGGCACTGGTTACTCAGTCTTCAAAAAAAGCCCCTCACAGCCCGGGGCTCAGTGTGTCCAGATGTTGCCGTCGCACACGGTATGCCCCTGGGGACTCTGCCCAGATTCTTTGCCACCCTGGGGGCTCTGATTTCCCCCGCCCCTCTCCTCCTGGCCGGCTCAGTTCCTATCTGTGCGTCCACCGTGGAGCCCGTCTGTGGGGACGGTGCCACCCGGCTCACAGTTGAGTTCTTTTAAGGTGAATGTTTTTCTCTAGACAGGCCACTAAAGCATCTCTCTGGGTCCGAGGGTGGTTACGGTCCGCATGTCTACTTGCGTCCCGTCATGTGGCACCGTGGCCTTGCCTCAGCTTGAAATGTGCCAGGGTCAGAAACAGGTGTGAGGAGCTGGAGGTGGTTGGCTGGATGGCCCCTGCCCATGGACTTCTCGACATGCCATGAATGACTCTGGGGGGACGGCTGTCACCTTAGCAGCGTTCTTCTGCAGGCCTGGCATGTGCCTCCTCCCAGCACGGAATACTGGGACCTTGTTTTCACTCCGATGACTTTCATCCTGGTATCACATGTGGCTTCCATCTTGTGCTGATGACCTGATACCCGAGTCGCTAGGCAGTCTGGTTGCCGGAGCTCTTGCAATTCAGAATTTCACCGCACTGGTCACATTTAAAGTGATGGGGACAGTGTCAGAGGTTGCCTCGTAGGTGAGGGAGCCCAAGGGTGGGAGAAGGGGAAATTTACCACCATTATATTCCTTGGAGGCCTTTGGATTTTATACCATATCTGTGTCTTATCTATTAAAAATATAAATCAGGGGTGCCTGGGTGGCTCAGTGGATTGAGCGTCCAACCCTTGATTTTGGCTCAGGTCATGATCTCGTGGTTCGTGAAATGGGGCCCTGCACCAGTCTCATGCTGAGCGTGGAGCCTGCTTGGGATTCCCCCTCCTTCCCTCTCTCTTTCTCTCTCTCTCCCTCCCCACCTCTACCCCGTTCTCATGCACTTGCACTCTCTCTCTCAAATACGTAAAAATAAAAACTTTTAAAAAATATATAAATCAAGTGATAAGATATATAAAATGGAGGACATTCATTTCTTTAACACAGGTATATGCAGTCTCCTGTTCTGAGCCAGGGGCTGTGATGAAGGCTGGGACACAGCCATGCACGAGGCATGGCCCCTGCCCATGAGTGGCTCCCAGCCCTGGGGGAGGCAGCCAAGCAGCAGGCACCTGCCATGTGGTGTGGCCGATGCTGGGGGGTGCTCCCTGCAGGGTCCGCTTGCAGCAGCAAAGCATTTGAATATGTGCTTCAGACTTTCTTGCTGTTTCTACTTAGTTTTGCAGCTGAAGCTTCCCCCCGCAAATACTTGATGACGCTGTGGTCTCGTATGTTTTAGCTGAAACAGGAGATATCGTAGGAGAAAGGTGAAAGCTCCCAGTAAACGGAGGCGGTGGTTTCTAGGTGCTCAGTTATGGAAGGTCCGCCCTCTGCTGTGCCAGGACCCTCTCTCCTCTGGCCCCAGGCCATGTGTTCTGTGGAGGGTCCTGCTTCCCTCATTTGCTGGGATTTTCTTTCTTTTTCTTTCTTTCTTTCTTTCTTTCTTTCTTTCTTTCTTTCTTTCTTTCTTTTCTTTCTTTCTTTCTTTCTCCTTTCTTCCTTCCTTTTCTTTTCTTTTCTTTTCTTCTTTTCTTCATTTTCTTTTTTTCTTTCTTTCTTTCTTTCTTTCTTTCTTCTCATCTACCCTTCCATTTTATTGGAGCTTTAGGTTAAAAGGCTAACTGGACTGTCTTTTAATTGAGGTAAATTCATGGAACATAAACTTAACCATTTTAAAGCGTACGATTGAGTGGTGTTCAGTACATTCCCCCTGTTGTGTAGGCATCACCTCTATCAAATTCCAAAACATTTTCCTAAAAGGAAACCTCATTCCCAGGAAGCACTTGTCCCCCAGTCCCCCTTCCCCCACCCCAGTCCCTGCCAACTACTAATCTGTTTTCTGATTCTATGGATTTCCCTATTTTGGGTATTTCCTATAAACGGAATCATCTAGCAAGTGACCTTTTGAGTCTGGCTTCTCTCACTTGGCACAATGTTTTCACGGTCACCCGTGATGCAGCCTGTATCACTACTTCTTTCCTTTCCATGGTTGAGTAACATTCCGTCATGTAGATATACCACAGTCTGTTCATCCGTTCATCTGTTGACGGGCATTTGACGATGGTGAGTCGCGCTGCTGTGGGAGTAGCTGGGTTTTAAATTTCCTGTACTACTCCTTTGGTTCCCACGAGCGGTAGTGACTGTGATTGCTATCATTCATCGTGGTAGAATAGTATGTCTATACTGTCTTCACCTCCTGCGTTGTCACCAAGGTGATCCATGACACAGGAGTGGCATGCCACCCTTCTGATCAGAAACATGTGATGGCTCTTCCCATCCCTTCTTCTTTTTTCTTCCATTTTGTTTTCCTTTTCCTCCCATAATTGACTTCGTTAGTTATCATTTTTTCAATATGCGGCACCTTACAGACTCCTTGAAAATCAAACTGTACAGACAAATATGGAAAAGGAAATAAAAGTCCCCTAAAGCCCTGCCGCCCCCCTGAGACAGCTGACTACCCATCGACATTGTAGAGACCATCTTTTCATGTATCTCTTTATGAATAAATGCATGTACCTTTATGTAAGTCCCAAGGAATGGTGGAGTATCATATGTATTTACTGTAGATACTCCCACTAATTTTTCTCCCCTCCATTGGCTCCCCACCCCGTCTTTGTCTTCTCAGCCCCCAAACCCAAGGCAGCAACCGAGTGCGTCCCAGGCCCAGGCCCTCGGGTCCAAGAGCCCAGATTTGGGTTCTGCCAAACTTACCAGTTGTGTGATCCTGGCATGTCATTGACCTCGTATGCCTTGGTTTTTCCCTCTGTAAAATAGGGCTAATAATCATAACTCTCTCCGGTGATTGTGAGGCTTATATGCCAAACCACGTAAGGTACTCAGAACAGAGCCCAGCACTGGAGCTTATCACGTAGCCACTGGGTGCCTCTGTGCTGTCCCCACCACCGTATGCTCAGGAGTTGCCCAGCACAGGGGAAACAACAAAGTGTACAGAGAAAGGTCTTTTGGCTTCCAGAAACTTCCAGAAACTAGTTAGGGAGATTAAATAGAAAGACACAAAAGGACACTGATTAGAGAAGCCTGGTTAGCCCAAGGCGTGCTAAGCACAGGTGGACAGACGCGGCAGGCTGCCGCAGCGTTTGTAGGTGGGGCGCCAGTGCGAGAGGAGGAATGGCTGCTTCCTGAACTGGCCCTTCAAGGCCTGCTAGGAATTAAAGTCTCAGAGCAGAGAGACAGCTTCGTCCTCAGGACCGAGGGAGTGCAAGGGCGTGAGGCCTGAGGATGCGGGAGACAAGGGCTCGCTCTCGTGGAGGAGCGGGAGGAGAGGACACCAGGCGGGAAGCGTGGGGCTGGGTTGTGAGACCCTGACGTCTTGGGACAGACCGCTTGTGCCCCTTGCTGATGGGATCCGGCCGTGCCACCCTATGGCTGGTCTGTGAGCAGGTCCTTCTCTTGTCCCCAACCAGCATCAGCACTGCACATCAGGACACGGCATGTTTGCCTTCCTCCGGCTCGCCTCCGCCGCTGCCCTGGGCCCCTCGGCACCTCTGCACCGAGGGGGTCCCTCTGCCGTGGCGCCTGGCACACCTTCCCCCCTGCTGTCCCCCTGTCACCGACACCTTTGGGTGTGTTGTGCAGCACGGTGCGGACTCAGCCTTTTAGGAACGGTGCCTTCAGGGAGAGCAGAGCCACCTTCACCAGAAAACCGTGTTTGTCTCTCTTCAGTTGTGTTTCTTCAAGATGGAAGGCTCCCCTCCCGGCTCAAGATGGGCTGCCTCTGTGTATATGCCCACAGAATGCCTTGCTCCCTTTCAGGGCAGCGCGCAGCCAGACACCGGGCAGGAGCCTTGAGCAAAGCAATACAAACCAGAGGTTTCTCACATCCTCGTTGGGACAGGCTTAAATATGAGCACGGTGTTTACCGTATCTCCAGCGCCACGAGTTTTCGTGTTTTTAGAAAACTAATTGCGAGCCCCGCTGAAAGGTTTGTGTAGGAAGGAACACTTCTTTCTTCCCCTTCAATTTAAGCAGCCGTGCTAGTTGGCATGACAACCTGTGCTATTAAAAGTAAAGCAACAAGGGCTGCTTCCTCTGTTTTTCAGAATGAACCCAAACTGCGAAGTAGGTTTGTTTCTTGAATTTGACTATTAATGGCTCCATCTTGACAGAATGTTAGGGGGTCCTTTTGGGAAGGGTGTACGTGCCCCCTCTACGTAGACGGCAGCTTTAAAGGCAGAAGTGGTATTTTTGTCCTTCCTTTTGAACTCCAATTCATTTGTTTATGGTAAATCTCAACAACATTATAGTTCTGTGGGTAGAACTGTCTGGCTAGTGCTTGTACCAAAGGGACATTTACACATGCTTCACCCAAACACTCATTTAATCAGGGAGCATCGTGAAAGACACTTGAATGTCTGAGTCGGTGGAACAGGCCTACCACTTGTCAGTTTATATTAGAGTTTGGTGTTCCGTGCAGCCCCGCTTGGGCCGTAGAAGCTCAGCCCTCACCTGGGTGCCCAGCTTGCTAGCAGGCATCAGTGTGGCCTGACCACTAGAGCCACGGACTTCTGAGAGACTAAGGCAGAATGTTTAGTTCGTGGTAGGTGGTCAGTAGAACCTTGCTGAGTAAACCAGTGCTTCAAAGCCAATGGACATTCTCATCCTGCTCCCTTTTCTTTGATTTTCAAGATAAACTTTCCCTCGAGTATATCTTCCCCAGGTGAGTCCAAAGGGTAAAGGTCATTTAGCTGGGAAATAGGTAACAGAGGAAGAGCTGGGCTCAGCGTGGGCCAGAGCACCGTACGGATCCCAACTCTGGTTCAGCTCTGGGGGTCACCCAGCAGGGACCGGTGACATCACGTTTGCGTGACAGGCCTGCCCCAAAGAATCTCACCTCCTGACATGGCCACTGGCACCTACATTTCCACCATTATGGAAGTTTTTTGAATTAAGTATCATTGCATTCTTTTTATGGTCCTCAATAAATTTTAATGTGCCAGTTTAACCCTTTTAAGGTATACAATTCAGTGATTTAATTGCACTCACAATATTGTGCAGTCTTCATGACTCTTTCCAAATTTTCCATCACTCCCAACAGAAACTCTTTACCCATCAAACAATAACTCCCTATTCCCTCCTCACCCCCGCCCCATAACCTGCTAACCTCCGATCTACTTTCCGTCTCTATGAGTTTGCATCATATAAAGGGAACCCTGCAGTACTTGTTTTTTATGTCTGGCTTATTTTACCTTGCCTAATGTTTTCAGGATTCCACTCTGTTGTGATAACGTATCTGATAGCATCTATGAGAGTTCATTCCTTTTTTGTCTGGAGAATATTCCTTTGTATGTGTATGCCACATTTTATTTATCCATTCATCTGTCGGTGGACATGTGCAGTGTTTCCACCTTCTGACTATTGTGAATAATGCCGCAGGGAACATTGGCAAACACATATCGGAGTTCCTGTTTTCAGTTCTTTAAAGTAATATATCCAGGAGTGGAATTGCTGGCTCATACGGTAATTGTTTAACTTTTTGAAGAACTACCAAACTGTTTTCCACAGCAGCTGTGCCATTTGACATTCCCAGTGGCAAGGCACAAGGGTTCCAAGTTCTCCACATCCTCACCAACACTTGTTATTTTTGCTTTGTTTTGTTTTATCATAGCCATCTTAGTAGGTGTGAAATGGTGTTTCATTGTGGGTTGACTTGCGTTTCCCAAATGACTAATGCTTTTCATATGTTTTTTTGGCCATTTGTATGTCTTGTTTGGAGAAATATCTATTCAAGACCTTAGCCCATTTTTAAAAAAAAATTTTTTAATGTGTTTATTTATTTTTGAGAGAGAGCAGGGGAGGGGCAGAGAAAGAGGGAGACACAGAATCGGAAGTAGGCTCCAGGCTCTGAGCTGTCAGCACAGAGCCTGATGCCGGGCTTGAACTCATGAGCCATGAGATCATGACCTGAGCTGAAGTCGGATGCCTAACAGACTGAGCCACCAGGCACCCCTGACCTTTGCCCATTTTTAATTTGGGTTTTTGTCTTTTTGTTGTTGAGTTATGGGAATTCTTTCTTTATTGTGCATAGTAAACCTTTAACAGATAATGATTTGCAAATATTTTCTCCCATTCTGTAGGCTGTCTTTCCATTTTCTTGATAATGTCCTTTGATGCACAAAAGCTTTTCATGCTGATGAAGTCTGCTATGTCCATTTTTTTTCTTTTGTTGTTCATGCATTGGGTGTCATATCTAAGAATCCATTGCTAAATCCAAGGTCATAAAGATTTACTCCTACATTTTCCTATAAGGATTTTATGGTTTTTGCTCTTATTTTTAGACTGTTAATCTGTTTTGAGTTAACTTTTGTATGTAGGTAGGGATCTAACTTCATTCTTTACATGTGGAAACCCAGTTGCCCTAAGAACATTTGTTGAGAGACTGTTTTTTCCCCACTGAATGGACTGAGCACCCTGGTGGAAAATCAACTGGCCATAGATGTGTGGGTTTTTTCTTGCTGGGATCTCAGTTCTCTTCCATTGGTCTGTATGTTTATTCTTATGCCAGTACCACACCGTTTTGATTACTGTAGCTTTGCAAGCTTTGCAGTCAAGAAGTGTAAGTCCTCCAGCTTTGCCCTTTTTCAAGATTGTTTTGCCTATTCAGGGCCCCTTGCAAGTCCACATGAATTTGAAGATTGGCTTTTCCATTTCTGCAAAAAAGGCTGTTAGAATTCTCATAGAGATTGTGTTGACTCTGTAGGTCATTTGGAAAGTTTTGCCCTCCTAACAATATCTCATGTTTTGATATCAGATCGTAGTTTGAATCTCAATTCTGCTACTTTATGTGCTGAGTATGAGTTTAGGCAGATTCCTTTACCTCTCTACACCAGTCCCCTTATGTGGAAAATACAGGTGATGATAGGACCTACCGCTGAGGGTTATTGTAAGGATTGAAGAGATAGTATATGCAAAGTGCATGTTACTCTTATTGGTGGTGTTGATATGTACTTTCTCAAGTAAAACGCCCTCTGTAATTACCCTGGCAAATAATCCTTGACCCTTGGTAGGGTCTTTCATTGTATAGTGGAAAAACTCAGCCTTGGAGTCCAAGCATATCTGAGTTCAAATCCTGGAGATACTCTTTCCTAGCTGTGATTTTGGAAAGAGTTAGCCACTCTGGGCTCCCACCTCAAAGACAGTTATAAAGCTTAGTGAGACAATAGGTATAAAATAGTCAGCACAGCTCTTGGTATATGATATGTACCATTCCACTCCTCTCTGGTTAGTAGAAAGCATGGATCTGAAGTTTGTCTCCTATAACTTCTACCCATTCTGTCTCTTTGGAACAATAGGGCAAGTCCAGTTCTGCCTCAGTGACAGCCCGTCAAATGGAAGGCAGCTGTTACGTCGTCTTCTTTCCCCCAGCATAAAGGGCCCCATTCCTTTAGTTTGGGGGTTGGCAAACTTTTCTATAAAGAGCCAGACACTAAATAATTTAGGCGTTGAGGACCAAGAGGCAAAATCAAGGGTATTATGCAGGTGTGACAAGAAAGGAAACAAATTTCCACAGAATTTTTATTGATTACATTCAAACTATAGCAATGAATATGACTTTCTGTAACACAGTTCCACTAATGAGAAAACGGGATTGTTTTGGAGGATAACATTTCACTTAATTTGGGTTCAAAGTTAGTGTTTCCTCTCATCAAATTGATGGCAAATGTTCACCTACAAAAAGACCCTTAGCTTTTGGACTTTGTGCCAACAGGCAGCAGGTCTGGTTTGGCGTCCGGGCCACACGTAGTGCCCCGACCTCCTCGGTAGCCCTTCCTGACGTGACGCGGGCTCCAGGTTCTCAGCATTTCACTGTACTCTTCCCAAGAGCTTCCTTGTTTGGGTGGCCTCCGTAAAGCATATCCCGAAGGATGGATCCCCACTTGACCCAGGTTTATTCCTTCATTCAAACGTTCACTGAGCATCTGTTTTGTGTGTGACACTCCCCTGGTCTGCTGTCATCTTGACTCCTCACTTCCCTCCGTCAGCCCTTGCATGGGTGAGCGGCAGCCGTGGTTGAAGGGCAAACACCGGTCCCCCTAGACCAGGGCAGGTGGACTGAAAACAGATGAAGACCCAAGGTGAGAAGCAGCTGAGGAGGAGGGACACGAACAGAACGCCCATTTCTGGAATTTAGTGATTCATTTTGCAAGAATAACAGCTACATCAGCACAGCGGCAGATGGAGTCGCTTTTGAGTAGGACCCTGGAGACCCTTTACTCGCTATGCAAACTTGATCAAGTTGCTTCATATAGTTGAGCAGAGAGCGTGCCAAAGGCTGGCGTCCAGCGTTCAGAGTCTAAGTCTGTGACCTTTGAAAACCAGCCCACTCTCTACTCTTCCCACCGTGGCCAGAGGCAGTGGTATCCTTTAAGCACTTGTCCAAGCAATAAAACTTTGAGACTCCTCTGCTTGGAGCAGCATTGGTGTTTGAAAGCAAAAAGATTAATGGGATGGGGGCACAGATGTGGGGCTCACTCTATTTTATTTCTCATTTCCGAGGAGAAAACTTGAGCAAGACTTGATGGACCTCATGTATTTCCCCACGGCCTGGGCGGGAGAACTTTTATTTGTAGCTAAGAGTCCCAGAAGCATGACTTTTAGGAGCTTTTCCTGGACCCAGACTCTTGTGGAGTAGATCTCTCAAACTCCACTGTAATTTGTACTCTTATTTTTAGTTAATATAGAAATACGGGCTTGGAACTGAGTGTCAAAGCTCTAATTTCAGATCTGCCCCTAGTGACCCTGGGCAGGTCCTGTTTTCTCTCTGAGTCTTTTTTCCACATTTGTAAAATAAGACTAGGGCTGGGCAATCTCCAGGGTCCCAACATGCTCTCTGATGATGTCATTCTGTAGGTCTAAGAGAATGGTCCAAAATGTGTAAATTGCTTAGATAGTTATTAACTACTAAAAGTAAAGAGATGAGGTGCGCCTGGGTGGCTCAGTCGGTTGAATGTCCGGCTTCAGCTCAGGGCATGATCTCGCTGTTCGTGGGTTCGAGCCCCGCATCAGGCTCTGTGCTGACAGCTCAGAGCCTGGAGGCTGTCTTCAGATTCTGTGTTTCCCTCTCTCTCTCTCTGACCCTCCCCTGCTCACGCTGTCTCTCTCTCTCTCAAAAATAAAAAAAATTTAAAAAAATAAAACATTTAAAAAATAAATAAAAAATTAAAAAATCAAAGTAAAGAGATGAGATATTATCCATAAACCACGTTAAAGTTAAAAAAGAAAAAGAACACAATTTTGCACAACTGCAAAGGATTGCATTTATCAATGAACTCATTAAATATATATGATGTAGATTCTCCCAAACCGCTGAAAGGATCTGTGTTACAAGAACTTTTAGTTAGGATATGGCCAACCTGTCCACAAAGGCGAATAATGCAAACAGTCCACTGTGTTATTTGTTCTATTTTAATACTGATGGATTTGAGACATAAGCTCCCGGCTAAATCTGAGGGGTATCTGATTATTTTGTGCCTGTCCCCTCCCCCATGGGTTTTGGCTGCCAACTCTCACTCCTGAATTCCAAAAATAGGCTTTGGCTTTTCCTTGCTGCGTGGTCTTGTCCAGCTGTCACTGCCACGCACCCAGTTCATGTAATTGGGCTTTGGGTACTAGGAAGGTAATTGCGACATCCCTTCCCTGGGCCAGAAGAGCTTCTCATTCCTGGAGCCCCCTCAGGGGTGGCCGGTTTATGAAGAGCCAAAATAGGAGACTGGAAAGGGTGAGCCCTTGCTCCCAAAAGGAAACAGCATTTTAGTTTTGAAGTGGCATTTTGACGACCACTCAAATGATTAGGATGCTGTTTAGAGTCTAATTATTGCTCTACCAAATATTTGTGGTATTAAATGAATGTGATCTGGGGTTTAGCGAGGTGGCATAAGTGTGATTACAGCAAATGGACCTGTCTTTCCTGGTAGACGTCATGCTACTGCTCAATCCCCCTTCTCTTCTTGCAAGGGAGGCGATCTGGAGGTGTCACCTGCCGCCTGGGGTGTGTGACCCGGGCATCTGCCCCATGTCCCTCTTCCCCGGCCATGCTGCCATCTCTCCACCCAACACCAGAAGTGGGAAAGGGTTGGGATCTCGCTGGCATCTCTCCCTTTCCTCTCTCCCTTCTCCATCTACTGGCCCCCCGCCGCCATCTGCAGGGCCCCCTTTTCTCCCCTTCATTCCCCCTTCACATCAAACCCGAGCCCCTCAGCATCTGCTACTTCTTTGTTTCATCAAAAACATCGTCAACAGCAACACAGTTATAGCACTGGCTCCGTGGCGGCCGCTCTTCTAAGTACTTGACGTGTATTTCTCCACTTAAGCCCATAACAACCCACGGCTAGGGAGTGGGGAGTTTGGATGAAGCCTGGGCGCTGGCCAGGTGACTGCTGTCCCTTGGCCTCACGGACTTCTCTCCCCTTCCCACCTGCCGGCCGCATGGGGCCTGGGGACTGAAGCAGCCTCTCACGTGCCCCCTGGTACACAAACACCCACGTCTCCTCGAAAGTCTGCTTCATCCGTACGTCTTTTAGACTGGAACCATCATTGAAATATGAATGTTTTTATTTTGTTGTACTTTATTTTACAGCATATATTGATTACAATCTCCCCCGGTCCATTAGAACTGGAAAATCTTAGTTTGTGATATGCAGATATGATTAGGGGGTGTTTTAAAAAGGGTGGTCGGACAGAACTGGGGTGAGCAAACACCTCATCTAAGGAGCAGAAGCTGTGGATAGCAAATACCTTCAGAGATGATTCAAGTGTCTTTTACTCGGATGCATTCCTTGGGAGAGGGCTTCCTTTGTTATCGAGGTATGTTGACCTGAGCTGCAGAGGGGCCCTGTAATCTCCGTGTTTAGGGGAACACACGGGAAGGACATGCTATATATCCAGGCACTGTGCGTGGCATCAAGCTTTCAGAAGCATCTGGAGCTATCTAGGCAGTTTCTCGGAGACAGCGTGCCGTTACCGTATATAAGATGCCAAGAGCCTCAGGGGGACAGAGCCATCAGCTGTGATGCCAGAGCTCAAGCCCCTCAGAATTGGGGGTGAAGGGCTAATGTGTCATTGGTGACTTGTATTTCCTAACTCTGTGACACACCTGGACTTTGGGATGCAGGTTTCGTTACGAGAGGGAGGTCCATGGTGGGAGGGGCTGTGAAGGACGCTGCCGTGGAGGGGAAGTGCCTGACTGACGCGAACTGGGCACCTTGGTTTGACACGGGCTGTGGTGCTGGTGGATATCATGGGGTCTGTGAGGTTTCTTGAAGATTCTGCAAGCTGGAAAGACTTCAGTGCTTTGGGGATCCCAGAGAGGCCATGGGAGCAAGGGCCCCAGGAGCAGTGAAAAGTATTGCTGAATCCCCAGAACAGCTCAGGGGAGCTTGCGGCATTTCCGGGGGGCTTTTTATTGAGTCATCCTTTGCATAAAGGATGCATAAAGCAGCATGAGTGGACCTGGTCGGTTACAAGGGGCTGGCATGCCTATCATTAAAGTCGCAGAGGCAGCGGAGTATTGTGGTTAAGAGCTCTGACTCTGAAACCAGACTGCCCAGAATCAGGAGACCTGCCACGTCTGTAAAGGGAGGACTGTCATAGTGCCAGCTTGTCCTTGGAGGGTTGTGAGGACGAGCAACGAGGCAGTTCTTGTGAAGCAATTAGAATAGCTCTGGGCTGCAGAGTCCATATCCCATAGTAAGGCTTGTTGTTTTAGTCCATTCAGGACGCTGTAACAAAATACCACCGCCTGGGAGGCTTTATAAGTAAGCACTTATTTTTTTACAGTTCTGGAGGCTGGAAGTCCAAGGTCGTGGCTCTAACAGATTTGATGTCAGGTGAGGGCCCACACTTCTGGGTACAGACTGGCCTCTCGCTGTGTCCTCACATGGTGGAGGGGGCAGGAGATCTCCCCTCTTTTATGAGAGTGTTAATCCCATTCCTGAGGGCTCCACCTTCGTGCCCTAATCACCTCCCAGAGGCCTCACCTCCTGACACCATCATATTGGGGGTCAGGTTTCAACGTATGAATTTGGGACACAAACATTCAGTCCATACCACTTGTTAAGGAAGTAAATAATAAACATGTATTCAAGTCTGGTTCTATAAAGCGTGCTGTTTTCAAGGATCTCAGATTGAATCCTTTTTCTAAGTTGAGAAAGTTACATTTTGTAAAGTAAATAATTATTTCTGATTATTATAAGTTTGAACTTTCATATTCAGATTTTCATTGAGTTTAGATGAGGCGACAGGAATGATATATTCCGTTTTCCTTCTTAATATAAGAATGTTAGATTTTTAGGGGTGCCTGGGTGACTCAATCAGTTAAGCCTCAGACTTCAGCTCAGGTCATGATCTTGTGATTCATGAGTTCGAGCCCCGCGTCAGGCTCTGTGCTGACAGCTCAGAGCCTGGAGCCTGCTTCAGATTCTGTGTCTTCCTCTCTGCCCCTCCCTCACTCGCACGCTCTCTCTCTCTCTCTCCCAAAAATAAGTAAACGTTAACATTTTTTTAAAAGAATGTTAAATTTTTATAAAGAACTAATAGCTAAGTTTTATTTAGCACTTACTAGCCAGTATCTGAGCTACTGTCCTTATTGCTTAGGTGTTTTAACTAATTTAACCTTCCCGATAACTCTCTACATTAATTACTATTATATTTCCCATTTTACAATGAGGAGTCTGGATATAGAGAGATTAATTGGCTGGCCCAAATCCACACGCTCCATCTGGGGTAGTGCCTGGCTTTACTTCCAGCTACTGTTCAGGTTGTGAATTCCCAATTCTGGAAGGTCCTCAGGCAGAAACAGTACAGCTGCTTTTGGGGGGGCTAGGAGGCGGGGGTTTTTGTAAGAGCCCGACGCATTTGATTGGTTGTATGTTTAGGGCTTTGATCCTAGGTAGCAGAACCTGACTAGTTCACCCCAGCAGAAAAGGCATTCATCCCTGTGCACTGCCCACAGGATCCACAGAAGGCTGAAGATGGGGTCTGAGCAGAAGTGAAGAAGGCAAGGTCCCTGGCTCAGTCTGGGAGGACACCGTTCCTTTGTTCCAGGGCTTCCCCCAACCCTTCTGCTACCGTGGCCCCCAGGCCCGACCCCTGGGAATAACATCCCAGACCCTCCCCTCCGTGCTCCAGATGCATCTGCTCTGGCAGGAGCATCTGATTGGCTGAGTTTGGGCCACGTGACCCACTCTTATTGCTTCCCTCCTTCATTCATGCTTAGGCTTTATTACAGGGAGACAGAGAGGCTGCTTTCCTCCTACCTAGAGTATCCCCAACTCTTGAAACAAAAAAATCAGAAGAGTTTTGAGGTGATGGGAAGCCAAAAGGACAAAGATCCTCTTCTTTGGGGACTTCAGCTAGACATTTCTCAGGTTCCCTTGTCGCCCCAAGATTCTCTGGGTCTACTTTTTAGGAGGGCTGGTATTTTCCTGGTTCCGTGGCAGGTAGCACATGGAATGGAGCTCTACACCAATTAGTCTCCCAATACGTGTTTTTCACTGAGTATAATGAGTGTGTTGGCCTTTGGCACAAAAGAAAATAAGGATGCACGCTTATTTATAGCATCTAGCTTTTTGATTCAGAACAGGCTGTTTCAGCTGCTGAGCTCCTTTTGTTTATCGGGAAAACAGTTGATATTTATCATTCCTCTTAGCAAAAGGAGGAAGAAAAGCATTTAAACATTTAAATGTTTCTGTGTATATATTTAAGTACTTAGTGGTTATATTCCAGCGAACTGGTTCCGTAGAGTTGTTACGACAAACCTCATTTTTGATCATCATCTGCAACCTTCTCCACGCACAGGCTCCTTTGCCTAGTTCCTGCAGTGCGATCATGATTTCTGTTTCCTCCTCCTCCACCGTCCCTTATCCCCCAACTCAGTTTCTAAGTACTGTCGGCCTGTGTTCTCTCCCTAACAGCCGTTGTCCCCCACGCCTTCCCAGCGCCTACCCCCCCACACCTGGGTGAGGTCTCCCTTCATCATCTTGCCTACGTGATCTTTTCAGCAGGCTGCTGTAGTTTTTGTTCCCACAGTGCTTCTTAAAGGCACAGTGAGGCCCTTCCTAAGGGTTTCCTGTTCTTATCAGTACATCAGAGCCGCTGAGAGGGCTCTGGAGTCAGGTTCGGATCCCAGCTCTGCCATTCAGTGTCTGTGTTAGTGAGAGGCATAGCCAGATGTAATCAACAAAACCAACTCACCGTGACTTAACCACACGGGAGTCGATTTCTCCCCCCACGACAACATGACACGTCTGGAAAGAGGCTGCTGTCACAGCTACAGCATGTCACGGCCTCGGGGGCCCAGTGCTTCCTCACTTTCTGCTCAGCCATTCTAGAGAGTGGCTCTTGTCCTCATGCTTTGCCATTCCTGGCTGCATCCCGGGTGGAAGGGAGGGCCAGGGCCGAGGGCAGAGTGTGCGCTGGCCGAGCAAGCCCTCCTCTTAGAGAGCCGTGCTGGAGGCCTCGCCCAGTGCCTCTGCCGACACCACATCTTCCAGAATGAGGTCACATGTCCACCCCCTGCCCCCCTGTTTTGGCGAAGCAGGTTTGCCAGTGTGATCACTATGAGGGACCAAATGTTCATCTTCCTTGGGATCTGCAGATCCCCATCCCATCCCATCACTAGGCATGTAGTAGGTGCTCCTTAACTGCTATCGCTTCACTTTTTAATATTTTTATTAGGGTAGGTTTTCACAGTGAACCAGCTAGCATAATATTTGCTGTGACCTTCTCTGTAAATACCACCTAAAATTCTGGAATTCTTTTCTGTCCTCTCCCACCTCCTCACTTCGCCTTTATTATTTCCTGACGTTCTCTTGTCACCTTCTCTGTGGCTCCTTTGTCCCTCCCTCAGTCCCTAGCCCCCTACCCCTCCCTGCATGTCTGTCCATTAATCCTGAGACTTCCGTAGTCACTCTCCTCTGCCTGGGACTGGCCACAGAGCATCACTAGAGAGAAATGGCAGCCAGGTGCCGCAGATGCCATTGCACACACTGCAGTCTCTAAGGTGACCCCGATGTCTGTCTCCTCCGGGTGAAGTTGTTGTTTAAAGCTTTTCTGTCCTTTTTCAAAACTCCCGGCCCTGTTCTGTTTCCCTGCTCCCACACCCATCTTAGCCCATCTTTACGGAGAAAACCGTGGCTGGGTAGGACAGCTGCTGGTAAGGGTCTCTCCTCTTTATCTTAAAGAACCTGCCTCTTTAAGAGAAGCCCTTCCACCAGGGGCCCGTCTGTTCCAGGGACCTGGCTCTCTCTGGTCCTCGGGGACCTAATTTATCTCCTCGGTTTCTTCTCTGACTTTCTTATGCTTGTTCGTCTCAAGTTGCCTCCGTGGAAAGACAGGTGCATAGATAAGTCACTGTACTTCCACTTGCAGAGTCCCCTCCTTCTTTTCTCTGCTCATTAGGCCCCCATGGCCCGGCATCCTTCTGCACCACACCCCGGAACTGTGCTTCTGGAGCTCGGCCACCCACTGCTGGGTCCGGGGCCTCTGGGCCTCCAGTGCTCTGAGCCTCTTCTCGTCCCTGTCCTGAGACCCTGTCTGTGTCTCCTTTCCTGGCCCCAAAGTAGAGATGCTTCCCACGGTCCTGCCCCCAGCTGCCCTCTCTCCGAGCTCTCCTTTGATGTTCTTCAAAACCTCTTCTGATGGTTTCAACTGTTTTAAATGTACTTCTTCCCCAGTTATTTTTACTGTGGTCAAATATATGTCTTACCATCTTAACCATTTTATTTATTTTTTATTTTATTTTATTTTCTTTAATTTTTTATGTCTTTGTCTTCTTTTGAGAGAGAGAGAGACAGAGAGTGAGTGGGGGAGGGGCAGAGAGAGAGGGAGACACAGAATCTGAAGCAGGCTCCAGGTTCTGAGCTGTCAGCACAGAGCCCGACACAGGGCTCGAACCCACGGACTGTGAGATCATGACGTGAGCCGAAGTCGGATGTTTAACCAACTGAGCCACCCAGGCACCCCCCATCTTAACCATTTTAAAGTGCACAGTGCAGTGGCATTGAATACATTCACAATGTTGTATAGCCGTCAGCACCATCCATTCCCAGAAATCTCGTCATCTTGTAAAACTGGAACTCTGTCCCCATGAAATGCTACCTCCTCCCCCAACCCCCTCCCCGAGCCCCTGGCACCCACCATCCTGCTCTCTGTCTTTGTGATGTTGACCCTTCTGAGGACCTCATACAAGTGGAATCATATGGTATTCATCTTTTTGTGACTGGCTTGTTTCATTTAGCATAGTGTCCATTTTGTAGCATGTATCAGAATTTCCTTCCTTTTTCATTTAAAGCTGGATAACAATTCCACTGTATGCTTGTATCTCACACATTTTGTCCATCTGTTCACCCACTCATGGGACCTTAGGTCCCTTCCATACTTCAGCTACTATGAATAATGCAGCTGTGAAAATCGGTGCACAGATACCTTGTTTGGGTCCCTGCTTTTAATTCTCTGTGGTCTGTCTTTATGCCAGTACCATACTGTTTTGATTGCTGTGGCTTTGTAATAAGCTTTGGAAGAAGTGTGAGTCCTCCAACTCGGCTCTTTTTTAAGATTGTTTTGACTATTCAGAGTCCCTTGAGATTCCATGAATTTTAGGATAGGGTTTTTTTATTTCTTTAAAAAAAATGCCATTGGGATTTTGATAGGGATTGTGTCGAATCCGCAGATCACTTTGATTAATTCTGATGTCTTAATAATATTAACTTTTCCAATCCATGAACATGGGATGTGTTGCCATTTATTTATGTCTTTAATTTCTTTCAACTCAAGTGTATGTCTTTTGTTAGATTTTTCTCTTGAGGCTCCAGACTGTCTCTACTTATCATCAGTAAGTCACCACATGACACCTCACTCTCCGTGTTCCTTACCAAGCTCATTAATAAAACACCTTTCTTCCCCATTCTCTCTTTATTCTAAAAATTTTCTTTCTCATACACACACACACACACACACACACACACACACACGTGTGTGTGTGTGTGTATACACAAGGGTTTTCTCTGCCATGGGTTTGCTCCTAAGTATACAAGCCAAAGACTTTGGAGGCCTCCATAAGCCCCTACACCTCACCAGTCATCCCTCCCCCTTCCTTGGGTGGCCTGTCTTTGCTGCTTCTCAGACACGTTTCTTGGTTCTGTCGCTTGGTTCTGAAGTTTCTAGACCATTCTGTCCACCTTATTCCTGGTCTGTCTCCATGCTGGTCTCACATCCCTCTCCCCACCCCCAAATGATCTTTCTAAAGCTCTGATGTGATCATGTCACTCCGTGCAGAAACCGGAGGCTCCCCACTGATGGAGAGTGAAGCCTATTTGTAGATTACCCACCTGGGCAAGCCCTGAGGTGACAAAGTCAGGATTTCTGCCTTTGATAGTTTCTCACAGTGGAATGTGGCTGGGCTGGGGCAGGAAAGGTGAAGGCAGTGACATTAACATACAGTTATGAACTTGAGGAGCACCACCAAGCCTGGGGTGGAGGAGGGAGATGGAACATCTTTGAGAAGGAGCTGCCATGTCAGACTCTCAGTGACGTGGGCCCAGCCCATGCCAGCCTCGTGGCCTGATTCCGCCCATTCCTGTCTCTGTGCCCTGGGCTGCCTTTATACTGGACCATTTGCCATCGAGTCACAGTGTACCCTCTCACCTCCACGTCTCTGCTCATACCCCCCTCTTCCAGATCATAGCTGCATTTTCTTTCTTCTTCATTAATCAAGGCCCAGCTCAAGTAGCATTTTTCCAGGATGCCATTTCTGAATTCTGTGATCACTTGCCCATTCTCAGGGCCCGTGTCCGTCTGGGCCTTGCATTTGAGTTATTTACATACGTGCCTCTTTCTTTGTACTGGATGAAAAACTACTTAGTCAACTGTGGATGGTCCTGGCTTCTGGCACAGTGAATCATACCCTGTGGGAGCACCTCAGGAGGGTCTGGTGGAGGACTAAGTCTTAAGCATTCAAGGGAAGCAGCTTTTGTAGGACTTACCTTAACGTGCGTAGACACAAACTCACACTTGTCCCGTTGTGACGCCGGCAGTTTTCAGATCTCTGCATTTGTTCTTCTTTCCAACCAGTGCTTGGAAAGAGCCATGAAGTTTGCCTTTGAGGAGTTCCAGCTGTGGTACCAGTTTGCTCTGTCCCTCATGGCCGCGGGAAAAGTGAGTTGCCCCCTTGTGACACGTGATCCTCTATCTCAGAGCTTCATGTCTTGGAATTCCAGGGGGTGATAGCACACCTTGTAGACATCTAAACCAACTATCTGAAACTGTCCTGGGGTCATTTCTAAGGGAGCAATCACATATAATGATTTGGGAGCCAAACACGGACACACCACTGTGAGGAGAACTTCTGAATTATTTGCCTTTTTCTGGCCATTGTAACCTTGTAACCTTGTCGTGTGAAGGCGGAACTTAGCTAAGGGAACCAGCTAAGGGACTTAGCTAAGGCTGGTTCTCCCAGTGACCCTTTCACTCATTTGACAGTATAAACATACTCCTGGAGGGGGAACTCATTTCGTTGTCTTTAGCAATGCGTCGTATTAGGCAGCGTAGGATACTGGTTGAAAGCACGGGCTGTGGGGCCTCGCTGCTGGAGTCGAGGCCTGGAGCTGCCCTCACGGCTGTCACCGAGGGCCGGCCACTTAGTATCTCTGTTTCCTCCTTGGCAAAGTGGAGCCAAAACAGCACCTCCCTCACAGAACCGTTATCAGGTAAATGAGGTAAAACCCCTAAGATGCATAGAATAGCACCCCCCACACGGGTACACACGCAATAAAGGTAGTGGCCATCATTCTTGTTAACTCGGGCCATTCAGCGAAGCCGCCATTTAGTGACTTGTTAAGTCTGAGATGTAAGATTATTTGGGCCAAATGGAGACAGAGATTGAGTATGGCGTGCTTTAAAATGTATCATTTATTTTTCATAATAACTGAAGCCTTCGCGGTCTTTATTTATTTATTTTTCTTATTTTTGCAATGGCTACACAAGTGAGGAAGAAAATTAGGGTGATTCCAGGAAAGCAGTTCTGAGTATTCTAACCACGGTTTACTCCCCCGTCACTCGAGAGCGCCAGGCTCCGGTTGTCGCCATCCTCAGGCCCCTGCTTGGTTGGGTTCAAAGTTGAAAAACCTCATTAAGAGGGGCCTCCTAACCGAAACCCCTCAGAGGGAAGGCCTTCGTGGTTGGTTCTGTCAAAAAATTTGAGTTTTACAGCAATAATTTCCTTTTGCCAAGTCTGCCCGTGCCGTGAAGGTGCTGAAAGAGTGTATCCGTCTGAAGCCGGACGATGCCACCATCCCGCTCCTCGCCGCCAAGCTGTGCATGGGCTCCCTTCACTGGGTGAGTAGGGCCGGGGCCCCGCGCTCACCGGCGGGCCTGCCAGCCCCTTTCACTGGCAAACACTGAGAGAGAACAGTAGCAGTTCCTCAGCTACACAAATCCAAGGCCGCTCAGAGCCCCAGACCCCAGAACCCCTCCGGCCTCACCCACCCACCCACCCCAGGGCTGAGGAGGATCATGTTCCCAGGACACTCCAGGGTTTTCTTTTTCACAGGAATGTGCTTCAAAGGTAGCATTGATAAAAGAGAATTGGAACTCGTACTCACACAAACCTTGCTGTGTGCAAGGAAAGGATGCGGGACCGAAAAGGTGTGTGTCACCGAGTGATTCACTGTTAGCGGAGGTTTTCTGTAAAAGCGAAGAGTCATTCTCTCCTGCAGCTCACATGTAAACCAACGCTGTTCGTTCCTCCACCTTCACGTAGGCTTTCCTCTTCGGGTCTTCCTGTTCAGATTGGAATTTGGGAAGAGTCTCGTTTGTAACAGTTCTGGTACCTCAAAACTATGCCATTTGAGTAGAAAATAGAAAAGCCAGACTAACCGCTGAGGTGGTGGTATGGAATATTACCACATACCATCCAGTTTTAATTTCTTTTCTTTAACTTCATGTCAGGACTAATTATAAGAAGAATTTGCTCCAAAGACCGAGGTGCCGAGCTAAGGATTTTTGCCATTACGGCCCTTGCAGCTGGTTTTTTTCCCATTTATTCTCACCCAGCAGGACAAAAGTAAGCTCTGTGTAGAAAGTGTTCTACGTCCGCTAAATTGTACTTGGGGGAAATGTGGAAGGAAAAAGACATTTTGAAAGGGCAGGTTCTCACCTGAAACTCGCAGCTCTGAAGGCGTCGTGTGGTCCACGCGCTTTCGGACAATCCGGTGCCAGAGGCAGGCTCCTGCACTGGGCGGACGAGCAGGACAGACCCTTCTGTTTTGAAAATGCCAGTTTCCGGCAATGACTCTGTCGCACCCCTTCCAGCCATGGCATTGTTCGTGACCGTCACATAGGTCTCTCTCTAAGGCCAAAATTAAACCGGACTTTTTTTTTTTTTTAAAGATGAGCATAACAGATCTTTTCTGTATGTATTTTTTAGATTTGTATTATTAAAATTTCCAAACACCACACAAGTCAAGAGGGTAGTGAACTCCCCGGGTCCTATCACCCAGCTTCAGCCACCTCAACCTCTGCCATATTTTGAAGAAACAGATCTTATTATTTTGGCTTCTGATGAATTGTGCGAGAGGTCTTATTGTTGGTGCCATTTAAGGAGCACATTTTCTCATTGGAATCTGCTGATGCGAGGTCCATGTGCTCTGTGCTGTAAAATAGATGGGAGTTCTGAAAATTTTAACAGCTTGTGGGAAAAGAATCCAAGCCTGAATGTATTCTTTTTATCGTTAAAAAAAAAAAAAAAAGGAAGGACCCAGACACAAAATGTTTCAAGAACTTTATTATATATAAATATATAATATATAAATATATTATATACAAATCATATATATATTATATATATTGTTTGTTTATAATTCAATTTCTGAATACCTAGCACAGCCTGATTACAAAACAAATTAGTAAAAACTGAAGATGAAAAAGATAGAATCCCACCAAGAATGAAAATGACTTTGGAAAAGAAGTTAAAAATAAAAGTGTTAAGGCAACCTTTAAGAAAAAAAGGCAAGGTGGGAGCCCTGGGGTCTGTCAGAGAGGCTCAAATAAAGAGAACAGAATCACCAGCGCAGAACTGGAAGAGCTGGGATTTATTTTCACAGTGACTCATCAGAAATCTGTTTTTGGCAGCAGATGCTTATGGGAACTCATGTTAGAAATTCTGCAGGTTGTTGTTGTTTTTCAACTTGTCTGGTTTTTCAGTTGGAAGAGGCCGAGAAGTTTGCCAAAACCGTCGTTGATGCGGGAGAGAAAACGTCAGAGTTCAAGGCCAAAGGCTACTTAGCTCTGGGGCTCACGTACAGTCTGCAGGCCACTGATGGTGAGAGAAGTCCCGCCCCAAGGGATCTGGGCCCCTCAGGGCTGAGCCCCCTACATCTGCACTGCAGGGTTCCCACAGCTCTCACGGAGGACTGTTGCAGGAGTATGCATAAGTCGGGTCAGTCGGGTGTGTCACGTGGGGACCTGCTGCTGCTGTCCTTTTTGCTCCCACTGGTTAGGGAATCAGCAGGGACGAGGGCCCTGTGCGCCAGGTGCACTGTTCTGGTGGTGCACGGGGCCGGCAAGGGCAGGGCCTTGAGAGATGGTTCGCCCAGCCCAGCCTGCACCTGCGTCTCCGCAGGCACTTGGCTGCACTGTCCCCATGTAAAGGGATTTTTGTCTTAGGCACAGGAATGTGGAAGAGTTTAGGCGCAGCCTCCTCCAGGAAGCTTCCTTTGACTGTTCAGGGTGCCCCATCCCTATTAGCACATGTTAGTTCACAGATACCTACACATGCAGTGCAACAGCTTACCCAACACCCATGCGGGGACATGCTTGTTGGCTGTACATAGAATTTGGGGGTCCTGGCTCTTTTTTAAAAATCTTAACTATGTTTTGGATACTTAATGAGGTTTTCAACGCTACGTTTGCAGGAAGCATAAACTGATAAATTATGTTCCTAAACTCTTACTATTTCTTTAACCTTTTGTTGTTAAATATAACACAAATACAAGAAAAAATTCAAAAGCAAATGTATCCTTAACGAATTAGGATGCATCAGATATCCTTGGAATCACCACCCTGCTCAGGAGATAGAGCCTTACCAGCCACCTGGGGAATGTCTCCTGTGCCCCCCCCCTCCCGATCACAGTCCCCCTCAAGAAAAATCACCATCCTGACTTGCATAGTTTTCACTTTCCTTTTCTTTCTTTATAGTTTTGCTATAGTTTACTTTACAAATTACCCCAAATCCTCTTTTCCTCTGCCCTAAAATATCAAAGACCTTAGAGAAGTTTCACATTATCAGTTGATTTTCAATAATGAGGTTTTGGCTTGTTTGTTTTTTGCTAATTTTTTATGCACACATGATATCCTGGCAACACCCAGCACATTGTTTTAACTATGGTCGACTTTCAGTGAGGTGGAAGTTTAATGCCATATATTCACCCAGATAGAGTCTTAGGTCGGACCCTAGCCCTAATTAGCCCTGTAATTTTGGGACAGTTGCTTGACCTTGTTGAGCCTCATCTTGCATTCATGGTTCAGTTGGATCGCCTGAGATCCTCTCTAGCTTAGTCACGGTGGTTGTGAGTTAGCCGTGGCCCTCCGGGACAGCTGTCCGCCATTCTCAGTGTCATGGCCAGAGGGGATCTGCCATGCTGGATTGTTAGATGGGGCCTCCTCCGTTCCAACCATAAGCAGGTTCCTCCAGGACTTTTTCTCATGCCCTAGTAAAAAGTACCTTTCTAGTTCCCAGGGCAGACACTAAGGAAGCTGTTTCTCATGTGCCCTGTACCGGGGAAGTGTGGGCTCACAGCAAGATGGCCTCACACTTTACAGCAGATTTTCTAGTATCAGTTTTGGGTTTCCCTGGTCTGTCCCTTGCGTTCACATCAAGGTGACCTCTGTCCAGTGTGACTTAAACTGACCTTTTATGGCATCGTGCTAGTTCCATTGGCCCCATATCATAGTTTTCAGTGCCAGAAGGAACTCTGAAGGCCGTCTGATCAGCACCCTTGGTGCTCAGATCTCTTCTGTACCATCTGGTCGAGGCAGTCTTCCCCCAGAAGCCACATGCCCGCGCTTGAGAAGCAGATGTGCTCCTCTGTGGAGTGCCCGGCTGGTCTTTTGACAACAGCCCCCTATGTCTGGGGCATCAAGGTGACCAGCCAACTCATACTGTCCCCTTGGCACGTCTGCACAATTGTGCCCACAGAGTGCAAGCGTCTGGGCTCCGTTTCCCAATGCCCAGGTAGGATTGGGCACACGGTCCTGTGTTGCTTTTAATCCAGTTGCATGTACAGTTTTTATGACGGGCTTTGTATTTGTCAAAAACTCCCTGATCTTCCATGCCACTGACTAATGGAACCCTTTTCTTAGCTTCTTTGCGAGGGATGCAGGAGGTCCTACAGAGAAAGGCGCTTCTTGCATTTCAGAGGTGAGTGGGAGTTCATCTTTTCACTCGGCTGTGCATAATGACACCAAAGTATGATAAGTATAAAAAGAAGAGATATTTATAAAGATTATGTAAACAGTGTTTTCCCCCTGGGAGTCTTTCATCTTGAGCCCCGAACGCACAGTATCAAAACTTGCTGCCTCACTTGTTGCTGGGTAAGTCTGCGTTCTTCATCTGTTTATCCGTTTGGGCATGTTATTCATTCCTAATGAGATGATTTCAGCTCTAAGAAGATGGATACTTTGTATGTCCTAGGGAGATGATTCCTTTCATTAACGACAATTATCATCATCTAGAAAAGGGATCATTCTTTTTGGCCTTTTTTTTTTTTTTTTAAACACGTCACACTGAAGATTTTTATAAGAAATGAAAAGGACGGATTTTAGGACAGTTTCTGAAATGCTGTGCTAAGACAGGCCAACAAATCTGGGACCCTGCACTGCCGCTGAGCTCCATAAACCTTATGATGGTCTCCATCATTATGCTTTTCATGAAATTAGGAGGGTGCCTTATAATGAGAGAATGCTCGAGTGCTCTCCCCATTCCTTCTTGAACTTTATCCTCATGCCAATAAGGCAGACAGAACAAGTGGCGTGCCTACTGCAGGTTAGGGACTGAGATGTGCAGGAGGGAAAAGAGTTGCCAGAATCACACAGCTTCTGAAGTCAGGATAGAATCAAGGTCTCCTGACTCCCACTCTGCTTTTCTTAACCCACGATACCACGCTGCCCTCATTTTATTTCTTACTGCAGGTTTAATGAATCACCCAAACGAATCACTGCCTGCAGAGGTAACCCCGTGATGTCAAATCTTGAATCGATATTGATCCTCTCACCTTAAATGTGTCTGAGTTACATGCAGATTTGTATTAGAAACTTCATTACTTATCCGAAAATTTCATGAGGACCTCTCAATACCTAATAGCCTCTGTTCGATTTCTTTCCTTAGTAACTGGGGTTGCCTACAGATTTGTCACTGTGCACGCGTCCCTTTTTTTGTGAAATCATTATCAGCCAGCTTCAGTTACTGTGGGACTCTTTTGTCTCATTTCCTTTTGCTTCCTAGCAGGCTTGCTGATAGCTTCTCCCCTTTTGCCAGTCCCAGACTGGCTAATGACGCAAAGTACCACTTGACATCTGCAGACAGACCTCCTATCTCCGTGTTAAGCTTTTGTTAACGTTCTTCAGCATGGAGCGTGGAAAGCATTTCCATTTCAAATGATCTGGAGTTTCACGTCCTGCAGTCCTAGTTTGTAAAGCCCACACATGGAAGCCTACGAAAAGCGGCCATCACATCTGTTTCATTTTTCTTAAATCGGCACATCTTCCCGACTCTCTAAAAACAGCCATGGCGGTGGTCTGCCTTGAGCTGCCAGGATTCGTAACTTCATGTTATGTAACAGCTGTTCCATTGGCCTGAAATCCCTTTTTGTTCCTTTTTTGCCTAGGTTTTAATTCACAGAGATTTTTCAAAATATTAGTTCATATGGGAATAAAGAGTATTAAAATCCTGCTAACCTACATGATCATGTTGGCTAACCTAAATTAGTATTTGTGTGAAATAAAGAATATTTTTCAAAGGAATAAAATTATTTTGTTTCAAGTAGACTCATTAACTAGAATTATTCTAGCGCACTGGAGACTTAACAAAAATCTATAAGGGAGTGATGTGAAGTAAATAAGAATGATTTGTATTCTTAAATGTAAATGGGTCTTTAAAAACTGCTTGCCTGAGAAGTGCTTATTTACTGTGTATTGTAAATCTTCTGCCCACAATTCTGTTTATACTATTGTTTCACAGTTTTTTTTTGTTTAAAGAGAAAACAGTGTAATTCAAAAAGCATGACGCTGGGACCCCTGGCCGGCCCAGTCGGTGGAGCGTGCCACTCTTGATCTCGAAGTTGAGAGTTCGAGCTCCACAATGGGTGTGGAGCCTGCTTTTCGAAAGAAGGGGATGGGGTTAGAGTCATAGCATGTGAAAATTAACTCTTAATTATAACTGGAGTCAGAATTCAGAGAGATTTCATTTTTAGTGGATTCAAAAAGTCGAGTTTTGAAGACATCCCAGTTGCATGACTGCATGTTAATACCGAGCCCCTCAGCTGTTTGCTGACTCATACACACTCAGCCCAAGCAGCCGAACCAACTCATTTGCCTGGAACGAAATAAAGAAAAACTGGGTTGTCTCCAGAGCTTTCTGAAGATGCACAAGTGATCTGAGTGGCTAATTCTATGCTCTCACATCGTCCAGAGAAAAGCAAGCCTGAGAACCGTCAGTAGCCTGACCCCCCCACGTGCGGCAATCTGGGCTGCCCCACAAGGAAGAGGTGACAGGGTGTCATTCACATTTGCTGTATAAAGTGTTACTGGGTGTCCAGTCTCACTCTCTTTTTCTCTCCCCCTCGTAGCTTGAGTTTAAGTTAATGTGGTATGTTTTAGGTGTAGTTCATCAGGAACTGGGCAGTTTCCCAGAATATGGGACTTTCAGTACTAAAACCAGGAAAATCCTGGGCAAACCGGGACAAGTTGGTCATCCTATGTGTGTAACTAAAGGGAGGTTCCTGAGTAATAGCTTTCATCAGGTTTGTGTATATTTTTTTCCTTAATAACACACAGATCCCATGTCACTGTAATCAGGACTAATGGGTCCTTAAGAGTTGGCTAAATAAGGCAGCGGGGTGATATGGTAGGGAGACAAGGCCTCAGAATTTCGCTTCTGGCTTTACATCTTTTTCTGGATGCTCTTGGACAGGAAGCTTAATAGTAGATGCTTCATAAATTATAGTTATTATTGTTACCAGGTATGTGCCTTATGGACCAGGTTCAAATTGGTCAGCCTTCTC
This sequence comes from Cryptoprocta ferox, assembly GCA_028646485.1. Classification (NCBI taxonomy): domain Eukaryota; kingdom Metazoa; phylum Chordata; class Mammalia; order Carnivora; family Eupleridae; genus Cryptoprocta; species Cryptoprocta ferox. The sequence continues at coordinate 12,404,645 of CM053560.1, forward strand.
TATATTCTTGCTTCAGCTCTAGAGGATGTTGGAACCAGAGTCTAGGAAAACACTGGAGTGACCTCAAGGCATTTTGAGTTTCAGCCAGGTGGTCTGGGAGGCCCATGCTCTCCAATAATAGCCTGCAAACCTCTCTTAGGGACTGCTCCCACTGCACTGTAACGATCACTTTGGGTCTCCCCTTCTGTGGGGTTATGGGGACGTTCTGAAGGAAAGACGCTTGTATTATTCTTTCATCTCCAGCCTTCCCAAGAGGCTAGAACACATCCTGGTATTACAATAGGTGCTGCATAATATGGATGGAAGGGTGGATGGATGGATGGATGGATGGATGGATGGATGACTAGGATGAATGGATGGATGAGTGGTGGATAGATGGTTGGATGGATGGGTGAGTGGATGGATAGGTGGATAAGTGGATGGATGAGTGGATGGAGGGGTGGACAGGTAGATGGTTGGATAAGTAGATGGGTGGGTGGATTAGTGGATAGATGAATGAGTAGGATGAATGGATCGATGAGCGGTCAGATGAGTAGATAGATGAATAGATGGATGAAAGGGCAGATGGATGGATGGGTGGATGACTGGATGGATGGGTGGATGACTTGGGTAGGTGGATGACGGATGAGCAGATGGATGGATACATGGGCAGCCTCAGTGAGCCAGAGATCTAATAATTTTCTCTTTCCTTATGGAAGAGAATTTGAATTGAATTAAATTAATGGATATGGAGGTGCTTTGACAAGTGCTCTATGAGCATCCCTGTGGTGACATTTTTAAGTCTCTGGGTTTCTCTTAGAAGCCTCACCAGATGCTCACTCTATGGGAATGGGCTTTATGAGGCTGCTTTAAATCCACATGCTGAGTCCAGCAGGCTTACAGTTTTCATGATCGCTAATGTCCTTCCTCTCACCTGCATTGCTTGGTCATTTCTGTCGAGCAGGTTTTCTGTTGGCATGGTTTTCTCACAGGAAGCCTAGCTGCTGAAACTGTTCTACGTGACCAAAGCAAGTTTTCTAGAGTCTACATGAGCTCAATACTGTGCACTTGTTCTTGTTTTCTTGGGCATTCTGCTTATCTCCTTTTTTCTTTCATAGGCTAACGTGGTCAGTTTAATTCATTAGCCAAATTATTGAAATAAGATTTTTCAAATGTGTATGTTTAAATTGTGTCCCATTAGAAACTTGGCAGTTGGATAGTCAAGTTGGAAGTCTTCAGGTTTTGTCCTGATATACCCCAAAAATGCCAAGATTTCTGTCGCTTCTGGTTTGTTTCTTTCATAGTGCTATGGCTAGCAGTGAATCGTCATTTGAGGAGGCCAGAGTGGGCCTTGGTCAGAACCATCCCCATCTACTTCCTGAACTCCCCAAGCCACTGCCAGCTTTTCTTGGTTGGTGTTGGGCAGAAACAACATGATTTGATTTAACTTCTTTTGTGACAAGTCTAAACTGGGCTGAGAAAATTATAGCTCTGAGGAATTTGGTGTTTTTTTTTTTTTTTGAGTGTTGTAAAAACCTGGCTTTATCCATTGTGAAAGAAGATAAGATAAAAGAAATAATGCTAAATAATTCAAAGTCTCTTCATAATTAAGTTTGTATTCGTTTTCCCTGAATAATTGGGAGAGACAGAAACCGTGCCATTCCAGTCTCACTTTTTATGGACACCAAAGGAAAAAAACTGTTTGATGTACACATTCATGGAAAACCAATACTTGTAAAATCACAAAACCCAGAGCCCCCTGAGGAGGGCAACACACGCAACTCTCCGGTCTCAGCCTCTTCAATGAGGACTGTGTCTTGAGGCAAGATGATGAGTGAAGATTCTCGGGAATGGGAGTTTGGGTGCTTTGCCGTTGAGAGTCACTAAAGGATAGTCACCACCCCAGGTTCCCCAGTTGTGCTCTGCAGCCACCACATTTGTCTAAACAATGCCCTGCTTCTTGGACCTCATGGCGTATTTTCGGGATGCCAAATACCCGGAAGACTTTTTAGCCTTTTTCTCCACAGCAGATGGATGGTTTCAGCAAAAGACCTTATTACTGCAAAAAGCCATCCTTGACGTGTCTGCTGCCATTGATTCCATAATGATTTGGCTTCCTTTTCTACCTCAGATTTGTTTTCTCTTGGTAGAAGATTCTCCTTTAGTCACAGAGTGTTGACAGAGGATCGTGAAGGGTTGTGTACTGTCTGCCCCCTCCCCACCCCCAGTTGTAATTAGTTGGCCCCATAGTGCCTTTTAAAGAAAGTGAAAGTTTGTTTTTCTCTTCCTACCAGACTTCTGAACACGGAGTTATGCCTCGTCAAGTCACATTTTGAGTTACGCTTGGTGAAATACAAATGACTTCCACACAAAATCAAGAATGACTGTGTTTGCAATCAAGTAGGAGGCCAGGACGGCCTCTTCCCATCCACTGTCAAAGGCCAGTTAATAAAACCAAGCCTAGTGTCTAGCCACAGAGTCTTACATGTCATAGTTGCACAGACTACACTAGTAAGCTGCATGGAACTTACTAGAAGCTTCAAAAGACTGAATGAGAATCCTCTTCTTCGCATGGTTCATCAAAAACCAAAACCTCATTTTGCAAGCAAAGCCAGGTCTTTGATTTTCATATGGTTTCTCTGAAATCCAGAAATTTGGATGAAGTAGCGTTAAGACCAAGCCAAAACTTAACCAAAGGAGCGTCACCTTGTCAAGTATACTCATAGCCTCCCCGTGTCCCAGCATGACACGTGGGCTTCTCCTGCTCAGCCCAACAGAGGCAACTGCTGGGAGGTTGGGGGGTCAGACCTCAGGGCCTGTGGCTTCTTCGCATCCGGGCCCCTCCCCAAAGCCAAGGATCCCTGGCTGCCACTTCAGACAAAACACAGAAGCATGCTCCGCTGCCACACCCCTACACAGCCCTAAGAAGGAAAACGCGTTACACTTGCTAGTGGACAACAGAGGAGAGTTTGAAGGAAACGTTATGTAGTTAAATACGTGGCCTTGGCATAAAATTGCAAATGTGAATATTCGTTGGACGGGAAAGGTTAAAATGGCCTCTCCCATGTACTAATGGCCTCGATACTCTTCCAGGGCCCACAGCCTGTCGCCTACGGATCACCAAGCAGCTTTCTACCTGGCTCTGCAGCTTGCCATCTCCAGACAGGTCAGTTCGTCTCACGTTCCCAAAACTTGGTGCGCGCTCCTTCTTGCGGTTCCTTCAGCTCCTCTCCCTGAGGCAGTAGCCGGTCTCCTTTCAGGGACCTGAGGGTGACCCGGAGCCGGAGTCTCTTCTCACAGATGCTGACTCCTCACAGCACAGCCACTGGTGTTTTGATCAGTTTGGGCATCTGCTGTGAAGACACAGGTGTCGCGGGCTCTGCTTTGGGAGATCACGTCCACAAACCTGGAGGGTTCACAGGGCGACATGGGATTTGGCACATGGCAGACACTCTGAACCCAGGAGTCTCCAAAGAGCCTTTGTCCCTTGCTGGCAGACCCAGTGCTGAGGTGCGTGGTGGGAATTAGCCACCGGTTGTCATAAGGTACTGGTGATTGACAGGAAGGTGCTGGCAGGCTTGGGCAAGAGGTGCCAGCTTCCTTTAGAACATGTGGAAGAGAGAGACAGTCACAGTGGCTCCCCCCTCCACATACAGGACTCCTCAGTATTCTCCTTGCTGGAGAGGCAAGCTTCGCTGGCCTTCCTCTTCGCAAAGGCAGCTTCCAGAAGCCGTCTTGGCCATTCTCATACCCTCCCGTCCCCTCCCAGCTGCTCTGAGATTCTGGCTGCATGCCGGCCTGCCCACCACCAGGTGCAAGACGCTGATGGTGACCCCAGCACATTCCTGAGTGCTGACTGGAGGGTGAAGCAAAGGTCAGTTCCCCAGACATGCCATTCCCCAGACAGGCCTGGGCTCTAGGCATGCTGCTGACTCCCTGCAGGCCTGGGAATGGTGTTGAGGGGTGCCTTCCAGTGGTGACCTGGGGACCGAAGAAACCAAGATGTCTCCTCTGTGCAGGCCCTGTTGCCCAGCATGGTGGGGCTCCCAGCTGGACTGAGGGGGAGCTTGCTGCTGCCACAGCTGTGCACTGGGGGTCGACCCCCCAGGCCCTCCTCCTCTGGGGCTTCTCTTACCTTCTCCCTGAAGCCTCGTTCCTACAGTAGCCATCCCTTCTCCCTCCTCCTGCTCAGCTCTCCTGTCCAGGACCTGTCTTCCTTCCTAGACTTCAGGCTTCACGTGGGCAAGAGCCCTCATCTGTCATCCTCGTCACCAAACCCTGGTGGCTGAGACACTGCCCACCACATGTTAGGCTCCCCTAGTAACACTCGTTGAATGAAGGAACCAGCTTTGGATTCCTTCCAACTCAGTTCTCCCTTAAGGACAGCATGTCGAACCCTGCTATCAGTTTGTCCCTGGTTGCTCTGGTCCCCCCCCCCCCCCGCAGATCCACACCAGTAGTAGACCTGCCTTTCGACCCTTCTACCAGGAAGCTGAGGGCTGTTCCCACAGTGGGTTGTCTCCCCGAGGAGAAGATACATGGACGGGGCCGTGCGAGTGCAGTCGCTACCTTTGCAGATGCACAGTGTGAGGACCCCAGACCTCTGGGGGAGTGTGTCCCTGCTGGGCAGGTGCCCAGGGCCGTGGCCCTCTTATCTTTGTAGCCAATGCCATCTGTGTAGGAGGAAAGGACAGGAGAGGAATCAGAAGATCTAGAGCCACTCTTGACTCAGTCACTCAATAGATGGACGGCAATGCTCAAGTCTTGTCACCTCCCTGGATGTGGCTCCCTCCCTGTAAACAAATGACTGGGCTGGATGAGTCCCCTCCCTAGGCTGTGACAGCCCTGACTCTATGGCTCAGTGGCAGAAACCCTCTGTAGCCAGCGTTTATAACTTAAATCCATCCAAAATGGAATTTCAGGGAGGAAAATGAGTAGGTTTGGGAAGTCATGGCTTCTTGCTACGGAGCGAGATTACTTAGGGCCGGAAGAAGCAGATGAACAGAGAAGAGGTCTGGACTGGAGTTGAGGCGGGGGGACAGGAATCCGTCCCTGGGCGGTTGTGTAAGAATGCTTCAGTCCTCCCGAGCTCTATTTCGAAATCCAGTGTCAGGTTCTAATTCTCCCCGGTTACTGTTAAACCTGCATGGAATTTCGGGTGTTCAAATATCCATTATGTCTGCATTTCATCAACCCGGGTGCCTGGACGATTTTGAAGAAAGTCTCGCACAGCTCCTCCATTTTAAAGGTTAAGGTTTTATCTCATCCTATTTGAATTTGGATACATCTGCTTTGTATGTGACCTTGCAATTTGTTTCTTGGATGGAGTTATTTTGGGTTGTAGTTTGGAAAGGTGTGGGGTTTTTGTTTGTTGGGGTGTTTGCATATTTCCTTGATGCCTAATGGAGATGTCCAGGACAAAGGAACTTGGAAAGATTCATGGGTGTCCGATCATTTGGAAAGCCCTGTTTACGGTTTTGTAATTTATTACGTACTTTAGTTCACTAATCCTTCAAAAAATGAGAACAGTTCGGCTAAGGCAGTTTAATTACACTAAAAACCTCTGGCAACTTGTATGTGTCTCCGTTTAGTGTGAATTAATCTTGGGCGTAATCAAGAGTAGACCAGTTTTGTGGAAGAAGAGAAAGTGTGTTTTAGAGAGAAACAGAAGATTTGGTATTGGCAATTTTACAGAGAACCAGAGCCTCTTGCCTCACTCCGAGGGTCATACTGTCGCTTGAAGACGAAATCTGTTTGCAAGTTTGTGGTTAATATCCTGGGGCATCACAAAGATTAAAATCTGAATGTGGCACAGGGTGAAACAACTTTTGATGTTTGTAGAGAATCAGATATTGAAATGGTAGCTTCTCTCTCTCTCTCTCTCTCTGTGTGTGTGTGTGTGTGTGTGTGTATGTGTGTGTTTAAAATTCTTTTTGATTTTGTTTTAAACCAGATACCAGAGGCTCTGGGGTACGTCCGCCAAGCTCTTCAACTTCAAGGCGACGATGCCAACTCCTTGCACCTTCTTGCCCTCTTACTGTCTGCACAAAAGCATTACCACGATGCTCTGAATATCATTGACATGGCCCTGAGTGAATATCCAGAAAATTTTATGTAAGTGATCCTGGCCTTTTGTTTTCCCTTACTCAGAAGTTACTACCTTTGCTTCTTTCCCCCTTCCTTCTCTCTATCTAATTTAAGTCCTTCACGGATATCCTGAGGGTATATAGTACAAAATTCCCGTATTCTTGTTTTTCCATGATATTTAGAAACAAGCCCAGCCTGTTAGGTCACCTTATTACATGAAAATACCTTGTCCAGTCTTTCCCAATGTGTACGTAGCTTTGGTGCACACTAGATGATTTTAGATGGATGGTGGATGAACATTTTTATTTTTTTAAATGCACATTAGAAAAAAATGTACGTGCATATCAATGTGTGATTTCATAAAATTATCGCTCAGAGGGAGACTACAGATTTTTCAAATGAGTTGTTTCAAAGTCAGTTTAAGAAAACTACCAAGTAAATGCTAATACAGATATACACGGATATGGCCTCAAGTATATTGAATAGACTTCGCTGCCTGATGCTTGGGAAACATGCTTTATGGCTGGTTTGTCCCGGTCACCGGTGGCTTCCGCTAGTCCCAGGTGGTTATCGTCTTTTAGGCAACTTCCAACAAGGTACTGACCTCTTTGTCCCTTGGTTCTGTTCTCTAGGAAATAGAATTCATTAAATAAATCAATTCATATCTGTACCTAACTGAAGAACTGACATTAAACTGCCATAGGCATGTTGGTCTCCTTGAATTCACAACATTCTTCCAGATCCCTGAATCTGGGCCTGTCGCTTAGGCTTCGTGGAGAAGGACACTGTGGTGTGGGCGCCTCGCTTCCCATTTTATCCTCAGTGGTGTAGCCTGGTAACCAGTACACAGTGGCCAGAAACAGTAAACACCCCGCACCCTGGCAGGTTCTAATTGTCTAAGTGGCAGGGTCAGTAATGGGGCGGGGGTGGCCTGGGGCGGGAAGGAGGGAAGGAATGTAGATGGGGGCTCAGGGCAGCTCTCTTTACTTTCGGAAATCAGTGCCATGGCGAATTTTAAGTGGCTCGCTTCGGCTTTATTTCTGTGCCTCATCACCTCACTGTTTTTAATCAGTGCGTTTCAGCAGCTCTCCTTGGAAAATTGGTTCACGCATTTCCATTACAAACATTTCTTTGTCTTCAAGTGAAAAGGGCACTTCTCTTCTCCCCATCGAGAAAATTCTCATTATAATCCAGAAAACCTCTGACTAGAGATTTCTTTTGTAGGTTCAGCTATTTGTGCAGAGTGAATTAAAGAGCTTTGCTGCAGTGTTTTTACTTCTTGCAGGCCTCAAACTTGCTCTTTTGCACACCGAGTGTATTTCTGGGCTTTATCCAGAGCCGGTTAGCCCAAGGAATCTTAACATGGTGAAAGCACTTTTAAAAGGACTCGGTCCTTTACCCATCAGTGAAGTACAACCTGATGCCGTTGAATTCGGTTTCTCTCATCAATATTTATAAAGCGGCATTCCCTGCCTCCCACCCCAACACCTTCATTAGACGTTAGCCTCCCGCATGTGTCTGTTGTGTAGACAGCCTCGGGTGTCATCCGAGAGGAGGCTTATTAAACTAATAGCCACACCACACAGTGAGCAGTAAACAGTGGTGGCTAATATGGTAATGTTTCCAAGTGACAGCAGCTGACAGCCTTTTCAAGTAGAATAAGTAAGGAACAGCAGTAGAGATATTTGAAGAATGCAAGCCTGTTATTTTAATGTTAAGCTGTAAGCTCAAAAAAGCAAAGCATATGGCAGCAGGTCTGAGAGCAGCCGATGACTTGTTTGCTTTTTAAATATTTGTATTTCTTCCTATGTGATGGGAAACTTCTTCCCAAGAATACTTTGTGAAAAGTTGGGGCCAGATGTAGTTAGTGGATCCCATGGTTTCTTTCCAACCTGGGTAAAACATTTCATCACCAACCTAAACAAGACTGTGTGGGCACCTGTCCCGAACACCCAATTATCTGTTTGTGACAAGCTCGTCCCCAGCAGAACCGGAGACTCTCGGAAGCCTGGGAATGCCTCATGTTTCTCATGTCCCATCCGCCGTACACAGACTAAGGACATGCTTGAGGTTTCCTCCTCAATAACCTGCCAGATGGAGGCGAATGCCCTTCCCACAGTTGGGCTTAGGCCTGTTTAACTGTTGGGCAGTTCAGGTGTTGAACAGAGCATTGATTTAGCCAGCCTCTTAGCCTGACGCAGAGAGTAACAGACTTTTTGGTCCCTGTTAAGCTCATTCAAGGTACTTAGGCGCCAACTTTTATCATTCCATGGTGACACTAAGGGTAAGTAGTACTTGAGACACCAGCCACCCCTCCGAGGACGTTCCGCTGCCTTAGCTAGTGCATTGAAGGCTTTTGTACATGGTAATCACTCAGTAATTGGTAGGAATCCATATTATTAGTGTTGCTAGTCCTTCTACAGTGTTCTCAGATATGATATTTGAGAATCCTTTAAAATGATTGTTATTAAATATTGAGTAAAGGCAAAAGGTTATTTACTAAATATATTTAAAACGATAATACAACTAACGTGTATGCCCACTTCTTAGTTTAAGAAAAAGAAGATTAATATAGTCTGTGAATTTCCTGCGGGTCCCTGCCTATACTATCCCCTTACCTGTCTAACATCTCCGGACGTTAACTGCGTCCTGAATTCTAGGTTGATCATTCCCTTGTGTTTCTATGCCATGTATGCGTGAACTCCCAAAGAAAGAAAATTTCTGGTTTTGCATATCTAAAAAATGTTAATGGAATCGCACTGAGTATTTCCCTATGCTGCTGGCTTTCATTGCGCGGCATCATGTCCCTGAGGTTCGTCCTTACCGCCTGCAGCAGCAATTTATTCGTTTACACCGATAAATAGTATTTTATTATATAAATATACCAAGATGTATTTTTCCAGTCGATTGCAAATGGATATACAGGCGTTTTCCATTTTCAGCTATTACAAACAAAGCTACTGTAGATATTCTTTTTTTTTTTTATGTTTATTTTATTTTTGAGAGAGAGAGGGCACAAGTTGGGGCAGGGGTGGGGGAGGTGCGGGCAGAGAGAGAGAGAGGGAGACACAGGATCTGAAGCAGGCTCCGAGTTGTCCTGGGGCTCAAACCCACAAACTGTGAGATCATGAAGTCAGACCCTTAACCTACTGAGCCACCCAGGCGCCCCTAGATATCCTTTACGGGTCTCCCAGTCCACATGTGCAAGCATTGCTCTAGGCAGTATGTAACAGTGAAATTGTTGGGTTATAGGGTATCTGCATCTTCCATATTACCAAATAATTCCAAATTATTATTGCTGTGCCAGTTTACATCCCCACCAGCAGTGCCCAAGAGCCCGTGTGGCAGCATATACCAACACCCAGTGTTTCAGACTTATTTTTGGCTGCATCGTTGCTAGTTAATGGTGTCATATTGTGAATTTAAGTTGCATGAGGTTGAACACCTTTGTATTCGTTTATTGGCCATTTAGCTTGTCTGTTTTGTGAAGTACGAAGAGAAATCTTTCTTCTTTCCTAATTGGGTTGACTTTTTCATGCCAATGGGTGACATATCTTTTATATATTATGGTTACGGGTCCTTTTGTTGGTTACATGTGTTGCAAAAATCTTCCACCAATCTGTGACTTGTCTTCTAATGAACAGAAGTTCTTATTTTTAGAGTGATTGAATTTATCAGTCATTTCCTTTATGGATTGTCCTTTCTGCGTCTCACTTAGAAAACCTTTCTTTCCCTTCTCCAGGGTCACGAAGATAAGTCTCCTAAGTTATATTCTAAGAGCTCTCCTGTGTTACCGTTCACACTTAAATCTAAGGGTCCATCTGGAAGCGATTGTTTTATGTACATATGGTGTGAAGGATCTAGTGTAATTTTTCCTTCTGTGGACCCCCACTTGTCTCGGCATCATGTACTGAAAAGATTTCTTTCCCTGTTGCTCCCAGTGCCATTTTTGCCTTAAATCAAATACCCATATTGGGGGGAGGGTGCTATTTCTGAGCTTTCCATTTGGTTCTTTCACTCAATGTGCCTATCTATGTGTGATTGCCAATTTCTGCATTCTTACAACTTTATTATATGTGGGGTAGGTTCGTCCCCATATCTTCCTCTTTGGGAGTGTTGTGGCTATTCTCAGGCCTTTGAGCTTGCATATAAAATTTTTTTTCCTTAGAGAGAGAGAGAGAGAGCGAGCAGGGAGAAGGGTAGAGGGGGAGAGAGAGAGAGAGAGAGAGAGAGAGAGAGAGAGAGAGAATCTTAGGCAGGCTTCACACCCAACATGGAGCCTGACACAGGGCTCGATACCACAGCCCTGGGATCATGACCTGAGCTAAAATCAAGAGTCAGACACTCAACCGACTGAGCCACCCAGGGGCCCCTTGCATATAAATTTTTGAATCGAGTTTGTCAAGTTCCAAAAACAAAAACAATCTAGTGGAATTGCATTTAATCTAATAGCTCAGTTTGGGGAGAATTACATGACGGTTGACTTTCTAATCCATGGCCATTATATCTAATTATTTAGGTTTTAAAAATATTTTTAATGAAGTTTTATGATTTTTTGTATAAAATATTTTGCCCATTTTTTTACTAGATTTATTCCTAATTACCTGAAAATTTTTTCACTTTTATACACTATATATGTAGTATTTTTTTCTTTATCAAATTTTCTATTTGTTGCCAGTATGTAGAAAGGTGGCTGATTTTTGTACATTCTTCTTGACCCAATAACTCAGCTAAAGTCTTGTTACTTCTAACAATCTATATATAGATTACTTTGGAATTTCTGTATAGACAATGACTTCTATCTGAAATAATTAAAATTAGTTTCTTTATCTCTAATCCTTCAACTTTTTAAAACTGGCCATACTGGGCCTTCAGTATAGTTGAATAAAATTTGTTCAGTGTTTTGCCATTAAGAATTATGCTTTCTGCAAGTTTCTTTATAGATATTATTTAGGAGGACAAGGAACTTTTCTTCTTCCTGGCTTGCTAAGGGTTGATCTTTTTAAATCCACAAATTGATATTGAATTTTATTAAATGCTTTTTCTATATTTACTGAGATGATTGTATAATTTTACTCCCTTTAATCTGAATGTTACATTAATTGATATTTTTAAATGTTAAATTAACTGCATTCTTGGAATAAGCCCAATTTGATCGTGACATATGAGCTTATTTTAATGGATTCAATTGACTAATTTTTATTTACTTTTATTTTTTATTTATTTTTAATGTAAATAAAATATTAATTATCACTTCCAAATAATAGTAATGCAAAAGATGTTACGAAATTATATGAGATGAATTGCTATAGGTGATGAGTTAGTCAGTTGACTCATTTTTAAAGGAACATTTATATTTATGTTTAGGTGTGAAATAGCTTGTAATTTTCCTTTCTCATTGTATACTTGTCAGGTTATGGTATCAAGATTAGGCCAGCCTCATAAAAGGAGTTGGAGTCATTTTTTGTGTGTTTTAGAATCATTTGTGTAAGATTGGAATTACCTGTTTCTAGAATAATGAGTTTTGGTAGAACTTGCCTGTAAAACCACCTGGGGCTGGTCGTTTTTCTATGGAAAGACTTCTGATGCTTTTAAAAAAATAATTAGGGGATTGGCAGGTTTTCTACTTATTTTATTAAGCTACGTATAACATAGAGGCTGAAATATACAACATATTTTTATGTTCAACATGTTTTCTGTTTTATTTTAAGGGTTTGTTCATTTCATCTAAATGTTAAATTCCTTGGCATAAAGTCGTTCAGTTTTTTTAATTATCTGTTTGTTGTCATATAACACCTATGGTTAAGTCTTTTCCATTCCTAATACTGCTTAATGTGCTTTCTTTTTAATTTTCTTGAACAGCCCTGCCAGAAATTTTTCTGTTATATTGATCTTTTCAACAAAGCAGCTTTTCTATGGTCTCAACTGTATTTTTACTTTGTCTTTCATGAATTTCTCTTCTTCTATTATTTTCTTCTATTTTCTTTGAGTTTGTACTGTTTTGCTTGGTTTTCCTTCTTAATCTTTTAAGTTAGGTGGTTAGTTCATTATTTGTTTTCTCTTTCTTGTTTTCTGACATAAACATTTAAGACTAAAAAATTCCCACCAAGTGCTGCTTCAGTTGGGAGACCACGATTTCAATATGTGAAAATTTTATCATTATTTCGTTCTAAATAACTTTAAATCTCCATTATTCTTATTTGACTCATCAGTTATTTTAGAACTGTGTTTTAGAATTGTCAAGTGGTATGGGTTTTTCCCACTTATCTTTTGTTAATGGGCTTTTAATAACTCCATTGAGTTGTGTTCAGAGACCACAATCTATATAAACTTGAAATGTGTTGAGACATATTTTATGGCCCAGGATGTGGTCACTTCTTATAAATATTCCATGTGTGCTTGAAAAGAATGCTTTCTGTATTTGGAGGTACATTTTTTTATATTTTTATAAATTTCATATATATACGTGTATTAGATTAAGCTATTGATTACACTATTCAGATCTTCTGCATTCTTAACTGATGTTTTTTGTTTACTTAGTTGATCAATTGTTGAGCAGAGATATGTTGAAATCTGCCACTGGGATGGTAGATTGTCCTATTTTGCCACCTAGTTATAGCAATGTTTGCTTTATATAGTTTAAAGCTGTGCTATAAGGTGCATATAAATTTAGAATTGCTTGTCTTCCTGGTAAATTCAGCCCTTTATCATTATGTAATAAGTTACATAATTCATTTTGCTTCAGAATCTAGTTTGTCATGCTATACTCACATCCACAACACTTATCTAACATGCGTATATGCACACAGATACATAGGCAGCGTGCGCGTGTTTGTGCCCGCGTGCTTGGAGTATCTTTCTTCATTCTCTTACCTTGAACATTTTATATTCTTATGTTTTAGATTCACTCTTGTGCTCAATATATACAGCTAGCTAATTTTTTTTTTTTTAACTCAGGCTGACAGTCTTCTCTGGAACATTTAGTTTGTTACCATTTACTGTAACTACTGATATATTTGTGTTAGTATCTCCTACCTCATTTGTGCTTTCTCTTTGTCCTGCCCTTTTTTTCAGAGGTTACCCTCTCTTTTCCTACCTTCTTTTAGGTTAATTATGTTTTTGTTACGTATTTTTTTCTTACTAATTTGGAAAAGAAACATTCTGTTTTGGTTGTTGTTTAGTGATTATCCTAGAAATTTTAGTGAGGGTCTGTTGCTCGCGCACTTTCTCAGTTTGTGTCTGAAAATATATTTGGCTTTACTCTCAAAAGAGATTTTCCAACTGGATATATAATTCTAGGCTCACATTTTCTCACAGCACAAATGATCTTGCTCTCCTCTTGTAGTTGTTGAGAAGTCAACTGTTTAGTTCTAGATCATTTTAATGTCATCTGTCTTTTCTCTGTGGCTTATTCTTAATTGCCATTGTTGCTGGCACTGTACATTTTCACTGTCATACAGCTAAGAGTGCCTTCTGCTCGGATTCACTGGGCTTACTTAAACGGTGGATTGGTATTGTTTGTATTGTTTATCATTTCTAGAAAATTCTCAGCCATTATTTCTTCAAATACTTCTCTTATAGATAGCTTATAATTGGGTCTTGCTTTTTTATTTAGTCTGATAATTCCTGCACTTTGTCTTAAGTGTTTAGTCCATTCACATTTAATATAAGTAATGGTATGGTTGGATTTATGTCTACAATTTCTATATGTGTCTTCTCTTATTTTGTTCCTCTTGTACTGACTTCTTTTTCTCTTGAAAAATTATATTTTAAAACCCTTTATTAAATACCTAAACAAAAGAATGACAAGCTATTTGCTGATTATGTATTAAATGTCTTTTTTTATGTTTATTTATTTATTTTAAGAGAAAGAGAGAGCCCACACAAGCAGGGAGGGGGCAGAGGGAGAGGGAGAGAGAGAATCCCAAGCAGGCTCCACACTCGCAGCACAGAGCCTGACACAGGGCTCAATCTCACGAACTGCAAGATCATGACCTGAGCCAAAATCAAGAGTCTGATGCTCAACCGACTGAGCCACCCCAGTGCCCCAGAATGTCTTTAACACATCATAAGTTTTCCCCCAAATAAAATCTAACAAAGAATACATTTTCCTATTGAAGAGTGTTTGTCGATTCAGGTAGATTCATTACCTAATGTACTTGGTAGAAGAGCCTTGATATTTCTCCTTTTGAAATATGGCTTTGCAAAAATTTCCTGATTGATGAATGCACTTTACCTGGTAGTTTTCCTCATTGGTCCAAAAAGGTAGAAGTAGGTGCCAGGTGATGTTTGGAACAGTTGTCCCTCCAGAGGACGGGGCGACAGTCTGTCAGCCAGAGTCTTGGTCAGCCCCTCACAGACTTTGTGTTTCTGCCATGGGGATTCATTTTTAGATAAAATAAGGGGATGAAAGCTGACAACTTGTTCCTTTTTGTCTTTGGAAAATATATCAGATAGCATCCTACTTACAGTGGCATCTGAGAACTTTAGCGTAACTAAAATGGTTTCTTCTGATTCACCTAGCCTTACAGTGGCTGCTAAGGGCCACCACCGCCAGGTTTAGCTTCTTGCCCTGAGATAAATGGTGGCTATGCAGCCTGACTAGTTACAAATTGTTACTTGACTTGAATTTTAATCTTTCTTATTTCAACCACAAATGTGGCTTGAATGAAGGAAACAATTTTTAGAACCTCTCAAGTATACAAATCCAAGTGGCATCATTAAGGTGTGTGGACAACCCTCTTAAATATGTTTCCTTTACATTTTATTTTATTTATTTATTTTAGAGAGAGAGCGTGTGAGTGGGAGGGAGGGGCAGACAGGGAGGGAAGGCGTAAGAATCCCAAGCAGGTTCCACGCTCAGTGCAGAGCCTGGACACAGGGCTTGATCCCATAACCCTGGGATCATGACCTGAGCTGAAATCAAGAATCAAACACTCAACCGACTGAGACACCCAGACGCCTCCAGTATCTTTTCTGACCCGTAACTTTGATACATGAGAAGGTACTGACACAAGTCCTCAGTCACCCGACCAGAAGACCACCAGCTCTTCTAAACACTCTCCTGTGGGTGACCTTACACCCTCACACATGTGAGAGATCACTTTTCTTTTTACACCTATGGGAACTAACCGCATGGAAAGCAGTGGACATATATAACATTTATTCATTCACTTAGCAGTAGTAATTATTAGCATTTATACCAATAGTTGTTATAGGCAACTGTTACCAGCACATTTAAAAAATTTTTTTAATGTTTTATTTTATTTTTGAGAGACAAAGACAGAGGACGAGCAGGGGAGGGGCAGAGAGAGAGACACACACAGAATCTGAAGCAGGCTCAGAGCTGTCAGCACAGACCTGATGCAGGGCTCAAATCCACAAACCGTGAGATCATGACCTGAGCTGAAGTCGGCTGCTTAACCAACTGAACCACCCAGGCGCCCCTTATCAGCACATTTTAAATTCATTTATTAATACATTCTAAACTTATTTGATCATAGTGGGCAGTGTTATCACCCCCATTTTACAGATAAAGAAATCGAGGCACAGAAAGGTAAACCAGTCTGTCCAAAATTACCCACCTCGTCAGTTGCAGAGTCATGAATTGAACGCAGGTGGTCTGGCCTCAACATCTGTGCTCTGAACCACTGCCTTTGAAGCACTGAGTTCCTACCACCTTCTGGGTGTCATGGAAGCACTGAGTTCCTACCACCCTTCTGGGTGTTGGGAAGGCTGCCATGAATAAGAGAAAGACAGTGTATGCTTAGAGCTAGCAGTCCAGATGGACAGGATTTTATGCTGTGTCCCCTGTCAATCTTATCAATAAACTGGAAAACATGGTTAGGATCATTCTTTACTAGAGTGGAGTATATATCTGGTCTGAAAAAAAATCATTCCTTGGCAAGTAAGACTATGTCTTCCTCACTGTTACTCACTTACACTCAATGTAAGTTGAAAGATGATATTGAGTAATGTTTTGATGTAGTGATTACTGAGAGGCCAGGTGCTGTGGGCTATTCTTACGCCTGAGTTGAGTGATGGAGTCATGAACATGCCCATTAAATTTGCACTTGATAGAAAGTTGGGCCATGAAGAAAGAGATTGTTCTTCTCATTAACGTAGAGAAACAATCCATGGAAACCTGAAGGATGTCCGGGAGGGATGAGTGCAAGGTAACCCACCCAGGGGTGCCCACCCCCAGATACAAGCTGGTGGGAGGGGAGGATCTTGGGGCAGAAGAAAGTGGGTGACAGCCTCAAAGACACCATGGATCAACGTGGAGCAGAGTCAGCGGTGCAGGAGCGTACTTAAAACCCACTTTCCACAACCAAAAAACAACCCAGACAAAAAAAAGGGGCTAAGGAACTTCAATGACATTTTCCCCAAGTAGATATTCAGCTGGCCAATAAGCACATGAAAATATTCACAACGTCGCTGATCATCAGGGAAATGCAAATCAAAGCCACAATGAGATACCACCTCATATGCATTAGGATGGCTGTTATTAAAACACACATACGCACGCGCGCGCACACACAACCAGAAAGTCACAAGTGTTAGCGAGGATGTGGAGAAACTGGAACTCTTGTGCCCTGCCGGTGGGGATGTAAAGTCGTGCAGCCACTGTGGTAAATAGCATGGCAGTTCCTCAAAAAGTTAACAATAGAAATACCATATGATCCAGCAGTTCCACATCTGGGTAAGTACTCAAAAGAATTGAGAGCAAGAAGTCAAACAGATACCACACACTCATGTTCACAGCAGCACTCTTCACGATAGCTAAAGACACAGAAGCAACCCAAGCACCGACTGATGAATGGACAGATAAACAACGTGTGATATATACATACGATGGCATATTATTTAGCCTTAAGCAGGAAGGAAGATCTGACATAAGCTATCAACACGGATGAACCTTGAGGCCGTTATGCTCAGTGAAATAAGCCAGACACAATAAGACAAATACTGTGTGGCTACTCTTCTGTGAGCTTCCTGGGGCAGTCAAAATCACAGAGGCAGAAAGCAGAATAGGGGTTGCCAAGGGGCTGGGACAAGGGGGGCATGAAGAGTTATCATTAACTGGGTACAGAGCTTCAGTTCTGCAGGAAGAAAAACGTTCTGGAGATGGATGGTGGTGATGGTTACCCAACAATGTGAATATACTTCTGTATGTGCCACTGAACTGTACGCTTTGAAATGCTAGATTTTATGTTTTGTATATTTTACCACAATTTTTAAAAAATCAACCTTCCGCCCTCTTTCCCTGTTGACCTATGTGGGGGGTAGGAGGGTCCCAGCATTCTCGGGAGGTTGAGATTAGATGCCTGGAGGCCCTTCCACCCTTGGACTCTCTGACTCTGGGTCACAAAGCCAAGGTTCTTCTGGGAGGGGCTTGCTGACGCGGGGAAGTGGCCGCCCCCTGCGCCGGCCCGTTGACATAATCTTTCTGTGAAGTTCTGCTCTGTGGTGTTGCAGCAAATGTAGATGCTTGTTAAGAGAGACAGAATGCCCCAAAGGCGATGAAAAACAGCTTAGAAACTGAACATTGGGTTTGTGAGGCAAGGGTAGAGGAACTGGAAAAGAGGAAATGGAGGAGAAACGTATTTGAAGCCACACTGGGTCATGAGAAGACCTCCCTGCTCCAGGACTAGGGATGGCCTTGTCCTCACATCGGGAGTTGGGCTGGCCCAAACTCTGCTCCCCAAGTCCACATGACCAGTCCTAGGCATGCGTGTGGCTGTTTGTCCCCCAGTCCTAAGTCCCCATGGGAGTATCCTTCTTCCTTTCCAGAGAGTTCCCCTTTTCCTGGTTATTTCAGGGCGTCCTGGAGAGAAAGCCTTCAGGATGCCGCTCTCCCATCAGCCAGAGGGGAGAGCTCCTCGGGAGGCCTGGCAGCTGGGAGAGGCCAGGCTAGGGCGCCCCCCTCCCCAAAGCTGTCTAGCCCCAGTGGTGGCATGCACAAGACTTATTTATTGTGGAGCTTTTCTTTACAAGATCGCAAGTTCTTCTAGGTACCTTATTCAACAGTTCAAAGTATGAGTGTCATCCTCAGACTTCATGCAAGGTGTTTCCTGAAACCTCTGGCCCCCTCGCACCTAGCCCAGTGGGTGGCATGCTGCACACAGTAATACACGTTTGTGCAGCGAGGGCTTGAAGCCGATGACCCTGCCAATGACCCGGTAGCCTTAGTTCCCGCTAAGCATGTGTCTCACTGTGTTTCTTCCATTGTCCATTTTGGTTTTAATCTGCCAAGTTCTGTATCAAATGATGATATCTCCTTATTACATGTGGATCAGAAGAGTGTGGCTACTCTTCTGTGAGCTTCCTGGGGCAGTCAAAATCACAGAGGCAGAAAGCAGATATATAAAGCACCTGCTAGTTACCCAGCCAACTGTGCAAAACCTATCCACCAGTCCAAATACAGGTGAATGGCCATGCATTCATGGTGGTCTTTTTGCATTTTAAGGTCATGAAAGTTTACTGTTTACTGTTTATTGTTTTAATATAATTTATTGTCAACTTGGTTTCCATACAACACCCAGGGCTCATCCCAACAAGTGCCCTCCTCAGTGCCCATCACCCACTTTCCCCTCTCCCCCACCCCCCATCAACCCTCCGTTTGTTCTCAGTATTTAAGAGTCTCTTATGGTTTGCCACGCCCCCCTCATCAACTGACGAATGAATAAAGAAGATGTGGTTTATCTATACAATAGAATACTACTTGGCAAGGAGAAAGAATGAAATCTGGCCATTTGCAGCAATGTGGATGGAACTGGAGGGTATTAATGCTAAGTGAAATAAGTCAGTCAGGGAAAGACAGATACCATATGCTTTTCCTCATGTGGATCTTGAGAAACTTAGCAGAAGACCATGGGGGAGGGGAAGAGGAAAAAAAGCTGCCATTTATTTAAAAACAAAACACAACAAAAGTCCCTGAGCAAAGAAGACAGTCTCCACGTTTATCCTCTAAGTATTCTTGTGGGAATCCTGAGCTAGAAACAGCTGGTTGGGATCAATAACCCACCTACAGATGATCTGATTACCTGTCTTTTTTGAGCACCCCCCTAGTTAAAGGTCAGAGAGCCCCCACTTTCTGCCACGGCTGAGGAAACCCCATCCCTGCCTTCATGCCGCTCACAGTGCCGAGTGAAGGATTACTCTGGAACGTACCAAGCACCTTAGAAGAAACAAAGATCACCACTGTGGCCCCTGCCACACACACTGTTGGAGAGCAGGGCTCCCTGCTAAAGCTCCAGCCCCCACGGACAAGGGTCCTGCTTCTGGTCTCCTGGGCACCGCTGAAGCAAAGCCAAGCAAGACAAAACCCAACCCTTCATGTTGCACTAAGCGAGAACACACAGGACGCAAAGACAGAGAATGTGGGACATGTGAAAGAGGCCAGGATGCACGGCAGCAGGTTTCTGGTACAGGGACTCTAGGTCCCATTTCGCATCCGGTCCCAGACGCATTGTCCACCTCGGGTCCCAAAGATCTGGCTCGGCTTCCCAGCCCCCTTCCAGGTTTCTTCCTTTCTAGCTCCTGACCTTGAGTGGAGGGTGCGATTTCTGTATCGCAGATCCTCATGGATTCTTTTGTCTTTGTCACATCTGGCCTGGGCTCCTCCCCATCTAGGTCCATGTGACTGGAGGATTCCCATTCTTTGACATCCGCCATCGTCCACTGAAATGGACCCACATGGCTCATTTTTGCACTTGAGCTCCCAGCTTCAGACCCTGGACTACAGAGAAATTAGGGCCATGGGAGCTAAGCCCGAAATAAAGACAGGGAAATCCTCTAGAGAGATGGCCTCTGGGGAGTCGGCAGGTCAGCAGAGTTGCGTCTGGTTCACTCCCTCCCCCGTTTTAGAAATGACCGATGGCTTTGTGGTTCAGAGAGAATGGATTCTTTTTTCCTAGCCAGATAGTTTAATGGGAAGACTTGCTTTCAGATATTTCCTGTTCACACATTTACTTCCTCGATGGCCACTGCGCCGAAGGCACCTGCCTGCCGGCTTGCTGATAGCAAAGCAGAGGGCAGGCTCTCCCACTTCCACGGCACCCCCGGGGCCCCCCACACCACCCAGTGAGACAGCACCCAGGAAGGGGCCCTGACTGTTCACGTTGGTTCTGGATAGGCCCAGAATGAAATGGCTCCCTTCCAAAAACTGCCAAACTCACACTGGAGGAGGTCTTTGGAACACGGCCACTGTGGTTCCAGGGGTGTTTGTAGCTCACCCTGGCCATGTCATTTCCAGTTTGGCTACTGGTCTCGGTCACTGGTCTAAGTTGAGATTGATGAATAACCTAAGCGGGAGCAAAAAATGAGCCAAACCGGGGTTTCTTGAGGTGATTTATTTTAGCTAAATATGTCAGTTGTTTGTTTGTTCTAAAAATACCGCTCGAAGCATGGGGGAGTATTCCAGATTGCTGACACTTTGACTGAAACGAGAAGCGAAATGTAACTGATAGGGGATCTGACAGGAGTTCCTGCCTGTCATAAAGTGGAGGCCGGATTAGGATTCCGAGAGGCGCGCCGGATCCCCATGGACGGCGGGACGCTCCGAAGCTCCGTCCCTTCCAGCAGCTTCCCCGCCAGGGAAGAGGGGCGGCTAAGTTCTGCAGAGCGAGGCTTCTGCTCCTGATACCGGAGTTTGTTAAATACGAGTAGTGCCGCTTTTCCCGGGAATCAGCGGACCCGGGAGCCTGGGCTAGGATGACATCAGGGTGACAGCGAGGCCAGTGTGGGGACATGCTGAAGTGACCTCCCAGACAGGCCGGCGCGTTAGGCGACATCTTCTTGAGCACCCAGGGACCTTAAAAGTGGTCCGATTTTTAGAACTTGCTCAGTGGTTAAAAACTCCCGGACAGAAGTGTGCCAGTGAGCCACCCCAGGACCAGCTCAGGCTTTATCCCTGGACGAGACGCGCTTACGAGAAGACCCGCACTCTTCACACCATCCTCTGGTGGTTGTGTTGTGCTTTGGGGTTTTGTCAAGAAAGCCAGCTACTCAGATTTGACCCCTGAAAGGCTTGTATAGCCGGGGTTTCTGTCTGGTGGCCTGGGAGCTGACATTTGCCAGCGGAGTTCCGTTAGGTCAGCGCGCATTTTAAAAATGCTTGGATTCGATTACCTCTCGGGTAGGCAGGCGCCACTCCAAACACTCCCTGACATCGTGAGCCCAGCTCCTATTTAGTTGCCTGGTTGTGGGAGACACTGGAGTTTTCTGTCCCTCAAGAGGACCCACAATGGTGGCGGATGACTGCTCAGTGCCCTGCAGACTCAAGGGGTCCCCTTCCCAAGGGTGACAATGTGAATGTGCCCCTGGGGTTGGTATGCTGACGCGAGCTGCAGAGACTCTCAGGGGGGACCTGGACGGGGTTATAGCGCGGCCATCAGGAAGCCGCCCTGGGAATCCGTCCAGAAGGAACCAGAAGCATTCTGCTGAAGATCATGGGTAGGAATCCCTTCATTTGTGAGCGTAATGTGAGTGGTTGATCAGAATTCCCACTGAATTCAAGAATAAAATTCTCCCCAAATTGTTACTGGAGTGAAATAAACACAGGCAGGCCTTCCTAAATGTAGGGGCTCTGGGAACATTTTCCATTGGAGGTCTTTAAAATAATTAGCCGATTGATGGGGCGCCTGGGTGGCTCGGTTGAGCGCTGGGTGGCTCTAGGCTCGGTTGAGTGCTGACAGCTCAGAGCCTAGAGCCTGCTTCAGATTCTGTGTCTCCTTCTCTCTCTGTCTCTTCCCTGCTCACACTCTGTCTCTCTCAAAAATAAATAAATGTTTAAAAAATTAAAAATAAATAAAATAATAGTAAAAAAATAAAACAATTAGCCGGTTGAAAGTTAGGATGGAGAGTTATGAAGCAGAGGGGTGGCCCTTGAACTTTAGTTTGCACACAAATCACCTGCAAGTGGTGTTACGTGAAGACTCTGATGCGCTGGGTCAAGGGTGGGTGACTGTTCTGTGGTCCTCACAAGGTCCCAGGGCTCGCTGCGGCCGCCTGCCCTGGACCACGCTCTGAGTGGCAAAGCAATAGGACCACTTAAGGCCTTTTCCAGTTTTGGATTAATTGGCAAGATCTTTTTTTTCTCTTCTAACAAGCCAATGAACAGCGTGTCAATACAGCAATTAGGTAAGCCAAATGGTCAAAGAAATGTGTATTTTCTGTGTAACAGTTGAGTAGATAGACCGTTCGTTCAGGTGACATTTATTGAACATTCACCATTCGTGAGTCCCCAAGCAGTATTTGATGTCTCGTGGGAACAGTCACATGAACTGGTTTCTTACCACCCATTCCTTCCAGCTATTGTCAGAGGACCCTCAGGAATGGTTTGAGGGCTCGGCTCTGGGGCCCGCACAGCTGTAAACCCAGCATCACCGGCCTCCCTGGTGGGGAAGGGGCCCTGTTGAACGGCATCAAGCCAGGCATCTCACAGGCCCGTCATGGTCTTGATTTTCAGTGACAGTGACTCAGCCCAGGCTGAGACCTTCTGGGCCTGGACCGCTTTGGAAGCCCAGTCAGGAGAGGCTCCAAGACCAGATCAGAAACGTTGGCGACAAGGAAGTGAATTAGATTTCCTCCTTGAGAGCCACTTCGGAGCCTGGAAGAAACCCCTCATTCCCCTCCGAGGGTTTGGTTAGATTTATTTGATGACATACCTCTGCCTGATCAGCAGGCAGATCCTTCAGACTTCGTTCCCAGCTGACTCATCTGGCTTCAGATTTCCATCTTTCTTCCCCTAGTCACCACATGCTTTTGGCACATCTCTTTTGATTCCTCTTGCCATTCTGATCTGTGGCTGCCAAACCTTTTTCTCAATTTAGAATTTAATTTCAACATACTTTGCACCCCCTACCCTCCTCTCCCGACCTGTTATTTCTTTTACCTGGTGACAGATTCTCGCTTTCTTTCAGGTGGTTGGCAGGCAGCCCCACTTCAGCTCTCGGATCAGATTCCCTGGAAGTGAGGGACAGGGACGGTAGTCGAGGCCCCCATGGCCATTGTGCCACTTGGGCAGATACCACGTGCTTTTCTTCACAGCTGTTTCGCATCCCTGCCTACATTCAGCAGATAAACAAAGATCGTGCTGGGCCCAAGAGCATTCAAACACAGACCAGCACAAAATACCAAATGTTCAAGGTTCCTGCAATTTTCATTCTGAATCAGCTGCCTTGAATACCGCATTTACAGATCGGCTAATTAGTGTGGGTTTTTGTATATTAATATCCATGTTTCCTCCCTGATGCACTTAATGAGTGCATTTTTTATCCTGCCAAATAAGGTTGGAGGGAATTATTAATTTAGTATTTCTCTAAACTTTTCTCATTTACTTTCTTCGAGAGTTCTTCACTGGAAAGTTTTGTAAGGTGCACTAGATTCCAGAATTTAGAAATACCTTCCCCTTTACCTTTGCCTCGGGCCCTGGCCTTATAGCCCAGATTCCAGATTCCTAGCTTATTGTGGATGCTCACGCCTCCCTGCCTACGCCTGAGAGGTTGTCCATCTGCCTGCCCAGAAGGCCCCTCCCCAGCGCCCCTGCAAGGGTCCCACTTCCCTTGTGGTCTTCCATGAGCCCCAGGCAGAGTGTTCTTCCATTTGTGCTCCCGCAGAACTTGGCCAGTATGTCTGTTCTTCACATGCCATGTGTACATAACACTAGACCATGAAGGAACATTCCAAGTCTTATTCCCCTTTGTAGCCTTGGGGGCAAAATAGGCACTTTGAAAATGACTGACAAGGGGCTGGGGTGGCTCAGTCGGTTAAGCATCTGACTTGGTTTCGGCTCAGGTCATGATCTCACAGTTTCGTGAGTTGGAGCCCCACAAGGGGCTCTGTGCTGGCGGCGTGGAGCCTACCTGGGATTCTCTTTGCCTCTCCCTCTGCCCATTCCCCACTTGCACTGTCTCTGTCTCTCTCAAATAATTTTTTAAAAAATAAATAAAAATATTTTTTAAATGACTGACAAAAGGATAAACAAATTTGAGTTCATTATCAAGTACATTGATGTATAAGTGGTCAGCTGCACAAATGTGGATGAATGAACAGATTACACAAAATATTTTGTATGTGTAAGGTGAGGAAGGAAATAGATTTCTGCCTGAGGCTGGGGGTCATGGAAGGTGTCAGACAGTGGGGTTTTCACAGTTGGGAATGAGAGGAGCATCGGAGAGAGAGGACTTCCAGGCTGGCAGATGCAACACCATGAGGGTCTCCCGTGAACCCAAGAGGGGCATCTGAGGTCTGGGACTCCTGGGGGTTGGGGGCAGGCAGGATAAAGCTAAACTGGAATGTTCCACTAGAGGCGAGGGTCTAGTGGTTGGGGGCCGTTTCCAGGGATCCAGAAAAGTCTTCCTGAGGACGATCATTAGACATTAAACCTGGCCCTGATAAAATGTCACTTGGATACATTCCCTAAAGTAGCCCAGGAAAAATCACAGTGCCGCGTGCCCCGAGCTTCACCGGGGGTTATAGCTTCTTTCTAAATTCTACACTAAGCCAAACACAGGTGTTATTTCGAGAGGTATCTTGGGAGTCTTAAAAAAATCCAAAAATAGGATAAAATATTTTGTCTGTTAGGTTCAGTGGAAAGTAAAACCTTGAGTAACTGAATCCTTCAGATGACTAGAATTTTATATGCACTGGCCTTTTGGGTGAAGGAGGCAAGTCACAAGAAGCAGAGACAAATGGGATCATTTTTTAAAGAAGCACGTATGATGTGTCCTGGGAGCAGTCCCCCAGCAGCCCAACCCCCATCTTCCTGCGGCCACACTCGAGTTCCAGGGCTGTGATCTGTCCCTAAACCAGGCAGCCTGCCTCCAATTCATGGCCAGGTCTTTTCTTCTGATTGGATCGTAAGTTCTTTGAGGGCGGGGGACTATATTTTATACCACTTTCCATTCCACCCAGTGACACAGATCTTTGCACATTATATAGGGTTTTAAATACTTGGCCATGGATTAGGAAATGCTGTCTATCTTCATTAATGTCAGGAGCGGGATTAGAGCATTTTCAGTCACTCTCCTGTGTTTCTTTGTTCAGTGCTTTGGAGTCGGATGGATCTGGATTTATGCTCCTGTTCCACCAGTGACCAGCAGAGTGAACTCAGGCAAATCACTTAGCTCTCAGCCTGATTTGCAGGGTTAGGGTAAAAATCAGTGATTAAATATTTAAGTTTAAATGAAATACTTAAAGCTATTATTGTTATTATTTCACTTGTCTTGAAAACAGAAGTTTCCTGGCTTGTAGTTTATTATCCCACAGCTGAGCGCTCGTGTCTTCTCTGGAATTGCATTTCCACTGGGGGGGCTTTAGCTCCTATTTCTTAAGGTTGGCTTCACTGGGCAGTGGGGGAAGGAGGGGGTAGCTGTTTGACCTGAAAATTGAAAGATGAGTAGATGCTTTAAAAAGCAGAAAAGGAATGGAAAAGCATTGCAGACAGAAGAAATAGCATGTGCAAAGGCCCTGGGTCATGAAGGAGAGTGACGGGGAGGAAGTTGATCATGGCCTGAATGGGAGATGCAGTGAGCAGATGAAGGCTAAGCGTTTGGTCAGGAGCCAGGTCAGGAGGAGCATCATGTGAGATGCTAGATTTGGGCTCCCAGGAATGTAGTCAGAGTCGTATATTGGCAAGCTTCTATCTTTCATACGTTTCCTGTAAGTTTCACTGAGTCTGTGAACCAAAATTGCTTCAATTAGGTCGATGACCTTTGGGCCAGGCGTAGGGCAAAGGAATAGACCACTCTCCCAGCACGTAACTTCTTACTAAGAGAAGTGCCTTTCTCAGCTCGTGGTTGCACTTGGCTGCTGTGGCCAGCAGTCGATCTCAGCCTGAAGTCCCCTCCGCCTGTTCTGCCGGGTTGACAGTTCCACATGCTAGAACGTACTCCATGCTGGTTTGTCCCAGGCTTTTTCAAGACTCCCTGTTTTGCCCTCAGGGTTTCCTCAGTAGGTGGAATCTATAATATCCGTGGACATCAACTGCAGCACACTCATGCTAATCATTGTTTGCCTGCCCCTCCTGTCTGGACTGATGTCGTATTCCCCCCAGCCAGATGTTCTCGAACAGTCTTGAAATGTGTGAGCAGGGTGTGGCCAGTATGATGACAAGCATCACCTGTCCTGTCTTCGGCATTAGTCTCTGCTTGTAGACAGGCTGAGGTTTGGGGAAGCGGTGAGGAGGAGCAGTCTCCTGGAGTCCCTGTCTCTGTCTCCTGCTTTTCCGGGCGCATCGAGGGAATATACCAGAGTTGGCTCATCAGGGAGTTCTGCCCAGTAGTGGAGGCCCCTGACAGCAGCTGCGAGGCTTTGCTCCTGCTCCCCTGCCCATGTTTTCCAGCTCCTTCTTTCTGCCAGTGTCTCTCTCATGCTGTTCCTCCAGCCTCACTTCCAGGTGCCTTTCCCATCATCTGTGCTCAGCCAGTTCCCCTATTGTTCTTCCTGTCTGGTTCTCTTAAATCCAGCCCACACCTTTTCAACTCCATATCCTGAGTCAAGTGTTTGAAAGCTGTTATTTCATGTTAATTAGAAGTTCTTTTTCCAGCCAAGAGGCTTCGCATAGGGCTGTTCCTCCACGTTGAGGCTTAGAGACAAGCTCCGGCATTTTGTACTTTGGGTGCAGTGAAAGGAATCCATGGACGATGGGAGCCGCGCCGTCACCATGTGCGGGGAAATCCTCCCCACCACCTAGCGGCCCTCTCGGGGGGCACGTGAGCGCGGTGTGCCTCTCAGAGAACATCACCGTGATCCTAGGTGGGGTCTCCCTTGGCCAAAACGGCTTGGCAACCAGGCCCAGGGGGGTCTCTTGCCTCTGAATAGGTCTCTGCAGGTGCTGCTAGGTGACGCTTGGGCGGCATCTCCCACCTCTGTAACACATCCCCAGCTGATCCAAGGTTGGTGGGAGATTCTGGCGGGAAGAAACGCCCACCACTGTCTGGACTAGTGGAGACATGGGCAGGTGTCAGCCTCTGGCTCCTTAGAAACACCTCACGACGCCCTGAGTGGCTGCCCTTCCTGGTGAGCAGTCCTGGAAAGGCCTCTGGGAACCTTCACTTGCTGAGATCTTTCGAGCAGACGCCCCGCCCTGTTCTTACCTCTGGCCTCAGCCTTACGCGCGCCTGCCCATAGATCAGAGACCTCGTCCCCGTCATCACCCGGCCCGTCACTGTCATCCCGGGCATCTGCGCATCCAGCTCCAGGAGGCTGCAGCCCTGCCCCATCTGAGAGCCACCAGCACCCCCTCGGACATCCTGTGTTCCATTTGAGGGAGTGGGTGACACTAACCCCTTCCGGAGCTTGGGCAGTAAGCTCGGATCACCCTCGTTCCATCTCCCACTGAGGAAAAGGAGACTTTCTTCCCCCAAAGTGCCTCCAAATGAGGCCGTTATATCATTCATGGTGGAGGAATTCTCTTACACGTCTACCTTAAATCACTGGAAACGTATTTTGTAACCTGTGGTTTGTATAGAAAGCAGTCAGTGAGCAAAAGTGGATTTAAGGCTCTCTGTCCTCCAAGCACAATCCCAGGTGCTCTGGAAGTGAGGGGCGCTGCTCCTTTCTTGTGGGGAGATAACAACAGGAGATGATTACAATGACCTTGGCATTGTGAAGTGCCAAACACGGGGCGTGGCCCAGAGGAGACCCTTAATAAACAGGAGCCCCTCCCTCTCTTCTTTGTATTTTCATTAACGATAAACAGTAGCTGATGCGACACGCGTAGGGAAGACAGAGATGCACACATGGTCTTGGTTGTTGAGGTGGGGTGTCAGCTGGGTATAGAATTTAGGAAGAATGGGGGAGGGCAGCAGATTCATTCATACAGATGAAGACTGAGGACACGGCATAGCTATTCATAGAGTCAGGACAGAAACCTGGCCTTTGGTAGGAGTAAAGGGTCCAGAGGGATGTGTGGCCCAGAATGGGGTGGGTGATGAAACAGGAGTGGCCGGTGGGCACGGTACCTTTGAGGACTCAGCAAGGAATTTTGACTTATTATCACAAGGAATAAGGAATCATGGTAGTCTCTTGAGCTGGGAATGAAAATGATTTTGAGAGATCTGTATCGTACAGTTTCTTAGAGCTGGGCAACTCAGGGGACCGGAAGGCCACCGGGGGGGTATCTGGGCTCATGTTGGGGCCTTCACAAGGATAGTACTGATGGGCTCTGGGCCCAAGGGAGCTGATGTCTTCGGAAAGGCATAAGTAGAATTTGGAAATGGGATAGCAGAAGGGCCGAGAAAGAGAGAGGGGTCGGAGCTTAGCTCTCAGAAGGTCTGGACAGAGGGTGATGCCAATGGTGGTAACAAAAATAGGGAAGAGGTAGTTGGTGATTATGGAGTGAGTTGGTGAAGTCCTGGCCCATAAATAGCAGGACTGAGAGGATCTGTGGACAGGACACGAGCCAGATGCCCCTTTCTTTATGTGCCTGCAGTTCAGGCTCTTCGAAGCTGACGAGATTTAGTCACCATCACATGTGAGGATCATTGTGGAACGTTATCTGTGGATGCTTATATCAACCGAGTCATATCTCCTGTGTAATTTTGTCAATAAATCAAGATTCCCTTTTAATGAATTTTTGAAGCTTTGCAAATAAATTGGTTTTGTTTTAAAAAGCTCTTAATAAAGAACTTTGTGGGGCGCCTGGGTGGCTCAGTCGGTTAAGCGTCCGACTTAGGCTCAGGTCATGATCTCACAGTTTGTGATTTCGAGCCCCGAATCGAGCTCTGTGCTGACAGCTCAGAGCCTGGGGCCTGCTTCGGATTCTGTGTCTCCCTTTCTCTCTGTCCCTCCCCTGCTCATGCTGTCTCTCTCTGTCTCCCAAAAAAAATGAATAAATGTTAAAAAAAATTATAAAGAGCTATGTGTAAAAGTCGCTCTTGGACCACCTGGGTGGCTCAGTCGGTTAAGCATCTGACTCTTGATTTCAGCTCAGGTCATGATCCCACAGTTTGTGAGTTTGAGCTCTGCATCAGGCTCTGTGCTGTCAGCGAGGAGCCTGCCTGGGATTCTCTCTCTCCCTTTCTTTCTGCCTCTCCCTCCCTCTCTCAAAATAAACTTTTAAAGTAAACTTTAAAAAAAAAAGTCATTCAATAAAATCCTTGTGTTCTTAACAAAATTAGCCACTCTGATGCTTTAAAAAAATTTTTTTAATGTTTATTTATTTTTGAGAGAGAGAGAGACAAAGTACGAGTGAGAGAGGGGGCAGAGAGAGAGAGAAGGAGACACAGAATCCGAAGCAGAATCTAGAATCTGAGCTGTCAGCACAGAGCCCAGCGCAGGGCTCGACCTCGTGAACCGCAAGATCATGGCCTGAGTCAAAGTCAGATGCTCAACCGACTGAGCCACCCAGGCGCCCCAACCACTCAGATGCTTTTAACCTGATCACAAATGGTCATGTGTGGTGTGCCTGCATTTGCCTTCATACAAAGCCTATGTTGAGCTGGGAGTTCCAGAATCCTTGGCCTGCACCAAGGCTCCCCCAGATCAAGCCTTTGGACACCCCGTTCTAGAATGAGCACCATAGCTTCCGGGTCTAGGCCAGCCCATGGTGTTTGGTTTCTGGTGGGAACTCTGGCTTGAGCTGTGTCATTTTCTCCCTTTGTCTCCCCTCCACAGACTACTGTTTTCCAAAGTGAAGGTGGAGTCTCTGTGCCGAGGCCCGGACGAAGCGCTCCTCACATGTAAGCACATGCTGCAGATATGGAAATCCTGCTACAACCTAACCAACCCCAGGTAAGAGGCCAGCAGGGCCTGCTTTGCGTGCTGTTTGCATGGGCCCTTGCCCCTTGGTGCCATCTCCGACGGGCATTTAGCAGGCGGGCATTCGCCCTGCCTCCCCGTGTGCGCCTCCAGCCAGTGGTAGCATCGGAGCCACACACGCTCCCCTTTTAAGGGGATTTTCTTCCGTGGCTGACGAGGCCCCCACACCTCGGGCTTCTTTTGCTACTGCCACCACAGTGACCCGCTAGGGCCCAATTCGCAGTTGACCTCTATCTGATTCCTCTCAGCCAGCCTTCAGTTAACTTCTATGACAAGTCTTACCATCTTTCGGATAATTTATGGATAGGCTAGTCCATTCTGTCTTCCAGATGGGGCTCCTACAGTAAAATTTAAAAGGCCTCCGTAGATCATAGGCTGTGTCCTACTAAAGAGAGTAGAAGTTGCTGTTGGCCTGATAAAGCCTGATTTTCAAACAGTTAAAATCATGAAACAAATACAAAATAAGCATATATCAAAGATTTCATTCGCCTCGTTAACGAGCGAACCAGTGAGATGTTAAGACTGGTTCAGAGAAGAATTTGAAAAATAGATTTGCTGAAATGAGTTTGCAAGGACATGCAAAAGCAGGATCCTATAGAACAGTGAAATATATGGTTGGGGGGGGTCACCTTCTTTACAGTGTAGAAATCAGTTGTATCTCATCTGCCTGGAGAGGCGGATAATCAGGGGAAGGTCCACTGGTCAACCCCCAGCTCACCACTGTAGCATACCGGTAACCTGCTGTGCCCATTTTCCAGTCTTGAACAATTCTTCCTGCCGTGCGCTTAGATTACTAAGTGTGTCCTGCCTTACGAAGGAAGTCATTTAATGAAAAGGGACCTAATAACGCAAGTGAATTCAAACAACTGCTCAGACACTCAGAACATTTATCGAGCTCGTAGCAAGATGTACAGACAGCCCACACTCGGCTCTTAAAAGTCAGGAGCCTAAAAATGTTCAACTCACAGCATAAATGTGTCCCTTGCCCAGCACAGTCCCCCCGCTGGCCTACAGCGCTGGTGGGATGGGCACTAGGGAGGCAGCAGAGCCCAGGTGGGGTTCCGCGCGGGAGTTTGTTTTACCAAAGTTTCTGCAGTTCAGAAACTATATTCAAAATCGGGGCCCTGTTAGGGGAATGGATGTATGTGATCTGACCTTAGACTTGTGACCACAGGCCGGGGGGCAGTGCAGCTGGAAGGCAGGGAGCTCACCCTGAACGGCTAGCCTGCCGTCTAGTCCCACGCCCAGCGGGCAGCCAGGCGACCCTTGAATCCCCAGAGTCGTCGCAACAACTAGGCAGGAATCCCCTTCACATCCATAGCCGGTGGCACATGACTACGCCGCGCCCCATCTTCCCCTCGGTGAGAAGATAATCGTGAAACTGGCCTCGTCCCTTTTGCGGACCCATTCTGAAAATAAAGATCATTTTCATTTTTTAAAAAATTCTACTTTTCTGAGTCTGTAAGCAGAAATAGAAAATGCCCATCTTATGTTCCCGAAAAGCCCCCCACTCCTGGCCCACCAGACAGCAGCAGGATTTGGGGAAGAGTCTTTGCCACAAGCCCAGCCAACAGAAGCCGCCCCCCAGGCTGGCTGCTTCCGATGGAGCATTCCTTTGCCTGCACCCCCTTTAGAAAGGAGAAAATACACCCCTCAGCCTTCACGTTGCCAATTTTCCCTCCGTTCTCCACACCTCTCCCACCTCCCCACATTTCCTCCCACTTAGCAACCAAGAATATTGAATGTGAGGAGAAAAAAATAGCAGAATTGGAAAGCTTTTTAAAAATACTTAAGCAAATGCCTGGGCTGTGTCCATACTTCCTCCGTTTCCTGAAGGCTCTTTCGGGGCCAGAGCAGGGAGGGACCCTGGCTCCGGACCGCAGAGTCTGGATGGGCTGTGGGGGTGGGTGGGGGAGGACCCACCAGTTCGAGGAGCTCCCCTGCTAGGGATGAGGGAGGGGGTGGTAATTGAGCAGCCCCTTATTAAGGAGCTTCCTGATTGTTTTTTTAACTTTATTTATTTTCTTTGGGATATAAATAAATGTTTATCCTGTAGGCCTTACCGCTGCGCAAATTTAGACATCCTCCCCAGTGTGGTGGGGTAGGACATGACCCTGGCAATAGAATAAACCGTAAAGAGGAGAGGGCTATGTCTTGACAAGGGACCACATACTTCCTAGTTCTCCAGATAAGGGCAGCTCTGGGCGCAAGAGCCTTGAGTCTATGATCAGGTGACACAGGGTTTCAGAAGAGGGGAGAGAGCACATGAACAAATGCATGAGAAGCATCCCTCTTTTAGAAAAAAGAAAAGAAAAGAAAAAAACAACAGAAAGAATCTTGGGAAGTGGCTGGTTTGTACCCAGAGAAGGTCCACACTGACTTCCTGACTCGGGGCGCCCTTATTTCTGAGTGTGCTCAACCTGCCAGGGCTTCCCGCTGTCCCCCACCCTCTCCCAGCTCCATCCCAGGGCTGGCACAGGCCTCCAGAGCCTGGAGGTGATGAGGCACAGAGGCAGGTATGAGCAGTGACGGGCCACACGGAGACTAGAACTGGCTTTCGTGTTCTCTGCAATTTGCTCCGTCTTTATTTTTGCTCGAAGGAAAATCACAATGAGCTAGTCGCCTAAGCGAGCCCCCGACAACTTGCAAAGAGCGCTCCACCTGCAGCCTGAGAACTCATCTCTTGCTGTGAGCACACAGTGGGCGGCACTCTCTCGAGTGTTCATTTGGCAAAGGTGTGTGTCATCTCAGAAGCCTGGGTCTATTTGCTGGCTCTGCAGTTTTACGTGCATTTAGGAGAGAAATCTGTC
Source organism: Cryptoprocta ferox (assembly GCA_028646485.1). Lineage (NCBI taxonomy): Eukaryota > Metazoa > Chordata > Mammalia > Carnivora > Eupleridae > Cryptoprocta > Cryptoprocta ferox. The sequence goes on from CM053560.1 coordinate 12,437,287, forward strand.
TCCTGTTTCGTCTCCTCTCTCCCAGTAAAGCAGCAAGCCTCTTCGGTCCTCATGCATATTGCCTCTACCACCCAGAACAGTGTGGCTTGTGAGCAGAGCTCCCCCCCACCCTGTCCCTCTCCGGAAGGGCCCAGCAGCCTCCTCGAACTGACTGACCCTTCCCTGGGCCATCACTGTGCTGGGCCACCCACTTGTGCCTTACCTTTAGCCCCCACGTTAGCCCTGCAGGATCACGACTGTTCTCTCCACTTTATAGAAGATAAACAAGGCTGAATAGCTTGCCTTCATTTTCCCAGTCAAATACGCAGGAGAGCTCTGATTCAAGCCCCGGTCTGTCTAACATCGAAGCCCCCTGCACCAACCTGAGTCAGCAACCAACTTCTTTTCCTTTATTTTTATTTTTTTATAATGTTTGTTTATTTATTTATTTATTTATTTATTTAGAGAGAGCACATGAGAGAGAGTGCGTATGAGCAGGGGAAAGGCAGAGAGAGAGGGAGACAGAGAATCCCAAGCAGGCCCCACACTGTCAGCGCAGAGCCTGACGCCGGGCTCGAACCCACAAACTGTGAGATCATGACCTGAGCCGAAATCAAGAGCCAGACACTTAACAGACTGGGCCACCCAGGCACCCCTGCTTTAATTTTTTTTACGTTAACCCCTTCTTTCCCCCTCTTGCCACTTCCACTGGGGACCATCTCCATCATGGAGCCATATAATCGAAAGAAAATGGTTTTCTTCCTCAGTCCTATTTCAATGGCTTCCCAACAAATTACAGTTAATGTTTTTATTTAAAAGAAAAAACACTTTCTCTACTCTAACCTCTTTTGGAAGTTGGAAGCCCCTTCCTTACTAATTGTCACCAGCATTTTGGTGAAGCTTCTCTGTTTACAAAGCAGGCTCTCATTTCATCTTCAGAGCAGCCCCATGAAACAGGCAAATGTCATGTTCTAGCATACCCATTTTACTGATGAGAATTGAGGGCCAGGGATATTGGGAACTTACCTTGATTCTTATTACCCAGCCATAAGAGGCCTGGAGAACACCAGGCATCTCCTCTCCCACCTGTCCCCTCTCTGGTGTCCTCCCCCCGGACCCCTCTCTCACACCCAGCACTTATGTGTGCCAGGCGCTAGTTTAGTAGCTGGGTGTGAGAGGCTGGGTTGCAACAGGAACTCCCAGGCTCTGACTCCTAGCCCACCGCCAGCTTGCCTCTTGTGCCTGACCACCTCTGTGTACTATGGAAGGTAGAGAGGATTTCCAAGGGAAGCTTCCAGTTTCTGGTATAACCTTAACCATCACACATTGCACTCCTAAGTGTTCAGTCTGAGCAGGGAACAGAAGTTGCTTACACCTGTGCAGCTACCTATGTGGAGCTCTGTAGCTTACGTCCCACGGGTCTGGGGCTCCTGCTGCTGTCCTTTCCCTGGACTGTCTCCTAGCACCACTGACCAGGAATGGTTTTGCTTCACTTCCTGCCATCCTCCTTGAGAGGTGCTCCTGGCAGCCTGAAGCACTGGGCACTACGAACTGGGTAGTGAGGGGGGAGAGGGTGGTCCATGGGAGGGGCCCAAGCAGGGTCCCGGAGGGAGAGAAGAAGGTTTTTGTGAGAGAGACTGGCCAGAGAGAGTCAAAGAGACCCAAGGGTTGGCCAGGGCCTCCCTTTGCCCCTTCCTCCACATTCCAGGGCTCATAGCAAAGGCAAATCTTGATGGGTTAAGACTCTGCACCCTACAAATGTAGAACTAACACTTGCTTAAAGCAACCAGCCGAATTCTCAGTCCCAGCATTCAGGGTGGAAACCAAAGCATCTCCCATTTTGAAGAGTGAGTTGTTGCTTATGTACTGTTTTCAAAAGAAGCTATGGAAGAGGCACTATGGGATGTAGCTGCATACAGTTGCTTGGCTGGCGGAGGGGAAGTAGGTCCTGGGTCATTCACAAGTCACGATTTGGGTTTTAGTTGTGGTTGCTGGCATTTAGAGTAAGAGGTCCTTAAATTAGCTTTCCCATCCTTATCATTGCACCAGAATGCGAGGAATAAGTGGTCCTCCGAAATGAGCCAGCCGTATTAACCTCGGCTGCATGTCTGTGGGTATGTGTATTCATAACGATGCACGGAATATACCTAAAAGTTATAAATCTTCTGATTGCTCTGTCCATATGACGTCAGTTTGCCTTGCATGGCTGTATATAGGAAGACAATCCTTGTCTTCATCCGATGGGAGGTAGACCCACAGTGACCTACTTGTTAGGGACAGGTATAAGATAAGATCCCAGACCCCCACCCCCACCCCCAGCCGGCTTCCAGGACCCATCAGCACACATGACAGCCAACCCCGGGCTATGAAACTTGGTGAGATGGGAGGCCTGGAGCGTCATGGCCAAAACAAACGCTTCTGATCCACTTCCTCAGATTTGGTCCACCAAAATCCGAGGCGAATCCTTCCTTTGCAACGCCAACACCTTATCTTGTGTCCTGGAATCCCCCAGGAGATGGAAAAAAAATCACTATAGGTTGAGATAACATCTTCTGAGAAGCTCCTAAGTGAGGAGCCATTGCAATATTCAGACAACTCTTTGTAATATTTTCATCATATTTATATTAAAAATACATACGTGAACAGACCAGTGTTGGAACTGTTCAGTCAGTAATGTGATTAATGAATATTTTCATATCTTTTTGTGTTGTCTTCGGCTCGGAGACATTTATTATTTCTCTATTGTGGAAATAATGAATAGAACAGTTTCCAAAAAACGCGTTTCCAATGATATAATAAGTATAGGCTGACAAATAGTCTGTCCTGAGGCACGTTTCCGTCTGTTTCCTGTGGATTTCTCTAACTACATCACTGGACGTGGAAATTGCAGCCTGCAAACCATATTAAGTTTCATACCAAATCTTGTTTGCATCACTTTCAGCAACAGCTGCACGCAGGAAGGAAATTGTGTGCCTTTATTATAGAATTTGAACTTCTTAACAACAACAACAACAAAATACCCCTCCCAGAGCCCCCACATTGACAAACAATGTAGATTCAAAGAAAAGCATTATAGACCCAAACCTCCAGAGATAAGATGGGCTGCGTTTTGGAGTTCCTTTGATGGAATCTCATGATAGAGGGAAAAAGGAAGAATGTCATTGTTTTTTGCTTACAAGCTTCTTAGAACAAAATAAAACCGGAGTCTGTATGGGCTCCGGTCCCTTACCTGTGTTTCATTCCACCCAGAGCCCGCAGGGTCTCCCACGTGACTTGCCAACCAATAGTGCCAAGCCTGTTCCATAGGAGCAAGCTGCAGCTGCCATGTGACCTCACAACCCCCTTTCCTCATCTTTTAAATAGAGACACAAAGAAGGCCTGGCCGTGGTTGCCCTTGGAAAGGAAAAGTAGGGGCCAGGGGTTCTCAGATCTAACTACGCGTCAGAGCCCTCTGGGGAGCTTGGAAAAATGTTGACTGCGCCAGAAATGCTGATCGATTTGGTCTGGAAGAGGGCCCTAGGCATTAGGGTCTTCTAGAAATGCCCCGGGCAGGTGACTTCCCTGGGCAGTAACTTAGGTGCAGACCATTGATTAGTAAAGCAGTTCGAGGACGGTGTGTGCTTATGGGCTTGATGAGTTGCAAGACTTGAAACACAGAACTCGAATCCAATCCGTTCCCCGCTCTAAGGCGGATGGAGCCCCTGCCTTCAAGTCTTCTTTCAAGTATCTTATAATGACACAAAAGGGGCTAAAATTAGCAAGGGTCCGTGGGTGTGGTTTATGTGTGTTTGTGATCGTGAACATGGAAAGTGATCCCAGGCCTGGCCGGAAGCGGGATTCCTGGAAGTCCACGGAGAGGGTGTTAAAGAGCATCAAAAACGCACAAAAGGTGTGTTACAGCGATTCAGGGGTCCGTGGTGGTGACGTCTGTGTCTTTCTCCCGCCCCCCCCCTTCAAATGACTGACCTCTGTAGCTGTGTTTTGCAGTGACTCTGGACGTGGGAGCAGCCTCTTAGATAGAACCATTGCTGACAGACGACAGCTTAACACAATTACTTTGCCAGACTTCAGCGATCCCGAGACAGGTGAGAATACAAGACCAGAGGGGACGAACCGGTGTCCACGAGAACGTGGGGCCTGGCCCCGAGGGGCGCGGGGTGGAGACTGCAAGGGACTGGGCTTGGAAACACGCCTCACGCAACTAGGTTCAATCGAGGCGCATTTTCTCCAGTGCCTCTTCAAGTGTGTGTTCACAGCGGGGGATGCAATAGTGCCTGCCCGGCAGAGCCCTTTGAAATCTTTTCTATTTTTCCCCTTGTTCTCAGAGCCTAAAATTCAAAACTAAAATTAGATCGTTCCCATCCCTGTGAAGCTTCCCCTCTGCTTTTCTGTCTCCATCTCTCTCTCTGTCTCTCTCTCTTTAGGTTTCAGACCTTGCTGAAATTTGGTTTTGATTTTTAATCAGTTGCACATAGGACCATACTCCCCACCCCCACCCCCGGCCAAAAGGCCCTTTAGGGACACAGGTGGGTTCCAAGCTTCTGATGCCCCCATCCCCACATGAAGGCCTGCGCACTTGCTGTCTCTGAGCAGATAGGGACACCTCTTCGTTTGTGTTCCCACATCTGCCCAGGTATTTCCAAGCCTCCGAACAAGTCATGCTAATAGTTACACCGACCATTCAGGGGCAGTTTGGAGGATGTAAAGAAATTCTCCCGCTTCAAGCCTCGGAGACCATTTCACAGCATCGTTGGAAAGCTGGCTCTGCTTTCTCTCCCCCTGCCCCTCAGAGGGCCTGTGCAAGGCTTCACCCCATCTGGGTATGCCCACTCTTTTACGGGCTGGCTTCATGGAAGGAGCCTCCCAGGCCTTCTCCTGACCGAGCCTTTCCAGAGAAAGCCAGGGAGCAGCCCTGAGGTATGCACAGCCATCTCCTAGAAGCCCTCGCCCCTGGCAGGATGGAAAGAAATACCCACCTCTCGGAGCCGGAGGTGCTTACCTGCCCAGGCCCACACTCACAGCTGCCTGCAAACCGCATTCCTGCGCTAGGCTCCCTTTTACCAAATTTGAAGTCGGCTTCAGAAGTCTGACCCCAAGGCCCCAGGGCCCCAGGGCTCCTAGGGCAAAAGAGTGTTGGGTACTGGATGTAGCATGAATTGCAGAGTCGTGGGTTTAACACTGGCAGCTAGTGCTCAAAATGCAAAAGACAAAGCCACAGAGAACCACCCCCCCCTTGCAATGGCCTGACCGCCCCCTCCCGTTGGCCAGCTGTTCTTGGAGGGGGGCCTCTGGATTTGAATAGCACAGAAGTGCTCCCAGAGACCCTGTGGAAGCCCTCGTTGCTGGAAAGGCTATCCGTACTGGCCACTGCAAGGGGAGGCTGGGCTGCGGTGGAGAGGCCGGGAAGCTCACGGCCGCACCTGCAGCAATGTGGCTGCTTCCGAACAGCTGCTGCGGCTGCCCGGGCTTCTCCCCCCGTCACCCCCTCCTCACGATCCTGTGAGGACAGTCATACTGAATGCAGACCCCCTTTCCTTCCAGCTGGCCTGGACCTTAATTTCCCCTGAAGTCCCAAGGCCTGAATGCCACATCGCATGAAATACAGAGAGTGGCGGAAAATAAGAAAGATCCTGTTATTTGTTCTCCCCTTTGCCCCGTGGGACATTCTCTCCCCAGAGACCTCAAGAGTTTCCCTCTTCAGATGTCACCTTCTCAGATGCCGTAGCGTCCAGGTGGGGTGCGTCTGTGGCACAGGCCGGGGTTTCTGCATCTGCTCTGTCATTCTCTCCGGGAGCCCAGGTGGTTGGAGGCTGGATTGCCAGCACAGGGGCCCTTGAACAGCAGCAGAAAACCACAGCCTCCCAGGCCTGGCCACTGACCATTTTGTTACTGTCATTGTAGTGTCCCTACAAGAAAATTCTTGTAGGAATACCTGTAAGACTTCATTCCCCAGCCCGGCCCCTGGGGTCCCAGACTGTTGGCTTACACACCGCCAGTTACTTACCCAGGAGGCCAGGGAATCAGAAGGATGGGAGGCCACTTCAGGAGGCCTTGCCAGTTGCCCATGGTTGTAAATGAGGATAGTACATGACAGTTGAAAGCAAAGAGATGAAATTTAGGAAGGCTCACCTAAAAATGGAAAGGGTGCCTCCATCTTGATGAATGGAGCCCAGTTTTCTGGGCTCCAGCTCGGGGGAGGGGAGTGTGTCAGGGGGCCGTCTGAGGGCCAGCCCATCCTCGTTCATACACCTGTGTGGATGGCCTCACTTGTGAACAACACACGGATTTTAGGATTTGGTTTGGAAGGTACCATAGACAAGTTTTTGCTCCCATCCCTGCGCCTCCATCTTGTTTTTCCCCAAAGGAACCATTTTTACTAACTTTTTGGTTTGCCCTTCCAGTGTTTTTTCATTCAAATACTCAGAGATATCACTTTCATGTCCCCCAATATGACAAATAGCATACTGCTATGTGCATGTGCTGTGCAGCACCTGGCACTTTGCACTTCACGGCGTGTCCTAAAGACCCCTCCGTATCCATCCGTACAGAATGGCCACATTCTTTACAACAGTGTAGCATCCCATGGCGCACCCACATCACACTCCGGGCTTACCCACCCCACGGGGATCTCGGCCATCTTCCTCCTTCAGTGCACAGTCTTCAGTGCAGGTGAGGGAGGAGACTGGCGAATTGTGACTATCCACTGCAGCGCTGCTCACTTACAAAGGCAACTGGGCTGTAGAGAAAAAGAGAAAAGGAACTTACTCAAGGTAGAAAAGCTCCTGAATCCAAACAGAGTGACCATCTGAGAGAACCCAGCCCTGGCAGGTGACATGTTGCTGACAGTCCTGGTCCATGCGACACCTGGTCTTCTCTTCTTTCCTAAATGCCCTCATTTAAAGAGCATGGGCACCTGACACAAGCAAAGCCACAGTGTTGGCTGTGGCAAAGAGGAGGCCAGAGCCATGGTGAACTTCACGCCACGACCCTGCCCATTCTCCGTCAGCCAGAGTGCAGATACACCCTCTGGGTTCCTTGTTTTTGTTTGCAGAACAAAAATGTGGCACCTTTTCAAAAAATTTTTTCTACTATAGAAAACTTTCAAACATACCCAAATAGAGATACTAATATCGTGAATCCCCACGGACCTACCACCAGCTTTCAGCAATTAGTATTCCTCTTCCATCCACCTCTCCTGTCCCACACTTAGTTCTCATAGAGTATTTTAAGGCACATCTCAGACATCATATTTTGGGTCCTAAAATTTCAATATACATGTCAAATAGATAAGAACTTTATAAAAAATATAAGTACAATGCTGTTATTATACCTCTGGGTCATTATAAGGTGCAGGCTCAGCATTATTGATTTTGGAAGTGGTTAATTAACTGGGTATGGTTTTTTACCTCCAAAATTGCCCACGTGAACATCCGTGGGATAACATAAGGGGAACTCTTGTCTGGAAGCTTTGGATTGGCCAGGTCCACTGTGGCTAAGAGAGTGGGCATTGGGTTCATTAAATGGACATGGCAAATTGAAAAATCCCCCTAAACAACATGATTTCCCTTCCAGTGTCACCTCCGGCCCCCCTTCCCCCACCTCTGATAGGTCCCAGCCATGGCAAAAGAGGAATCAAATAGAGTGACAGTCTTAACGTTGAAGCTATGAATCATTGTCTTTTCTTAGGAATAAGTTGGTAGTTCCTTAAATAGAGGATGAAAAAAAAATTTTTTTCTTCCTTTTGCCTTCAAAACAGGATGTGGAGTAAGGAGATTTATCTTTAATCGTTGGTAGATATTACTGGACACCTGTCCAAAGCAAAGTCATTCTTTTAGCTTGAAAGTTTGGTCCGTTGTGTCTGGGAAAATTTTTCACTGCAGCCGTGGTAGTCTCCCTCTTACTGTGTGTGTCTCCAGCTGTGAGACATGAAGGAGGCAATCACAGCTTTTCCAAGTGCCCCAGCCTGTGCACCCAACCACAGACCAGCTTAGAAAGCTTAGCACTCTCTTGTCCTGATGCTGGGACTAAGACACGTCCTCATACCTCAGCACCTCTACCCAGGAAAACCTGACCTTTCAAGTAAACTTCTTATATAAGTGCTTCTCCTAAAAAACAAATCTAGGAATCGCCAGGGCCTACTGCATCTTTCCAAATGAAAAGCGGTTTCCTCTAGAATGTCCTGGATATTGTGGGTTAAAGATGTGTCATTGTCAGCGGATCATGCTGCTGAGTCTGTACCCAGGTAAATCTGAGTTCTTTTTATTCCGTGATGTGGTTGCAGAACACTTAACCCGTGGGGGGAAAAGCCAACAAATTTGTTTTCTTCGAAAAGCACTTGTATTCTATTGTCCAGTACGAGAATGATTGTCTATTACATGACCTCATTTTCTTTGCAGCTTATGTGAGTATATGAAAAGCTAGTTTATTTTTTCCTTTGTGTTTCTAAAGCTTTTTTTGCCTTTATTCTTTTTTTTTTCTCTCTTTCACTTTTTTAGTGTCAGATTCCTCCTCCTCCTCCTCTTCTCTTTCAAGAACCGAATCTTCTCTCCACCTGTTTGTATCTTCTCATCTTCATTCTCCTCCCAAACCTGACATCTTTATGTGGCCCCCTGCAGCTCATTCATTCAATGACCCAGGTCCCCGCCAGGAGCCCTCTCTGTGTAAACATGCTTTATGGTTTTTCCTTTCTTGTTAGACCTGCTTCATTTGCCTGATGTTTCATTTTCTGATAATCTTCCTAACTGATAAGCTGGAGAGGAAACTCCCATCAAATTTATCTGAGGGGAAAATCTTGCTAATTTGAAAATCCAAGAGCTGTTTGGGGCAGAAAGAGACATTGGTGCCCAAGTTCCAACCTCCTCTTTGAAAAGGAAAGGAAACCTGTTTTGGGCAGAATAAACAGAAGCTTTTCTAGACAATTACGTCCTGTCCTTGGTTACCTGTGTGCTTTCCCCGAGTTAATATAAATGCATAAAAACGCTATTTTTTTAAAAGGCAAATTAGAACATTTTGCAAATAACTTATTTCTATTTATTTCTGATTTTCTATTTAGAAATTAATTCAACACGCATACAGTGATCAAGGTGATATCCTAAAGATAATGGTCGTATGCCCTTTAAATTTGTGGTTCTCAAATTTTACTGTGCATTAAAGGAACACGAAGAGCTTTAAAAACCACAGATCCCCTGAACCCCATCCCTAGAGTTTGTGACTCCATCGGCCAGAGCTCGAGCCCAGGCATCTGGATTTACAGAACACTCACTTAGGATTCCAAAACCAATGGGTTACCACATCTTGGGAAGCAATGCTATAAATTGTTTTCCATTTGCAGGGAAGGAAAACATAAGGTTTGGGTGAAAACCCATGAAATCCTGCAGGGAAATTGGACAGTATTTTAATCTAGTCTTGCTTTTAAATAATACAGAAATTTGAAAGTCTGTTTTACAGTGTTATGGGACCTTTCCATTAAAAAAAAAAAAAAACGAAGAGAGAGAGAGAGATTCCTGTAATAAAATGAAGCACTGTTTTTGTTAAGGTCCTTAAATGGGACCCAACTGTGGGTCTCCCCAGGAGGGGCCAGGCTTGCTTCCTTTCACGTATTTGTTTAATGTCCACTTTGCCCAAAGCACTGCCAGAAAATTTAATCTCTGTATCCATGATTTATAAGGGCTCATCTTTGTCCCAGATGCTCAGTTATATGCAGAACAAAAGCCCCTAAGGGGAGACGCTGTCAGAGAGAATGGCTTCCTCTAATGTGCCCATCTTTGGGATGGTAGACCTGCTGTGTTAAACTCACACACACACACACACACACACACACACACACACACACACACAGAGTACACAGTCGGGGCAGAAATGAGGCTATCATCTAAAATAAATCATCCAAACCAGGAAATACTCTGGCTTTACTTATCTGCATAGTAAGTGTGCTGAACTTTGCAATCCCAGCTTCATGAAACGCAAGATGAAGATAATGTTTATCAACTGCTTAGGTTGTTTTTAATCCACTTCTTAAAATAGACATTTTCTCTTAATACAATGCCTTCAGGCAATTGCCACCTTCAGTTTTTCCAGAGAAGCTGTTTTTTTTTTTTTTTTTTTTTTTTCACACTGACTGTTGCCCAGTTTTCTGGTCTTAAAATGGGATCTTAGCATTCTAGAATAGCATATATTCCCACTGGCCCATCCACTCCTATCACACAGCAAACCCACCTATGTCAACACCATCCCAAGCAGCCCTGCGCTCCTTTAGACCTTTCAAGGCTGAAATCCTGGCTCTGCAGGGAAGCACTGGATATCAGATTAATTAGTAAATTTTTAGGACGATGAGCACCCACTGAGCTTTCTGCTGAATGTGCTGTGTGCTATGAAGAACTCAACTATTTATTCTTTGTAAAAACTACAAGTGATCTTTCCATCTTTAGGGAGTGCCTAGCCGGTAACCAGGTGTTTTACACCAAGACCGATGTGCCCAAAACTCTCCTTCTCCCCCATAGATACAACATTTAGTTAGAGAAGGGGAAAACATACCACACGTTACTGATGAATGTAAAATTTCTTGATTAAAATTGTAATGAATTTGAATCCCAGCTCCTTTGGTTAGGAGAGGTAGCCACGGCCCCAAGCTCTGTGCATTTCTCTCCCCAATCCTTTGACTTCATAGGAGCGAAAACCAGCCCAAGTCTACAAAGTATTGGAATCATGATTAGGGTTAGTGGTGGAAAGATCTGAAAAGTGCTTGTCTGATTATTTTTCCCTTCCCTCTGGAATTTCCTGCCCTGGGAACAAAACATATTACATGAATCGGTCAGCTCTCATGTGCCCAGTGAACATTTAAGTGCAGAGGGGAATGCCCAGTTGGCCTTTCTTTGGTTTAAAAAAAAAAAAATCATTGTTAGTGGAAAAACATGTGTCACTCTTGAATTGAAATCTAATTCGAGACAGCCAGACTTACAGTTGGAAGGTTATTAGAACTCTATTTGCTTTTTTTTAGCCTTAATTTTGATTTTTCAAATGTTTCGTTTCTTGGTTTTAATTTTTGATTTGGTTTGTTGTTCCAAGGCAACTCTCCAGAAGTACACTTTCATGGTTTCCCCTCCCTTTTTTCAGTTAGTAAGTAGTTTACCAATCTATCTATTAACCTTTCTGAGGGTCTCCAGAATCACGCTTCTCCCTCCACTGCGGCGCGTGTGTTGTCATTGTCGATCGCTGGGAATGCTGGCAGGACTTGGACGTGAGGCTGCCACCTGCTTGCCCACTCAGCGCCCCCCCCCCCGGGGGGGCCCCGTCTCTCCTGAGAGTCTAATGCATTCCGGCCACAGCTTGGGCTTAAGCCATGAGGAGGCAGTACTTCTCTGGGACGGACTACAGACGGAGGCAATGTGGGAAAGATGCCCAAGTAAGGGCATGCGTGGATTGGTCAGCAGCCCCGCTGGCACCAAATGGAAGTGTGAGGCACTCAGCCTCCCCAGTGCGGGTCATCTGTGAATTTTAGGTAGAGGGAACCAGTTGAATCTTGACATTTTTTTTTCCAGTTCAACCATTATTGCTACATAGAAAAGCATTCTAATCATGAATTTTCCTAAAACAAGCTAAACAGATACCATAAAACTTAACCTGCATGTACCAAAATTTCAAGGAGACTAAGCAGTTCCCTGGGTGTAGGACTAATACTTTAGGTGGTATTCTTTTAAGGCATGAGTGAAGTTTCACATCTTTCAAAGGATGCTTCCTAGACTGCTGATTATCTCTGGGCAAATATTTTTGGGAAATGTCGCATCTCCCTCTTAGAGACTGACAGTTCACATTAGCCCATTAAAGGCTCTGAGAAGTCCTGCAGTTTAAAAATTTCAAGGCTCTGAAGTTTGACTCCCTCCCCGTTCCCAAGCTAATTTCATCATTTTTCCCACCCTGTGGAATCAGTATTTCAGGGACCGCATTCTGGAAAATGCTCATGTATATGGTGATCCAATGCATTTGAATGATCTGAGCCTTTACTACTTACAGCAAATACACCCCTCAGGGAGTTGATTTCCCCTCTGCAATCCAGCTCAGCTTAGATGTGACTTTATTTCTGGCTTCTGAAAGTGTCAATACAAATTAAACATTTTTTTAAAAAAATACAAGTCCATAATAGAAGAGATATGTTTGGTACTGTCAGCACATTAGGGTTCTTCACAGAAAAAAGAAAAAAAAGATTTCACCGCCAAAGTTCTTTCAATATCAGGCTCCTCAGATACATTAAAAAGATTTGATTCTTCAGAAAGTCGGGTTACATTAAAATCTTCAGCCAGCCCTTACTAGTCACAGTGAGGCTTGATACATTCGTACAAGGGACTTAACTCTCTTCCGTGGAAACCACCCCAGCTCTGTCCAAAACGCCAGCTCTGTCCAAAGTCAGGAAACCTAGGTTCAAGGGCCAATTCTGCGGAAGAACCCAGGGAACTCATTTAATCTCCGTCCACCTTAGTTTCCCCATCTGTAGGGATGTCAGCTTACCAATTCTGTTCACCCGTGCCTTTATGGTATTCCAAGAGCCCCTCCTGATCTCAAGGCTCGGTCAGGTGCCCCCTCCCAAGCGACATGGCTGCCAGGTGCGAAGAGCCCGATTGGGACGCAACTGTCCAAGGCTCTGTCCACACTGCTCGCCACTCCTTAGACCCGGGGGGCCCCAGGCGGCCCCATTCTCGAGCGCCCTTGCAGTCCTTAACTTGGAGGAAAACGTGTGTCGACGTTTTTTATTCGCCTCTCCAAGAACGTGCTCAAATCAAGAACGCCGACTTGGGTTCTTGGCTCAGTTTTTCATATCACTGGTTCTGGTCAAGGTGCTGCCCCTTTTAGGAACGTGTAACCCAGAGAAGGGAATAAACAGATTCATTATAAACAAGCCCCTGGAATGAAAGAAGGTTGAAAAACAAACTCAAGGTCATTGTTTTTTCCCCTTTTCTTATGGCTAGCATTTTATTATCGACCTTGCATTTTCTGACATTTAAAAATGTATCTCATGATCAGGAAATGACTAGTCTGTTGGGTGTATATTTCACCCTCTGCTCCTGCTTAGCAGAATAAAGTCGGGTTTTTTTAAAATCTATGTATGAAAAAGTTACTCTTAGTGATGACCCTGCTGCTTTTGAGGGATGGCAATTAAAAACCTCCAGCCCCGATGATTCAAGTATGAACCTCTCCTTGCTATTTTAATGAAATTAAAATTAATTCTCCCCAATTAGTTCTGTGGTGTCTTTCTTTAAACAAGATTGAATAGAACTTTTAGGAGATTGGCAAGTCAGTAACAAATGGCACTCAGACAGAAGTTAAGAAGTGGGGTCCAGTAATTAGACCCTCACCCAAAACCGGGAAGGCTATCCCCTAAGCTACATGCAGAGACAAACAGCCTTCCCCTGGCACTTGAGTGCAAAGACACAGCCTCATGAATATGCAACAGGGAGGGTTTCTGATGGCGATGAGAGCATCTGCCTGGTGTCGTCCTCCAGAAGGTACTGTCTCCAGCCCAGAGCCATGGCTCGGCTCCCTCCGACAGCTGGCATCTTCCTGCACGCTTGTGAACGGCTTCCCTCCACGCTTCCCGTGTGACCGCCCGGCCCTGCCAGCACCCGCCGGCAGCATGCTGGGGCACCCCCGCACGCCCACGGGTGACCGCACCCCCCCCCCCAGTGCTCCCTGCCTCGGTGGGGTCCTTCCCTAAAACTTTCCCTGGGAAGACCTTTCCCCCTTCAGGAGAAGACACATCCTGTTGGGTTTCAGCTGTGCCTGATATTCTGTTAAAGTCACTTGGAAATTGTGATCTCGTCTTGGGACCGGGGGGTTGGCTGTCCTGATTTACTTGGCTGTCTTAATCTCTTTTCCACTCCGTGAAAAAGGAAAGTATCTCCTAGAATGGGGACCAGAGTTGTCGATCAGAGGAACCCACGAGCAGGAGGCCTGGTTGTCATGGGAATCGGGTAGGGCCGGCGGTTGCCTAGAAAGCACTAGAGCCCCGCGCCCCTGTCACCCTGGGAGACTACAAAGAGGGGAGCTGGAGGGACACCCCGCTCAGCACAGCCAGGAGCCCACCCCCAGCCCCATCAGCCTCCTTCGAGAAGCAGGACCGCCTCAGCAGAAATCGGGGCTGGTACGGAGGAGCCCACCCCCAGCCCCAAATCAGCCTCCTTCGAGAAGCAGGACCGCCTCTAGCAGAAATCGGGGCTGGTACAGGGATAAATAATGTCCATGTGAGAGTGGGCTCTCCTCCCCCTTCAAAAAATGACAGTCATCGCTAGCTAGAGTGGCTGTCTCATTCTGCCCCGAGGACAGCCTGGGCCTTCGAGCACAGGTGGCAGCTGTGAGAAGGTCACCGGCTGCCACCAGTCTGCAGTGTTGGACTGAGTTACTTTCGAGCCCTATCTCGAGAAACAGACGTCCTTTTCCCGTTAAAAATGAAAAATTGTAAGCAAAGCTCTCTGGCAAGAATGCTTAGTCATTCGCATCGCTGTGTAGTATCCGGGGTCTTTAAGAAGGGGAGCCGCTGCCTTTTCCTTCTTACTTGAGTTGTTTTGGGGGGCACAGCTTCTCAGAAACTGGCAGCTGAATCAAGTCTAATGACGGATAATATGGAATCATTTCGGAACCGAGGGGAAATCAGTAGAGAGGTTCATCAGCCGTGGGGGATTTCTGCGTACCTGCCACTGGAGCTCTGTTTCTTTTCAGAAAAAAAAAAGGGGGGGCACAGGTATCGCTGCTGTGGCGTTAGACAGGGAGAAGGTGGGTGGCAAGCAGAGAGAGGGGACTTGGGGCACAGCCACTGGCTCCATCAACCTCTCCATATTCATGCACATGAGGCATCCGAGTTGGCCCTGGGGCTGGGAAGCAGAGGGCAGCCCGGACCCCAAGCAAACACACATGAACTGTGTCTACTGACGTCTCCAACAAACGAGTTTTGTTGCACGCAGTGTAACACTTGTCCCTTGTTCCTGGACTTTGATGCTTGCCTAGTTGCTAGGTGGGCAGGGTTTCATCTCAGATCTGGTTTATCCTCTACGCGCCGGGAAGACAGGAGGGGAGAGGGAGGCACACACCCTTCAGACGAGAGCCGCTTACCTAATGCCACCAGAACGGACAGAAGGACAGCTGGAATACAAATATAGGCCATGCATTCAGTGACCATGCTTGTGAAAATAACGCCTCATCGAACATAACCAAACCACGTAATTCATTGTTTCGCCTAACAAAACGGTTGCCTCCGAGATCCCTTTGGTGAGATGGGTTCGCACACAGCTGCCACGCTGGAGAGCTGTGTGATGTGGACCACAGGTGTAGCGTGCTTTGGAAAAAGGATTTTCGTAAAGGCTGCAGCTGCACAAGCAACTTGAGCTGGCTGTTCCCAGTGTCCTGTCTGTGGCAGCGTTTCTCAACAGGGTTCAGCACATGATAGCAGCGTGGGTCAGAAAACCTCGGGAGGGGTTCAGGGCTTGGACTCACGGCTTCCTGAGGTCAGTGGCCTTGGTTCTGGGTCGTCTCCACCATGGGGAGATGCCTGTCCACTGCAGTTCCCAGGGCCACTCAGTCACCTTCCCCCTCCCCATCCTCACACACAGGGTGGTCCAGAGGACCCCGATGAAACCCCTGGGTGTAGGGATCCGTTCATCGGATGGCACTTTGCTTTCGTATCAGGTGCCCAAGATGACTCTTTCTTTTGCGGCGTCTTGGTGGCAGGGAAGAAGAGAGCAGCTGGCTTGAGAAAATACAGATCTCAGCTCCAGGGCATCTGATCCCCCCCTGGACCATTTGGACGATTAGGTCACAGAACCTGGACCAGCTTTTAGGGCGCACTCTGACCTACCTGGGTCAGCTCTCGGTTCAGTTGGTTTTGCGGTCGGTGGCTTTTCAGGGCCTGCGTGCCCTGTGGCTGAGGGACTCGGTGGAGCATGGCAGCTGCTCCGCCCACAGGGTTAGGACAGCGAGAAGCACGTCTTGAATTCCTGGGCTAAATAAGATGTACATCAGCTGGCCTCCCTCACTTACCTGTGGGACCTGATTATGTGGGAGCCGATTCCTCCAGAGTCTTGGATTTCAAATTAGAAATAAGTCTTCTATTCCTTCCTCCATCTGATTCCTTTTTTTAAGCCTCAATTCGTCCGTTTCTCTTAGGGTAATAATCCCTTCCACCCCCACTTATGCTGTGGGAATACATTTGCTTTGGCGAGAAGGAAGAGGGTTGCTTTAAAAAAAAAGTGTTGGTTAGAACTAGCATTTCGAGTTGTGTACCTACATACAGCCAAATCTATGTTGGTAGAGCATCTATTTTGTCACTTACCATTTTAGTCCCATGAGACAGTAAGATACAGGCTGTTTTGGTTATTTTCTTTAATCAGTTACATTCATTCTGATTCATAATCGTGTTTATTTTTTTTTTCCTCCGAATCCTAATCCAATGGAGGGATCCGATGGCGTTATTGCCAGGAATAGTGGATGTTAACTATTAAATAGTGTTGCCATTGTTATTAGTCACCTATTATTAGTAAATATCTGAAGGCTCTGGTATCTGTCCCTGGTTTAGAACATGGAAGGGTCTCTGCCCTTGTGAAGCAGGTGTTAAAAGGGATTGACTGGGAAGGAAAAAAAATTTTTTCTGAGAAACCTCCATTACCCTTCGTATTTAAATGGCTTGGTTGTATTAGAGATGGGGGAAGGTCACTGAGTGAGGGGCAGTGTTTAGTCTCACTGTGTGCCACACTCATTTGCAGCCCGAGTGGTTGGAGGTGATGACAGCCACGCTGAGAAACCCTTTGAGATTGTGAAGGTTCTGGCCTCGGAGCCGCTGTCAGGCAGGGAGAGTAGAGGACACAGCCATGCTTTTCCAAGAAAGGGAACCACTCTCTTCCAGATTTCAGACAGTGGCGTGCCGGTTGACAGTACTCATTCATTCACTTACTCATTTTAGAAGCATTTACCAGGTAGCTCTCACGGGCATGGCATTGTTAGCCCCTGAAAGCACTGAATGCAGGCCATGCTTCCCACCTTCCAGAACCACACCGTCTAAGAGGAAAGACAGTTAACGCTAACTTTAACAGGAAACAGTGTGGTTTGTACAGTGATAGCCACACCCCCAGGGAGCTAGAGGAGCACCGAGGACCCAAAGCAGGAAGGCCTATCTTCTTACAGGGGAGGGGCAGGGAGTCTTCCTGGAGGAGGTGGCACCGGAGCTGGGTTCAGAGGCTAGATTTGGAGTTAAACTACTGTTTGAGTCCTACGTTTGCCACCCATAAGTTCATCACCTCACGAAATCTCAATTTTGTTATCTAAACCATGCAGATAACATTGTTAGTTGCCTCCCAGAACTGTTTAAAGGTTAAATGAAATAATCTATGTAAAGTGCTAGTCGGGAGTGCCTGAAACCTGCCACACTATGGTCACTAAAATTGATCATCACTACCGTCATCATTTGCCAGAACTTACTCACCGTGAAGCATATTATTATGTGAATAATTAGCTAATTTAGTCGTATCACAAAGAGAAGGAACTGTAACAATAGTTCTGATTCATTTGTTTGCAGACCAAATAAAACAGTTAATCCAAGAAGTAAAATTAGCCCCTGCAAAAGTCACAAGTCCCTTGTAGCAAGGGAACCATAGAACCTACTAGAAAACGTGTAGAATTTTTTCTTCAGTAGTAGTTTATTGTTGTATTTTGTAATGAATTCATGACAAAACATTTGAAGCGTTCCTCAGTTTTGATTTGGTAAATAAATATAGATATATAACCCCTGTAAGTACAATCTCTTGGTGGGGGGTTCTCAATAACTCTACCGACTCTGTAAAAGGATCCTGAGACCAAGAGAATTGAGAACCAGTGTTCTTTAAAGAACAAGATCTTCCTGGAACTCTGTTCCCCAGAGTCTTGGGCTGCAGGGAAGTAGGAAAACTCACGCTCACTGCCTGGCGTGTGCAGAATATGCTTTCAGGCTTTTTTGACCAAACATTAATGACATGTGCTTTGTGTCTCTCCAGGTCGGTGGGTCTCAGTCTTAGCTGCACGGTGGAATCACCTGGGTGATTAACAATAGGCCTGGCCCCATCCCTAGAGTTAGTGATTCAGTCGGTGTGGGGGGTGATGGCTATGGCATCATGGGCTTTTAACCCCCCCCAAGTAATTCTGATACGAAGCCAAGGTTGAGAACCACTCTTCAAGGCATCAGTGAGAAGGCAAGCCAGCACGGTGGCGTCAGAATACAGTGATAGCAACCTTGTTTATTTAACTGACAGCTGCTACTCAAACTCTCTGGAAAACTATATCAAATCTCAAAGCTAAAATATTTATTTTCCATTAAAAAAAAAAAAAGTTCAAAACAAGACCAAAAAAATCAACAGCAGTGTAATCACTTTGCTGTTTAGATTTTTTTTTTTTTTAAGTAGTCAGACACACTTTGTCTACGCAAGAGTCCGTGCTTAGCTGAAACTAATCAGGTCTCCCGGATCGTAATGGCATCGACTGATGTCTTCTAACTCGGCCTCCGGGTCCTCCTCCTGTGTGGCCGCACTCACTCTGCAGGACTCGCTTCCTTCCCCGGGGGGGGCTCTCCTCTTGCTCGTCCTCGTGGGTGCCCCGTGTGGATTATCCACGGAAGGTGAATCCCTGGTCTGGTTTCCATCCACCTCCCGTATGCCACCTCCACCAACCCCCCGCTGAAGGATTTGAGTGTATTTAGAGGTATCCGTGTTTCCTTCGTGTTGGAACAGTCAAAACACAATATGGATGGCCAGTCTATTGCTGCAAATAGTCTTAAAATGAATAAATTATGGTGCACTTCAAAGCCCCAACAGAAATTATTTTTATGCTCACAATTTTGTCTTCTCTGGAGTATAACCAGCTCCATTTGTTTGAGTAGTCAGCCTTGGTCTTTATATATTAGCACTATTTGAATCCTTAGGATAAGTTGATAGTTCCATGTTTATCTACGTATTATACTTTATGACGAATTCAAAATTGAGAATGTGGCCAGTGATATAAATATCAACAGTTTTCACCTTGAAGTAACTGAGGCTCTTGCTCTCAGCTCTGAAGCCACACCTCCAAGAGTGAACTTGGGGAAGAGGTGAGGAGCAAGCCCCCGATGGTCTACCGCCACCAGGACCCATAGAAGGGCCACAGGAAGAGGAATGAGTCATTTGACTTCTGAATAGAAGTTCCCTTGCCAGCTCCCTCTGCCTGGTGAATGTGCTTGGTCCATGCCTCTCCTTAGCCTTTTAGGACAAGATTTACCCACGGGTCAGGCCGGTAACAACTCCTCAGCATAGGCTCCTTCGCTACAGCCCATCCTCCCTCAGTTTGGGCTTGATAACAGACATCCGCTTGTACATAGGGTGAAAGCGTGCTCTCCCTCCCATCCCTAAGTCATGTCCTAGGATGTGGTTCCAAACCCAGGGGTGTCGGCCACCTCGCGAAAGCCAGGGGGCGGAATGACAAGTTCCTGGGTTTGTCTTGAGAGTGGCTTCCAATCCCAGGAGGCAAGGATGATTCCTCCCCGGGTCACCACCCCTCCCTCCCCCTACCAATAGGTTCCAGGTTTAGTCCCTGACAGGGGTGCCCTGTAACTTCCCTTTGTAGCACTTCATTTATGCCACGTTTCCGCATGAGCGCCACAGCTGTGTCTCTAGCTGTCCCCGTGTCCCTCCACCCCCCAACACTCGCGCTGTCCTAGACTGAGCTCCTCGAGGGAGCACCTCCCACGGCATGTGCTCGGTTGTTGACTAAAAGATTAGCGAGAGCCTTGGATGGAAACTCAGGTTCAAGGCCATAATGATTGTCTGTATTTCTTTATGGACCTAAGACTTAGAAACGTCCCAGGAAAGGAGTGTGTGTTCGTCTTGAACTTGTGTCTGTGTGTGGGAGGGGGCGGGGGCTGGTCAGTCGGGTCTGTCCTTTGACTTCTGACGCCGTCTTCTCGGAAACCCCTCACAGGCTCCGTCCACGCCACTTCAGTAGCAGCCTCGAGAGTGGAGCAGGCCCTGTCGGAAGTGGCCTCATCTCTGCAGAGCAGCGCCCCCAAGCAGGGCCCGCTACACCCCTGGATGACGCTGGCGCAGATCTGGCTCCATGCAGGTACTGCCCTGCCCCCACCGGGGGCCCTCCCTCCACCACACCCACACCCTGAGCCCGAGGCCGGAGCCTCCTGTGGGCACCTGCCTCCAACCCCGTATCCAGAGAAATCCCAGCCTTTGGGGTGACATGCCAGAATGCCACTACTTCCTTGCAGGAACCAAGGGTTACTGTGTATCTCCCCGCCCGTCCCCTGCGTCAGTGCCCTCACCCAGAGCCTGGTACACAGCAGGCATCCAGCAGAAATGTTCGGACCCGACACTACGGGTCTTGGGGCGCTCGCTGTGGGGGGTGTAGGCTGTGTGCTACCGCAGGGTCCCCAGAGCTGCACCCTGGCTTGCTTTGCAGGGGAGAGCATAGCAGGGCCCCAGGCTTCCGAAGTCTGGAAGTCCGTTACTCTTTACTGGCTGCTTAGACGGGAGCTAAGAGCTTTGCCCCTCACCCTCAGTGGCCTCATCTGTATGTGGGGGTTAATGGCACCCGCCTCCTAGGGTTGGTGAGCACAGTGCCTGGCGCATCCTGGGGTCCCCGGAGGAGGGGACGGGTGTGTTGATGACTCCGATGTCTCCATCAAAGCCAGGGAAGGGGCAGCGCTTTCCATGTCCCTGCCCCCCTCTCTCTCCGCACTCTTGCCAATCTGCAGAACCAGGGCGGGGGGGGGGGCGGGTAGCAGCAACCGCAGGACTGGAAACCAGCCCAGAAGGCAGATGTGATTGCCCCCCACCTCCAGTTTCACAGGGCTGCTGGCACATAGCTGGAAATCCCCCAGATAAATCCCACACACAGGCTTTGCGGCAACAAGAGCCCCAGCACACAGAGGCTCCGGGCAGGTGACGGCCACTGATTTACTTCCGTATTTATGTTTGTATATATAGACGATAAGTTCTGTTCCTCAAGTGTTATCACGGGGTCTGCAAGACCCCAACTGGGCCTTCCCAGGCTAGACCCTCGGGGTGCACCATGGAAGCCCAGATTTGGCTGAGGAAAGTACTTTTACCCACCCTTGTCCAGCTATTTACTCCCCTTTTGCCAAGGCTCGTTGTGCGATGTTCAGCCTTGTTTGGAACCATTGGCGGACCTTCGTTGGAAACATGGTCAGAACTACCTGGCTTTGGCATGTCACGGAGCCAAGCTCAGCCAGCCCCTTCTGTGTTGGCATCTTTAATTGAGCCATAACAACTCCCGTAAATTAACAAATTACATTCTTCGAAGCAGAAGTACAAAAGAGGGATGATTCATGAATGTGCTGATTGTTCTTCCTGCGCAGACGCTTGCCAGCATGTGGCCTCTCGCCGGGTCCTAGATGAGCTGGCGCCCAGGGCGTGGGGACAGCAGTAATGCCTCTCTCTGCACGAATGCGGCTCTCCCGCAGAAGAGCCCGGTCCCCAGTCCAGGGCCTGGCACCTGTCCCATCCAGTCGTTACGAGTGGCAACTACAGAGAGCAGAGAGGGAAGGCTTCTGTGTCTGGGCCAGGAGAGACCGGCTGACCCTGCAGGGCCAGTGTGGAGGCAGAGGTGTCTTTCAGATTGGAATTAAAGTTGGGATTTTGGAGGCCCAACATCTAAAAATACCAGAAGAGCTGAAGGCAGTGCTTCTAGGCTGGAATGAATTTCCTTGACCTCAGGGGCACTGTTCCTCTTGCCCATTTCTTGGAAAAGTCACTGACCTGAGTGAGGGTCACTGAGTTCCAGAATGGCCTCTCCCGCTGGCTTGCTGTCCCTTATTCGGTTATCTAGACCCTGTTCCTTTTTGCATGTCCCGCATGACTCCTGGGAGGGGATTTTGTGGCTGCTGATTGGAACATTGAAGAATTGGGTAGCTAAGATTCAGTTTGGAGCTGTTCTTGAATTTTTACATGAGCACATAATATCCATATCTCATCGGCACAGCCTATAGCACAGAACAAAGTTCTCATTGTTAGTTAATAGGTGTGCTTTTACTAGTCTACAAGTTGGGGGTGGGTGCCTGTGTGGCTCAGTCAGTTGACCATCCAACTTCGACTCAGGTCATGATGTCACAGTTCGTGGGTTCGAGCCCCGCATTGACCCGCTGCTGTCAGTGCAGAGCCCGCTTTGGATCCTCTGTCCCCCTCTGTACTATCTCTGGTTTGAGCTCTACTGCTCTGAGAGGCAAGATACCAGTGACCTCCCTCCCCCAACAGTTGGACAATTTATGGTTCCATCATCAGGCCTAGCAGTACTGCCAGATTCTGTAAATTTTGCAAGCTTCAGAAGAAACTAGTTAGATCAAGGCCTAACGCCCAAGGCCATGGTGTTACTGTGGCATTTGTGGGTCTCTCCTCTCTAGGTTGTGTTCTCTGGTGAGCTGAGTATAGTGGAGGCTCATGACAAGAGCCCGTGATGAGGGGACCCCTGAAACTAGGAGGTAAGGTCACTCTGAGACAACCTTCGATTTTCAGCCTATTGTATGAGCAGGTCCCTGGGCCACTGGTATGTCCATTTGAATGGCAAAGAGGTCATTAATTAGACACCTGAGCCTCCATCAGTCTTGTGAGGGAATGGGCCATTGGCCTAGCGGGGAGCACAGATCCAGGAAGACCAAGGACGTTTGGCCACACAGGGTCCCTCTATTCCTGAGCGGTGGGACTCGCTCCCTGGGCACACCCTTCCGTCTGACCCCAGTGCCTCCAGCTGTCCACCAGGACACCTGGTGGCTGACCAGCATGGGTTGTGTGTGTTTTGTTCCTTAGTCTGTTGGGACCTCTGTGACAGTTTTATTTAAATTATTTTTGAATAAAGAGTACCTGCACGTGGGACACAATTGAAAAGGTACAAAGGACAGAGAGAGTGAAAAGTCTCATCCTGCCCCTGAGCCTCCGCCACCCACCCACAGCAACCTCTGTTAGCAATCCCATGTGTGCTTTCCTGAGCTGTCCCTCGCACGCAGAGGTCATTGCTCATCAGTGCATGTAACACTGACTCAGACTTTCTCCTGGCTGCATAGTATAAATCCATTGTATGAATTTACCATCATTTAACCAGGACTCCATTAGTTAACATTTAGATGATTTCTAATATTTTGCCGTTACGGGCAATGTGTCATTAAGTATCCTTCCACATATTTATTGTTCTATGTATTGAGTGTAAGATAAATTCCTAAAAATGGACTTGATGGACCAAAGGATATATACTCTTCACTTTTGATAAATTTGCTCACACTGACTTCCGCAGAATAGTACCAACTTACAGCCCCGTCAACAGTGTGTGCGTGGCCCATTTTCTCGCATCCTTGTCAACATGACAAACTCTCAGACGTCTAGATCTCTGCCGGTCTGATAGGTGGAAAGTGATATTTCAGTCGCCTGTTCATGGTTTCTGCTCATTTCTCTTCTTAGATACCGAGCTTTCCTTTTTTATTTGTAAGCATGTACTATGTGTCAAAGAAATTTGCTTTCTGTCTGTGATAGGAGCTATAAATATTTTCTCCTGTTTTTATTTTGTTAGTGTTTTTGTTTGTCTTTTTTTTTCTTTGCCAGTTTTTAAAAAATATATTTATCGATCTTTTCTTGACGGCACCTGGACTTCACATGGTATTTAGCCATTTTTATGGCCTCCTTTGCTGAAATTCCAAGCACTTTCTGGGGCCATTGGTATATACACCGTCTTATAAGGAAGGTCGGAAGGGGTTATCTCCTTTCCTTTGCAGGAGAGCCCAGGCCAGATGGAAATAAGTGCCTCTGTGGTCTTACTGGGGAATGAGACAGAGTCCGGGGAGCTCCTTTAGAGCATGTGATGTTTATTGTACTGCAAAACCCATTTCCCTAGGAGCTATACTTCTGTAGGATGCAAACCAATGGCTGGTCATCAGAGACTCACACATTCACAGACCTCCAGGTTGAACCAGAGCCTTTGCCACACCAGGCAGCTTTTTGTTGCCCATTTTTTAATTTCCACATTGGGATGGCAGCTAAAAATGACTTTGCGGTAGGTGGTTAATTTCTGCTTGTTACTTACTAATAATTATAGCTTTCACTTCGGCGCTCTCACAGTTGAAACCAGCGGCTATTCTTAGATGTGCAAGATCAGATTTTCTGATTTCTGCTGGGAATTTAAAGCCGTGATACTCTCACCAATTCCCTGGCCCTGGCCCGGCCTATCCCCGGCCCCCTCCCCCTACCAGGCTCCTCCCAGCCTCCCAGAGGCTGCATCCGCAGGGTCGCGGGGGGTCATCCTGTGGCACGGCCCCCACCTCCCAGATGAGTGGTATGTGGGTCACCGCCCGGGGAGCACCTGCAGGAGGGAATGCTTGGTACCTGGGGGTCGGGCCAGCCCCACTCAGGGCCCGTCTAGATTAAGCAAACCCCCCTGCTCCCGCCCTGAGGGGTTTTGACTAAATGGTCTCCACCCTGCAGGTAGTTAACATTTATCAATCACTGTCCATGTGTCAGACTTTATTCCAAGGACTTTATATGTCTAATTGCCTTATGACGTATAAACACCTTATTCACCCCATTTTGCTGACAAAGAACTTATACACAGCTCTCAAGTCACTTGCCTAATGTTACGTGGCTAGTAAGTGGAGAAGCCGAATTCAGCACCCCCGCTCTAACCCAGGGGTGGACGGTCAGGCGTTCAGCGCAGTGTCCTCGAGCACGTGTTTATGGGCCACAGTCAGAGCAAGATGAGGGCAGTTTGACGGTTACACCACAGAATGCATGGGGACCGCTCGGCGGGCAGCAAGCGTGTGATAACTCCTCAGATCACTGTTTTTGAGGAGATACGGCTGTTAGGACGAGCTGCTGGGAGGTTGAAGAGGCGCAGACGGAAGCATTTGTTGGATGCGTCTGGGAGTGGCCAGCGGCCGTGACAGGTGAGGCTTTGGGGGCGTGCCGGAGAGGGAGCCTACTGATGTGACTGCACAGTGTTGGCAGGTGACGAAGACAGGCAGCGGGTACATAATGCTTCCAGGAAGGACGTCTATGCAGCAGAGAGGAGAAATGAGGGGTAGCTGGGGAGGAATGTGGGTTCAAGTTTGGGGGCTTCACAAAGGGCTGACACAGAGGCAAGTTGATTGCTGCTGGGGGCGATCACGTCAGAACTGAGACCTGGAAGAGAGAGAGGATATGTGAGGATCTGAGTCCCTCTAGAAAGCAAGAGAGAGTGGTGGGGCCCAGGACACAGGCAGAGGGATTGGCCCTCAGTCAGGAGCAGAGTGGATGGGCACAGAGGACAACAGAGGGCTTGTCCGTTTGGTGGCAAGAGGAGGCTCAAGGTCTGCTTTTGCTGGCTTCTGTTTTCTCTTCGAATGATGAGTCAAGGTCAGCCAAGGGGACAGAGGGCTTTGGGGAAGGACTGAGGCATCAGGAGAACAGCTGGGCCGGGGCCTGGAGGGGTCAGGTGTCTCCGATGCAGCTAGAGGGTGAGGGGCCCCCCGCCACCCATCCAAGCCCCCGAGGAAGGCACTCCCCCTTGACAGGTTGCCACCGCCACTCGGAAACTCAGAAATAAGTGTCGATCGTGCAGCTGAGACCCTGACAGGGGCATTTGGCCAAGGCCTTCATTGAGGAAAGGCCCTGGGCTGTGTTCTGCCTGGGGACTGTAGGCCCAGAGAAGCTCAGGTTAGGACCGATGTCTGCAAACGAAATCACTGCCTCCTTTCACTTCCACCTTCCCCAGACAAAAAGTAACGAACAGTTCTGGGGAGAGCTGATAGGGTGCAGCCCTCCTCTAGGCCTTAATGACTTGGAAGGGTCACAGGAAGCTCATCAGGCCCTCGTGCTGATTATGATAGAAAAGAGTGAGTTCGTGAAGACCTGGGCAGTGGGCTCCGGGAGCACCTGATGCTTCTGGAAGACTCCCTGCGCTCACCATGGGGACTCCTCAGCACCCCCTGAGCAGGGGCTATCCCAGAACCAAGTTGCTAAGGTTTGTTTTCCAAGCACAAGTCAGGGAAGTAGGGTTTGGGGTAAAGGAAATGGTTTCGGAGGGTCTGGGGGCCTACTGGCCTAGCTCCCTGGCTGCCCGCCGGCCTGACCTGCAAGATTGGGGAGCACTCGGTGGCACACGGGTCTTTTCCTGCATCCCTGTTGGCCAGACTGCAGGTGGAATGGCGGATCTGAGCACCCAGACGAGGGGCGGCCCTTGAGCTGCCACCAGCATATACTGCTGCTCTTTTATCTGCGTTCCAAATGGGTGTCCCCCCAGGGAGCAGGCCTGACTAGCTGAAGGCACTTTTGCGAGAAGGCACTTTGCATCTCTCTGGGCGACTGCAGCCCTGCGCCAGGCACACAGCCTGCCTGCAGAAGCCAGGCTAGATTTCAGCCCCCCTCTGCCCGGGCACCTTTGCACAGTGCACACCATGCACAACCCTGAGCCCAGGGAAGGCACGTTGTGAGCCACTTCTCAACCTTGCAGCTGACATGAAAAAGATGCTTGGCAAGTGTTAGGAGGATGAATGAGTGAATGAATGAATGGGGAAACCAGACCTGTGGGGACTGTGGGTGCATCTACACTGGGTCCCCCAAACAGGAACAGCTCTTCACCTTGAGGAAGAAGCAGTCCCTAGCTTAGCCCTTTTAGATAACATCCTTAGATGGTTCAGGAAATGATTTCAGAAGGCCCTCCGCCCAAGGCATAGTGCAAGGCAAAGGCCGAGCAGCTGGACTGGGCCATCCAAGAGCACAGTGTCCAGTGGGAAAGCGAGCACATTCACGGGACAAGGCGGATGGGGGTGCGTGCTTCCCAGAGCACACGCAGGGCAGTGGAAGAACTGGAGTGTGAGAGGGGGCTTTCTGGGGGGAAGGGGGGTCAAGGGAAGGCAAGTGCAGGTGAAGTGCGCTGGGGCCGAGAGCAAGGAGTCTTCACAGAGGGCCACTCAGGGAGGGCATTTGGGGCCTGAAGGAACAGCACAAGCAGAGGTGTGGAGGTAAGACCATGAACTGAACATCGCGGGAGGCATTCGGAAAGGTGGCAGGGCCCTAATTTTGAATGCTGAGTGAAAACGATTGGGTTCCAGGGGCACCTGGGTGGCTCAGTCAGTTGAGTGTCTGACTCTTGATTTCGGCTCAGGTCATGATCCCAGGGTCGTGGGATCAAGCCCCACGTCAGGCTCCATGCTGAGCGTGGAACCTGCTTGAGATTCTCTCTCTCACTGTGCCCCTCTGCCTCGTGCATGCTCTCTGTCTCTGAACTAAAAATAAAAATTAAAACAAACAAACAAACAAAAACACTTGGGTTACATTTGCCTGCAGTAGGGAACCATCGGAACTTTGCAGAGAGGGGATTTTATTAATGACAAGGACAAACCAAGGGATTCCAAAGGGGACCATCAGAGCTTAGTGTGAGCTCTCAGAAAGGCGGAAAGTGTCCCTGACCCTGAGCAACCCCTTACCTCCAGTTAGAGGCTGCCAGCAACCAGCACAGGATCTCTGTGCCTGGGACCCCTTCAGAGAGGGACCTCTCAGAGCCCACCCTGCAGCGTTCAAGTGCGTTCTTATCAGGGCCCGACAGCCCTCCATTCCAGGAGCCAGCTTCCTTCTGTCTTGCTGTTCCTTTGGTGCAGCCTCTTCCCCTCTCTTACATAAGCTCACAAGGCCCTTTGTTCATTTTCTTTTTTTTTTTTTTTTTTAACTTGAATTTAGCCCTCGGTGAAGGGTCAGGGAAACTGTTTGCCGTTGCTTCTCCGACCCTCGACTTGCTTCATTGACCTGTGCCCCAGAAACGGCCCTCCCCTGGCCCTCACGGAGCATCCGCTAATCTTCAGGCTGTACTCTGAACACCTGCTGGCCACCAGAGCCGGTGCTGAGGAATGCAGAGATCTCTGTGGCTGGGGGGCCGCTCATAGTGTGGAGGGAGAAAACAATGCTGGTCATATGCTGGAGACTCTAGGGAAGGACGAGCCATACCCTTCAGCTGCTGAGTGCTGGCAAGTGCAGATCAAACCGCCGGCTCACTTACTTAGGGAGATGGAATCCGAGAAGGTGGCTTGGCATCTGGTCTCGGTTAGGTTCCCTAACATCACGGCTGGGGTAAACTCGCCCGTCCCACACTGCTGGCCTCCGCGTGGCAGAGGCAGGGCCCCGCGACGTGCCTGCGAGAGCAAGCCGAGAAGGCAGGCACCCAAGAGACAAGGCCTGAGGCGGAGGGGGCTCTGAAGGGCTACCGTGAGCACCTCCAGGCCCCTCTCCCAAACGCATCCATCAGATGGGATGTGGGGGCGGGCAGGGAGGGGCCAGGTGCACAGCCAGAGGAGAAGCGAAGGTTGGGGGCCCCCTAGCAAAGGTGATAGAACTTATGGGACCACAGAGGTGGGAGCTGCAGCCCTGTGGGCTCTGGGATGGACACTTGGGAACCCCTGCTCGGGGAAGGTACTGGACCTTGTTTGACCTGAGGACCCGCAGGAAGGAAGGCTTCCCAAGCAGCAGAAGCTCAGGGTCCATACCTACGGTGACTCATTGTATTCTAGAAGGCCAGCTGTGTTGTCTAGGCAAGAGGACCCGTCTGGGGCTTTCTGTAATCCTTCCCTCTTCCTCCCCACCCCCACCCCCAAATGACTCGACTGATGTCAGAAATCCCACCACTAAGGTCTTATTCCTGGAGCCTAAGACTCTGGACCCCATGATGTGATTTCCTCGTAAAGGGGGAATGACTGTTCTAAGCCTCTGTGTCAAAGGAGCCCTGGTTAAACAGAAGGCTGGCCCTGCACCCCCAGATACGCCGATCAGCCCAAACTGCTGCACGCTCTGCCTGGTGGCTTCAGCTCCCCGCACCCTTGTTTCCTCATGGCCATCTGGAAGGCGGCAGGGCTCCACGAGGCGCCATCCTCCCTGGTTCCCGCCACCTTGGTTGACCCTGACCACTGTGTAGGGAGAGCCTCAGGCCCCAGCGACAGGTGAACAGCCCCAGAGAAGCTGACTGCCTCGCCCCAGCCACACACACGGCCCAGGTGCGGGAGCTGAACCCTCCATGTTCCCATGACACTGGCTTACAGACTGGGTACCCTAGAGCCCCGGGGTCCCCAGAGGTGCCTCAGAGGCCAGAACAGGGGACCAAACCAAGAGGGAGGCCAGATGCCACTCTTAAGATCCCTTTGGAAAAAGAGGCTCCTTTGGGGGAAATGGTTAGAAAATCACCGAGGTACATCTGCCCCGTGTCCTTCCATTTGAGCTCAGGATGGACGCATTTAGGAGCAGCCAGGCCATGTGTCTGTCTGTCCCACCTACGTCAGGAGCACAAGCCTTGCTGGTGACAAGAGGTTTCCTCCTGTAACTTCTGCACCACTGAAAAGAAGTCCTCGGAGGCCTGGATTCTTTCTCCCACTTTAATGATCATGACTCAGCCGAGTCTCTGTCTTCCAATCGATTCCTCAGGAAGGAATCAATAGCGTCAGACACGGGGCAGATGAAAACATGGTGGTCATTAAGACACATGGTCCCACCCAGGACCCTCCTAGAACAGGGCTGATGAGCACATTGTCTTGCTGGTGTGTAAGGCCCCCCTCCTTGATTCTTGTTATAAAAATTCTAGAAGCATTGGGTCCCCACTCCCAAGCTGGGCTTTTTTCCATACTGGTTTAGATGGCAGAGGCCCCGTGTGTCACCCACCCAGTCAGCTCTAGGCCCTGGGGACCTCAGAAGCGTACATAAGCCCACCCCCAAAATGGAAGCAAGGCAGGAGCCAAGTGTACAGTGAGAGGAACGTTCTGTACAGCTTTCCCGAGTAACTGGCACGCTCAGGTAACCTAAAACCACAGTGGGCACGCAGCCGGCTGGCTAGCGCTGGGGAGGGGATTGCATGGCTGAGAGACATCAGACGGCCCTTCTGTGTCCTTCCCAGGAGAGACAGGCTTTCACTGGGGCCCACACCGAAGGACAGATACGTGTCACCCTTGTTCCTGCAGGGTCCCCGTGCTCAGTAACTCTCTGGTGAGCTGAACGTCCGGAGGATGTGAGGCAGGCGTGGTGCCGGCATTGCCACCATCAGGGCCCAAGCTGGATTTCAGGGGCCCCTGGGCTGGCCCATCATCTCTGTGCTCCCTGTCCAAGAGTGCACCCACAGATCGGAAGAAGAGACGGGAGGTGCGGGGCCCACTTTCCCCAGGGCTCTGTCCCTGCCTGAGGGGTCAGTGGTCGGTGAAGATCACTGGGAAAGAGGGGGCTTGAGGAGAGGGGCCATCAGGCTGGTTGAGGTCAAAAAGTCAGCAGCATCAACACACCACAAGTGTGTGATACTCACCTGCCCTTTTCCACCCTCTGGGCTCAAAGCTGCAGGTGGGGAGATAGAAAACGTGCTGTCCACGAGCGGACCCCAGACCCCTCCCCAAAACACGTCTAGGGCCACAGCCTTCAGAGACTGCAGAGGCTGGGCTCCCCTCTGCTGGGGATGACGGCTATTGAGCAGGCCTTCTGGGGGGGAGGACGGGAGAACGGCCCCACAGGAAGAGGCAGGAGACTGGAGGTGTGTGTGGACGCAGCAGTGGCGCACCGGAGCTGGGGTTGTCGGGGAGCAGTAGAGACACAAGTTAGTAAGGGCAGTGGAGCCGGGCATCAAGGGATCTGCACGTTATCTGGGTCCAGGGCCACTGTTCTCTCCAGAGGCCCAGACCAGGCTCTGCCTCCAATGTGCCCTGAGACCTCGGACAAGTTGTTCAGCCTCTCTGTACCTCAGTTTCCTCATCTGTACAATGGGGATAAAATAACAGTACCTATGGCATCATGTGCAGGTGAAGGAGAAATGAGGGCACTTCTGGCATAAAGCGCATGTTTAATGAATGTTAGCTACTATTGTTGTTACTGTTATCATTCATTCAGTCACTCAGTGACTCTTCCCTGGGCTCTGACTGTGCCAGGTGCTATCCCCCTCCCTGGGGACCCAGCAGTGAACGACACACACACCCCGACGCTCATGTGGCTGATGGCTTCACTCTGCAGGGAGCACACAGCACAGGAGACCAGCGAGAGGAGCGTGTTGGCTGGAATTAGGGAGGCCAGGAAAACAGAACAGAACAGGGGCGGGGAGGGGAGCAGGTTAAGCAGGACGGTCAGGGAAGGCCTCCCTGGGAGGGAAGGCTGGAGGGCGTGAGGGCTGAGTGGACGCAGAAGGCCTTCAGGAAGGGGCACTTTTCTGCAGACGGGATGACGGTCCCTGAGCTCTGCCTCAGGCTGACCTGGTGGCAGCTGAGTGAGACAGACCGGTGTGGCAGGCAGCAGATGGGGGGCCCAAGGAGGCCCTGCCCCAGTCAGGGCAGTTCCAAAGCAGCCTCCAGAACACAGCTCCGGAAGTGCCCAAGGAAAATACTAGAACTTTTCTATTTCTTTTGTGTTGTGTTCTACTCTTTTACTTTGGCCTGCATCATATTACGCATATGTTGCTGTGTGTGTAACTTGGAGGTGTGGGCGCAAACATCTATGGCTGCCAGGGGTGGAGGGCTGGGGGTCCAGGTGGGAGCCGACGAGCGGGGGGCCGCCCTGGAGGCAGGAGAAGTTGTCGGTGGGCTCAGGACACAGTGGCCAGTCAAGTAGGACTCTGGGCAGTAGTCCTGACAGATACGGAGAGGAGGGAGGAGAGGGATCTGAAGTCCTCGAAGACGCCAGCCCAGCGCTGGGAAGAAGGAGGTGCTGGGGTCACAGGCCCTCGGGAGAAGAGGGCACTTGAGTGTGCCCGAGAGACAGCGGGCAGCAATGCGCGATGGGCCCTTTGGGAGGCAGGGGCTGCAAAGCGATTCGGGACTCCCCCGAAGAGAACTGAGGCCTGACATTGCAGCAAAGGTCATTTTCCTGCCTTTTTGAAAGTGACAGCTTCGTTTTCAAAGGGCTTTGTCGGTGTCATACAGTTAACAGTCTCCAGGACGCAGTAACTTCCACCGGCCAGAGGGCAGGGTCTGATGGAGCAATTGTTTTATTTCATGACCGTGAACATGGCAACCACAGCCCGCTCCCTCTGTACACTTCTTGGCATCAGGAGAACAGGCCAGAGGGCAGAGCTGTCGCCCCGGAGAGACCGCGTGCCTCTGGTTTTCTTGGCCTTCGGCTCATTCCAGCCCTTTCTTTATGGGTGTCAGACCTGAGGGCAGGTGTCCCGGGTACCAAGGTGCCCTAGGCCAGCCCTGAGCGTGGGGTCCTCGGGGTGGGGGTGGGGTGGTGCCAGGCAGTCCTCGCTCCCCTCTGGCTTGTCGTGACTCATGTACCTTCCAAGGCCCTACAGCCAAAGTGACTCGAGTCCCAGCGCAGTGATGGCTGGGAAGGGCCGTCCGCCCGCAGCTGTCTCCACTCGGGCTGGGGGATCGGCTGGCTCCGGGCCCTGCGTGTTCCCTGCCAGACTCCCATGAGGGGGATGTAAGTGTCCCCAACTAGAGTCACAGCCGTTCGCGCGGCCTCAGAAGGGCAGCGAACCAGGAAAGCACCTGTCCTCTGCTCTCCCCCGACAGCCGAAGTCTACATTGGCATCGGAAAGCCTGCAGAAGCCACAGCCTGCACTCAGGAAGCCGCCAACCTCTTCCCGATGTCCCACAACGTCCTGTACATGCGTGGCCAGGTTGCCGAGCTCCGGGGAAACCTCGACGAAGCCCGGCGCTGGTATGAAGAAGCCTTATCCATCAGCCCCACCCACGTGAAGAGCATGCAGCGACTGGTGAGTCTCAGAGCCAGGAGGGGACCCCACTCCCGGGTCGGGGCTCCCCTTGAAGCAGCAGGTAGCTTCCTTCCAGTTGGGAGGCCCATGCGGTTGGTTACCTGCATGGCCGCATGGAGCCACCAGCGCCGTCTCCGTGTGGTTCGTGCAAATGGGACCCCTGGGAGGTGGCCGTGTGCAGCCCTAGCAGCCCTGCCCGGCGGTCCGGTTCTGCGCAAGGGGCGGGCATGAGTCACTGGTCTCCTGGGTGCCACCATCGTGACGTTGGTCTCTGTGCCGCTTATAGCAGCCACTTCGGGAGGGTGTTCCCACCCCGGGGAGACCCCAGCTTGTCTCCGAGACTGCTGGCTAACGGGGGCATCCTGTCGGAGGAGGGAGGGTGGGTCCAGGTACGTCACCTGGTTTCCACACTGCGCGTGGTGTGGTGGCCCCCCAGAAATGCACGCGCCCCAGAAGCCTGGGGCTGCCCCGCCGCTCCCCTCCCTGCCTCGCCTGGGGCTGGCTGTCCCTCCGCCTCAGTGTCGGTGGGGTGGGGAGCAGACCCATCACTCTGCAGCGTTCTCATTGGTAGTATTACTGTGTGAGGCACATGAATGGTAACTCAAAAGTTAGCCAACGTCTGAGTTGCCGATGAGACGCACGCCAGGCTGAGGTGTGGGATTCGTGCTTCATACTAAGTGGTGGGATATCTCTGGTTTAATGAGCCACGGGGCAGAGGAGCCTCGTGGTGAAGCCGAGGTGGCCTTCGTGTCCGCAGCCCTCGGGAGCCTGGTGTCCGTAATCAGTGGTCAGTGTATGACACGGAGAGGGAGCATTGGACAAGGAGTCTGGGAGCGGAGTTCTGGACCCTGTGACGTCAGTTGCTCGCTCTTTAACTTTGGGGAAAGACCCTAAGCTGTCTGCACTCGGTTTCCTTTCTGTAAAATAAAAACAAGCAACTAAATAGGCTGGGAGTCTCCTCCAGTGCTAAGAGGCTATGGTTGAGGACCTAAGAAATAGAATGTTCTCCAAAGGATCGCAAAGCCTTCGTTCTCTTGCCGTGTCTCCTAGTGATATTGCAAAATGTAGAAGGGGCTCAGCAGTTTCAAAAATAACTAACTACTGGTTTTCTGTTTTAAAAACAAATCAGACGGGGGCACCTGGGTGGCTCAGGCGGTTGAGCGTCCAACATCAGCCCAGGTCCCCATCTCACAGTTTGTGAGTTCAAACCCTGCGTTGGCCTCTGTGCTGACAGCTCTGAGCCTGGAGGCTGCTTCAGATTCTGTGTCTCCCTCTCTCTCTCCCCCCTCCCCCACTCATGCTCGCTCTCTCCCTTTCTCTCTCTCTCTGAAAAATAAACAAACATTTAAAAAAATTAAAAATCAATCAGACCTTATAATTACAGCTACTCGATTTTTTTCACCTTCCCTTTATGAACATTTTGTAGCTTGGTACAGCTTTGTAAATAATTTTCCATATTATCCAAACATTAGTCTGTTTGATTAGAACTATTACATGGCTTTTAATTTTTGTCTCCCTGTTATAAGAGGGATTTTGTACAGAGCTTTTCATATCTCTGTCCTTTTGGTAGAACATTGCAGAAGAGGTATAATCAACACCGTGTACCCATCCTTTTTATTGAAAAGAAGCGGCGTATTTCTACCTCGGGGCCTATGAATTATTCAGACAAGTATTTCTTGTTCATCCCCAAGGGGAACATGAGACAAAAGATCAAGTAGGAAAATCACACTGGGAAAGTTTTCTGTTTCACCTTTGGAGCTTTTCGAGTCACCCGAGCTCCCCAACAAATGTCAGATGCTTTCCTTTCAAAAGGGGCAGCCTCAGGCCTGGTGAGGGGAGCTGGTGAGCGGGACCCAGGTGAGGCCGGGCCTTGCCTGCTGGGTCACCAGCAACGGCCGAACCTTGTCTGACTCCAAGGCATTCTTGCCAGTAGAAAATAGTAATCATAAACCTTTCAGACTTTTCTCAGTGCATCCTGATATATTCAGAGACTACGCAGACTGGGGGCAGGCTGAGACCAGCAGGCCTACAAATTTGAGGTCTAGATCCTTGGAGCCCAAAATACTGCCCAGTGACAATAACTGGTCTGACCCCCAAAGGACGGCGTGGACGGTTCCTTCTTGGGGACCTTGTAAATGACACCCTGGCCTGTGTTCCCCAGACTGCCCCCTGCCGTCCACCTCACAGCTGGCAGATTCCCTTCCCTCTGGCGCCGTTGGATCTCCTCGTATCTGGGGGGGGGGGGCAGCCCCCAGAACCCCCAGGGCCTCCAGCCCCGACACATCACTACCCTTTCTTTTCTGCCCCCGTCCCCAGGCTGCATGGGAAAGCCTCATGTCTATGGCTTGAAGCATAAGGAGGGAAGAAGGCGGCCTTTGCAATAGAAGCTAAGGAGGATGAGGCTCTAGGCCAGAAAAGGTGTGAGATTAGAATCCCAGCCCTGTCACTCACTGGTTTGGGGACCATGGGCAAGTCACCTTCTGTGTGCCTCAGTGTCCTCGGATGTATAAATGGGGCCACTACTAACACCAACACAAATTAAACACAGAACTGAAATCTCTTTATTAAGGCACAGGAGGTTCTGCCTCTGCCCTCGCAGAGACCTGACTGGTGTGCAGGCCCCTAAATTGAGGGGAAGGGGTCAGCAGAGAGATCAGAGGCCTCTTACCAGCCCGAGTCCCAGGGAGGAGCCAGGAGCTCGAGACTTCTGTGCTCCAGGTGGGTAGAAACAGCCAAGACGACTGTCGCCTGGCACTCAGGGCGAGGAGTGTGCAAGTGAGGGGCTGGGTCAGGCCGGGGCGAGGCTCAGAAGATCACAGTTAGGAGGAGTTTGAAGAGCATGAGCCCCGGAGATCACCAGAGGACCAACCCAAGGAGGTTCCCAAGGAAGGAGCCAGCTGCAGGCCGATTGTGGGACATAGAAAAAACCAGAGGGCGGAAAGTGTGTCCGTGCCAGCAGTCAGGCTCGGAGAGGAAGGAGAGGAGCTGGAGGGACAGTTGGAAGGAAGGAAGCCACGTCCATTACAGGTGGCGCCCAGGTGGCAGACGGAGAGTGCGGAGAACCGAACGGGGAGGAGCTCCGCCTCTTCCGTGAAGAACAAGGATTGGTCAGCTTCTAGGGCTCGTTAGCTACCCTTGTAGCATGTGCCAGATCGCCCGGCTCCGAGGACGAGGACGATTTAAGCAGAAATGCAAACACATTAATACTGTTAAAAAAGGAGTAATGACTTGGAGCAGATGGTATTCACTAAAGCTAATAGAAGGTCAGACTTGACAAAAGAAATGTAAATTACACCCCAGTGAAAATTAACACGTTTCTAATCGTTTCAGCCTTCCTCTACGTGTTTCAGTTCACATGCAGAGAGAAGGGAGAAGAGGAATAATGTGTTTACCGTTAATAATGATTTGGCACAAGATAAGGGAGGCAAAGAGCTGAGTGTAGGCAGGTATTAAGGGACCAGGGAGTCAAGGGATAAGGAATTACAAAGTCAGGTTGTTGACAAGGGGAGGAATTCATAGAATGATCAGACTTTTCCCAGAAAAATCTAAAGGCATATTTTCATATCATTTTGGGTAAGTGAATACATTTACATACATTTGCATGCCATGTTTCATCCCCAGGACCCAAGATGAATTAATGAAATACAGAGCTCCCTTTTCTGCACCAGTTGTCCTGTGGCCTGGAGTAGGGGGAGTGGAGGGGAACAGGGCTGTCGGTGGGCTGGGGGCAGGTGGCCAGCACTGCTCAGGCCAAGGGCAGGCACAGAGACTCAGGGTAGCCAAGGACAGAACTACCAGGACAGGGACAGGCTCTGCAGACAGGGACATCTGTTCCACATGTGATAACCTTAGCCTGGGCTCAGGGGGGCAACGCGAGAGATTGGAGGGTGAAAAAGGAACAAGAACGTTCAGGAGAGGAATGAGCACGGCAGGGAGCCAAGAAGGTGATGTGGAGAGGAGCTGATAAGGTGAGGAGGGGAATGTATTGCTAAGAAATAAATTTATCCTAGATCGCATTAGCAGGATGCTCAGGTGTTTCTCCAAACCGCTTGACAGGTTGAGAAAAGGTGTGGAACAGAGGCAGGTGGTGGGGGCCGCCCAGGGCTTCCCAGAGTGGACAGCATGGAGGGAAGGAGACAGGGCTCTGAAGAGGGCTGTGAGCCTGAGAGGGACCAGGCCCAGGGGAGGAGGGGATCAGCAGAGGCACTGGTGAGCCAGAGCCCACACCCCCGTGGGGGGCAGGAGGAGAGATGGCATGAGGGGTCAGCCTTCACCTAAAGCAAGGCTGGTGCAACAGAGGCAATGATATTCCAGAGCTGATGCTCAGAGAAGAGAACACATAGGGGCCATCCTCTTGAATGTTGACATTTCCAAGACAAGGCCTAGAAAGAGACAGAAGCCATCAGTCATTCAAAGGAGGGCAGCCAGAAGACCGGGGAAGGTGGTAAGTTCCACCACCTCCCCCACCGGAAGTAGTGGTTAGGAAACCATTGGTGGGGCTCCCCCATGAGAGGGGAAGGTGGCTGGGAAGGGAGGTGGTTGGAGGTGATGGGTTAGGCCAAGCCGTCTGCCCAAGGAGTGTGGCTGAGGCCTGCCTTCTATGGAATGATCGTAAGACATGAAAAACCCCGAGTTCAGTCAAGGTGGCTTCCGGCTAACGGTTTCATACACAGGCTATCTCTCTCTCTTTTTTTTTAATGTTTATTTATTTTGGGAGAGAGAGAGAGAATCCCAAGCAGGCTCCACACTGTCAGGACAGAGCCCGACACGGGGCTCCATCTCACGAACCATGAGATCATGACCTGAGCCAAAATCAAGACTCAGATACCCAACCAACTGAGCCACTCAGGCGCCCCCCACCCCACCCCCCATACACAGGCTGTTTTGGGGTTTCCTCCATGAGCTGATGTTTTCCGAAACATCAGAAATCTGAAGTGACATTAAAAACGTTGGTAGTGTTGTGCTTCTCTTCCACAGCAGTACATTAGTGGGAAGGACTGGCAGGGAGAATGGCTGAGCTGTTGGAAAAGCGCGTTCTATTACGAACTAGCAGAGGCACGTCACATCGACAGTGGGTTTGGAAGGAGGACATCAAACGTGCAGTGCAGTGGGTTATGTCTTACGGATCGCTACTGCATTTGAAGTTGTTTTAACAGCTCCAGAGTTTGATCCAGAAGCATTCGTCACAACGAGGCTGGCTAAGGACACTGCTCAGGGGAGAAAGAGGCTCTTCTGAAGTTCAAAGAGGGGCCCAAAGTCGGAGCTTTCTTTAAACTGTCCTCAGGCTTACATGCGTGTTTACTGTGGGAAAAGACTTCATCCGTTCTGCGTGATGAGCCAGAAGTGTGGCAGAGAGGGCTGGAATCGAGGGAAAGAGGTGCGCTCTGGCTTGCCTCTGGCAGCTTGCCCTGCTAAAGTCTGACCCTTCGTGTTTTTTCTCTCTTCCATTCTTTCAGGTGTCCATCTACTTACTGAGATTTGGGGGGAAATTGCTTGCGTCTCCTATTTTCCTAGTTAGAAGCGTGTTTTCCAGGTTGTACCTGTGTGGGAGGACAGATGCAGCATGAAGGGGATGAACTTGCAGGGATGATTCCAGAGACGGGCATCCCGTGTCTGTGTACCTGTCTGATTTATCCATCAGTCTTGCAGGGGGAGCTCTGGGGTCGAGGGCAACCCGGGGCACAGACACCCCGGGCAGGGTTTCACACTGGCGCGGCTCGTTTTCCCGTGGCAAAACCCGTCTTGAAGAGGGGCCCTTGATCCCTTCTGCTAGTCTGGGTAAGACGATGAAGCCGATGAAATAGAATCAAGATACCCTTCCTCTTTCAAACGCTGATCTTTGGAAATGGATCTCTTTCATCCGAAGTATCAATTTTCTTCCTGTACGTAGAATGATTGGCAGGAACAAAGCCTTGCCATGGTCAAATGAGAAGGCTCTTTTATCTATTGATTGCATTTTATTTACTTAATTGTTTTTTTTTTTAAATGCTTTTCGGGGCGCCTGGGTGGCTCAGTCGGTGGGTGGCTCAGTCTGTGGGTGGCTCAGTCGGTTGAGCGTCCGACTTCAGCCCAGGTCATGATCTCACTGTTCCTAAGTTCGAGCCCCACATCAGGCTCTGTGCTGACAGCTCAGAGCCTGGAGCTTGCTTCGGATTCTGTGTCTCCCTCTCTCCGCCCCTCCCTGATTCATGTTCTGTCTCTCTCTCTCAAAAATAAGTGAACAATAAAAAAAAATTTTTTTAAATGCTTTTCGAGTTAAGACCAAATTTTTCTTTGAAGCGAGACTTAATGAAATATTTAGATGCTGTCCCTTCCCTGCACATCTGTGTGCTTGTGGAGAGTACACTTAAGTGTACGATTCCCCCATGTCTTCACTCGCTATAACTGGGATTCAAACTAGCAGAGCAAGAGAAAAAGTAGTCCATTCTGTTGGGGGATTAGGTCTTTGTTCTTTTTTTCGAACTTCTCTCCCTTTTAGTAGCCCGCACTACATTTTAGCCCCATTAGCAGCTCAAGGCCCTTTCGAGAACTTTGAATGTTTGGCATGACTATAACCTCTACAAAGAAATCGAAAACCTCGTAGGTCATACCTGACGCATGTGTCCTCACAGTATGCACTGAAGCGGACAATTTCTTGTTTTACTGCCGGGGAGACTGCTCGCGGTGACCTGCCCCTGGCTACCTTGCATGTTAGGAGCAGAACCAGGGCTGGGCGATGCTGAGATTGGATGTTTCCAGCGCCTGCAGCTTGAGCGATAGCATGACACGGGGGTTCGGAGCCCGGCTCTACAGCCAACCTGCCTGGGTTCAGGTCCCAACTTTGTCACATACTAACATGTGGCCCTAGAGAAGTTCCTTAATGTGTCTGTACTTCCGTTATGTCAGCTGTTAAACAGGAGTAACCATAGCACCCCTCGGTGTTACCGTGTGGTTGAACAAACTCACACAGGCTGCGTCGCGCTCTGTAAACACTAGCTGTGAACATTACCGTCATTCTCTATAATTTGGGTCGGTGGAAGCCCCCCTGTATCTACTTGACAGTGAGAGAGGCATCTCCTTTCCAGAAGATCTGCCTGTGGGCGTGGCTTTCCTTCTGAACCGAATTTCAGCAGCTGGAGCTGAAATAAGAATATGTCATAGCATGTGGTTGGCCAAAACATGTGCTTTCGCTTTTAAGTATTACTTTCTGTTTCCCTGGAGCCTGCAGTCCAGCTTATTAAGGCTGAAAGGAGTAGGAAGGGGTGGTGTGGCTCGTCAGGCAGAGACAGGAAGCATCTGGGCTCAGTGCGAGGGAGTGGGGGAGGGTGGGCAGACCAGGTCGGGCAGGCCTTGGACCTGAAGGGAAGGTGGGCTGGGCAGGCTCCATAGGTTGGCCTGGGTAGCAGGGAGGGCAGAGCCTGCCATGGAGCCCAGCTCAGATGGCACGCCTCTGAGAAGCCTTTCTTGACCCCTACCCACCCACCCCTGCAGAGGGGCCTTCAGCCCATTGACTTCCCTCTCTTGAAGGACCTGTGGAACGAACATAGGGTTCTTTCTTCAGGGATCTGTCAGGGGAAGGTGCCATGCCTGAGGTGACACAGTGGCCGGTGTAGACCAGAAGTGGCAGGTAGATGAGGTGTGGCAGGGAGAGAGGGAGAAAAACAAGTTCAAGAAGCAACTTGACCTAGACAGATGTCATTATTCCCCTTTTACAAAGCCCCCCAAAACACCCGGTGCCGTCTCCCTTGAATGGCCTTGGAGCAGGTATCATGGGAACATGCTGTTTTTATCTGGGTTAACTATTCTCTAAGCAGAAGCCTTTGGGTGTTTGTTGGCTTGGCCTCGGCACAGTCCCTTCCCACCACAAGTACAGGAAGTGACATCGAGGGGGGGACTGGAGGATATAGCCACATGGTTTCACATGAGA
This sequence comes from Cryptoprocta ferox, assembly GCA_028646485.1. Taxonomy (NCBI): domain Eukaryota; kingdom Metazoa; phylum Chordata; class Mammalia; order Carnivora; family Eupleridae; genus Cryptoprocta; species Cryptoprocta ferox. Next base: position 12,477,854 of record CM053560.1, read on the forward strand.
CCATGGATTCCGGGTCAGCTAATCAATGGCACCTTCTGGTGCAGTGGGCTCTGAGTGTGTCCCAGGCCGGGTCTCGAAGAGCATCGATGTGTTGTGCTGGAAGGTGGGGCTCTTGCCAGGCATGCTTGGCACAGCCAGGTCCCCGGGCTGACCTGTGTCCCCGGGCCCTGGGGGGAGCAGTGGGCCCCTCTCAAGTTCAGACACCCTGTCCTGTTGTCCCCAAGCACATCCTTCTCTGTCAGCCCCTGAGCCCCATCCAGAGGTGGCAGTGGTCACCATCCATAGGCCAGAGGCTGCTGTGGGACAGTGTCCAGGCACCTCTGCCAGAGTCCACCATGGTCTTCCCAGGCCCCGTGTGCCCCCAGGCTGCCTGCTGTCTGTGTCCCTCATTCAGTGATGGGGTCACCCTCTGAGAAGCTGACGCATAATAACCATGCCCATGAGAGACCTAGCTCCAGACAAGAACGTAAAATGGTAATTTATAAAGATTGATGCCTTTCCTGGGCTGGACCCCCTGGGCTCTCTCACCCCCTCCTCCTCCCCAGAGGAGCTTACCCTCTAAGCCAGATGCCAGGCTCCATGGCCCAACCCAAAGACAGGCCAAAATGACCGTCCCTGGGCAGCCTGGGGCACCGAGGCAGACAGGTGGATGTGGCAGGGGCCGAGGGATTGGGGCTGTGCCGATCCAGGCAGTCGCCCTGCCTCTGACTCAGAGACCCCCTTCCGAGTCCCCAGACTGTCTTTCCCTTTAGGCCAGAGCGTCTCACCTCTGTCCTGTGGTTACAGGTGAGCCAAGAAGGGGACGGTCTCTGCCCTTGGGAGTGCCAAGGAAAGGGGGCAGCGTGTCCGGCCTGGCCTAGAGAAGCCTGGTCCTCTTGCCCCAGTGTGCCATGCAAATATTGTTAAATATCATTTCCTGTGTGAGGAAAACAGACACCCAAACACTGATCCATCTGCTCAAACGAATTCTCTTGTGGAGTTTATGTCAGCCACCTCCTAGTCACCTCTTCCCAAGGACACTCCCTTGTCCCCTGATGGTGACTCAGGACATATCCTTAGCCCTTTTTATGGGGTAGACTACGTAGACTGTGAGCCTGGTGTCTTGTTCAGGGTGTGACTTCTGATCTTGGCCTCAGACTGTGGGAGCCCCTGCTTATACCCCTCCCCCACCCCAAACCCAGATTCAAGCTTCCCTTGTGGCCACAGAATTAAGACATGTCTCTTGCTTTGAGGGTGGGCTCCTCTGGGGAGGGGGAGGCGACCGCGTCACTCTAACTGGGTTTGCACAGGGCCCGCACCCGTCTTGGGGTAGGAGGCCAACAGCGGCAGTGACAGGGAGCCAGTCCGAGCCGGGTCGGAGGTGCCAGCCGCATGGGGAGGACATCTGAATAGGGGGAGGGATTGGACATCGTTTGGGGGAAGAGCCAGGTAATTGAAACTTTTTTTATGACTCAAGCTATGTCCTCACATCCTTTTGAAAGTGCATATTTTTAGCTTAAAGCATTTTCCGTTTGTTGGGCATGTGCGTCCTCCTTGGAGCAAAAGGAGCGTCACCTGGAAATGTAGAACTTCCGCATCCCTGTGGCTCCTGTGTGGCTTGTGGCCTTTGATCTTGCCACCCCTCCCCCAGTCACAGCCCGCCCACCCCCGGCGGCATCCTTCGGTGCAGAGATAAGTCTCTGCAGACATTTTCTGCCTGGGTTTTGGATTCCTCCTACCACTGCAGCATTTTCTCAGTGCTGGCCAGGGAGATATGGCATCCGGCCACCCTGCTTTCGGTGAGGACTGAAATCACAGACCCGGTGCAGGCTCCGAAATACAAGCCATGTCCCTGGGCATTCCTTTGCCACAGCTTAAGGAAAAAATTAATTCTGTGTTTAATTCTATTTTCTGTTTTGGAATCTTGGATGACTAATTACAAGCAGGGCAGTTCAGTATCTCATTCGTAATTATGATCTAAAATTATTTAAAATCCAACATAGTCTATCCAAACCGTTTATTCTTAGACATTCTGGCCCATTATTCCAGTATGATGTGACGTTTCACTTCCACCGCGTCCCTGCCTTGCCACTCCCTGGCTCGGATCAGACTGTCTGGTCCAAGTTTTCCCTTATCTGGGTTGTTCTGGGTTCCCTAATTCCCCTTCCAGATTTCAGGCCCCCCTGGATTTGAGTCCTCCTCCCCAACACTGCCTGCCCTTGAAGTCAACAAGAGGGCTGTCGCCGTGAGAAAGTGGCATTCGGGGCCACCTGGGCTGGCTGCCCCTGACCTGCCTCATGTCTGAATGGCTTCCGCATCATTCGATGCTAGTCCCAGAGGCTCCCCACTGAGTGCTCCTGGGCTCTCTCTGGGACACGTCTGCACACATGTTGTCTAGACCTTCCGTTTGAGCCTGACACCCTTCAGCCCAAAGCTCTGGGGAGGACTCCCTAGAGGTTTCTCCCAAATACTGCTTCCAGTGTTTCTTTATCAGTATCAGGACATCTTTGGACCTGACACTTCCCAGAGAGTGAAGGCATCACAGGATTTAGACCACCAATGAAATTCCCTAGTCTAAGCACCCCTTTTTACAGATGGGGAAGCTGAGGCCAGAGTGGGGAAGGGACTTGCCAAGAGCCCAACCCTGACTGCATCACTCCCGAGGGCTTCATGCCCAACTCTATCTGTGAGGTGGGCAGTAGCACCTGCCTTTTCACGTTGGGGTGGGGGTGGGGAAGAGGCAAGCTCCCCGAGCTCCTCGAGGGCAGGCCCTGGCCCCGGAGAAGCCCGCTCATTGCTCTAGGGGAGGAGGGCATTGGAGGGCTCCAGTCTGTCTTGACGGGTCCTGCACCATCCGCTGAGCTTGCGTCCTCTCTCAGTTTTGCTCCCAGTTGGAGTCAAGACTCGGTCTCCACACTTGCCTCTTACCTGGCCCCCCTGCTGTGCAATGCCCCTTCTCACAGCTGCCCTTGCCCCGTCCGTGTGGAGCAGCAGGATCAGCACTGATTTATGAGCCCAGCCGGGCACAGGAAAGAGTAGGCTTTGGCCTCCCTCCTGTTGCCAAGGGGGTGGAGGTGAGGGGTTGCTTAGGAGGAAGGAATGACAAACATTATCAGTGACGAAATATCAAAGGTCACCAAGCCTCAAACCCTCGGACTCTAGGAAGATGGTGGCTTGGAGCCAAGACAGGCCCCTGGCCCTGCACAGATCACAGATCTGCACAGATCCCCTGCTCTGGGCCCTGTCCTCGGAGAACCCCTGCTCTTGGAAGCCAGCGAGCGCCGCTGACCAAGGAATGGGGTGCAGGTGTGCAGGGGCATCAGCTGAGGGCACCACCTGACGTCCCTCCCTAGGGCCTTGGCGACCTGCTGCAGAGAGAGACCAGAACCACAGTCGGAGGGCCCACCCCGGGCTCCCAGATCTGGGCCCCCGCATCCAGAAAGCTCCAGGCCTCCAGGAGCTTTAGGAAAGCCCTTTGAGAACACCTCTGCCCAGGGTCCCTGGGACTCCAGCCCCCTTGCCTGGTGGCAGACCCCCTCTGCCCATGGTTACTTGGCTGCTTTCACCTCCCACCAGGCTCACCGACTGACGTGTGATCTCTCTTCCCTCCCTTTCCTCATCTGCTTGACATTTGTGGGACACCTGCCTCTTCAGATAACGTCTGCAAGCATTGTTTCTCTTCAGGCCTTTCAGAACATCTTCATCTGGAGGCCTGTGAGCAGGCAGGGACCGGGGACCCGGTACTTGGGCACCTTCTCCATGCCAGGCACTGTTCTGGCTTTACCTTTACCTTCAGCATCGTGTATTCCACACAACGGCCTCTCAGTTACTGCACTGACAGCATGGATTCTCTCTGTGTCTCTGTCTCTCTGCCCTGCTCCCACTCTCACTCTCTCTTTCTCTCTCTCAAAATAAATAAACTTTAAAAAAAAGCATTAAAAAAAAGTCACAGGGCCTCTGGTAGACGGAGGTACAAGTCATGGGTTGTCTGGTCTCATGAGGTAGGAGGGACAGACCGCGGCTCCACCAAAGGTGTGACCTGGGGGCCAGGCTTCAGCAGCTGAGTAGAGATGTCGACTCTTCCACAAGTTTGGGTCAGATGGAGTTTGAATACCTCATAAACAAACCAGCTCTTGGAGATCTGTATGGGACAGTTGGGGCCAGTTAGCAGAGATGGTGAGGACGCACTATTAATTTTGTTAGAGGTTGTTCCATAAGGAAACATCCTTTTTTTTTTTTTCTTAGAGATTCCTACGGAAGTATTTAGAGATTAAGTGTCACAGTGCCTGTAATTTACTTCAAAATACTAACTCCTGCCCCCAAAATAGCTAAAGTAAGTGTGAAAAATGTTAACAGTTGTTAAATTTAGGCGTTAGGTATAGAGATGTTCATTAGATCAGCCTTTCGAATTTTCTGCATGCTTGAAATTTTTCAAGATTAAAAAAGCTTAAGGCAAATAAAGGAATATGATCAGGTTTGCATATCGGAGTGATCATTCTAGAAGCTGTGGAGGATAAGTTAGGTAGAAGCTAAGAGACACTAAGGACTGGACTTCACTAAAAACATCTTGACAGTCCAGGAAAAGAGATTTCGAGAAGTAAGGCTTGGTGAGGGAATTGGAAGGTTCTTGCCTGATTCCGGACACCTGGGTCAGGTGTTTTCACCAACAAGAGGAAACACAGGAGGGAGGGCAGCAATGGGAGGAAGAAGGCTACCAGTCTTGCACATGGCCAGCTGGGTCTAGAGGCCTGAGCATTTCCAGGGCAGGGGCCATGGTTAGGAAGCAGTGGTGGCCTGGAGGTGGCTGGAGGTGGCGTCTGAAGGGATGAGAGGGCATGAGACCAATTCCCAGCTGGGCCGCGAATCAGAGAGAGAAAGAGGGCCAAGGACAGAATCCAAGGAGCACCAGCATTCAGGGAGCAGCAGAGTAACGTGGCTAATGAGGACGCATAGATTCTGGTCATTTACGCAGTTTTCCCGTCCACGCAGCTCATCCAAACTGTAGCTGGGATTTGGGCCTGACCCTGCCAGATTCCCAGGCCCTCTTGTTCCCATGGCCCCACTCGATTCTTGGCTCCCGGCCGTGGCCAGCCCAGGACCCCGCGGGGTTTATGGGATGTCCATGAAGGAAGGGTCCCAGTGAGCAAGATCACTGTGGTAAGTGAGAGAGACAGGAGTGACTTGAATTATAGACATGGTCCCACACAGAGGAGCTGGGGACCCTTGGGCTTCTTTGGGCCTCAGTTTCTTCCTCCGTGAGTAGGGCTGATCATAGGAGAATCAGATGCTATTACTGGCGTGAGCCAGAAGGACTTGAATGGTGTCTAACAGTGAATGTGCGCCCTCATTCCTAGGAGGGATGTGAAACGTGCCCTCTTGTGTCTGCTGGAGACCCGATTCTCAAGCCAGGGGCCAGTGTTCCGGGGGAGGGGGCGCGCCCCAAGCTGATAACAACAGTGACCTTTTCTGCAAGGACTCTTGAACACACACACACACGCGCGCGCACACACACACACAACCTGGGATCTGGCCTTTCCAGGAGGTCGGTCTTGATTAGAGGCGTGATTGCAATGCTGACTGATGTCCTTCCGAACAAAGGAGAAACTGCTGGCCCAACCCTGCAGGGGAGCCTAGGGGACATGATGCTGAGTCTTTCTTCATAAATAAAGGAGCAAAGCCTGCCTATTGCAGAGAACGCCCCCCTCCCCCACAGGGATCCGAATCCCCTCCGCGGGTTTTCTCTCCTCCTCTGCATCCGGGCCACGGGAGTCCAGACAGATGCATGGGGCTAGAACCAAAGTGCAAGCAAGTGATCCCTGCAGGGATCTCCCAGAACAAACTAGAAGCAAAATCTGCCTCTTCCGAAGGACAACACGTGGTTTTTCCAGGCCTTGCAAAGCCAGGCAGGTCAATCGAGTTATAATTGGCAATCTAATTAGAACTCCCACAAGCTGTTAAATTCTTTACCTGCCGCCTGGCATCTTACACAGAGGGCACACATCTGCTCCTGCCCCTGGCACGGTGAAAGAAAGCCAGCTACAATCCCATCCTTCTGCTGACAGCAGCCCCCTCCAGCCACCCCCTGCCACTGCGCGGACGCCCACACACCCACCAGCAAATATGACGTGGGACACAGCCAAGTTGACAAGAAAACTGGCTTTAGAGAAATCAGGCTCAAAGGTCTGTGCTGCTGAGTGATTTGGGGAGACTAAATGGGAGGAAAGTAGCCGCCAGCCCCGTTTTCTCAGATGTCAGAGGTGTCCTGAGGGAGGTTCAGTGGTGTCTGAAGCCTCCCCACAAGTCAGATTGCTCGAGGACAGAAGGAAATGTGTCCCTCTTCTCTCTTTCTGCATCCTTAACCCTGAAGAAAATAGAATTTTTGTGCTGACCCCCCTCAGCCATCAGGACAGCAGTATGCTTTGGCCGACAGGATGGGCAGATTTTACAGCACCAGCATCACCTGGTCCCCCTACTGCCGTGCCAGTGGCCTCTTGCAGCTCCTGCTCGCTGGTAGATGCTGGTGGTGCGTGCCGGACCCGGCAAGCCAGCTCTGTTCATCTTCTCCCAGTTTTGCCCACAGTGACATCACAGGTAGCTTGAAACCAGCCGTGGTGTGAGTATTTATACCCGGGAAATTGGCAAGCACTACAAATCAGGGCTTTTTCTGTTCTTTCAGAGAGTCAGTTGACCAGCACGCCACTGGACTTACAGATCTGGCTGGTTTCATGCGGGGGAAGGGAGGCAAAGAGGGAGCAGAGTGTAATTGGCAGAGAAGAACACAAGTGTCCCTGCCTCAGGACCTTCCAGGGTCACGGGTACTTGGGAGACAGGTAGAGTGGAGCTCACCTTGCCACTCTAGATAGAGACAGAACAGCTACAGGGAGGCTCAGGGGAGAAAGAACTAGATTCAGAATTGCCTGGGTCGGTGGAAGGAAGAAAGGTGTGGTTTGGAGCCAAGAGACCTACATTCGAATTCTGGCTCTACCATTCATTGGCAATTGGTAGGACTTTGGACATGTTATTTAATCTCTGTCATACAGGTGTGTGCCTGGGTGGCTCAGTCAATTAAGCAGCCCATTTGGGCTCAGGTCATGATTTCATGGCGGGCCAAGCCTCTGGGCAGGTCCCCATGGGCTATGAGCGGCCACCTGTGTGGACCCCAAGGAGTGGCACACCATGACCTTCCTAAACCCACGAGACATGAAAGTCACACTTGCTATAGCTCAGGATCAATACTTGCTGTTGCTTTGATTTACTTACTCTCCTGGTTTCCCGTGTCCCTGCAGATGAGCGTTTCAGCCCCTCTCAGATCTGTTCGGAGCCCTGTGCATGGGCATTTGGCATTGGGAGAAGGCTTGATGCTGGCTGGTGGCCCCACTCATCTGACAGGAGGTGGCCGCTGCATGTTAGCTCCGCCCTCAGAGCCTCTGTTCTAGACCCTAGAGCTGGTGGGGGACTTTTGAGGAAATGACTCTAATCTTGATGCTGATTTATTCCATATTGAAGTGGTCAGTGAGAAAAGCTCCATGGTGCTGGAAAAGAAAGTGCCACGCTGAGTCTCCGTCCCATTTCCACAGCAGCCATGCGGCTCCCTGCGGGCAGCTGCCCCAGCAAGTCCCCAGCCCGTCTGCCACTGTCACTGTTCCAGCCTGGGGGCAAGGGCTGCAGACCCTGGGGAGAAAGTTTCAGCAAAAACCCAGGAGTAAAAAATCGACGTTTCTGAGCAAATTGCCAGTTTTCTTTTCTCACTAGAGGGTGGCTTTCCTGCGCTCTGGGGCACGAGCAATGCCTGGGGGCGTGTGGGGGCATCGCTCAGGGAGGGCAGAGCACACTGGCCTGGATGCCGTGTTGGAAGCTCTCTTGGTATTTGTGGAAAAAATTTTCCAAGGCCTATCCATCCCAGGCCTCTCTGCCATCAGAAGTATCTTATCATTTCTGTTTATTTCTCTTTAAACATGGAAAAAATAGTTGGTGCCAGACCCTAGCAGGGATGGGGAAGGCGCCTGCCGAAATGACCTCGTCCCCCATGGCAGGTGGTGAATCACCGGCATTTGCATCTGGGTGCGTTGTGGAGAGGACCGTCTGTCTCCAACAGAGGCGTGGCCCTGCTGGGGTGACCTGGGGCCGGCAGCCCCCCAGCAGGGCCAGTTGGAAACGCAGACTCGGGGAGCACCCCTCCCCTCCACACAGAGGCTGGGCAAGGTTTCCTTCTGGTGGACCCTGGCCTGGACAGGAGTGGGGGACTGACTGGCTCACAGCTGGGAGAGGACACCGGTGCTATGGTCATCCATGAGTGTCCATTTGGTTCTAAGGACCACACCGGTCTCTAGGGATACAGAGATGAGTCGCCGCGGCCCCCGCCTCCAGGTGCCTCCTGAGTCTGCACAGTCCAGAAGCTGGTAGCCCTTAGTCTCTGCACTATTGGCTTTGTGAGCTTCCCAGGGCTTCCTGTAAATCCAGCGTCTTCCAGTACCGCCAGTGAGCCCACTTTCTGACCCCGCCCCGCACAGTGCCACTGGCTGCCTTCCAGGTGTCAGAGAGAAAGCCACCCTGCACTGCCCGGTGACCCCGCACAGTGGGGAGCGAGGTTCCCGGGCCACTCTCCGGTCTGGGGAGGCCTCTCCTCCTCCAGGAAGCCCTCCCTGCCCCTTCCTGGCATGCTGTGGGCAGTCTTCCCGCCACCCCGCCCCCTGCCCTCTGGGACTGTAGAAAGAGGCTCTTCCCTGTAGTGTGTTCTGCTCATTTCTCTAGTTAACGTTTAAGTTCTGAAACTGGAGGTGTAATAGTTGGTGGTCCAAAAAACACGTGTTGGATGGAATTTTCACCTTGATCACCTACTCCACCCTCTCTGTTCTCTAGGTTGCGAAAGTGAGGCCGACTGAAGGTTCTGCCCAAGTAGGATGGCTGGCGGTGGGCCACAGAGCAGGCCTGGGACGGCGTGCCCTCCGCCAGCAGGACTTCCCCCCAGCCCCACGCTCCTGCCCCGGGGAAGGCCAGGACTTCTCGGTGGGAATAACTGAGATAGGTTTTTGGTGTGTTTGGGATAATGGTCAGAGGCAAGTGCAGTGACACCCTCCCCCTGCCCCATCTGAAGACAGATTGAAGCAGAGGCCCAATGTGAGTCTGTCAGGGTCACTGGGAAGGAGGCCCAGCCTTGGACCTGAGGGACGGGGCTGGGGTCTCTAGGACTCCCCCACTGTCGGGCCCAGGGGCTCCCAGCAAGCCCGCGGCTCAGCTCTGCGGCAGACACATGTGAACACATGCGAACTATTCTCCTGAGTACAGAGAACCTGCAGCTGGGATTTGTCAGGCACGTCCCCCCACCCAGAGCCCCGGGCCACCATCTCTCACTCCATACCCACCCCATCTCCATCCCCTTATCGGAGCTAAGCTTCTGCCTGGGCCTCCGTTCTCACCTGTGGAGGCCAGGGTCCCAGTGGCCCGCTCCTCTCTGGCAGGGCTGTACAGGCCTGGGGTGGAACGCCATCTTCCCAAACACACCTGGGGTGGCAGCAGCCTCCCGTGAGGGGGTGAGGCTGGGCCTCCACCTCCAGGGAGCGATTAGCACCAAACTTTCCACTGCGTGGATAAGTCAGGCCGTGGGGAAGCGCTGACTTCCAGGCCGCCCTGGGCTGCTGTGTCCGCCTGACTTGTTGTTGGGGAAGGTAGATAAAAATAAATAAATCAGTCAACGAGGGAGATGTAGAAATTAGTCAACAGGAGTCTCTTGCCCATTACCAATGGAAAAGTACGAGCAAGGGGAGCCACATGAGCACCCACGGAAAATGCTGGCTGGGATGTGGCAGGTCCCACAGCACCAGGGCCACACTGCAGCTTCCTCTCACCTAAGAATTGGTAGCTAATATTTACATCATCCACGCTGAGCCTCGTGCGCTAGTATCGTAACAGCCAGGGGTGCCATTTAAATGACCGATTGGGGAAGGGGAGGGTGAAGAATCACCTGGAATTTTACCAAGAACTGTCACGGGCTTCAGAGTAAGGAGAATGCCCAGCATCCCAGGCTTCCCCCTGTCCCCTTCTGACCCCTACTAGGGCCCTCTGCTCCGCCCGCCTTCTCACTCATGTCCTTTGATAGTGCAGGCGACTCCACAGGGGCTCGTGCTGCTGCTTCTGTGTGTGTGTGTGTGTGTGTGTGTGTGTGTGTGTAATTTGTGAGCACCTTGCCATGGGCTGCAGTGGATGGCGGGGAGGAGAGCTCCCCCCACCAGATACAGGGATTCCCCGGTGCCCTTGGCCTGGTCTCCAAGGCCTGCTGGCAGCTGTATCTGACCCTCAGGCTTTACACACAGATCAAAGCGACTCACCTCCCAGGGCTGGGGTGCGGGCTGTGCTTGGGACCATGGGGAGCAGCTCGAAGGCTGCCTTTGAGCCCTTTCCAGGGAGGAAACAGCTGCCTTTTTAGCCTTCGCGATGAAGTCAGAGAATTCATTTTCCTAATGAAATCTCCGCACCATTCCGAAGGGCAGGTAAAGAAAGGGACTTGGGGTGCTAGATAACCGGGTCCTAGTTAGGGCAGGGGAGACTGCTGAGGGCACAGGGTCCCTCATCTCTGATTTGGAGTGTGACCAGCGTCCTAAATGATCTCCTTTGCCAGCAGACATTACAGATGGGAGTGGTTGTGAGATGAGCAGAGCAGTCCGAGGAGAAGGGAGCTGGGCTTTCCCTGCTCTGCATGGCAGAGTCCAGATGTCGAGGGGCTGCTGTGCGGGTGACTGTCTGGGCTGCCAGCACAGGGTGCTGGGTGGGGTGAGCATTCGTCCCCTCGTGCAGATGTGAGCAGCCCCATCAGCCCCTCTGATGCTAGCCCCTGTGGTGCTAGCCAGGTGCTAGGTCACCTGGGTCCGGAGAGCCCACAGTCTCGCCCCCCTGGAGTGGCAGCCACGGCGTGGAAGGAGGACCAGTCTCTAAGCTGACAGAGCTGGACAGGGAAGTCATGTCCCCAAAGCTTCTTCCGCAAAGAGGACTGCTCCCTGGGCAGCCCAGTCCAGAGCCAGCTAGCCCTGAGAAGTCCTCTCAGAATGTGTCACTTGGTCCCCTAAATGCCCAACATCTTCTAGAGACCCCAGTGCCCCAACCTAGAGAAAGAGCCCTGAGTTCCGGAAACCTGAGTTCTGAGACCCACATTGGCGTCTCCATAGCTTGGTGACTGAGCCAGGTGCTTGCCCACCAGGCCCCTTGCCTCACTTCTCTGTCATCAGTGAGGCCCCACCCAAGCTTGGCTGCCCACACGCCTGTCCACAAGAGGCTTTTCGAAGTAGCTGTGTGGCCATGAGCCAGTCACACCTGACTCTGAGCTTCAGAGTTCCCATTTGTTTAAAAAAAAAGGGGGGGGGGTGAGTGGGTGGGAGCATTGTATTATCTCTTCCGGAATGTCCTCCCTTGTGCTCCTTCCAGCAGGCCTCACTCTGTTCCAGATGCTGGACCTCCGGAGGCGCTCAGGGAGCTCTCTGTCTGGGGCGGGACCCTCAGCAAACCAGCCCCCTGCACATGGGTGCGACAACACTCACTGGTGCTCGGTGGAGCTCACAGAAGGGAGGAAAGAACTAGAAAGGGCTTTGGTCATAGCAGACCAAGCAGAGCCCCAGCCTGGAACCTCAGTGCTGTGATCTGGGTAGATCGGGGCCCCGGTCTCCTGCCTATGAAATAGGAGGCTGGCCCTTCTCTGCCACCCCTGACCACCCTCTGGGCATCATCCGTCTACACCAGGGGCAAGCAGTGGGTCTTTGGTGCTCTGAAGCTGCTGGTGGGCAGGCTGACTGCGGTCCCTCCCCTAAAATGTCCCACTGATCCCCGGCAACTGTTCTCTAAATGCCACCACAGCACGTGGCTATTTTGGCACCGACGCTGAAGTACCCAGTTTCAAAGAAATTAGGCCAGAGGAAATTTGGGGCCAAATTGGGATTTCTGTGTGAAATCCACTTGAGGCTGGACAGGCCGTTTGGCTTATGACCAGACTGCGCCTGTCCTCACTTGCTGACACGTTTACTGCCGGACAACCTGTCGCTCTGCTATTTGCAGAATCAGCTCCTCCAGAATATTCCAGACCATTCTGGAAGAAAGCAGTTTTGGGCGATGCCACTCAGATGCTTTAAGAAAAGGAAAAGGCACACTCACTTTGTCTTGGGGCTTAATGGCTCCTTCTTCTGAACCCCCTGTGAGGTCTCCTTTGGATACTGTGATCAGCAGCAGAATTCAGTGAGGCGGGGAGAGTAGGGAGGCCTGAATTTACTGTTCTTCTAACGCTGTGGACAGAGAGAGAGAGAGAGAGAGAGAGAGATTCTGGAAGCTTTCTTCCGATCCTGAAGGACTATCGGGTAGAAAAGGGAGGGGACTTTTTCTTTTTTCTTCTTATTTTTTTTTAATATAGTTTATTGTCAAGTTGGTTTCCATAGAACACCCAGTGCTCATCCCAGCAGGGAGGGGACTTTTTCCACATGACTCGAGAAGACTCAACGAACATCAGAGAATAGGAATTAGATAAAAAGCCTAATTAGGGCTCCACATTTTTAACTGACAGTTCAGACTGCCCACTAATGGTGTGGGCTGCCCGGGGTGGTGGTGAGCTTCCCATCACTGAAGGGTGTAAGCAAGAGTGGGAGGCTGCCTGTCAGGGACTGAAGCAGGGGCTGGTACGTCATGAAGCAGAGGCTCAAGCCCCATCCTCACCCCGAGGAGCTCTGCTTCCGTGGACGGTTGGCCGCTGGCTTAGAAAAATAAGAGGTTTGGGAAAAATTGAGTTTTGTTTCCTTCTGAATTGAGTTCAATGCTAGAAAGGCCTGTCTCCAGAAGGCACATTTCTTCAAATAAAACATTTGACCTGGAAAAGGGGCCTGTGAGACGACAGCTTCCCACAGCCGGATGCTCTCCTGCGTGAACAGAGGTGCCGGCTGCCTCTCAGGCGCCTGTGGGCCCTCACTGGGTGGAGGAAGGGAGGCGCTGGGGTCTTTGCCTCCCTCCTTCTGGAATCCTCAGCACCAATTCACAGCACACCCTGAAGGAAAGCCTCCACAGGGTGTCGCTCGGCTCTGACCACTGCCCCTCCCTCGCCCAGGCCTGCCCAACTTCTGACTTGTCTTGTACTGTCCGCATGTCCGTCTCTTGCCCCGTCATAGAGGGAGCAAGGCCAGCTACCGCGGGGGCCTGGCTTCCACTCACCTTGTCGCAAAAAGCCACTCCTCAGGGCAGTCTGTCCAGTCGCTGGCCCTTCCCCGAGAGCCACTCGGCCCACGTCTCCCTCCTCCCCTTTGTCCCTCAGCCTTTTCCTTCCTGCTCTTCAGCTCTGGTCCCCACTACAGGATGTCAGTGCTCTTAGCTCTGAAGGTTAAGTGGCCTCGTGAATGTTGTGTCCCTACTCGAGGGCCAGGCAGGGTGGATGGGACCCGGAGAACCATGGGTGGGGGCTGTGGCAGCCTCACACCACTCTCTACTGTGGTTAGATGGGTGCATGGCTGCCGGCAATGGCCGGCCCTGGCCTTTGGGGAAACTGGGGGCAAAACTCAGTAAAATGGTCAAAACGAAAAGGCAAGCCCCATACCAGTCCCTACCCAAAACTTCTGACCTGCTGAGCCCCCCCGAAGGCCCTTCTCTAGGGCACCCCGAAGAAGGTGGTTGACTGACGTAGCAAAGGGGGTTGAGATGCAGCATGTGACCCCCACCACACTCTGGGGCCCAGTGGGCAGCCGCGTAGGCTGTAGGGCAGTGGTGCCTGGCATCAGCCAGGATGCCTAGAATCCGGCCCCTTTGGGGCTCCTGGCGTGGATAGGCAGGACCTTCCGAGGCCAGCAGAGCTGGCCAAGGCGCACACGCTCGGCCCCCTGGCAAGCCAGCGTGCATTTCCAAGCACTCAAAACACACAGAAATGAAACATAAAACAGAGCCCAGGAGAGACCAGACCTCACCCAGAGGCGCTGGATTCCAGGTAGAGAAGCTGAGCGCCGCCCCCACCCCATCCAAGTGCGTTTTCAGTTCCTTTTCAAGGCATTGTTGGGAAGCAGGGCGGGGCTCAGGCTACCCCCTCAGCTGTGCCCACAAAATGCTGGTGCTCGGCACTGTCAGTGCCTTTGATGCTCACCAGCCCCGAGGCAAGGGGGCAGGCAGCAGCCCCCCACCTGGCCTTCCCACCACCGCTCCCAGAAAACCTTCGAGAGGCCAGCGTCTCCCTCGGCCTTCTCAGGGTGGCCCTGGTTGGCAGTCTATTTATAGCCAGATTTAAAAGGAAAATATTTTTGAGGGCACCACCACTACCCCCCGGCTTCTCTCTGACGGATCGGATCGCATCCTTAGGAAGGAAAACGCAAGTACCCGACCAGAAACTAGTCTGTGTCGGTTTCCTCAGTGACGCTTACGCTTCAGCCGATGCAGACTCCAGCCCAGCCAACCTAAAACTTCTGGGAAGGGCTGGGAGCGCACTCGGGATCCCTGTTCCCTCTTGGGTAATGAGAGCCACTCTTGGGGGGCCTGGTGGGCTTCCAGGAAGCTCTCAGTGTGCCGTGCACAGAGGCCCTGGCGGCACAGCATAAAGCAGTGGGGTAGGGGGCAGAGTCAGAGCACAGGGCGCCGAGTCACAGACTTGGGGCACGTGCTACGTGCCAGGCACCTCACCAGGCCCTCTCTTCCCGGCACCTTCAGGGATCTCCCCTCGCTCTGCATCAGCAGGGCCGTGGCCTTACACGAGGCTCGTTTCCTGGCTGGCCCTCTGTTGCCTCATCTGTAAGAGAGTGTTGGACCAAAGAGTCTGTTGAGTCTGCAGGTGGGTGCTGGGATTTTCTTCAGAAGCAGTGGTGTGCCACCAAATACCTGCAGGGGAGGCCGTGGCAAGCCCCTGGGAACAGAGCAGAGCACCTTTTCCCGTCGGGCTCAGACTACCACCTCACCAGTGTCCCCGGAAGGCACACACGGAGGCTCTGAGTGAACGGGCTCTGATGCAAGTGTGGACAAGGGTGACCTGAGGCCAGGCCCTTTGGCGCTCATTGGTTGAGAACACTGGCAAGAAGTCATGCCCGCGCCTGTCTGCCCCACCGTCAGACAGTGTCCCATGCCATCCGCTGGTCCATCTTCCCACCCATTCACCAAACATTCACCAAGAACCTCCCCTGTATGCAAGGACAAGTCAGATGGCCCTTGCTGTCACAGAGCTCTACCCAGAGGCACACAGGATGGCAGCGGAGGGTCCTGCAACACTGGGCATCTTGGAAGGGCCTCCCGTCCCCTGGGTCATTAGGGTAACAATAATGATCATGGTCATATCACTGATGGTAACCATTCACCAAAGGTTCACTGAGCGCTCTACGAACTTGGTCTCTTGTAGCCTCATGATGCTCCTGTGAGTTGGTATTTGTCCCTATTATACAGATCAAGACCCAGAGGAAGTTGGCCATGTCACTGGTAGAGCTGACTCACAGCCAGTCCCAGTGAGTCGTAGGCCCCACTCTTAACCTACACCTCCCACTCTCTTAAGAGGGGGCCAGGCCTTTCCCCTGCATGGTGCGGGTCCCCTGGCGGGGGCCAGAGCCTGCGAAACTCTTTGTAACCCCTCGCCTGTGTCCTGGTCCTCCAGTGAACCACCTCTGGTCAGCACAGCCGCCACTCGGGCTGCAGCCAGGCGGCTCTGTCATCGTCCCAGAGGGGGACGGGCTTTCCCATGGCTGCCATCACAGTCCCGGGAACTGACAACAGAAGTCCCACCAGGGTAGGGGGCAGGGGGGTGAGGCTTGGAGGTGCTGGTGTGGCTTGAATGGCCCACGAGGGGCTGCAGAGCTGGTCCTCCACCCACTTCCTCAGGGACAGCCCTTGCCTTCGGGCCCCTGGCTCCTGGGCGCCGGCGACGCCCTTCATCTCTCCGACTCATGCTATGGTGGGTAAGAGCACAGGCTGTGGGCCGGACAGACCTGGACATGACCAGTGGTCGCTGTAAACATGATCCTTGTTTCTTAGACTTTTGGGGGCCCCTCATTTATTCGTTCTGCACTGAATACAGCCCGCCTGCTCGGCATCAAGCCCAACAGTGCAGAGATGACCACAGCTCGTCCAGTCCCTGCCCTCCAGCCTTTCAGATCGAGGCCTAGTCAGGGAACTGGGCTGGAGATAAGGCACCTTGACTGGCATAGCACCTGTCACACAGGACGGTTAGGAAAGCATTTGGCAATCAGTAACACACAGCGCACCAGTTACTATACTTCGCACATTAAAGATTAATAGAGCCTAGTGGATCCATGCATTTGTCCTTCCGGGTTTACCTGTATTTTTGGAGGAACCTCCTGACAATGCTGCCCTAAGCTCCCGCCCTCACCCCTGCCCCAACCCCACCCCCTGCAGTGGTGTGATGGTGGAGTGTCTGACTCAGAATGGGACAGAAAATTCTTTAAATACTCCAGTCCCACTCTTGACACCAGACTTCCTTCCACACCCTGGCCTTGGTGCGGCCTGTGCAAAACCCAGGCTGGCTCGAACACAGCAAGGGCACCTGCTGATCTCTGCTCCAGAAGTCAAGAGCAGCGGCCCCAGGGTGGAGTCGGCAGCAGCAGCCTGGCATGGCATGGAAAGCACAAGGGAACTGTTCGTCCCCACCCTGCTGCCGAACATTTGATTTCCAAAGCATCCTGCCTGGGGAAGAGCAATGGGCACGCAGAGACTGCACCTTGAGCCCTGAGCTCCTGCACAACTGCTTTTTAGTGGTGGCTCGGTATTGGGAAGATGCTTGCTTGCAGGGACATTATCTCTCTGTGCCTGTCCCCCTATAGGGACAAGCGGTGGTCCACGACATGCCCCTGAGGCCAGCAAAGGGCTGTCTTGGCACTTGCACAAAGTACCATGGGGATGTCTGAAATCTCCCAAAGTGGCTTTTGTACTGCAGCCTTACTCGTGGTCACCTGATCCAGGGCTCCATGTGCTCCCCAGAGCGAGGGCTGTAGCAGGAAGCCTTGGGCACTAGAGCCCACACGGGGCTTCTGCGTGCATGCCCACGGCATGTGGCAAGGTCTTTAGTCCTTGGGCATCAATTATCTCACACACACACACACACACACACACACACACACGACATGAGTGAGGAAGATGCTAACCGTCCTCAAATTAGCCAAGTCCATTTGGTCTCATTTGAAATAACAGATTTAATTTAATCCCTCGCTTCCAATTTGGTGCCGCACCAAGAGCTTATTTGTACAGAACACGTGATTATAATAATCACGAGCTTGGGAGGCTGTCTTCATTTGTGTCCAAAGAAAGGGACAAGTAAGTTATCATTCAGCGATCCCCCTCTTCTCAGAAGGCCAGCCCGGCTGGCTCCTCACCCACAGTGGCTCAGGAACCCCAGGGCTGGGAAAGGCGGAAGCCTGTTTGCACAACCCCCAAGAGAAGAGAAGAGGGGCTGCTGTTAAGCGCAGGCGCGGACCGCTCGAGTTCCCACCTCGGCTCTGCCACTCGCCGCCTGCACCAGTGTCTTCAGTCTTAGGCAGCGAGTGCTCCGTCTGGTTAGGATTTTCACCGGGCCCCGAGCTTTGAGAGCAGGCTTACCCTCCTGTGTGTCCCCGGGACATGGCTGGGATCTGGACAGTCACGCAGTGGGGCTTTGGATTTTGATACGGGAGAGAAGGCGGGTTGTTGCGGTAATGACCTATGTCAGTCACGGAGATCTCTGTCTCCTTCCAGCCTGAGGGCTGGGAACCGGACCCGTGCCCCTGGGTAGTGCTGCCTAACTGGGGGAAGCATGGCCTGGGCTCTTGAGGGAACGGCGATCTGCAGGGCTTTGAGCAGATGGACTAGAGCTCCAGCAGGAAGGGTCAGACCAGGAATGACTACGGTTGCAGAGGGGGAAGAGGGCTGGGGGAGGCATCGCAGAAAGGCATGGGCTTTCAGGCCAGCCTGGCTGGACCAAGAGGCCTGTCCTAGGAGAAAGTTGGACCAGCTACGGCGAGAACAGCTAAATGCCAGCCTCCCGAGTGAGGCCTCTGATGGTTGGAGAAGAGAGGAGGCAGGGCTGAAAGAATCGAAAAGTGTGTCAGGGTTCTGGTGCATGAGAGCAGGGCAAGGTCAAGGAAGGCCTCTCCAAGCACAGCGGGGCTTAGGTGGTGGGTCCGGCCTGACAGCCAGGCGCGTCCAGGTCCCAGCCAACCTGCCGGCGACACTGGCACCGAGCAATGGCTCAGACCCCAGCCGGAGCTTGTCCTGGTGGATCCCATTATGTGACTGCTTTCTGAGCTGCTCTTGGCTTGCTGGGGCCCTGGGCAGAGGCTGATTTTTCATTCCCTTGCCAAGCCTGAGCTGCAGCCCCTGGCAAGCCTGTGATGTCTCCCTGAACAGCTCCAGCTTTAGGAATTAATTCCACTAAACAGATTGCTCGGGAAGCTTCAAGGTCATCTGGAAAGGGTAGCCTGGTCCTACATTAGGAGTATTAAGTCCAGGTATGTGGGCTGGAAACTTCCAAGCCCACAAGAATTGTAGAATGCTAGATGACATGAAGACTCTTAGCTGCCCAGTACTGCGGGTGATAGGTCATATCAGCCTGTTGGCTGGTTCTTTGCAAGCATTTGGGAGCGGGGAGACTTGTCCCCTGCCATAGACCCTGGAGCCCCCATGGTAGGCGACACGCAGATACAGCAGCCTGCCACCTTCTAAGCAAAATTCCCAGTTAAAAGGACTGGTGTCCTTGTCCCCACTCTAGTAGGGTGGAGGCAGGTTCACTACTGCTAAGCTCAGTGGCCTCTGGGTCTTGCTGGGCCAAGACCTTGGTCCTCTTGGGTCGCCACATCTCATTAGCCCCCAGTCCCTTGGCACTCGCATCCATGCCAAGCCTCAAGATCACAGCTAGCCTCTGGGCCACCAAAGGGAGGCCAGGAGCCATCCTAGTCCTTCAGTGAACATATTAGGATGCTCCAAAGCAGCGATCCGAGTTGGAGAGGAACCATCTCCTGGTCATAACCACGGGGAGGAGTGACAGAGCCAGTATTCGATGGTTGGAGAGATGAAAAGAAAGACCCGGTGCAGCAGATGCCCATTTGCCATCGCTCAGATGTAACTGGGTCAGCGCCCAAGGGGCTCCAGGCTCGTTTCTTAAAGCGACAGAGGCAGCAGTGAGCAGGCAAGCTGGCAGGAAGGTCTGGAGGGGCATGGGGGCTTTGGCCTCCCCAGCAGACCTGGGCTGGCCTGCAGCTCCTTATTCATTGGCCCTGTGACCTTGGGCAAGACCCTTGGCCTTCCTGAACCTTGTGTCTGTATCTGTCAAGCAGTGGTAGTGTAAGATGAGCCAAGTACAAGTGCCTAGCATCGCGCCTGATGCGAAGAAAACATTCCACATAGAGGAAGAAAGCAGCGTGGGGGCTGTCTCTACACCAGCAGAGCCCGTCAGGACCCAAACGGTGTGCTCGGCCTGCAGCCAGGTAACCAGGGACGCTTCTTTCCTTCTTACCAGGTGGCTTGTCCCTCATCACCCATCTGCCCGGCACACTCGGTGTGTGTCTCCCTGCCCGGGAGGGCCCCTCAGAGAAAGGTTGTATGTATTCAGTAATTGGATGCACTGAGAGAGTCACACCCTAAAGGAGTATGACAGCGTAATTTGTGTAATCTTCATGCCACCGCTTGCTGCCTCCACCCTGACCCCCTCCCTCCTCTCACGGCTCTGTTGGTTAAATCGGAATGTTCTAGAATGAGCTCGAGCTGATAAAGAATGAAGGCAGGAGCTCGTTGGCCCTCACATCCTGCTGCCTGCAAGCCGGGGAAGGCCTCCCGTCCTTTCCGCCTGGACCTCTTAGATGGGGAAGTGTGGGTGTCGAGGGACTTCAGGCAGGCCCTGAGAGTTAGGGCGCGGGTCCTAGCCTGGCTCTGCAGCAGCTGGCTATGTGCCTGGGGCAGGAGACGCGACCCATAGGAGCCGTAGTTTACCCCCCCCCCCCCAACAAACAGGAGAAGGAATACTTAGTGCGTGGGGAGATGTCCTCTGCTGCAGGACCTTTGTCCACAGCAGTCAGGCTGGCCTTGCAGCCAGGTGCGGACATGTCCCCGCCATACCCGTGTGAAACCGCTTTGGGGTCCCCAGGTGGATTAAGTGAGCTAGTGAACACAAGCACTTAGAATGGTGCCTGGTGTGTCATAAACACTGAAGGCCCTTGCTGCTGTCATCACTATTAATCATCCTGCCAGGAGGCTGGGTCCATGCTGGACGGCTGCCCCTGCGCCCGGCACACAGTTCCTAGGTGGGCGGAGAATGGAGCTCTGGGGAGAGAGCTGGGAGGCTCTCTGCAAACCTGACCCTGACCAGCCTCGGCAAGGCGGCTGAAACCCAGCAGTTCGCGCTGGAGGATGGGGAGGCCTGTCGTCTGAGGAGAGAAAAATTTCAGAAGCCACGGTGAGATCCTGATTGCAAGGGCTGACTTCCGGCCACCTCTCTAGCCAGCCGTCTGCCCCGCCCGGGCCACCCTGGTGGACCCTCAGCTCTGACGGAGCCCCCTGAGGACCTGGACACCAGCATGGACGTGGTTAAGGCACATACAGATGTTAATAAGAAGGGAATGTATAATGTTTCCTTTCAGTTTTCCTCCCAGAGAGAGTTGAGCTGACATTGAGGTCTGGTGTTCCCCAGGCAGGGCAGGACAGCCTCTGTCTGCCGGAGGCCTCCTCCTCCACGCTCAGGAAGGCAGTTTGGGGAACCGGAGCTGGGGGCATGGAGAGCACCCCTCCACAGCATCTCGCACTGTCCTGGGTTTGTGGGTCTCCTTGGCTGTGGCCCCACTGACCTTGACCTCTACCAGGGTCGTCCTTACAGCGCCTGCACTGGGTACTCTTAAGTGCAGGCGATTCTTGGAAGCAAGGCTGCTTTCCAGGCCCTCAGACGCCACGTCGAGGGTCACACAGACTGGGGGAGGGGCCAGCCCGAGCAGCCCACAGGACCTGGACACCGTCTTCGGGGGGCGCCACTCCTGCCTTCCTCACAGAACCAGTCTTGGAGGCCAGAGCTCTTCAGAGAGGGCCCCGCCTGGTCCCCTGGTGCTCACGTTGCCCGTGGCCTATGACTCAGGCTGCAACCAGCCCTCTGGAAGGTGCGTTTATGCCCCCTGGCCAGCAGGTTCTGCTCCCAAGAGCCTACCCCTCGCCCCTAGGTAACGCACACGCTTGAGAACACTGCGGGTGCCTCATCAGGTCCACGCGTGAGCCACGAAAGGGAAGTGCAAGGCTTTACTGGGAAATTTAGGAAGAGATACGTGGGACCAGCTGGCCAGGCCCCATTCTTGGGTGGGAAGATTCAATACTGTAGGTGTCAGGCTTCTCTCCGCGCACACCTAGAAATGTAACGCAAGCGCGATTCAGCTCCCAAAGAGAATGAACAAAATGATTCTTAAGTTCATCTGGCATCGTACAGGGCACGATTGTGCAAATACTCGAAAGCAAAGGGAAGGAGGAGAGGCTCTCGTCCCCACCCCTGCCATTAAAACATGATGTGAAGTGACCACAGTCTTACCAGCACAGGACTGATACAAAGCGGGGTGGGGGGCGGGGAGAGGGGCTCACTGGAAAGTTGTAGAAGGCCTCTGTGTTTCATGTAATAATTCACTTCATGACAGGCAGCGCCTCACGGAAGGGAGGGGGAGGGAGGGGTAGCTAGTTTGTGTCCAACAGAGAAGAAATCCAGGTAGATTCCTGTCTGTCAGGATAAAGCAGACAACTACTTAACAAAGTGGAATGGAACATGTGTCAGTTCTTTGAAAGTATAACTCTTAGAACTTTGAAGTGACAAAAAAAAAAAAAAAACCACTAAAGTTCAACAAATCCAATTTAAAAAACTAAAAACTTTTGTTCAAAGCAAAAAATCTCAAAAGTTAAAGAACAATCTAGACAATTATGCTAGCAAGTGAATAGCAGTCTTCTAAAAGGCTTGTAAGCAAAAGCATGGAAAATCTTTAACCTCAATTGTTTGGGTTTTTTTAATTTTTATTTTTTTTGAGAGGGAGAGAGAGCCGGGGGAGGGGCAGAGGGAGAGAGAGAATCTTAAGCAGGCTTCACGCTCCGTGCAGAGCCCAACACAGGGCTTGACCCCATGACCCTGGCATCATGACCAGAGCCAAAATCAAGAGTCAGACATTCAACAACTGAGCCGCCTGGGAGTCCCAACCTCAACTGTTATTAAAGAAATGCATGGGGCACCTGAGTGGCTCAGTCGGGTAAGCGGCCGACTTCGGCTAAGATCACAATCTCACCATTCGTGAGTTCGAGCCCCGGGTCTGGCTCTGTGCTGACAGCTCAGAGCCTGCAGCCTGCTTCAGATTCTGTGTCTCCCTCTCTTTCTGACCCTCCCCAGCTCATGCTCTGTTTCTCTCTGTCTTAATAATAAATTAAAAAAAAAAAACATTAAAAAAATTTTTTTAAAAGAAGAAATGCAGGTTTCACTAAGGAGGGACGTTCTGCACTTACAAAATTAGCAAACCTGAAGAGTAATGATAGTGGGGGTCAGGGGACCAAGCACTGGAATCTGCTGGTGGCTCAGAAGGTGACACAGCCTGGGGCACCTGGGTGGCTCAGTCGGTTAAGCGTCCAACTTCTGCTCAGGTCATGATCTCACCGTTCGTGGGTTCAAGCCCTGCATCAGGCTCTGTATTGACAGCTTGGAGCCTGTAGCTGCTTGGGATTCTGTGAGTGTGTGTGTGTGTGTGTGTGTGTCCCTCACCCAGTTGTGTGCTCTCTCTCTCTCTCTCTCTCAAAAAGAAACATTCAAATTTTTTTAATTACTAAAAAAAAAGAGAGTGACCCAGCCCTTTAGGGATATAATTTGCAGAGTATTTGGAGAACTTAAAAAGAGTCACATCCTCTGACCCAGTCAAGGTCATTTTGCGGAAATTTGCTGTAAAGGAAGAGTCTTCAAGCTGTCGTCAAGCTGGCCCCACGGAGCCCCATCCAGGGCTGCCGCGAGGAGCCGGCAGAGGCCTCTGCCCCCAGCCCATCGTCCCCCCCAGAATATGTGGGTATTCTCAGTAAGATTCCATCTACCCACAGGTTAGCAGGACTGTAGAAAAGATCTGAGAACTGCTGGTCTGTAAGAGCGCAGAGGCGCTGTCTGGAAAGACCATCGTGGCATGGTTTATAATAGCAATGAGAGGGGCACCTGGGTGGCTCAGTCTGTTGAGCATCTGACTCTTGGCTTCCACTCAGGTCTTGATTCCAGAGTGGTGGGATCGAGCCCCGTGTTGGGCTCCGCGCTGGGCATGGAGCCTGCTTGAGATTCTCTCTCACACCCTCTTGCCGCCTCTCTAAAAAATTAAAAAAAAAAAAATAGCAGAGAAAGTGGGCACAGCGTCAGTGTGTGCCCCGTGAGGGAGAGATTGAGTAAAGAGAATATATCATCTGATGAAAGAATATAAAAACATCGGTGGTAGAGACACATAACTTAGAAACATGGTTATGGTAAAATATTTGGGGAGCAACCCCTACGTCCTAATTAAAACTGTGTAAAATGACAGTTGTACCTGCAGTGATCCGGGGACACTGAAGGCAGGGGGCTTATTTATGGTAGGGGGACTGCGAGCGATAAAAGAAAAAAAGTCTGTTCTAGTCACCACCATAGTGATGCCACCAATGACATTTCTTTAGATTAGAAAAACCATTACACATCAGCCGGTCCACCCAGATGGCCCACTGGGCCAGTCCAGACCGGCCTTTCAGATTGGTTCACTCCTGGGGGTTAAGTAGTAAGATGAACCCGTGTGAAACTGCCATTTTTATGTTTCAACAAAACGGCTGAACGTAGACAACTTCAAATAGTTCAAGCAACTCTTTTGAACATTGCCCCTGAGTGCAGGAAGAGGTCGAACTTAACCGTGTGCCCAGCCCAGTGGACATTTATGCCAGCCTCCCAGAAACTTGGCAGGAACTCCAGGACGGGTAAGAGCCTCGGAGACTCTCTGACTATATGTCTGTCTGTCTGATGCCTGCAGGCCCTCATCCTTCATCAGCTGGGCCGCTACAGTCTGGCAGAGAAGATCCTCCGCGACGCGGTGCAGGTGAACTCGACGGCCCACGAGGTCTGGAACGGGCTGGGCGAGGTCCTTCAAGCTCAGGGCAACGACGCAGCGGCCACCGAGTGCTTCCTGACCGCCCTGGAGCTGGAGGCCAGCAGCCCCGCCGTGCCCTTCACAATCATCCCCCGGGTGCTCTGAGCGGGCGCCTGCCAGCCTCACTGCCCCTCAGGCCCAGGAGCCCCGAGGCTGTGGCTGGACGTGCGACTGACCACAGCAAACTAACCAAACACGCCCCGGATCCTTGCTCTCTCCACGTGCGTTCCTCTTGTTGTTTTGGCCAGCTCAGTGATAGTCCCCGAACCCACCGACATTGTTCAAAATGAATTATGTGCCATATTCTGTTAGCTGACATCCGAGTTTTAAGTAAAACGATAATGGAATTAATGAGCAAATGTAGAAGAATATATTCAGAGTTGAAGTTCAGTGGCAGAGCAGATTATTTTTATCAGAGCTGTAAAGAAAACCCTCCTCCCCATCACCACGCCTCCCCCAACCTCGGCCGGGAAACCAAATGTGAATCTTCTGGTTCCCACCTCAGTCCTAGTCCAAGCCAGGACACCAGCTGACAGTTTCTCGATTTTGTTGTCAATAACTGTACCATGTGATGAATTCCTCTCCTCACTTAGAACAAAGCCTGAGTCCGAGAATATTTATATTTCACCAATATATGCCTGTTACAAGAGAAGGGAATAGGAGCTATTTAAGTTTAACTTTTTTATGTGAATTCAGAGTTTATTTATCGATGGAAATATGTACAAAGAAGCTTCAAATGGAATATTTACCGACATTCCTTATACATGACAGACACTTGGCTAAATGGGAAGATGATGTTAATAATAAAATGATTTTTAAATGGATCCGTGGTCTGTGGTGTTGGTAAAGGCCCACGGAGCTGAGGGGCAAAGGCTCAGTTTGTGGGGGCGGGAGGCCATGTGTGCCTGGAGCCTGCCCTGACCGTCCTGTGGGAATTCACGTTTCCATCGCTCCCCAGCTATCTGGGATCGGAGCGTAGGACTCAGGCCTGGCAGTCGACGTCTGCATTCATGGGTGCACGGGACAGGAATCAAGTGACCCAATTAAGGCAGGAGATGAGAGGAAGGGTTCTCACTCTCTATACTGAGTCATGTGGCTGGAACCTCAGTAGCCCTCCTGTTCCCATGGGGAGGGGACAGAGAAGTGTTGGGGACAAATGTGAAGCCAGAGACTGACTCCAACAGCATGGATAACAGCAAGAGCCAAAGACGACCTAGCCAATAACCCAGAGCTGCTCAGCCGAGCAGATATGGGGCACCCCCACCTTGCCAGGACCCAAGGAAAGGGGGAGGCAGGGGCTGAGTTCCAATCTTGAGGCCCTCCACCCAAGCTAAGCAGAGACTTCCTGACTCACTGGGCAGGCAGGTGAGGGGGCAGCTGAGGTCTGGGGAGGGACCACAGGCAGGGAGCCTGCCGTCAGCAGAGCAGGTAGGCGCCCCAGCCTCGGCACTGACATTGTCAGGCAGCATCTGGGGCTGTGGATGGACAAACATCATGGAATTTTCAACACCTGATATAGGCAGGAAAGGGCAGGTGTCTGGTGGGGTAGCAGCTCACCCAGGCTGGAGGGTCAGGGCCCAGGCCTGCCATCCTGTGCCAGAGTGTAGGGAGAGGCCTTCCCAGATCGGGACCAGGAAGGCAGGGGGCTGGGAATACCCCAAAGTAATGGTCCAGGCACCATACCAGCCATTACCCCCCAAACCAGCTCTGTGCCGGGCCCCGGCCTCGGAAAATCCCTAAGACGTCAGCCTGGGCAAGGGCACTAGTGATGGCTCCTGTCTGCCTGTCCCCCATCTATCCCCTCCCCAGGGTCCCATCTCCCTTGGGAGAACCCCCTCCCCCCACTCTCCATCCACCTGGCTCAAAGACAAGCACGTGGGCCTGGTCTTGCCAGCCCCCAGTTTCAGTGGTTCGGGTTTGGGCAGGTGGTCTAAGCCTGGCCAATGGGAGGCCCACCTAGGACTTGTGTTATGGAAATATTAGGGAAAAAAACCCTCTTTCTGTTGGGTTTGATGTCCTGAAGGGTTGCCAGCCTGGGGTTGCTGCTGGCCACGGGTAATGTGTGGGGCAGCCTGCCCGAGAGTGATGCCAACTCAGGAGGAGAGAGTAAGGAGATAGAGAGTGGATCCCAGGGTCCTAGCTAGAGCACTGGAGCCCCGGACTGTTCCATCATGGGAGCCCATGCATTTCCCTGTTGTGCTTGAGCAAGGAGAGTGTGAGGAGCCGTCACCACCTGCCCCCATTCGGGAGCTCTTTCCAAACCCCTTGGCCCTCTTCCTTAATCCTACCTGCTCCCCACCCCACGTTTTACGTGTCAGTGAGTCCTTCACTTCTACCCGGATCCCATGTGCAGTGTCCTCTCCTGCCCCGTCAGCGAGCCCCACCACCTCTGACTGGACCACGGCAGTGTCCTCTCTGCTCCTGCAATCCATTGTCTGACAGCCCTGAGGGT
The DNA here is from genome assembly GCA_028646485.1 of Cryptoprocta ferox. Classification (NCBI taxonomy): domain Eukaryota; kingdom Metazoa; phylum Chordata; class Mammalia; order Carnivora; family Eupleridae; genus Cryptoprocta; species Cryptoprocta ferox. The sequence continues at coordinate 12,504,338 of CM053560.1, forward strand.
TCTTTATAGGGTGAGAATTGGATCAGGCCTCTGCCCACCTAACCCGCCATGTGGCTTCCCCACTCTTACCTGGAGCCAGGCTCTGAGCCCCCAGTGCCTGCGGCCTGGCCCCACTGGCCCCTGCTGCTCCCCAATAGTCTCTCGCCTCTCGCTGCTCCGGGCCTGGTCCTCTAGCCGGCAGGGCTTTCCCAACCAATGGCCTTCATTCACTCATTCACTCATTCATTCATTCATTCATTAACAGACCAGGGAGCAGAAGCTGAGTGGGTAAGACGCCAGCCCGGGGTCAGGTGAACACAACCCGTCAGAACCCGGATTGAGACCCAGGCCTGAGGGACAAACCTTTGAAAGGTGCCTACGGCTGCCCAGCGGAGGTAGTTTGCAATAGTGGATGTGGGAGACGCCGTGTTCGCTTTATTCCCCTTCTCTGGTGTTAGGCTCCCCAGCTGTAAAATTCATTCATTCATCCCTCCATCCAACAAGTATCTGTAGGGCGCTTACCACACCAGAACACTTATTCTAGCACTGAGGGTAAGCAGTACATATAAACGGGGCTTACATTTTCGTGGAAGAAAATAGAGAAATCTATAATATGGCATGTGTGCCATATACACATTGATACAGGTATGCAGGGTGCAAGGGGGCATCGGAGTTCCAATTTCTAGAAGGTGGTTAGAAAAGCATCTGATGAGATACCATTTGGCCAGAACAAGCCAGTTGGATCTGTGGGGGGAAGGGCATCCCAGGAAGCAAGAACAGCAAGTGCAAAGGCTCATAGGCAGACGGGGGACAGGGCAGTAAGGAGGAGAGGGACGAGAAGATGAGTCAGAGGCGTTTAACAGGGGCCAGATCACGCAGGGCCTTGTGACCCACATCAAGGGTGCACATTAGCTTCCTGTGGCTGCTGTAAAAAATTACCACAAACTTAGCAGCCGAAGACAACACGCATTTATTCGCCTACTGTTTGGGAGGTCTGTGCTGGCAGGGCTGTGTTCTTTCTGAAGGCTCTAGACAAGAATCTGTTTCTAGAGGCTGCCGCATTCTTGGGCTCACGGCCCCACGTCGCGCCACATTTGCTGCCATTGTGACATCACCTCCTGCCTTCTGTCCTTGCCTGCCTCTCAGAAGGAAGGACCTTGGGCACACCTGGGTAATCCAAGGTAACCTCCTGTCTCCAAGTCCTCAACTGAATCACATCTGCGAAGTCCCTTTAGCCACGTAAGGTGACACATTCACAGGTTACGGATTAGGACGCAGACCTCTTTGGGGGAGGAGAGACGTTCCTCGGCCCGCCCCAGCGTGGAGTGGGAGACTGGCAGGAGGGTGCCCCCCCCAGTCTCGTTAGTTTCGTATGGCAGCCTGAGATGACTCAGGTAAGCTGTTTGGACAGAGTAGCGGGGGAGAGGTAGGGTCAGTTTGGAGCGGGTTCAAGCGTGGGAAAAAAGACTGGAGTGGAGATGTCTCTTTCAAGCAGGTCACTACCAAGGGACACTGAGAAGGTGGGGGCGCAGTTGGGCCCGGATTATTTTTAAGATGGGCCCGCACTCAAGTCTGCAGACGGAACATTGACGGGCTAGGAGAGCAGGACCGGAAAATGCTGGAGCCGCATCCCGAGTGCTGAAGAGGCAGCCAGGTGCTTCAGTCAGGAGCCCAGGTGTTTTTCGTGGGGAGAGCACCCGACCCCTGATGTCAGTGGGCCTCCGTGGTCCTCTTCCTGCGGCCCCCAGCTCTCAGCAAGCTAGAGAGCAAGCTGAAGCTGAGGGGTGAGGAGCAAGCTGATGGGCACTTGGAGGGGAAGGGGGGCGTGAGTGGGCCAGGGAGGGAAGGGGGAAGAGGTGAGGGGAGATTCCTTGCAGGGAGCCAGCCCTGCCAGCAGCAAGGGATCCTGGGACAGGGCCAGGTCAAGACCCCGGGGTGTGGGCTGTGGCCAGGGCCCTGCTCAGCCTCAGGACCAAGAGGGATGTGAGCTCAGATCTCGCCAGGTGAGAACCAAGGCCTCCCATGCCTGCGTCCTTACCCGTCTTCATGGCCTCAAGGAGGGCACACGGATGGAACTACTCCAGACGGTCGCCCAGAGCTCCCCTGTGGTCCATGGTCGTCCCTGCCCTCTGCCGGGCACCCTCCACCCTGTCAGTGCAGCACCTCGGGAATCTTCCGCCCCCACCCACCTCTGCCAGCCCAGCCCAGCAGCCTTCCCCTGCACCCCCACCCTGCACACAGCCAGTACCCACTAATCTGGGGACAGCAGAAAGGGATTCCGAGGCATCCAGCCGTCCCCTCTCCCAGCCCTCCCCTGTGGGTGGTGGGTTGCCCGTCACTGCTCAGCTCCCCCTTCCCTTGTCTCCTCCTACCTCCTTCCTGCTCTTCTTTTCTCTCAGAGCCAGCAGGGTGGAAGTCACCCAGTTTGGGGGCACCAGTTGAGCTGGAGAACTGGGGACTAGCACTCTCAGGCCTTGTGTGCGGTGGCTGGCCCGTCTGCAGGCGCTCCTATGTTTCCCTGCCCCCTCCCACCCCTCTCGGTTCCTCTCTCTGTTCCCTCCTGCCACTCAGAGACACACACTGAGTGCCAGTCCCTGCGACCTTGCTCAGGGCCAGCAGGCCCCCCATGTCTCCCGTGCACACATGACAGAGGGGCGGGGCCCCAGGAGGCCACCCCTCAGAGAAGCAGCCACTCCTACCACCGGCCTTCCTCCCACACTTGTGCTCACTCATTTCCTACTACCCCCACCCACGCCACCGCTGGACGGCCCGGAAAAGGACATCCTGCAAATGCCTCAGACAAGCATGGCCTCCTCCGGAAGGATTTCTGGAGCCCAGCTGGGCCCCCCTCCTCAAGGCCATGCCCTGGGAGACACACTCCAGCTGTGTGCCTGCCTGGAGGTGACCCTGACTGAGTCACTGTCCCTCTCTGGGTTTCAGGCTCCAGCGGGGATGGTGACCTCACTTCTGGGCTGAGACGTGAGTCAGGAGGCAGCTGTAGGGATGGTGGGGTGCCAGGCAGGGTGCCCCGCATGGGGCTCTGGGGCCCAGCTGTAGCAGGAGCCCTGCTGTGGGTTGGGGCCCTGAGTGGGGCTGGCTCAGGGGAGATGACAGCAGGTCATGGGTGCCTTATGCAGGTCCGTCTGGAGCTGGATCATTGGCCCCTGACCCCCTGAGGACAATAAGGTTTCCTGGCGACCACTTGGCTGTGGGTCACACGGATGTGGCTGGAATCCCAGCTCTGCCTGGTCATGTCACCTCTAATGGAGAAGGGTCTCGAGCTCCTGACACGTCCCCTTACAGGGCTAACGGGCGTGTTAACATAATCTCGATGAAACACGGTGCCTGCACCCAGGCATGCACCGCAAGGACGTGCTTTCTTCCCTGCCAAGCACAGGGTGAGGGGTGCGCAGCCCCAGGATACGCCAAGTGGCCCTGGCAGGGCAGGGAAGGCATGTGCTGGCTCTCTTCCCTGCTCCGAAAAGACTGTCTGCAGTAGGGCTGGAGGCCACACCACGATTCCCACTGCAGATCGAGTCCCTCTCGGGGGGCGCCTGGGTGGCTCAGTCCACTAAGTGTCTAACTTCAGCTCAGGTCATGGGGGTGATTTCACGGTTCATGGGCTCAGGCCCTTCATCGGGCTTTCTGCTGTCAGGGCCCCTCTAATAAACATTAACTTGATAGAAGAGCAATGTCCTGCAATACGAGGAGTACACGATGCTGAACGTCACATGATCACAACTGAGCCAACGGTTCTTGAAATCCTCTTTGATATCCGAGTGCTTTGGATTACGAGCATGTTTCTGGAATGAATTATGCTTGCAAACGATGGTCCTAAAAATAATAAAATCGGGGTGCCTGGGTGGCTCAGTCAGTTAAGTGTCCGACTTCAACTCAGGTCATGATCTCATGGTTCGTGGGTTCGAGCCCTGCCTCGGGCTCTTTGCCGACAGATCAGAGCTTGGAGCTTGTTTCAGATTCTATGTCTCCCTCTCTCTCTGCCCCTCCCCTACTCATGCTGTGTTTCTCTCTGTCTCAATAATAAATAAACATTAAAAAAAATTTTTTTAATAATAATAATAATAAAATCAAGGGCACCTGGAGCCTGCTTCGGATTCTGTGTCTCCCTCTTTCTCTGCCCCTCCCCTGCTCACACTCTGTCTTTCTCTCTTTCAAAAATAAATAACCATAAAAAAAATTAAACAAAAATAAAAAATAAGTAAAAAAAATCACAAACATCTTCTGCTTTTCTTTTATAATTGTAAAACATATACCCCTTGTATTAATTTCCTATTGCTGCTGTAGCAATTTTCCAGTTTCTAGAGGCAGCCCACGTTCCATGGTTTGTGGTGTCCTTCCGTCTTCAAAGCCAGCAGTGAATCACTGTGACCTGTGATGTTCTTTGTCGCATCTCCTTCTTCAACCCCGACTCCCGCCTCCTTCTTTCTCGTGTTAGGACCTGTGACTGCTTTGGACCCACCTGAATCATCCAGGCTAATCTCCCCAAATCAAGATCCTTGATGTAATCCCATCTGCAAAGTCCCTCTTGCCATGTAAGGCAACATCTTCACTGGCTCCAAGGATGAGGACGTGGACATTTTTGGGGGCCGTTATTCTGATGACCACACCCACTGTGACCAGTCTCAGAAATACAAAGACTAAGGACATTAAATTTCACCTAGGGGCGCCTAGGTGGCTCAGTCAGTTAAGTGTTTGACTTTGGCTCAGGTCATGATCTCACAGTCTATGAGTTCGAGCCCTGCGTCAGGCTCTATGCAGACAGCTCAGAGCCTGGAGCCTGCTTCAGATTCTGTGTCTCCCTCTCTCTCTGCCCCTCCCCCACTAGTGTTCTGTCTCTCTCTCAAAAATAAAATAAAAACATTAAAAAAAAATTTTAATTTCACCATCTAGTGTTTGTATTCTAAGCATTTTGCCCTATTGCCTTCCAGAATTTTCCTATGAGGGTATTTTTTGATAAAATGGAAATAATATATTATACTTACAAACGTCTTCATTTAATGTTCCCTTGTCATCGAACTCAGTAGACAGTTTAAAGGTAGCATATACCTCTATCACACGGATGCACACTGTAAATCATTCCACCTGTCCACTATTGTCAGCCATTGCCTCGCATGGTCATATCACACGAAGTGGAATGATGAAGGCCAGCTCACATTTCCTGAGCCTTTCCTATGCACCAGGCACCGATCTAAGCATCGTACTTGGATAAACTCCTCCGATACCCGTGACAACCCCGGGAGGTGAATACTGTTATGACAGATACTGGTACAGATGAGGAATGAAGCCTTCTTGAGAAGGCTAAGCAACTTGCCCAAGGTTGGGTGATGCCGTGGATGACCTCATTCAACCCTCACGATTCTGTGAGGTGATCTGTAAACTGACTGGAGCCACGCTGGTCCTTTTGAATCCCTGGCGGGTCTGTGTGGAGGCCAGTTGTTGGCAGGGAGGGCGGCAGGCTCTCGGCCCACAAGCTCACCTTGCAGCTGAGCGCCAGTGGATGCAAAACACAGGCAGATCAGGCTATCAGCAAGCAGATGCCAAAGCAGGTGCACGGTTTGGGGTGGGGGTCCCAGCTCTCCAGCATCCCAAGTACCAAGAAGTACTTCCAGGAAAAGGCTGGAACAACAGGATTCTGAAGGCAAGATTCAGAATTTGGCTTCCCACTGGTCAGATCAGGCATCAAAACCTTCAAAGGAATGTGGAAACAGAACTAGATTGGATCTTTGGTTCTGGGCTACTCCCAGAGTGCTGGGCACATTAGAGGCATCTATACAGTCCTGCTAGCCAATCCACACTCATTGTGGATTAATCCATACTTTAACACCACTAATTTCATCCCCCCATAAAAGCATTTTTCATATCCATTGTACTAATTAGCACACACACACACACACCCCCAAACCCTCTGGACCTGATGGAAGATACAGTAGCTGAGCAGGTAATAGCTGCCTCTTAGACTATGGGCTTCTGATTAGTCTTTCAGCTGCTAACCAGCCAGCCCTGGAGTGTGTGTTCCTGCTTAGACTTCTTCAAGAGTGAAGTAATCGTCTCTAGGTATACATCAAAATTAATATATGTTGCACTGCCCTTGCTGAAGTATATTAACGTAATTAAAAACAATACAAAAGGTAGATGCAGTGATTAGCCCCATTTTGTAGATGGGAAAACTGAAACACAGTGAACAAGTGACTCGCCAAAGAACACAACCTTCCAGGATCCATCGATTCCATTGGCCTCCCGGCAGGAACCAAGGCAAAAACTACTAACATTTTTTTTAATGTTTTTAATGTTTATTCATTCTTGAGAGACAGAGCATGAGTGGGGGAGGGGCAGAGAGAGAGAGGGAGACGCAGAATCCGAAGCAGGCTCCAGGCTCTGAGCTGTCAGCACAGAGCCCGACGCGGGGCTCGAACTCACTGACTGCGAGTTCATGACCTGAGCCGAAGTTGGACGCTTAACTGACTGAGCCACCCAGGTGCCCCAGAACGATTAACATTTTTAATGCCCTTGACATGTATTAATAAACTGCTCTGCCACTGGGCTCTCTCACCTGTGAGATGTAAGAGTGTCTGCTCACTATGGGGGTTCTAGTTCCTAACCGACAACTCGGAGGGTCATCTGTAGCCAGCGGAAACCCCAAATCTGGCTTCCTCTAGCCCTTCTGTTGTATGGGCAGCCTGGGAGGTGCGCGAGGCTCACAGCAGGGGAGCGTGGGGTTGTCTGCCCTTCAACATCATTCCTTCTTGCTTCCCCAGTTTGTTCAGGGAACTAGGAGGTGGCAGGTGCCTGCCTGGCTATGTTGTCCACAGAGAAACCTTATCACCTATGGGAGCCCTTATTGTTCATTCAACATATACTCCCCTCATCCACCCCTAAATACCTACTGAGCATTTACTCTGGGCCAGGACATCCTTTCGGATCTCTGCCCTAGTCTGGGGCCCTGAGGTACTTTTTCTTCTTATCTTCTTTTAATTTTATTTGTTTTTGAGAGAGAGAGAGAGAGCACATGAGAGGAGGGACAGAGGAAGAGGGAGACAAAGAATCAGAAGCAGGGTCCGCGCTGACAGCATAGAGCTTGATGCAGGGCTCGAACTCATGAACTACAAGATCATGACCTGAGTTGAAGTCAGACGTTTAACCGACTGAGCCACCCAGGCGTCCCCCCTTTCCCTTCTGATTGTAGTGAGGTCATAGGTGAATCACTTCCTTCTCTGGGCCTCAGTTTCCTCAACTGTAAAAAGGGCTAGACAGGGCTTGACTAAATGACCCCCGATCCTTTGTCGTCTTAAACATTACAGGGCTTATTGGGACCTTTCCCAAAGGGACAGTGGTCGGGTTGGGGATTAAGTGAACTGTCAGTGTGAAATGCCTGGCATAGAAGATTCTCATATAAAAGTGAGGTTTCAGGAGCTTGAACAACACGCTTTGGAGGGCTGGGCTTAGAGGCTCCCATCCAAAGAGCAGAGTCTGGAAAGGGGAAAATAGTACCACCACAGTGGAGAAACCCGGCAGATACTGCCTGAGCCACGTGATCAAGGTCAATGTCGCCAGCAGTACGTCATGTGGATGGCATGTATACCCCCAGCGGGTTGGGATAGGATGAGAAGGCACCTCACCTCTGCGGTCTGCTTCCCGCAAATCCATAACCCTAGTTTCGTCGTGAGAAAACATCAGAAACCCCCAGATGGTGGAACTTTCTACAAAATATCTGACCAAACTGACCAAACTGACCAAACTGTCAAGAGCATGACAAACAAGGAAAGCCTGAGAGACTAACCAGAGGAGCTCATGGAGACACGACAACCACATATAATGCGGTGTGGGTTCTGGGGTGGGTTCCTGGGACAGGAAAGAGACATTAGGGTTGTAAATTAGGGGGGTCTGAATAAAGTCTGAAACTTAACCAATAGGAATGTAGCAATACTGCTTCTTTACTGGTGACATGTACCAGGTAATAAGAGGCATTACTATTAGGGGAAACTGAGTGAGGGGTTACGGGTATCAGTATTATCTTTGCAACTTTTCAGTATAGCTAAAATTATTCCAAAATTAAAAGTATGCTGTGTTTTTTTTTTTAAAGTGAAATCTGCGCCAACAAGTGCAGGAAAAGATGTCCAACATCATTAGTCATAAGGGAAATGCAAATCAAATCCACAGTGAGACATCACTTCACACCCGCTAGGGTGGCTATAATCAAAAAGACAGACAACAACAAGTGTTGGCAAGGATGTGGAGAAATTGGAGCCCTTATATCCTGCTGGCGGGACTGCAAAATGGTGCATGCAGTCTGGCAGTTTCTTAAAAAGTTAAACATTATTACCGCGGGATTCCCTTCCTAGGTACTTATCTGAAGAAAACGAAATATGTGTCCATACGAAGCCTTGTGTATGAATGCCCAGAGCAGCTTTATTCATAATAGCCACCAACCGGAAGGAGCTCAAATGTCCATCAGCCAATGAATGGGTAAACAAGTGACGATACAGTCGCCCAAGGGGCGACCGGAAGGAAGGAGCTGTTGAGAGGTACAGCCACGTGGATGGATTTCAGAATACTGATGATGAGTTAAAGAAGCCAAAGGAGAACATACTGTAGGATTCCATTTACAGAAAACTCTAGAAAATGCAAACTCATCCATGGTGACAGAAAGCAGGGCGCCTGGGTGGCTCAGTCGGTTGAGCGTCCGACTCTTGATTTCATCTCAGATCGCGATCTCAGAGTCGTGAGACTCTAGATTTCGGCTCAGGTCGTGATCCCAGGATCACGGGATCCAGCACCACGTCAGGCTTCGTGCTAAGCGTGGAACCTGCTTAAGCTTCTCTCTCCCTCTGCCCCTCTCCCCTGCTCCTTTCCTCTCTGTCTCTCTCTCTCTCTCAAATTAAAAAAAAAAAAAAAAAGCAGGCCAGTGGTTGCCTGGGGCAGGTGGGTGGGTAGTAATGCAGGGGGAGGGGGGACGGGCAGTAGGAGGGGTTACAAAGAGGAGAAGGAAATTTTAGGGGATGATGAGTGTGTTCACTATCTCAGTTGTAGGGATGGCTTCACGGGTGAATACAAATGTCAAAATATATCACATAGCTCATGGGTTGAGCGTCCGACTTCTGCTCAGGTCATGATCTTGCTGTTTGTGAGTTCGAGCCGCACGTTGGGCTCTCTGCTATCAGAGCAGAGCCCACTTAGGATCCTCTGTCCCCCTCTCCCTCTGCCCATCCCCCACTTGAGGGCTTTGCCTCAAAATCAAAGAAATAAAAAAACAACCGTTAAAAAAAACAAAGCCTGACTCAATCTTTGGATCATGTGACTCTTGATCTTGGGGTTGTGAGTTCAAGCCTCACATTGGGTGCAGAGATTACTTAAATAAATAAACAAATTCTAAAAGAGTAAAATAAAAATTAAAAATTAAAATGTGAAGCCAGAGTATGGGGCCAAGGACAGCATGGCCTCGGTCTCCTCGCCTATAATGTGGGGAGATCCCATGTGCCCTGTCACCCTCTGAGAGCCCAGGGTGAGGGGAGCCAGTGTGAGCCCCTCCCCTGGACAGCTGCAGGGCCCTGGCCACTGCCCTTCCAGGGAGGGGACGATGTGAGGCCCCTCCCAGTGTCAGGGGTGGGGGTGGGGGGAGTTCGCTTACTCCTTCTCTTTTTTCTTCCTGAAGAAAAAAAATGCATGATGCTACATGGACTTTGGGGATTTTTCAACACAATTGTCTAAAAATAGCCTGGGCCACTACAGCCCAATTCCTTTTTAGGAAGGGTTTCGGCAAGCCAGCCTGTCCTGGAGGCCGGCTCAGGAAGTGGAGGCTTGGCGGAGCGGGGCCTCGGGCCGGGCCATGGGCCGGGGCCACAGGGGCGCACCCCTTGCTCAGGCCGGGCCCACCTCCTGTCTCCCACCTCGCTGCCAGCATGTGTGGAGGCAGTGGCCTCCTCATCCTCAGCTCTCCCTGGACGCCACCTCTCCGGAGGCTGGACCTCCAGCCCTGGTGCATTTCAGCCCCTTGCTATGGTGTGGCCGTGGGTTCCCTGAATGGCTTCTCTGTGCCTTGGTTTCCCCATCTGGGAAGCAGAGGTTTCAACTACCTTGCCCTCCTCCCTCTAGAGCTGGGCTGGGGAGCCAGCGGGGCCCAGGGGATGGATGGGCCCTGAGCCTTGGGCATGCCTGTCCTTTCCTGTGGTTGAGTGGACAGGACAGGTTCTGGAAAGTGACATCCTGACCGAGGGCCCACCTGCACCAAGCACCGGGCTTCAGCTCCATTTCTTCAGGGCCCAGGCGCCAGGTGGCACCCCCTGAGCTGTGAGGGTTATTGTTATGACGTGCGTGCGTCCCGGGCAGGTGGCAGCGTCCAGGCTTGCTAGCTACCTTTTATGATTAATGATTATGATTAACCTCACAACAGGGGTGCCTGGTGGCTCCGTCAGTTGAGCATCTGACTCTTGGTTTCGCCTCAGGTCATGATCTCACGCTCCCTGTGATCGAGCTTCAAGCCGGACTCTGTGCGGAGAGCGTAGATAGATCCTGCTTGGGATTCTCCTCTCTCTCTCTCTCTCTCTCTCTACCCCTTTCCCCCTCCCCCACTCATCTCTCCCTCTCAAAATAAATAAACTTAAAAATAAATAATCCTAGGGGCACCTGGGTGGCTCAGTCGGTTAAGTGTCCGACTTCAGCTCAGGTCATGATCTCAGTTTGTGGGTTCAGGCCCCTCGTCGGGCTCTGTGCTGACAGAGCCTGGAGCCTGCTTCAGATTCTGTGTTTCCCTCTCTCCGCCCCTCCCCTGCTCACACTCTGTCTCTCTCTCTCTCTCTCAAAAATAAATAAACAATAAAAATTTTTCAAAATAAATAAATAAATAAATAAATAATCCGCATAACAAACCTGTGAGAACATACTCACATTATGCCCGTTAAAGGGCTGAAATGTGACTCCTGCCACCAAATTACTATACTCAGGTCCTAATCCCCCAGTACCTCTGAGTATGACTGTATTTGAACATGGGGTCTTCAAAGAGGTGATTCCATGAACCCATTAGGGTGAGCTCTGATGTCCTTAAAAGGAGATTAGGACACAGACACACACAGGGGGCTGACCATGTGAGGACATAGGGAGACGGCAGCCAGCTACCAGCCAAGGGGCCGGGCCCCAGAAGGAGCCAGCCCTGTGGACACCTCGACATAGGCCTTCCAGCCCCCAGACTGCAAGTCACAGAATGTCTACTGTTTAAGTCCTGGTCTTTGGGACTTGGTCATGGCAGCACAAGCAGACCAACACATGCCCTGTGACAGCTGAAAAGGCCGAAGCTTTGGAGTGTCAGCTGTGTGACCTTGAGTCTGTCTCTTGCCCTCCCAGCTTACTCGTCTGTAAGTGGGAGGGCAGTAAAGGTACCTAATGTATCCGTTGGTTATAAAACCCAAATCTGATCATACACTGAGGGCTCAGACCACTAGCCCCACACGCGGTAAGCATGCAGTAAGCATCAACTACGTAGTTCAGCGAAGCATGATGCCAGGAGAGCCAGGTTTGTACTCTTGCCCTGTCCCATCGGAGCTGGGCCTGGGTCTCAGTTTCTCCAGCCAGAGACTGAGAAGGTGAGGTTTCTGAAGGATGCCATCTTTACTGCTGTGTTGTCTTCCTTAGGCCAGGTGTGGACAGGCGTGGGGACCATGGGGAACGTAGGAACAGCCAAGGGTGTCCCAACCGTGATGTCAGGTGGCTCACCCCTACCTAGCCTCAGTTGGTCACTTGTGTGGTGACTATCCCCCCCCCCAAACACTTTTTGAGGTGTGGGACCTCAGGAGGCCCTCCTCACTCGGGCCTTCTCTGTGCCGGGCCTCCAAGGCACCCATCCCCGCAAGGTGGCCGCCCCCAAGAGGCTGGGTGCCCGCCCAAGGCCTTCGCAGGAATGAAGCTGGGCTCTGCACCCCAGCTGGGCTGCAAGGCCCTGGCCATAGCCACCCCTCTGCTGCCTCCTTCCCTGGCCCCCACCCTGCCCCCACCCCCCAGAATTTCTCTCCAAGTTCCTGGGAGGCCAGTGGCCCTGGCGTGTGACAGTGTTTGGCTTTGTCCTGTCAGAAGAGCAATTTTTTCCTCTCCTTGGCTGTACTTTCTTTTAATGACTTTCTGGCTTCAGGCCCAAGCTGGATCAAAGACTCCCTGGTGGGGAGGACAACAGGACAGTGTGTTTGTTGTGAGAAAATTGTAGAGGTGAGGCCTGTGGCTCAGGAGCCAGAGGGCCCAGTGGTGGGACTGCCCTGAGCTCCAGATGGGAGTGAGGGGCCTGAGTCTCTCCTTACATCAGCAATGCGGAAGAGGAGGGGAGGACAGGGAACAGGAAGGAGGAGAAAGGCACCCTTCAGGGTAAGGTAGAGCAGGGGGGGTTCCCAGCATGTTTGCCATGACTGGGCAACCTCTGGGCTGGAGCCTGAGGTCCCAGTGGACCTCTGTCTTCAAGACAACCTGAAAGATCTGCTTGCACAAGGAAGAGGCTGCGGGAGGGGAGAGGAGCCGGGAACCATCTCTAGGAGCTTCAGACTTCCTTTGCCTTCCTTCTGTCCCCACACAGGTCCCACCTCCATCCCCCAGGCTGCCCAGCTGGAGAAGGCTGGGAAGCGCCCCCTTGTTTGGGGGCTCTTGGTAGCAAAGGAAAGAGAAGCTCTTCTCAGGAGCCCTCGAAGATGCCGGGGAGGGGAAGGGCTGGGGACCTGGAGAGCACTTGCCGGGGGGCAGCCTGGAGCAGCCGGGCAGGGTGAGGCCCGCGCAGGTGGTAAACAGGAGCGAGGTGGCCCATCCCTGGGGAGCTGTTGCCCATGCTGATGATGAAGTTGTTTTGGAGAAGGGAGCGGGAGGCCCCGGGGCCCCAGGGAGCCCGAGGGAGCTGGAGGGAGCCGTCTGTCGCACAGGGGCATCCTTGCTGGAGCCCCAGGCATCCGGGAGAGCCCATGTGACTGGCCTGTGTGGCTGCACGCACACGCACCCTGCACATACACCCTGTGCGCAAACACACACATCCCTACGTATGCGCCTGGTACACACCCTGCACACATTCCCCAGCACACACGCACACACGCAGCCCTCCAACGCCCAGAGCGCTGTGCGAGGCCACACGAGAGAGCAGGAGATCTGGGTCGGGCCCCAGCTTCACCACAGCTTGGCTCCTGACTCTGGCCTATCACTGAAGCTCTCTGTGCCTCGGTTTCCCCATCTGCTGGGTGGAGCCGGGACTCTTGTCCTACCTCTGGGTTATCTCGAGACTTGACATAGTAATTGCCAACTTAGCCAGTCATCGTTACTGTTCCCCATTTAGTTAAGGAAGCCGCACCTCTGCTGGGGTAGGGAGAGCCCGAAAGACCGGGACCAAGTCGGAGGACCTGGACTTGAACCACATTCTGACCCCAGAGGTCACATGTACATATGCTTGATGCACCCACCATCCATTCACACACGTCCATGTGCGTAAGCGCATACGCACGGCGGTGATAGTGGCCACTGTGCTAGGTCCTTTACACGTGCTCACACGGAGGAAGTCACACCTCACTGCCTCCTTAACATGTTTGGTTACAAGTATCAGAATCTAGCTAACCCGCAAGTGCAGTAATTGCTTATTTAACCAAGACCCTGGGCATAGGGGACTTCTGGGCGGTTCAGCAGCTTAGTGAGGGTCATCAAGGACCCAGGTTCTTTCCACCTCTCTGCCCATCATCCTCAGTGTTAACACGGTGCCACCTAGTTACAAGATGGCTGCCACAGCTCTGGACATCATGTCTGCGTTCCAGCATGAAAGGAGAGGAAAGGTGGCCTCAGAGAACTCTCCTTTCATACTTGTCCCTTTTTATGAAGAAATAAAAGCTCTCCCAGATGCCACCCTCACTCCCTCCCCACAGACTTTCCATTATATTTCATTGCCTGGAACTGGGTCACTGGCCACCTAGAGCTGCAAGGGAGGCCGGGAAAGAGAGAATCTGGCTAAGGGACACAGGACCATTGGTGAGGCAAGAACCATCCCCTGGGTCCCGGCACTCTCTGCTGTTTGGAACCAAATCAGGATTCTGACGGGGAGGGGAAGGGCCAGCTAAAATGCCTGGCGTCTCTTCCCCTTTGGCCATGAGCTCATCCTCCATCCCTCCTCCAGGGGGCAATGTGAGGACAGGAGACACAGAAGGAACAGGAGTTTGAACTCCCTGGGGGGAGGGAAAGGGACCCCGAACTCCGGGGCAGCTGTGCCCGGAAAATGAGCGAGCCCAGCCAGGGAGAGGCTTGCTGATGCCACCTTGCTGGAAGCAGCAAAGGGCCACTTACCTGGTTGCGCCCACCCAGGCCCCAAAATTCTTGGCCATGACGTCCTGTGCCCCCAGAGAGCATCGAGTGCTGCGGCCTCTGTTCTTCCTACCACGACGCATCCAGTGGCGGGCGGCATCCCCGAGAGGGCCCCTCTCCTCTCCAGCCCTCACCAAAACGTCTGCCTGCCTGTGTGCCACGATGTCCCGGGGGTCGCCTGGAATTCCTTTTTAACTTCGAAAAACAGGAAGTCGTTTAGAAGCCCAGAGGCCTTGCTATGATCCCCTCCACCAACTCCCCAGCTCCAGGGACCCCTTGGAACTGAGAAGCCCCGAGGTGACAGCACTTTATGAAGACGGCTTGTTGGGGACGGATGCCTATCAGGCACCTTCTGGAACACAAGTTAGAAGCTCCGCCCTTCAGAGAACAAAGTCTGAGCGTGGACAGTGGGGCTTAGTCGTCGGGATCCAACCTTTCCTCTCCTGGGACCTGTGACCAGCCTTTTCTTGGAGGCTTCCCCATTCCGGTTTCCAGAGTCCTGCTGATGCGCTGTGCGCCCTGTGAGCTCTGGTCCAGCCCATGGATTCTGGGAAGAAGCCCTTCCTGAGGCAAGACCTGTGTCACCAAATGCACCACGTTTGGGGGCCCTGAACCTGCGAATGCTTTCAGCTCCCTCTCTGGCCAGCTCCTTGGCAGCTGTCATGGGCTCCCTTCCTTCAAGGCACTCCGTGCCTTGTGGGCCACCTGCCTAACACGATGGCTTCTTCCTTTATGTTTGGCCCTGCAGCTCCCTTTGTCCCAAACATTGAATGTCCTTCCAGGTCAGAGTCTCAGATGGAAACAAAGATCCCGGCGGGATGTTTGCCGCTGGAGTCCCCGGAGCCGCACAGGGCGCACACTGCGCACCGTGGCCCAGGTCCCCTCCTGGCTGTCTCTCCCTGCACAGCGAGAAGCCATCATCTGCGGCACCCTTCCAGCCACCATTCTGAGAATTAGGTTCCCCTAGGTGCTTGGGGTGGTAAGGACGTGGCGCTACATCTCGATGGCCCTTCCCCCTGAGGTGGCTGGTGCCAGGGAAGGCTGGGCCTGAAGGACGCGTATGCAGTGATCCAAGGAGGAGTCCCCAGCATGTCAGCAGCTGGCCTCTCCGTGTGTGGGGGTGGGACGAGGGGCAGTGGTCTGAAAAGGTTACTGAAGTTTGTTTCACTTAAAGGATTTGGTTCTTCCCATCATGGCGGCTTGCAGACCAGAGCTGGGAGAGGTGGCAGGGAAGAACGAGGCTTTCAGCATCCTGGGCCAGGCAGGCCCGGTGCCGGGGCAGGGATGGGGTGTGCTTCTCTTGGCTGTTACTTCTCCCCTCAGGGGAGGCAGGGAGAGGGTCCAGGTAAGGCAGGGCTGGAGCTGCCATTGGGCCATCACAAACTCCTGCTAAAGCACAGACTGGGCTGGGGCTGGGGAGACCTGTTCAGTCCTGGAGAGGGGCTGACGGCCATGGAGGGTCACTGGGAAGCCCTGGTTCCCAGCTGGGGGCGATTGTGGCATCCAGGGGAGGTGGAAGGCGTTTGGGTCATTAGATCTGGCTGGGGTGCCACTCACAGCAGTGGGTAGAGGCCAAGGGCACTGCTAAACCCTTCCGTGCACAGGACAAGCTCCACCCCATATGATTATCTTCGCCCCAAAATGCCAATAGTGCATCTTTGGCCAACTAGGGAAGTGGCCGGAGCACGGGGCAAGAGCATGGGATCTGCCATAATTGTACGATGCCCTGGCGTAGACCTTGTGGTTACTAACAGAGCTGCCATCAGATGGCTCTGGGGAATGGCACCTGGTCCTTGTCAGGCTCTGGGGTGTGAGAGCCTGCTGACCACAAACCTCTAGCCCTTTCCTCAGGCTCACCAAGTCCCAGCAGGTGCAAGGGGACCAACTGTCATCGTGTGTCACAGGAAGGCCCAGGATCCACTGGACTGGGAGAGATTTGGTCATGGCCACAGTCCCGGCGGGCTTCAAGCAGGAAGAAGTTGCTCGTGTGAGGGTCCACCTACCTCCTCAGGCTTGTCCCCTCAGTTCCAAGGCTTTCCTGCCCAGAGCAGTGAGGCCCGAAGGCAAGCAACCAAAAGAAAGCAGAGACGCCAGGTCAGGGCCCCCGCCTCGCCCCAGCTCCCTCCCCCTTCTGAGTAAAATCCACACCCTGCATCTGGCCTTCCAGTCACTGCAACCTGGCCTCAGTCTACTTTTCTAACTACCGCTCCTCATTCTTCCCCGCCCGGTCTCTGCCAGAGTCCTGACCACAAACAGTGTCCTCCTGCACCGACCTTGTGACCTTCCCTGTCCTCTGTGTCCACCCTCAATGGAGCCTCCCCCTCCCCGCCTCAGGACTGACCACACCTTTCCTGTCCACACTGCGAATCCCCATTTAAGTCATTCCATGCACCGGGCCATTTCCAGACACAGAGTAAGGCCACGTTTCCATTCAGCGCTTACTGCCTTTGAACTTAAAACAACAACAAAAATAGCTTTAATAAGCCATAACTAGCTTTAATAAATGTTAAAAACAACTTTATACATGTCTATGTGCATTTTAGTTTAAAGAATACAAAAAGGGGGAGTGCGCCTGGGTGGCTCAGTCAGTTAAGCATCCGACTTTGGCTCAGGTGATGATCTCACCGCTCATGAGTTCAAGCCCCGCATCAGGCTCTGTGCTGACAGCTCAGAGCCTGGAGCCTGCTTCGGATTCTGTGTCTCCCTCTCTCTCTGCCCTTCCCCCGCTTGCACTCTCTCTTAAAAATAAATAAACATTAAAAAAAATTTTTTTAAGAATACAAAAAGATATAAAGAAGAAAATAAAAGCCACTTTACGAGAAGACTCCTCTAGCATTCTGGCAAATGTCCTCACACACATCCTCCAGCGTGCAGACACACCTGTAAATCTGTATTTACACTTGTATGTAAATGGGATCGCTTTGTATCACATGTCACCTGGCCTGCTTTTTTATCCATCAATGTGACATGTAGAACTTTCCATGTCAATGCAAACATGCCTACCCTATCTGATCTAATTGCTGGGCAGTATTCCACTGAAGAGGTGGATTATAATTGAATTATTCTGTTCCCTATTAATGGACATTCAGGTTACTTCCAACTTTTCGTTTTCACAAACAATACTCTGATGAATATCCTTATATACAGGTCTTTGCTCACTTGTCTGATTATTTTCTTAGAGCAGCAATTAGTAGGCACCTTTAAAACTCAGACACGTGTTTCCAAGTTGGCCTTTAGAAAGACTGGACCAATTTACACCTTGAACCAACAGTAATAATACAAATAAATAGTAACTACTGTGTATTAAGCACTTTTTCTTGCCTGGCCCTTCCCTGAGCACTTTATACCTCACGACTTATTTAATCCCCTCACAGACCTACCAGGTGGATGCTTCTCTAGCCCATTTTACAGATGAGGAAGGTGAGGCATGGGAAAGTTTATGTCAGTGGTCTAGAGTTAGTCAGTGGCAGAGCATTAGTATATGAAGGCGCCCATTTCCCCACAATCCTGCTCATACTAAGAGAAACATTGCTTTAAATTTTTAAAATGTTTACTTATTTTTGAAAGAGAAAGAGAGAGAGCATGCACATGTGCGAGGCATGGGAGAGGCAGAGAGAGAGGGAGACCGAGGATCTCTGACAGCAGAGAGCCCCGTGTGGGGCTGGAACCCACAAACGGTGAGATCATACCTGAGCCGAAGTCAGACACTTAACCGACTGAGCCACCCAGGTGCCCCGAGAAACATTTCTAATCTTTTGATAATCTAATGGGAGGGGGGGAAATCTATTGTTGCTTTTATTTTCATTCCCCCCCCCACCACGTGTTTATCAGCCAGTCTTTTATGAATTATTTTTCCACACCTTTTCCTCATTTTTCAACCAGGCCATTCATCCTTTTATTTTTTTATTTTTAATGTTTTTTTTTTTTTAGTTTTTGAGAGAGAGAGAGCACAAGTGGTGGAGGGGCAGAGAGAGAGGGAGATGCAGAATTGGAAGCAGGCTCCAGACTCTGAGCTGTGGCACAAAGCCCAACATGGGGCTAAACTCACGGACCCACGAAATTATGACCCGAGCCAAAGTCGGACGCTCGACTGACTGAGCCACTCAGGTGCCCCCATTCATCCTTTTACTGACTGGTGGCAACACTTTACCTACTACAGAAATCAGCCCTTTGATCCCCTGTTTAGACAGTGAGGGCAGATGGGGAGAGAGTGTTCCGGCCTCACCTCCCCCTCCCCCAGCACCCGCACAGAGTGGGCTTCCATCAGTGGGACCCCTCATCCTTCAAAGGGGCTCTGGGAGCTCTTAGCCCTCGATAGGGGCACAACCCACTTGTCATCGACTCTAAACACCTGCTCTGCCCCTCAGCCTGAACTGCCAACTCTTCCGTCTGCCCAGGGTCGGTTTTATAGAATGAACTCCCATCTCATTTGATGCCCAGGTGGCCAGGTGAGGCAGGTGGGGTGTATTAGTCCCTGGTCACGAATGAGGAAACTGAGGCTCGATGCGGCTCCAAAACACGCCTAAAGCTTCACAGTTAAGACTGACATTGAGGGGCGCCTGGGTGGCTCAGTCAGTTAAGCATCCGACTTCGGCTCAGGTCATGATCTCACCGTTCATGAATTCAAGCCCCGCATCGGGCTCTGTGCTAACAGCTCAGAGACTGGAGCCTACTTCGGATTCTGTGTCTCCCTCTCTCTCTATCCCTCCCCTGCTTGCACTCTATTTCTCTCTCTGTCAAAAATGAATAAACATTAAAAGACTGACATTGAACGCCCTGCTTCCTCGGTTTAAGGCTTACCTGTTCCGTCTCTGACTGACAAGCCATATGAATATTGGACAGAGCTTCCTGCCTGCAGGAAACAGGGACCCGTGAGGACCTGGCTCCCTGACACGCCCCAGGGTCCCCACACAGCAGGTCTTGCACCCACCCCTGTTGCCCACCAGGCGGCCCCAGGCCAGGCCGCCCTGCCTCCCACAGTGCTCCCATCTGGGGCTGAGCTCAGGGACAGAGCAGAGGGAGGGCAAGCCAGTGGCACAAGGGCCCCTTTGTGCCTGTTGCTAAGGGCCTGGCTGTATTTACTCAGCCTTGGTAAACAGGAGGTGCCTGGAGGCCTGCTCTGTTATGACAACTTAAAGAGCATTTTCTTTCCTTCCTGGGGCTGCTCGAGTCCTGGACTGCTCGAGGTGGTTCCCCACATTGGAGGGGCTTCCCCAGGGCTAGGCTGGGGTGTCTTCGCCACGCTGGGTCAGGGCTGGAGGACACCGGAGAGGTCACTCAGCTCAGCCCACTGAGGCCCAGCTGGAGACACTGAGGCCCCAGGCGGGAATGGGGATGAGGGGAGTAGGGGTCTCTGGCCCCATGTCCCAGAGGAGGGGCCGGCGAGGTAAACCTGGAAGCCCGGAGTCTTGTCTTCTGCAAGGAGCCAATCTGGGAGACCCCCACCTGTCTCTCACACACTGGTCATTAGCACTTGGACTTGGCTCAGATGTGACTCCTCACCACCTTCCCTCCAACCCCAGAGTAGGCAGTGGTGGCGGTGGGGGTAGGGTGGCTGCCCAGCCACCCACCCAGAGGTCCCCAGGCCCAGCCCCATGGAGGTGGAGAACAGCCCAAACCAAGCCATTCTTGAGGGTCTTAATGTCTTACCAAACCAAGACATATAAAGATACTGTTAAAAAAAAATCATGGTCAGGGCGCCTGAGTGGCTCAGTCGGTTGAGTGTCCGGCTTCGGCTCAGGTCATGATCTCACCGCCTGTGGGTTTGAGCCCCGCATCGGGCTCTGTGCTGACAGCCCAGAGTCTGGAGCCTGCTTCGGATTCTGTGTCTCCCCCTCTCTCTGCCCCTCCCATGCTCATGCTCTGTTTCTCAATAATAAATAAATGTTAAAAACATTTTTAAAAAATCATGGTCTTATTTTGAAGGCTTGCAATTAATCAATAATCGTCTTTAAAGCCGCCTCCCAGGCTGTCATAGTGGTAGCTACAAGCTAGTTAGAGAATTTCTTTACTGCATATACCGGCTTCGGGGCCATGGGAGGTGTGTCCAGCAAGGGGACCCTCCCTGGTGGCCATAAAATGAGCTTCCTCTAACCCTGTGGATATGTCAGTCAAGCCTAAGGCTCTCAGCTCCTTTGCAGAGAATGTCAAAGGACTACTTTAAAGCCCTCAGTGCACGAGAGGCCTCCTGTGACAGGCCCAGCCCAAGGTGGCCGGCAGCCAGGGCTCCTGTGTGACCTTCAGCCAGGGCCACCTTCCCTGCCTCCCTTCCTCCAGGGGAAGGGCAAAGTGTGCTTTGGGCTCTGTGTCTCCTGCCCCCAGGTCCCTGTTAGGGACTCTGTTAGGCCTCGGCTCACACAGAAGACCCGGAAACTGATTTCCAGGGATACCCGTGACTCCTGGGCCGGCGCCCAGTGGGCTTCTGCCAGGCCAGGTGCTCCTCCTGGCCCCAGCCCCGTCCTCCCCTCTTGCCCACACCCCGGGCTCCACAAACAAAGGTCCTGTGTACCTTGGCTGGCAGGACACTCACGCAGGGAATCCTTTGGGGATTCAGAGTGGATTTCCTCAAAGGTGGGGGTGGACCATCCAGGGAAGGCCTTCTGACTCAGGTCACCCGACCCTGGCAACCAGCCCACAGTTCAGGGCCAGGCCCTGGGGTTCCAAGGGGAAGGCCTTGCAGGAGAAGGGCTGGGGCACATGCCCCCCCCCCACCTGAGGATGTCACACTCTGGGGCTGCCCCCCAGTGTAGCCAGCCCTCAAGTCGAGGGCTCCTCCCTGGCCCTGCTTTTAGCCCCTTCCACCCCAGAATGCTGTTCCAGCAGAATTGTATCAGTGGGGGGGTGCTTGAGTGGCTCAGTCAGTTAAGCGTCCAGCTTTGGCTCAGGTCATGATCTCGTGGTTCATGGGTTCGAGTCCCGCATCAGGCTCTGTGCTGACAGCTCAGAGCCTGGAGCCTGTTTCTGTGTCTCCCTCTCTCTCTGCCCCTCCCCTGCTCATGCTCTGTCTCTCTCTGTCTCAAAAATAAATAAACTATTAAAAATTCAAAAAAAAAAAAAGAATTGTATCAGTGGGGACCTCTGAACCAGCCTCCGCCAGAGGATGGGCGAGAAGGAAAGAAGGCCAGATTCTGAGTATTGAGCTCCTTCTTGCCTCCAAGTGCTGGCCATTATTGTCCCCACTTACAAATGAAGAAACAGAAGCTCACGAGGCCACAGGTGGCCTGGGGGAACCTTACGGTTGTGCCTGCGGATGGCCTAGAACCATCTTGTGCCTTGTTCTCAGCTGCTGCTCTCAGAAAGAAGCAAAGAGGGGCGCCTGGGTGGCTCAGTCGGTTAAGCGTCCGACTTCAGCTCAGGTCATGATCTCACGGTTTGTGGGTTCAAGCCCCGCATCGGGCTCTGTGCTGACAGGCCCCGCATCGGGCTCTGTGCTGACAGCTCAGAGCCTGGAGCCTGTCTTCGGATTCTGTGTCTCCCTCTCTCTCTGACCCTCCCCTGCTCACGCTGTCTCTCTCTCTCTCTCAAAAATAAATAAAACATTTAAAAAAAATTAAAAAAAAGAAAGAAGCAAAGAGCCCCACTCTCCCCATTAGCCACGTGACGTGGGCACGTTACCCAACCTCTCTGGGCCCCAGGCTAATTAATAGTACCCGTGTTCCAGAGTTAGCAGGGTAGGTGACTTCACATGTTTTGAGCACTTAGAATAGCCCTCGTGTATCATATCGGTACATAAGCCTATCGGATGACGACAACGACAAAAGTCACAAGATGAGACAATTGGGGAAAGTAAGATGGCTCAGGCCTGTGGAATCTGGAGCCTGTGGAATCTAGACATTTCTCCAGCTGAGGGACCTCTGGGGCTCCTGGGGTCTGGAAGTGGGGCAGTTAGTCATCCTCTGAGTTAGTACCACCTGCGATGGACTGGGCTGGACTGGCCCCTGGGCCACTGTCTAGGAATTCTCCAGAGGCCCGGTGGGCTAAGAGCACCCATGCTTTGCCTGCCCCTGCCCCTACCCCTGGGGCACCTACTGGGGCCTTTGTCTTCTGGACTCACAGTCCCAGCTGGAGCTGTGAGGTCACAAATCAGTCAGCACCTGCTCCTATGACACAGGTTGGTTTCTTCGTACCTGGCCCTGTGCTGGGCATGGAGCCACTGACCAGGAACACAGTAGGAGGGCTCCAGGCCTCAAGGCACTTAAAGGTGAAGGGCAAGCAAACACATCACCATGGGACTTCTTTGGAGGGGGAGGGAAAAGGGACTATGGTCCCAGAGAAGAGGGAGACCAACTTTGGGGGGCCTCGGAGAAGTGCCTTCATTCAGCCCCAGAGCCGGGCAGAAGCACCCAGTGCCCCGGGCTGGTACTACTATGCCCATTTCAGAGACGACAAAACTGAGGCTCAAAGAGGTAAAGAGACTTGCCCAAGGTCACACAGCTGGAAAGGGGCAGAAGTGCGTCCCCTAAGCCCTCTGCGGGTTCGTGCTGCTTGCAGCTGCCAAGCCTTGATCCATTTGACCCTGAGTCAAAGCCACACTGTGACATGTCCTCCTTTCCTGGAGCCTTTCTGTTTTGTCTGGGGGAACAAGAAGAAAGGGGAGGGCTGCCGAGGCAGAGAGGAAGAGCTTATTCTGATGTGCAAGCCCAGGAAGGAAGCCCCAGAGGGAGCTGGTTCGTGGCCCCAAGGTAGGGCCTGGAGCTGTCACTCCAGAAGTAGGTTCAGTGAAGAGACAGCCAAGCCCCGGGACGTAGGGGTGTCGCCTACAAGCGTGATGTGGGGCAGGGGGCAGTCAGCCAGGTAAAGGGCAGGAGATGGGGACACAGGGCTGCACGTGCCTTGAGTCGCCGCTTGACCTTAGCAAGTCACATGCCAATAGTGACAACCTACCATGTATTTGCAAGCCTGCAACGTGCCGAGCACTATCCTCACGGTAGCGCCAGAAAATCTACTCCCACCCCCCCGCCCCTGCCTTTCAAAGATCACAGAGGGTCAGTGACTTGGCCAAGGTCACAAAGCAGATGAAAACCTGGGTCTGGTTTATTCCAGAGCCCATGCCCTAAGCCCCAGCCCTGCCCGGGGCTCAGCACCTTCAGCATCTCTCCTACAGAGGGCAGGTGCAGGCGAACCAGAAGATGCTGGCAGAAGAACAGAAGTGGAGTCCTGTGCTCGTGGATTGACCAGACTTTCAGGAAAATACCAGTGCGGGGCTTTCTGGGGATCACTTGCTGGGACCGCAATGCTGAACCACATCCTGGATGGACGCTGGGGGTGTTTCCCGGGTGAAATCTGAATGGAATGGGTGCTGCCAATGATCTTGGAAAGAACATTCCTGAAAAAGGAGTGTCTCGGAGGGGTAGGAAAGGGGCAAGGGGGACAGGAGTGTCTCCTTTTCCTAGACTCACAGTTTTAGCTGCAGGGTCTGAATGGTCTTGGTAGCGGGTCACCTGGAGGCAGCCGGGAGTTGTAAACAAGCTGTGCCTCTGTTTCCCACCTGCTGGTGGCAGAGGCAGGCACCCAGAGTGGCGCACAGCTCCTGGGACACCAGTGTCAAGGACATTGACTGAGGAGCCCTCAGCCTCAATGCAGGGGCATCTTTCTGGTCAACCTAGGGAGGGGGAACAGCCCGAGGAGAGCCGTGTCCCCAGGCCTCCTGGGGCCTGGAGAGCATCAGCAGTGAGCCCAGCAGAGAGCCAGGCCCAGGAGGCATCTCAGCAGAGAAGAGGGCATACCCCGCCCCCTGCCCCAGGGTGGGCTTCCAGAGATCACACCAGGTAGGCAGTGCCCAGGCAAACGTGCCGAAGCAGCAGGACCCACTCTGAGAGGGGCTGGTTTCCGGCAAGGGGTCAGTGTCAAGTGGGGTCCCGGAACACTGAGGTGGGGAACGTGGGAGTTACAAACAACAACACATCAGCGTTCCATCACGGAATGTTCTGTAGATAACAAATCACCCTCAACACTTAGGGGCTTAAACCAACAACATTTTAGAGGCACCTGGGTGGCTCACTCGGTTAAGCATCTGACTTTGGCTCAGGTCATGCACTTTTGGTTCATGAGTTCAAGTCCCACGTCAGGTAAGCTCGAGCCCTGCTTCGGGTAAAAAGAAAAATGGGGCCCCACTTTGGGTGAACCCTGCTTCTCTCATGTGTGTGTGTGTGTGTGTGTGTGTGCGCGCGCGCATGCCCTCTCTCTCAAAAAAATTTTTAATACTATAGCCCACAGTTCTGGGGGCTGTGACCAGTTCTCACCTGGAGCCTCTCATGCGCTTACTGTGGCTGGGACTGGAGCCATTCTGAAGAATTCCGTACCCCCATGTCCAACGGTCGAGGCTGCCTGTCAGCTGTAACCTCAGGAGACGCCACTGGCTGGAGCATCTGCTCTTGACCTCTAAGTGGCTTGGGCTTCCTCACACCATGGTGGCTGGGTTCCAAGGGCGGACATCCCAGGAGAACTGGGCAGAGCTCTGTCACATTTCTGACCCAACCTCTGAAGTCACATAATGTCACTTCTGACATAGTCACAGGCCTGCCAAGGTTCAAGGGGAGAGAGCAGAGGCCCCCCCACTTCCCCCACTCAAAGGAGCAAGTGTCACAATCACACTGTATGAAGAGCAAGCAGGGTGGGGGGTGGGTGGCCTCTTTGAAAAATACAACTACCATCTTCAGTAACTATTCACTGAGTGGCCACTCTGAACCAGTAGAGACCCAGAGACAATAGTCCCTGCCTCATGGAGCTGACGTTCTAGTTGGAGAACACAGTCAAATGGGTCAACTAAATAAACAGGTGAGCCAAATGAATAGGTAAACTCAAAGGCACATCAAGGGGAGGTGAGTGCTAAGGGGAACACTCACATAGGGTAGAGCACTAGGCTGTGCAGGGGCAGGTGGTGACATACATGTCAGGCGACTGTATGAATGTCGGCCATAGGAAGGTCTGGGAGTGGAATTCCAGGAAAGAGATCAGCCAGAGTAGAGGACCTTTGGTGGGTGTGTGTCTGGGGCCCAGGAAGCAGCCCGGAGGCCAGCAAGGCAGGAGTGGAGAGACAGGGAGAGGATTGGGAAGCAAGATTTGGCTTCTGCTCTGAGCAAAACAGGGGCCATGGAGAGTTTTGAGCAGAAGCAGAGGACCTCTGACTCCAAGAGCAAGACTGGGCATTAAGGAACACCCAGCCCAATTCTCCCATGCCCCAGCCTTTGCTTGTATGCCCTCAATGATGGGGAATTCACCCCTTTGTTGTTTATGGGGTTTGTCTTGTCATGAATGAAAATAAACCTCCGGTAGTTCTCCCTCATTATGGCCTGCCTCTGGGACCACCGAGTGGGTCCGTCTCCCATCCCTTGATCTTTTAAGGGATGTGTCAAACTCTCCGAGTCTTCCCCATGCAGTTCTCCCACTAATCCACGGACACCTCAACCTCCTCACCATACTGGTCGTTTCTGTCAGTCCTTTTTCTAAAGAGGGTTTGGTAAAATATAGCCCAAGGGCCAAATCAGGCCCTAAGCCTGCCTCTGTAAATAAACTTTTATTAGAACACAGCCATGCCCCCTTGTTTACTATTGCCCACAGCTGCTTTGTGCAGAGTTGAGTTGCTGCCCCAGAGACTGTATAACCCATGAAGTTTAAATATTTATTATCTGGCCCTTGACAAAGTTTTCTGGCCCCTGTCCTAAATGTGTGTGCCTTAAGTTTTGCCCTGGCTGCAATGCTGAGCAAAGACTGTAAGGGTCAAGAGTAGAGGCAAGGGAGCCCACGAGGAGGGAGGGCTCTTAGGCGGTAAAGAACCTCCCAAAGCACAGTATTAGCATACTCTTGCTATATATTTGCCCTATTCTAATATTAATCTACCCAAACATATATTTTAAAATTAGAATTCATATCTAATTCTCTGCAAAGGTTTCTAGGACATCTCTGGTTGAATAAATACAGATTTCTGCATGTTTTTTCATGAATTATCAGCACGACAGAGCCTCAGACTTTACCTTGAGTCCCTCCGCTCAGCCTGTAAGGGGGTGCGGTGGTTGGGAACAGAGCCGGGTGGTATCCCAAGGTGCAATTAAAAACCACAGATTCTTAACTCTGAAACACAACAACATTAAAAACCACAGTGGGCACGAGGCCCACAAAGGGCTGAGTGTTTGAGGCTGACCGGCAGGATAGGCCAACCACGTCTGCACCAAAGAAAGCAAGAAAGCCCACACCCCACCAGCCCGGCCGGCCTCCCTAGGAAACTTGGACTCTCTCTGGATTTTCCAAAGCAGAGGGTTTTTTTTTTTTTTCAGTCACTATGGTCATGAAACATGAAAAGAAAGCCCTGAATTGTTCCCCAGGAAGAAAGGGAGAAAAAGAAAACATTAAAAACATTGCTGGTTCAAAAATACATGCTTTGTCCTTCAGCTGCCCTAAAGAAAACAAACACGCAACAGAACTTACAAAATTCGAGAGAGAGGCTTAAAAAGTGAAGTCTTTGCCTCTTATTGATGGCACCTTCCAGAATCTGCACCCCTTGCCAACTAAACTGTGTGACCTCGCTTTACCTCTTACGCTAGGTTCCAGGTCAATGTCTGCATAGCAGAAACCCCAAGCCCTCCCTTCAAGGGGCTGTGAGGTCTCCATGAGAGGGTGAAGGTGGGTGTCCCAAGCGAGTGACCACCAGGTGTCCCAGAAGGGGCTTTGCGTGGAAGGAGTCAGGAGAAAGAAGCAAATGGCTTCCCAGGCACTGTTCCCCTGGGTCGTTGCCGCCTACACTGGGATGCAGGGACACAGGACAATATGTGGGTACCACAGGTGTCCAGGTATCTTCTGGAAGCCTCATTAATGAAATCTGTGGGTAAAGAGCTCAGAAAGAGAGTGGCGAGTGCTACCAGGGGGAACAAGGCTGAGGATGCAGGTAGAGGTTCAGCCTTTGGACCGTGACCACGGCGGGTGGGTGTGGCAGGGCCAGAGGGTCCACGGATGCTGCCACGCTCAGGCCCTGCCCTGGGTTCAACGAGGGGAACTCCAACCTCTCAGCTCACCTCCCCTGATGGTTTTCTGGGCACCCAAACTGTTCTCTGCTGCTTCCCAAACTCTTTCTATGTCGTGGCCCTGGCAAGGTGCCGGGAAGCTGGCACCAGACCAGATCCTCTTCCTGCCACTTAGGAATGTGCCCAGGGTCACGTTTAGTATGGAAAAGCAGCTGCCTGACTCAGGCCTCCCCAGCCTCAACCCCAGGTTGAGATCATTTCCTTTCCTCATTTGTTCCATGAAAAAATCTCTCCCAGGTTAGTGGACAGGCAGGGCCTGCTCAGAATGAGCCTCTGGGGAGAAGCTTTGAGCAAATCAAAGAGGAGAATGCAAAGCTTTGGAGGGAGCTAGAAGGGCTGACTTCCAGTCAGATACCTCAGGAACTGGCTCTGACCAAAGCAGGCTGCCCAAACCCTCTGAGCCCCATTTCCTCTGACACTCCCTTGAACATAGTGAACGGACTGACCTCTAGCCTTCTAGTTTTTCTTAATAACCACAAGTAGATGATTAGTTTATTGTCTAAGGTCAAAATGTAAAACTTTGCAGTGTCAATGTACCAGGCCAGGACCAACTTCAGGGACCACCTGGGAGTCCCAGAACGCCTGTAAAAAGGCTGACCAGCTCAAGTGGCACAAAAACTGTTACATCTATCCATGAATCACAGCTAAGCATTGACCTATTTACTCAACCATGCTTCCGTTCTTCCTCCTATCTTCACTTGCATTCTTCCATCTTTTCAGCCCTCCATCCATCTGTTTAACCATCCATCCTTCCACCCATCCAACCATCCATCCATCCATCCAACCATCCATCCATTCATCCTTCCATCATTTTGCCCTTTATTACTTCCATCCATCCATTCCATCCAACTACTCTTTTATCCATTCATGCTTTCTCTCTTCCTTCTTTTCTTCCATCTCCCCATCCTTCCTTCCACCCATCCAAACTTCAGTCTTTCTCTCCGTCTACCATCCTGTATCCTTATAACCTTCCATTCAATACCTGTCCTTTCCTTCCATTCAGCTGTCCATCCTCCCTTTCATCCTGTTCAATATATCCATCCATATGCCTTTCCTTTTTCCTTACTTCCATCTATCCATCTATCCAACCTATCTTTCTTCCATTCTTCCATTTGTCCACTCATTTTTTTATCTATCGATACACCTATTGTTTACATATTTATGAACACGTACTTGAGCTAGATACTGCATACACACACACACACACACATTCAGTCTGAACAAACCAGGTGCATAGGTATTCTAGAAATACTTCTTACGGATGAGAGACATCCAAATATTTGAGGTACAACATGAGAGATGTGATATAACAGATGTGTTCACAATAAGTTGTGCAAGTCTTAGGGGAAATTATGTAACTCTGGGGTGGTCAGGATGGGTTTCCTGGGACTTTTCTGGAGGGATTTGAGAGATGGGTGTTTATTATGCAAACAAGGGAGGGAGAGATGTTTATCATGCAGACAAGGGAGGCCAAAGGAATGGAATGTGCAAACATACAGAGACATGGAAACAGTATGGTGGTTCCTGAAACATAAGGTGAGTGTTATGAAGTAAAAGGGGAGTGTGGAGAGGGAGGAGGCTGAATATAAGCAGGGAGCCAGTTTCCAAGGACCATGCAGGCCCTCCTGAGGAATTTGGAGTCTGTCCTGAGGACAATGAGGAGCCCTGGAAACAAAAGACCCAGGTGGCTACAGTGGGGAGATTGAAATGGGGTGGGGTGGGTCAAGGCATGCCTGGAGACAGACCAGTTGGGAGGCCATTCTGGAAGGTAGGAGGGGAAAAAGGATATGGTCTAGAAAGGTGATGGAGTTCAGATGGAGAGAGTGGTGGGACAGAGCTTTATTTATGAGGTGAGACGAGGGTGGTGATACTGAGGGAATTCCTTCTCTGTGGTCAGGGACAAAGATGTTGGAGCTGGGAATGTGTGAGCAGCAGCAGTGGGGGGAGGGCAGGTGATGAGTCTGGATTCAGTTATGGAGATTCTGAAGTCTGGAGGCATCCGGGAGCAGGGTCCAAATGTCAGTGTGTGTGCAGACATTGAACACCGGACCAAGGCCTTTGAGCAAGCCCTTTGCTGCCTATTTACTCATCTGGTTTCCACTACTGCCCTCAGACCAAAGTTGAGCATGCATGCATTCATTCATTCATCCACTTTACTTGAGCATTATGTACCTGACTGCATTGTAGGCCCTAGAATACACAGAAAACAGGCCATCAATGTTTCTGGCTTCCTGGCAGCTGAATTCTGGTGATGGGAACCCCCATTGGACAGTCAGGGTTCTACCCAAGGATACACAATCAGCTGGAGGCCAGAGCAGAAGCCGAGGCTCCAAGGAGCTGCGAGGCAGGGGGATGAAACTGGCCAGCTCTACAGGAAGACTCAGGAAGCTCCACTACTGTCCCAGCTGCTCAGTGACTCAGCAAAGGGATTTTCCACTCCAGCCCAGGACCCATGGACCCTGTGGAACAGCCAGGTGTCCATGGCCAGACCTACCACTGCCCCTCGGGAAGTTGCTTGGTTTCCGCTCCCTCTTCCTGCTGGAAACTGCCTCCCCCCAACTCAGCCCTGCCTGTCTCCTTTGCTTCCTGCTCCCAGCCCTGAGCCCCCACCACACTTTCACTTGGTCCCTCAGTAACTGCCTGTCTGTCTCCTTCAGCTGAGTTTTCCTCAGACTAGCTGTAGGGTTTCAGAAATGTCATTTGGCCTCTCTGAGTCACCTTCATGTCCTTCTCTATAAAACAAGGCCACCTGAGCTCCTGGACTGGAGCAGGTCTTTGTGAACCATGGCAGACCTGTCAGGGCACGCTGGTCTGAGCAGAAGCTGAGGCCAGAGCAGTGTCAGGGCCCAACTATGGTAATAGATACATTTTCTTGAGCGCACACCACGTCCAGACTCTTGCCAGGTATTAGCCCACTTCGTCTTCAGAACCAGTCTACAAAATAGGCCCTGTTACTATCCCCTTGTCTGCAGATGAGGAAGCAGAAACACAGACGGGTCAAATAACTTAGCCAAGGTCACACAGCTAGTATAAGGCCTGGATTTGAATATCTAGCTCTAGTCCCCACATACGTCTACACTGCACTGTGTTCTCTCAAGGCTGTGTCCTAGAAGCCTCCAGTAAAGAGCAGAACCACACTAGCCATGGTGGAGGGGTGTGTGGCAGGAGCTGGGCATGCTCAGTATGGAGAAGAGATGGCTTGGGGTTTTCTTGTCCCCGCATCCCCCTCTTCATCTGGTTAGGTCTTACCCACCTTTTGGGACTTAAGGGTCCCTTCCCTGATCACTGTCTTTCTGGATGCTCTAGGGTACAGGTACTTATCTCCATCACAGATGACTATTTCATTGCATCTAGCACCTTCTGTGCACCAGGAACCAGGCTAAGCATTTGACATGTTTTCCCTCACTGAATCTTCACAGCCCCTCTGTCAGTACTTGGCTTGGCTGGGTAGAGGTCTCTGAAGGCAGGAGCAGAGCCCACCAGAGCCACCTGAAGAGAAAGGGAGCACATGTTGGAAAGCCCCTGGGTGTCTTAGGGAAAACTGGTCTCACAAAGGATTGCAATCAGATACTGGGATGATATTGAGAATCCTTACATGTCCTCTGCATCTCACTCTCTCTTACACTTGGAGGTCACAGTGTCTCCTATCTAAGTTTCTCTTGTGATCCTGACACCCTGAGAAAGAAGTCTGCTCAGTGTAGGAATGACTTCTTCCATCAGGACTATTCAGACATACAGGGGCCTCCCTGGTGGACAGCAATGACCCATCCCTAGAGACATGGAAGCAGTGGTGGGAAGTGTGTGTAGGAGATGTGCCAGCTCTGGTGGGGACTTGAGCTCAGGCTGCCTCTTCTGGGCCTCTTCCATTTCAGCCTCGGGGCTGTGAAATCCAGAATCATGTTTCTAAATGCCTCCTCGGTGTCTCTAGTGGGCTGTCCAATGAACATCTCAAAAAGGACACAGTTGAAAGTGAGCCCTTGTTCTGTGCCCCCAAACCTGCTTTGCCCACATCTCTCCCCATCTCACATGATGGCAACTCCATCTTTACAGTTACTGAGGCCAAAACTTTAGTCATCCTTGACTCCTCTCTTTCTCTGCCATCCCACATTTGATTCTTCTGCAAATCCTGTTGGTTCTACCTCCACAATCAGTCCAGAATCTGACTGCTCCCTCCACTGCTCTGGTGACAACCTGGTGCAAGCTTCCCCACCATCTGGTCCCCCATTGTCCCTTTTACATCCTCCCTGACTCCTCCCTGCCATTTCTCCAACACGGGTCTCTGCACTCACTGGCTGTTCCCTCTGCCTGGAGCTTTTTTATTCCCTCCCAACCCCTTCATATCTTTGCTCAGGGGTTACTTTCTCAGTGAACCCTGCTATAACCTACATATTTAACATTGCAACTAATTCCCCCCTTCCCAGCCCATCTTGGGTGCTCCAATTCCTCTTACCCTACCAGGTTTTTTTTTCCTTTTTTTTTTCTGTTTTCATAGCACTTACCACTGTTAACATATTGTATAATTTCATTATTTTATTATTTATTATCTGTCTGCATCCACTGGAATATAAGCTTTATGGGGATATTGACCTTACTTTTTGTGCTCGCTGATACACCTTACACATTTAGAACAGGGAGTGATCTGACATGGGTACTCAATTAATAAATATGATAATGGAGAGATGGGGTTGCAAAAGCAAAGCAGGAGCTGGGGAGCCCAAGAATGCCCTTAGAAGCTGATCAGGGAGTATGGAGCTCCCTCTAGTACTGGGCTTGAGTATCCAGGCAGACTCAGCCCAGCTGCTCTCTACACCTCTTCTCCTTCCCCTCCTCTACTCTCATGCAGAGTTGCTCACCAGGCTCTCATTGGGTCTGTGACAGCAGCCTTCACCCAGTTGGATATGTGACAGTCAGTACCCTGGATCTTAGTGAGTCCCCCAGATCCTCCTTCCTCTGTTCCCAGCCTAGTGGTTCCCAAATCCCCATAGACCCTGCCCTTCTTCATCTCAGGTCTTAGTCTGAGCTCTGCCTCTTAGCATTAGCAAGACCACAACGGTGGCTAGGTTGTTGTGGTGCTCTCCGTGGTCCTGAACCACCTCACCAGTCTCTGCTCTGTATGACATTGTACTTTGAGAAGTAGAGGTGGAGAGAGGAGAATTGTGTGCCGCAGAGGACCCCTCCCCATCTAGATTACACTTATCTTTCCTCAAATTCTAATTCTTCTTCTTTTGCTTTTATTAAACCTTCTTATCTTTGAGGTCTTGGCTAAGTTTTCACCTCCTCAAGGAAGGCTTCTTGGGCTCTGCAAAACTGAGTGTGATCTCCTCTGCATTCACATAATGTCCTGTACTTCTCATATTCCAGTGTGTGAGGACCACCTGTCCAAACCCCATCAGTCGATTTTAAGCTCCTAGTCTTTCTCCTGCACTGCCGTGTTCCCAACACATAAATGATGACAATAAATTTTGGTTGAATAAATAAATGAGTCAATGAATGAAATGAATGAGTGGTGGATAGTATACAGAAGGAACGCCCTCA
The DNA here is from genome assembly GCA_028646485.1 of Cryptoprocta ferox. Taxonomy (NCBI): domain Eukaryota; kingdom Metazoa; phylum Chordata; class Mammalia; order Carnivora; family Eupleridae; genus Cryptoprocta; species Cryptoprocta ferox. Next base: position 12,537,187 of record CM053560.1, read on the forward strand.
AGTTTTTTCCTACCCTTTAATTAAGCCAGGATTTCTATGCCAATTTCGCTAGGACTGCGGAAGAAAAATAAAAGGTTGGCATGGTCCTTCCCCTCAGGAACACATGACCTAGTGGAAGAATTAACAGTGGTTGATAACTTGGGCCCCATTTTACAGGTAGGAAGACTGAGGCTCAGAGAAATGATGCAATTCTTCTGTAACCACATATCTCAGGAGTAATGGAGGTGAAAACTGGCCCCCTACCCAGGGATCTGGTACTCATCCCCTGCCTATGCCATCAATCCCCCCTCTGGATTGTAGTTCACACCCCTGTGTAATGATTACATTGGGCTAAATCTATCTCTAAGGGAATTTTCCGACTCCCAGATTCCATGGAAAATTAAGACCCATGGGTTTAGTCTCTATTCTTAGGGTAATAACTTCTTGCACAGAGAAAGTCCTTTGTTCCAATGCATAGTTTTGTCTCCAAATTGCATTGCCAGAAACAGGGTGAGGGGCCCTTACTTTCCATGATCTGAATTCTCAGCAGCAACCTTAAATGCCTAGTCAAGGCTCATGGGAAGTGGGAGTAGGCATGATATGGCCCAGCCTGGCCTCAATGTGGTCAGTGGCCAAAGCTCCCAAGACAGCCTGCATCCTACCTGCTGGGGTGGACCTATGGGAACTGGGGGAAATTCTATTGTTGCCAACCTGGGAACCTTCTCCTTCCAGGTTCTGAGAGGTGGGGAGTATAAGCCCTGAGCGAGCATCAATTTTCACTCCTTGGAACTGTCCCACATATCCACTACACAACCACACAAGACCATATCTCTGCTTCTGGGGCAGTCAGAGCCTGGTTTCTGAGGCTCTGATGATCAAAAATGGGCTATGGTGTGCAGATTTACTCAATAAAGGCTGTTTGCTCAAGGGACAAAGGTTTTAACAACACTGAGTCCACAGAAGAAAAATCACACAAGTAACTGCGGGGTGGGAGGGGGGTGAAAGGTAGGAGATTCCTGGTTAAGCCAGGACCTACCAGCACTGAAGGGGACAGCTGGGCTCCTGCTGGGGACTGAGGCTCAGTCTGGAAGGAAGGGCAGGGGCAGAGGGAGGAACCAATATAAGCAATGGGACCCTGCCAAGGAAGTCTAGAGGGAAGTTGCTAAAGGCTAGCCTTGTGACCTTGTTACTTCAGCTGAAAATCAGGGCTGTTGAGTGACAAGCAAACACGGCACCCCAAAAAATCCTGCCTACCACCATATCTGGGAGAAGCAGAGGCAGTGGTGCTCTTCCCAGGCTCCCATTCTTTTCCCGTGTCCGCCTGGCTCTCAGCAGCTGGCATGCTCTCTGGGGCTGGCCTACCATGTAGCTACTGCCATCTGTGATGTCCTCAGGGACACCATGCCTGCTGGACTCAGAGCTAAGCCCAGGAGAGAGGACCCAGGGGAGACAGAGGCCTGTGCAACCTCAGAAGAGTCACCCAAGTCACCCCTCTGGCCCAATGTCCCAGCTGCAAAAAGGGATGAGCTAGATATTCTCTGAGGGCCTTTGGTGGCAGTCACACCAGGGCCCTCATCCTAGATTCTGAGGGGGGAGGGCTGGGTCTCCACAGAGAGGCTGTGCTGGCCCCAAATCTGGAAGCAGTTGTAGCTAGCCGCCCACGCACAGGCAGGCAGGCGGAAGGCAGGGTGCTGCAGCCTCGTTGCCAAGCACAGAGAACTTTCCACTGGGTCCAGGTTTCCATCACCATGGCAACCACTGGAGGGTGGAAGCAAAATTCCTCAGAATTCCAGCGAGATTATATGGGGGAGGGAAGAACAAGAGAGTGAGCCCTGAGCAGGGCCTGAGTGGACAAGGCCAGCACCCAAATGAGCCCCATATTCCCTTTTTGCCTTCTTCATTCCCTTCCTCCTTTGATGTTTCTCTCTGTATCTTTTTGTCTTTTTGTCCTGCTTTTCCCACTCCTTTCCCTGGGCCCTTGCTCTCAGGAGCAGTGGCTAACATTTATTGAGTGAGTACTATACACCAGACACCATTTCAAGTGTTTTACACATGTGAACTCATGTAATCTTCCCACCCTGTGTTGTAGATTCTGTCATCACCCCCATTTTCCAGATGGGGAAGTGGAGGCCCAGGGAAGATGGGTGACTTACTCAGCTCACACAATAAATGGCAGATTCAGGAATTTGTTTGGACTCCAATGACTGCACCCTTAGCCACTATGCTGTCTGGATGGTCTCCCTTGTCTGAAAAACTGCAGGTGCTGCTAATGAAATTGAGGGTGGGGGAGACAGACAAGGGACACAGGCAGCATATGTTCTGCTCTGGAGACCCCACAGAGCCTTCCCCACTTTCCCCTTCCCTCTGTCTGCACCCCACATCGACCTTCCTGGTTGAGGCCAGGGCTGAGGACAATGCCAGCTGACCACACCTCCTTGACACTATTGTTGACTGAATTCCCTGGCCCTGGCTGACTGCTTACTCTGTCAAGCCCAGAGATGGCTACTGGACTAGGGTTGGCAATTAGAAGTCAAGGAGGCCAGAGACCTGGGTGTCATTTCCAGCACCCCTCATTCTTCCTGGGGTACCCTGGGGAAAGAAAACCTGACCCAGAAAGTCTGGCTTATGCCACATCATGACCCTGCAAGAGAATTACTTAGAATTCCAGGGGATTCACCTCTCTCCTCAAAATCCCCCAGGTCATAGTGAGAGGTTGATGATAGGTCCTATTAAAAGATACTCTGGCAGGGGCACCTGGGGGGCTCAGTTGGTTAAGCATCCAGTTTTGGCTCAGGTTTCTGAGTTCAAGCCCTGCATCAGGCTCTCTGCTGTCAGTGCAAAGCCCACTTCGGATCCTCTGTCTCCCTCTCTCTCTACCTCTGCCTCTCTCTCTCTCAAATATAAATAAACAAGGAAGGAAGGAAGGAAGGAAAGAAGGAAGGAAGGAAGGAAGGAAGGAAGGAAGGAAGGAAGGAAGGAATATGGCTGCTCTAATGGCAGCATATATAGCAACTCTGCCAGGCATGACCTCACTTGGAATAACCTCCATGATGAGCCACTCAACCAGGATCATAAAGACCAGAACAAACTGGGAGCTGGGAAAGACCTGCTTCAGCTCTGGGGAAAGAGAATCCCCTATTTGTGACTTTAAAGATGGCCAACTCCTCTCCAGGCTGACCCTGCCTGCTTCTGGCTCCCCTCTGGCTTCTGCATCCTTCTGGCTCATGTTCCTCTACCCACTACCTTCATTGGGTTTTTGTCTTCAGATCCCTCACAGATTGTCCCACACTCTATCCAACTCTCTTGCTCAAATTCTGGATCTCCTAATGGCTGGCACCCTGATTGGGCAGAGCTCCCCGCCCCCAGACTATTCCATTGGCTACTGATTAGTTGCTTTTAGTCTCATACTTCCCTGTAGTCCAATCAGCTGTGGCCAGGGAGGTTGGGTCTCATGTTATTGAATATTGTTGCTGATATAATGGATGCATTTCTTCATTGACCTAAGCCATTCGGAATTGGGGATTCCTTTACCTGAGCAGCCACCTCACTAACTTGGAGTCCTCATGCCTTTGGTGATGAGTCAGTTACTTCTCTGCTTCACTATGGCCAGTTGAGTTGGAGTTTCTGTTACTAGCATCCAAAACCCCCTGGTGGCACCCCATTCATTTCACAGGTTTATTGCTGAGATTGAATGATCAGACCTCTCTTCAAGCTCAGTCATGACCTTACAGAACTGAAGTGAGTGGATCTAGAATGTTGCCTCAAGAAACCTGGATGTCCCAGTCCTATTCTTAAGACTCCTTTCAGAGACCAGCCTAAACAACATGGAGGCTTGTGTTTCCATCAGTAATCATTGGTGGCTGTGTCCTGGCCCCAAGATACCTATGCTCAGAAGGACCAGAAAAATAAACCCATCCAATCTGCTCCACCATTTTGGTCAGGGAAGGGACAAACCGAGCTCTGAATGCTCAGTCCCAAGCCAGGATCCCTATTTGAGGAGCCAGTTTTCAATCACCCATGTGGGCAGAGGAGCATCTCTGCAACCAGAGGACTCTCCAAGCCCCCACGGTGCTCACCATAAGTTTCCAGTCAAGCAGCCCTACAAATGTCTTTCCAACTCCTGGAGCCTCATAATCAAAGGGACCGTGGCTGTATCTCCAATGTATTATTTATGCCTCACTGTGTGGGCAGGATGTACCAGCTCAGCACTGAGTACTGGGAAGGAAGGGAAGACAGGGCCATCATGGGAGGCAAAGAACCTTTCACTCCAGAGCAAAACTGGACATTAAAGAACACAGAGCCAAATTCCCACATCCCCCATCCTCTACTTGCACACCTCTGATAAGACAGAATTACCCCTTTGTTGTTTTTAAGGGTCTTCCTTGACACGAATGAAAATAAGCCTCTTGTAACTTCCTTCCATTATTATTTTTCCTCTGGGACCACTGACTGGGCATGTCTACCTCTCCATATTTAGTCCCACCCTGTTCTTTTACCAATCCATATATGCCTCAACCTCCAGAACCCTTCCCATACTTGTCATTTATGTCTGTCGTTTTTCTAAAGTAGGGGCTGGCAAAACTATTTGGCCCAGGGGCCATGTCTGGCCCACTACCTATTTTGTAAATAAACTTTTATTAGAACACAACCACACTCATTCATTTACTATTGGCTGTGACTGCTTTTGTGCTACAAAGATTAAAACATTTACTTACTACCTGGCCCTTTACAGAAGTTTTCTGACATATATTCTAAAGCATCAATGGTCCCATAAATGGTACAGGAGACCCCAGGTCTGACTTGATCTTGAAGATTGACTCTTCCTTTTCCCCTCCTTTGACCCAGCATGTGGCTGCTTGGTATAGCCACAGAGGCAGTGGGGTTTCAGCAGCCATGGCCCAGTACTGACTCCAAGAGAACCTGTGGTCAATAAAAATGCCCAGGTCACTTTTGCATAGCCTGTTGCTAAGGCCTGTTGCCAAGACAACTTCCTCCAGCCTTTGAGTTTTACAGGGCTTGCGTTACCTTTCTTCATTTCCCTTTGTTGCCTTTGTCAAAAGCCCTTGCCTTATAGAGACTATTTTGAACCATGAGTGTTTCATCCATCTATAAGCCAGTCAGCTTTGTGTTTTCCATATGTTTCTTCATGTCCCTTTCTTTGTATTCATCCAAATTATTAATGTCACCAAAGACCTTCTTTCCAGGTTGTTATTGATCTACTAAACAATGCTCCTTAGGCATCATTCATCTATCTTCTGTGACTTATCTCCACCTAGAACCTGCAAGGTTCCATTTTACCATATTATCAGTAAGGATACTGTGAGGCATTTTGTCAAATATTTGGCTGGGTTTCTGTTCTCGAGGATTGCTGCTCACCTTTTAGAAAAAAAGAATTACAAAATAGAAGAGACTTTAGAAATCACCTAAATGATCCTCTTTTCTCACAGGTGGTGAATTGAGGTCCAGAAAAGTGACCGGTCCAAGATGACAGAGTGAATTGGTGGTCGAGCCAGGAATAAGATCATGCTCTTTGTGTGACTCCTTGATGATTCAGCTTGTGTGTTGGTCGACTAACTGCTGTAACAAATTGGCCCAAACATGTAACAGATCCCTACAACAGAGGCCCCTCTGTTATTCTGCTCACACTAGTCCTGGGAAGGTATTCAGGGTAGTTTGTTAGCTGTCCTCCTCACTGTCCTTCAGAGATCCAGGCTCCTTCCATCTTGTGGTTCAGTCATCATAGTCCTCCTCCAGCTGATAGATGGAGAGAGAACCCTGGCCCAGTCATGAAAATTCTACTTCTACTTTGCTAAAACCTCAAATGATTTTTTTTTCTGGCTTTCACTATCCCCCTCATTCTGCCCTTGAGCCATTTCTCCAGACCCCAGCCTTCTCTTGGCCCCTTATGTCACATGCTCAGCCCCTGTGCCCATCTAGGAAGGGCTTGGTCTGGAGTTTGAGTTGCCATCCAGGTCACCACAAGGCAGAGGGAAGCTGGATGAATGAGCAGCTGGTGTGCATCCAGTAATCACCCATTCGGCAAGAGGGGAGAAGGGGCCTGTTTCCCCCATCCTGTGGCAGGAAAGAACAAGAAATGGCAGATGGCAAGTTCACAATTGGAGTCTGCCCACACAGAATCACAAATCCTCCTCTCTGTACTGAAATGTACCTGGTGCCGTGGTGAAAGAAGAAGTTCCCACCCTGAGGTGAACCCATCAGGCTAAGGGGTCTGCTGCCAGGTCCTGTAAGAGGTGGCCTTCTTTGTTACCATTGCTATTGTGGCCAGATAAGACTGTGAACCCCTCGTCCCAATTCTTAATATCCCTCATGCACCAGGCTCCTGCCCTGCTAGTAGTTTTCTGGAAACCTATGTTGGTAAAGTCTGGGCCAATACTCTTAGCATTTCAAGGCCTTTCCCTTCAGTTCCACCTCCACCTCATCTCTCTCTCTACCATGTCCTTGGGCCATGCTCTTTCATGCAACATGGCATCATAGATCTTTGGAGTCATGCAGTTCCTGGTTCTGCCACTTACCAGCAGTGTGGGCAAGTCTGTCTATGCTCAGTTTCCTTATGTGTAAAATAGAGCTAATGGTAAGTCATCAACAAGGACACTAAATGGATGAAATGAAATATACTTATGTAAAAGAGCCTAGCACAGGGTTTCCTCTTTCTCACCTAGATTCCCAAGGCCTCCTCCTCCTGTCTAGCCAGGTGCCACTTACCCATCAAGCTCTACTCCCAACATCTTCCAGTGACTATTGAAGGTAGAGCTTCTCTAACCAACCCATTCCCCAGCAATCTTGTAATACTAATTGATGGGGAATAATTATATATATGTAACCTGATAAAATGCAGTGCTCCATGTGAATTAGTCTTTGCACGAAGTTGAACTCAAAGAAATTCTAGCAATCAAAAGTAATTTTAAGAGACATTTCAATCCTTGTTTTTCGATTCTTGGAAAGCAGTCAAATTCATAACCCATAATAGATTTCTCCGAAGCTACTTTTGGCATTCCTAAGGTCTCCATATCCGGGAGCTACAGCTTTCGCAAATCTTCTCTCTGTATTCTTCCCAGCCCCTCCCCTTAGCTTTTCTTCCATTCTCTCCCCTCTAGTTCTTCATTATGTATAGTGCTTGGGGTGAAAGGGGAACATGAACACTCACGGATACATAGGTCTCGTCTTTTTCATATGTATCTGGGTTTTTCCATGGGTAGCTCCCTCAGCTAACAGTATTCTCCAAGAGAAAGAGAGAGTGCATTTGGGGGCTGGCTTTTAATTATATCATTTCAAACAGACAGAACATTTGCAAGAATAGTTCTTGCAAGAATAAGGTTCTTCCTTATATACTTGACCAAAATTCACTGATTTTTACCAAAATTCACCAATTGCTCCATTTGCTTGCTTTCTCTTTCTATAAATATATTTTTATATTTGCATACTCTATATATTTGCATATAGAGTATGTAAACATTTAAACATTTTATATATTTTATGTACATTTTACATATATATTTTTTTTTACATTTTATATTACAATATTTATGTAAACATTTTGTACACACAAAAATATTTTTTTCTTAAATCATTTGCAAGTAAGTTGGGGATATTTTGTCCATTTACCCGTAAATAATTATGTGTGTGCATTTCCTAAGAAAAAGGACCTTCTCTTATGTAACTACAGTACAGTTATAAAAATCAGGAAATCAAACATTCCAGTAATATACTATGACCCATTACACAGTCCATATTAGAATTGTATCAATTGTCTCAATAATGTCCTTTGTAGTTATTTTATTTTCCCAGTCCAAGAGCCAATCCAGGGCCTTGAATTACTTTTAGTTGTCATATTTCTTTAGGAGGAAATGTTTTATACATAATAGGGTTTTTTCCTGAACCCTTACCTTTAGCCAGCAATGCTAGCACAATGCTGTGAACTTAATAGCAATTCAGTAACCACTTTGAATTGAATTAGAAACACAAGTTTTAAAGATAATAATTTCATTTTCTCACATCCTATGACAAACACTGTTGGTTATGTACCCAACAGTCATTCCACCACCCACCTCCAACTTGAGTTAATGGATGTGGTCGTGGTTGGATGGATAGATGGGTGGATAGATGAATGGATAGACAGATGATGGAAAGGATGGTGGGTAAATGGGTGAGTAAGGAATAGTTGGACAGAGGGATAGATGGATGAATAGATGGATGGATGAATGGATGGCGGATAGGTGGTAGGTGGGATATTTATATGGATGGTTAAATGGAGCAGTCAATCAGTTTGTGGATGGATGATGAATGATCAAGAGAATGAATGAATGGTTAAATGGGGGGATTGGTGGCTGGATGTTGTTTGTACCCAATGTTCACAGTGATATGCTGGATGAAGTACTTGGATGGGAGTCAGCAGTCCTTGATTCAGGCTCTAACTCCACCTCCTACTAGCTAGGACTCTTGGAGAGCTCCTTCCCCACTCAGGACCTCATTGGCATCATATGTAAAAGAAGTTTGCTAGACTAATTGACTGTTTGATCCCTTCTAGTTTGGACCAACTCGAATCTCAGAAATGTTAGATGATTTTCCCCAGGTTATGGAGCTAGTGCATGATGGAGCCCAGATTCAGATCTGGGCAATCTGACTCTACAGTCCACAATTTCTAAATATTCTGCTTTACTCCTTCTATTGAGACATCAGAAAAAAGGCTCAAAGGCCAACCAGGGGCTCCTTGTCCCAGTACCAATCCCCCTACCCCCGCCCTGTCAAGCTGCTGTCCCAAGGAACTGCTCTGAGGCCCCTGCATGAGGAAGCACCTGGGCTGGCTCCACATTTTTCTGCCACACCCAGAGCCCAAGAGATGACGCAGGTGGGCATTTTCTGCAGGCCTCGTCCTGCTAGCTTCCTCCCGGCTCAGCCTCTCCATTCTCTGCCTGTCCCTATCCCCAGCGCCCTTTGTCACACCCTCACCCCCACACTCAGCAGCTTGCCAGACTTCCTGCCTCCTCCAGGAACCAAAGGAACTAAGGAGAGGTGCTACAGCTCTGACACCTGGCTTCTTTCCAGCCACGTGCGAGGAGCAGTATTAGCACCTACCCACACGGACAGGAATTGGGCTCCACTCCCATAAATCCCAGGGACACACAATTTCCAAGGAGCTTCAAGAGGAGCGTCACTTGCCTCTTGGATCCTACAGCTGGAGGCCTAGCAGGTGCTAAAGATGATGGCAAACAGGGGCACCAAAAATAAATGAGGAAAAATAAAACATTTTAAAAAGATTTTGATGTGTAATGTTATAAAAGCACTCTTAAAGTAATAATCACAAAAAAATCAGAATTTAATTAGACTATTTTCAGTATTGTTTTAATTTTGTATGATGCATCAGGTGGTGGCCAGCCCCGAAATCTCTTCCAAATACAGGGTCTCAGGAAATCTTCCTGTGGCCTTCCTTTGGGGAGTTTGGAGCAGCAAGACTGACAGGCTGAGCTGACTAAGGCAGGGAGGGCTGAGTCCTGGGCCCATCATTCTGGCATTTCAGGAGTCTCCTGACCTGAGACCAGAGGAACTGTAGGGCTGCCTCCCCTCAGCCTCAGTTCCCTGCATCTCAGCTTCCCCAGGCTCACTCTCAGGTCAGGAGTGGTCTCCCCATTCCCAGATACATCCCTTTGAGCCAGTGTCTGTGTGTGTGCATATGTGTGTGACATGTTGAAGACCACATAACTAATTCCAGACAGAGTCAAGACTTGAACCTTTGTGGTAGGTAATGAAGGGTACATGCAACCTACGTCATTTGTACCAGTGCAAAAACAGGCGCCTTTACAGAGAGCTGTCCCTGGCAGTGATCCAAAGGTATTACTAGGTTCTGTGTCTCCCTCTCTCTTTGCTCCTCCCACAGCTCATACTCTCTCTCTCTCTCTCAAAAATGAATTAAAACGTTAAAAAAAATGTGTTAAAGAGGTGCCTGGGTGGCTCAGTCTGTTGAGTGTCCAACTTCAGCTCAGGTCATGATCTCATGATTCATGGGTTTGAACCCCGTATCGGGCTCTTTGCTGACAGCTCAGAGCCTGAGGCCTGCTTCAGATTCTGTGTCTCCCTCTCTCTCTGCCCCTACCTTGCTTGTGCGCTCACTCTCTCAGAAATAAATAAAACATTTTAAAAAATTAAAAAGAAAAACAACAGAGGTGTAACTATGCCAACTGTTTGCTTTGAGATTTAAGGTTAGATGAAAAGGTCAATGTGTTATTGACACACCCTTTTGTAGACATTAGCCAGCCTTCAGTCTTTATTATGTGTATCTGAGGCATTTGCATACTATGTACTCATTCCTTATGCAATCCACTAGCTGTTGTTGAGTACCAGCTCTGGGCCAGACACCTGGAGAAGCATAAACAAAGAATTCACAACCCAGTTTGTGACTGGGTCAGACTTATAAGTACCCTGGAAGTGCAGAGACAGTGACTCATTAATTTTGCTTGAGGAGATTGGAGAAAGTCTCACCAGGGACCTGACATTTTGAACTGGGTCATGAGGGAGAGAAGAGGGGAAAGTGAGAGGAAGAAGTTGTGTTTTTTGAGCATGGTATTAATTAGGGTAATGGTAGGTGCCATAACAAACAAACTCTGAAATGGGCAATGGGTCAGATGTGATAGAAATTTATTATTTATTTACATAAAGTCCAAAACTGTGTTTCTGACTAGCAAGTGACTCTCTTCCATGTGGTGATTCAGGGGCTCAGTCCCCTTCCACATTACAGCTCCACCATCCTCACCTTGCATGTCTGCATCAGACTAGCAGAAGGAAGAAGAGCATGGACAATTACACGTGGGGATTTTTTTTTAATGGGCCTTACCTGGAAGTGGCACACATCATTGTGATCACATTCCACTGGCTAGCACACAGGCACATGGTCACACCTACCTGCAAGGGAGAGTGGAAAATATTATCTAAGTCTGCTCTGGAGGAAAGAATGGGTTTGGTGAGCAGCTATAACAAATACTTGTTAATTGCATTCTTTATTTGTGTTATTCTTACCAGCAATCTTGTAAAGTTAGGCATTTTTATCATTTCCATTTTGCAGATGAGAAAGCTGAGACTTGAGAAGATTCTGCAATTGGCCCAAAGTCAGAGAACGGTTAAGTGGCTGAGCTCTGATTCAATGTCAGGCTGGTCTGTGTGAGTCTGAGCCATGTTCACTTCCCCAATACTACCAAGCTTCCTTGATCTCCAGGAAGGAGAAAGAATGGAAAGGGAACATGAAGGTGAATGCAAAAGACTGAAAAAAACAAAAAACAAAGCAAAACAAGAAAACAAACAAAAAAAACAAGGGAAGCAAACAAGTGTGGAACCAGCCAGTATGGAACTAGGCAGTATGGAAGAAAGAGAAGAAGATCCAAAGTGAAATTCATGAGACTCTTTGTAGTTCCTGCTGTCATGAACGGTAGGTGACATGCCATGGGTACCATAGAAGGGTTTAAAATCAGGTCCCACCAATCTCACCTACAAACACAGAGAAATCTTAAATAAAATACTAGCAAAGACAAAAGCAGTACATTTAAAATAGCAGACAATGGCTATGTAACATGTAATGGAGATAGTAGCCAATGCAATTAGATACGAGAAAGCAAGTAGAAGCATAATAATCAGAAAGGAAGAAAAAATGATCTCTGTTTGCTGATGATATGACTATATATATATTTGAAGGAGCCAAAAGAATATGGAAAAACTGTTATAAACAATGAGAATTTAGTAAAGTAGTAAGATAATAAAATCAACATGCATAAAACAATCGTCTTCATAAATATAAAAAGTTAGAAGTTAGAAGAAATTAACAGAAGAGCAGGCTCCATTTGTAACAGAAAAATTTGAAATAAAATATTTAGACATAAGCTTAACAAGAAATGTGTAAAATCTATAGGAGGAAATATTTTTAAGTTCCTGAAATGCAAATATGTATACTTGAGCAAACTGATGTATATACAATGTTCTTGGTGGAAAAGTTCAAACACTGTGTAAAAATGTCAATTCTCCATAAGCGGACTTGTAAATTTAATGGGATTCTCCCTTCCCAAAATACCATCTTTTTTTTCCTGGAGCATTAAAGATTGATTATAAAATTCATATGAAAGAAAGCTAGTAAGCATAGCCAGGAAAGAAAAGAAAACTAAATGAAAGAGTAATAAGGAGTCCTACCCTTATAAGATATTAAACATATTTTGAGGCCTCTATAATTATAACAGTGTAGTATTGGTACATAAATATGGATATATCTATTTATGGTGCATGGATTAAAAATCCAGAAATAGACAAGTACTTAAGGAAATTGAGTATATGATAAAGGCAGCATTTCAAGTAAGTGGGGGCAAAGATGGATATTTAATAAGTCATGTGGAACAACCGGACAGCCATCAGAAAAAGATAAAATTAAATGCAGACAAACACTGTGCTCCAGGATAAATTCCATTTACATGAGAAATCTAACTGCAAAAACAAAACAATACAAATAATCTTTATAAGCTGGGATTGGAAAAACATTTTCCTAATTATGACTAGAAATCCAGAAGCAATAAGGAAGGAAATGGTAAATTTACTATATTAAAAAAGGCTTTTAAAAGTTTTCATATAAAAAAACATTAAACAGCGAAAAATGATAACCGGTGAAAATATTTTTTAACTTATATCACAAAGAGTTGTATTCCTAATAACAACTAAGTAGAAAAATGGGTGAAAGATGGGAATAGACAGCTCCCAGGGGAAAAATGCAAGTAGCTTCTGAACCTATGAAAATAGGAAAATGCAAATGAAAACTGAACCAAAATACCACTTCTTACCTATTGTACGGGCAAAACCCCAAAATTCAGCAGCATACTCTGTTGGAGAAGCCCTAGGGAAACAGGCACTCTCATGTAATATTGAAAGGAAAGCAAAAATAAGCAACCTCTCTTGAGAGTTTGGCAATGTCTAGCAAAATTACATAGGCATCTATCTTTTGATCCAGTAATCCCATTTTTAGAAATCTGTCCCAAAAGCACGCTGAAAGAAATAAAATGATAGGTGTAAGGTCATTCATTGGAGTATTATTTGTAATAGGAAAAAAAAAACTGGAAATAGCCCAAATATTTATCAATAAAGAATTGGTTGAAAAGACTATGTTCATCCACACAATGGAGTACTATGTAGCTACATAGAATGAGGACTATCTGTAAACGGTGTCGTGGAACAATTTCCAAGACATATTGCTAAGGGAGGGTACAGAACAGAGTGCATGGTTTGCTGTTTTTTGTGTAGAATGGGGAAATACACATATGTATGTATTTGTTTATATTTCCAAAAAGAAATAATTGAAACTAATAAAAACAAGAAAGGCAAACACAGTGAGAAGCGACTTTTCTGAATGCAACTTGTTTTATAGTTTTGACTTGAAATCAAGTGAATACAACTTTAAGAACAGGTCAAAGGATCTCTATCTAAGTTTTCTTTAATTACACACCAAACTGAAAGACATAAACCTACTTCTACATCATAATGGTTATACATCAAGCTGTCAACGTAACCATATGGAGAAAACGCATATGGTTTCAAGTAACTTTAAAGCACACTATTCAGCAAGTCTTAAGGAAGAAACCACACACAAAGCAATCCCAGCTGTATTTCGTTATTGGTTATTGTCAGCGTCAGTATCGGCATGGTTAGTTTGAAACTACTCTTAGTCTGTGTGAGTATATGCGTGAACGGATGGATGGAAGGATATAGATGATAGGACAGTAAGTTTTGGAGTTAGAAAAAAGAGATATTAAGAAGTTAAAGGAAATTTTACCTATGCTCTTTAATTAAATTTGAAATGTCAGTATAACAGGATTTTTCCCTTCTTTCTAAAATATGTAGTTTTCCCCTTAGCGTTGTCCACTGAAAAGTCTTAGAAGCAATAACGACCCAACAGCAATATTTAACATCTATATTGTGATGTCTAGGTACCATTTCCCCCTGAAAGAAACCAGGGTTCCATGGAGAAATTGCTGATTCTAAGGATGGAGCAGGAAATGTACAGGATGAGTCTGGACCCTCTTGTTTGAGAGCAAGGCAGTGATTATTGGGGTCATGTCAAAAGGCTACAAGAACCAACTTGAATGAGCTCCCACTGGCCAAAGGTGGGGATATTTACTTGTCAAGAAGACTAACAACCAAAATGGAGTAAAGCACGCAAATATGTTTAAAAAAACCAACTGATTATAATGGCTTTAATTTAAAAAACGATCCATATTGGCCACCTTTGGGGGTTGCTCAGGCCCTCTCCCATCACTTTGAAAACTGATCATCCAAGAGAAAGAATCAAGCACTTCATGCACTTATCATGCCTTTGCTTTAAAACTCATCTTCAAGATAACCAAATGGTTGATATGAGAGCTTCCCTCTTTATAGAAGAATGAGAGCTAATAAAAGCAGGAGAAATGATAAAATTATTTCGAATGAAATAATTGCAACTCCTAATGAAATAATGGGTCTGTCTATTCAAGGCTGCTAAAGCTGGTTGAAAGGGGTGGAAGACTCGTGGAGAACTTTACGATACGTCAGGCTCCAGCACCTGCACCGACCGATCAGTCTTAACATCGCACAAAGTGAGAGAACGGAATAGAACATCCTCCTGATGAGATGCCCCAAGTACACAGCATTACTCACAGAGTAATTTCTTTCCCCTAAACAATCTGAATCTATTTAAGCCTCTAGATATTCCAGTTTACAGGAAAATGGAGAAGAGAGAAACATGCCAAACAACAGCACAAGAACACAGTCAAATCCAGAATGTTGGACTTTTTATAGGGCTAATGATCGTGTTTCTTTGACGAAGGAATGGTGTTTTTATTTTTTTAATAAAAATTTTTTAATGTTTATTTATTTTTTGAGAGAGAGACAGAGACAGAGACAGAGTGTGAGCAGGGGAGGGGCAAGAGATAGAGAGGGAGACACAGAATCCAAAGCAGCCTCCAGGCCCTGAGCTGTCAGCACAGAACCTGACTCGGGGCTGGAACTCATGAACTGTGAGATCATGACCTGAGCCGAAGTCATCTCTATTTTTTAAAATGTTTATTTATTTGTTTTGAGAGAAAGAGAACCTGTGTGGGCACAAGCTAGAGAGGAGCAGAGAGGAAGAGGGAGAGGGAGGGAAAGAGGGAGGGAGAGGGAGAGGGGGAGAGGGAGAGAGGGGGAGAGGGGGAGAGAGAGAGAGAGAGAGAGAGAGAGAGAGAGAGAGAGAGAGAGAGAATCCCAAGCAGGATCTGCACTGTTGGTACAGACCCCGACTCAGGGTACGAACTCACGAACCGTGAGGTCATGACCTGAGCCAAAATTCAGCGTTGACCACCACCCAGGTACCCCAAGAATTGTGTTTTTAAAAGGAGGGGCAAATGTTACAGACTGAAAGAATCTTAGGAGACATACCAACCAAATGCAATGTTGGTATTTGAATCCTAAATCAAACAAATGACTGCATAAAAGGTTTTTTAAGAGAACTCGAGGGAGATTAAGGGTACTAGATGATGTTAAGTAATGAAATATTAATGTTGGTGTGATAAAAGTATTAGAGTGATATTAGGTACCAATAGATGAAGCTAATGTCAGAATGTCGAATCTAAGTCATGGGTATTCGGGAGTTCAATATACTACTAGGTCTGCTTTTCTCTACGTGTGGAAATTTTTCAATGATAAAACATTAAAGAAAATCAAAGACTCCAATAGAGGCAGAAGTGCCATCCTTCTCAGACCCTGCTCCATCTTCTGGGCCACTGCAAGAACAAGCCCCTTCGGGCCACTGGGGATTTGGCCCCTGTGAATGCACATCACTGCTCCGGTGGCCAGGAAGGGGCTTGCTCTCCTCCGTGAGAACTGGGGCATTTCTGGGGAACCGTATAAAGAGAAGCTTGGACTTACCTCTGTCACTGTGGGTATTTGGAGGGTGATTAGGTCGCATCCCAGTTTTGCAACCTCACATCTGCTCTTTCCATCATCCTGCATAGTTCAGCCTATTGCAGGGGGGCGGTCCTGGGCAGTGCCATGGTGCCAGCCAGGGCCTTCTCTGGACTTCTCAAGGGGTCCCTGCAGAGATGCCACACAGACTCTCCAGCCCTGCACCGGGCAACCCAGGACTACCAGCCAAGACCACCTTTGCACTCAGGGGCTGAATAAAAGCCCTTTAGGGCACCAGGGAAGCAGAGGAAATCACCCCACTTATCCAAATATCTCAGCAAAAGTGGAGTGAGGAGACAGCCTTCTTACCTTCACTTGGAATGTTCCTCCTCCTCAGATCATCCAAAATGCTCCAGCAGGTATGAGTCCAAGGCAGAAACGACGCTGGGGCCAAAATGGCATGCCTCTAACTTAAACCAGGTGCATAACTTGAGATACTGGTCCAAATTCATCCCTCTCCCGTCATAGAGTTCCAAATCTGCACCTACTACAGCCTCGTGGTGGACAGACGGTACTTCCCCACCCTTTGACCTGGGCTTGCCCATGTAACTCACCCAAGTGACATTGGAATATTAGTGGCCATTTAGTAGGCAGAGGCTTGAAATGCATTCACCCAGCTGCACTTGCCCTGTTGAGCTCTGGAGATGGATGGAAGAGCGTGCCTCTTCAGTCTGAGCCCTGGAATGAGACAAGTGGGACAGACCACATGGCCCCAGCAGCCCCTGGGCCAAGGAACATGAGCGGTATGTAGAGCAGGCTTGAATTCAACCAGCAGCCGGGGGCTGGAGCCCAGGGCCTGGCGTCTGGAAACCAGCCCAGCCTAACTGCGGTGCGCTGGACCTGCGAACCCTGAACATGACCATAATCAACGGCCATCTCAAGCCCCTGGGTTTGGGAGTGTCTCGTTACACAACACCAGTGTGTAACTAATATACCAAAGAATAAAGAGCTTTCTCAGTATGCTGCAGCCATAAGGAGCCCTGGTTTTCAATCCAGCTCCACCAGTAACTGTGTGACCTTTCACCTCTATGAGTCTCAGGTGTTTCCCCTGTTAAATCTCTGTTTATTTGGGAGCTACATGGCCAGCTGGGCTCACTAATCCCATGATCTCTCCAGCCAGTGCCACCCTGAGACCCATGCGTGTTGCTTTACAAATGCGGACCCAACAAGTGACAGGCAGGGAGGGACTGTTTAAAAATAAGCTCTCCAGAGCATTTGTGTATCTGATCTCTTAAAACCAAGCTTAGAATTTTCTACCAGGTATAATACCAAATGAGATCACCTATTTTGAACCGAATACCTTACATAAAAGCATTTTTGAGAACGGTTTGTGTTTCTGAGCAGGTATTTCATCAAATCATTATCTGCGGATATTTTTAAATGTGTATTTGCTCAACCAAAGATTGAATCTGTGTAAAAATGTCTCTTTCATGTGTAAGAACTCTGGAAAACCATAGAGGAAATTCTTGCTGAACATTAAAGGAGCAAAAACAGGGGTGCCTGGGTGGCTCGGTCGGTTAAGCGTCCGACTTCAGCGCAGGTCATGATCTCGCGGTTCATGGGTTTGAGCCCCAGATCGGGCTCTGTGCTGACAGCTCAGAGCCTGGAGCCTGTCTTCAGATTCTGTGTCTCCCTCTCTCTCTGATCCTCCCCTGCTCATGCTGTGTGTGTGTCTCTCTCTCTCAAAATTAAATAAAAAACATTTAAAAAAAATAAAATAAAGGAGTAAAAACATAGATTTTAATGGGAGTAGGGGCAGGGAGTGGACCCCCGGGGGTTTGGAAAGCCAATTCATGTGAGTGCAGGATTTTAGATATTAGAATTTTTATTCAGACCTGTATATAAAATTCAGAAAGAAACGAAGCTTAATGATATTTAATTTTTTTATGTTTACTTATCATTGAGACAGAAAGAGAGCATGAGTGGGGGAGGGGCAGAGAGAGAGGGAGACACAGAATCCAAAGACAGACGCCAGGCTCTGAGCTAGCTGTCAGCACAGAGCCGGATGTGGGGCTCGAACCCACGAACTGTGAGGTCATGACCTGAGCCGAAGTCGGACGCTTAACCGACTGAGCCACCCAGGCACCCCGATGTTTAATTTCAAACTGACCTCCTGGTTGTCCCGGATCAGGCGGCCACAGCGAGGAGGGATTCGCAGCGGTACCTCGCAAAGTGGGGTTTCAGTCTATTACCATAGACTTTGGTTGGGCTTTGCCTGGGCAACTGGATTTGCAACTGTCTACTTCTCATAAATGAACTCTCACTAAGTGGACAGATGTCTTTAAAAGACTCCTATGAGGGGGCGCCTGGGTGGCTCAGTCAGTTAAGGGTCCAACTTTGGCTGAGGTCATGATCTCTCTGTCTATGAGTTCGAGCCCTGCAACAGGCTCTGTGCTGACAGCTCAGAGCCTGTACCCTGCTTTGAATTCTGTGTTTTCCTCTCTCTCTGCCCCTCCCCCGCTCATACTCTCTCTCTCTCTCTCTCTCTCTCTCAATAACAAACATTAAAAAAAAAAAAAGACTCCTGTGACAAACCTATGGGCTGAAGATAGTACTAATCATGTAAGCGCAGAAGAAAAACAAGCAAATGACGACTCTGACTTCTTCTCTTTCAAGGACAACCTTTACTTTCCCCTGCATTGAGATAAAACCAGCAACAAACTTGATGAGCAATTATCCCTCATCCCCAGTTTGAAATTCCCAAGAAGACTATCTGAAAACTAGGGTTATTTCCATTGTTTCATTTTATTTTTTAAAAATATTTATTTATTTTTTAAAGAGAGAAAGAGCGTGAATGGGGGAGGGGTAGAGAGAGAGGGAGACACAGAATCTGAAGCAGACTCCAGGCTCTGAGCTGTCAGCACAGAGCCTGATGTGGGGCTCGAACCCAGGAACCGCAAGATCATGACCTGAGCTGAAGTGGGACGCTTAACTGACTGAGCCACCCAGGTGTCCCTCCATTATTTTATTTTATTTTTTTAATGTTTTATTTATTTTTGAGAGAGAGAGAGAGACAGCGTGAGCAGGGGAGGGTCAGAGAGAGAGGGAGACACAGAATCTGAAGACAGGCTCCAGGCTCTGAGCTAGCTGTCGGCACAGAGCCTCACGCAGGGCTCAAACCCACGAACCATGAGATCATGACCTGAGCCGAAGCCAGACGCTCAACCGACTGAGCCACCCAGGCGCCCCTCCATTATTTTAAATGATGACCCTTGCACTAAGTCTATCTTTGGTCTGGAGACAGTAATTCCTAATAGCAGTGCTTGAACATAATTTGTACGCATTTAGGTATACATATGTTGGGAAGGATGGATGCTTAGAAACTTCTGCTGGTGGAGTGCATGATTAAAAAGCCTGGAAGGTATGGTGGCAGATGGTAACTATACTGAGCGTGGTGAGCACTGAGTAACACGTAGAACTGTCAAATCAGTAAGTTGTGCACCTGAAACTAAGATAGTATGGTATGTCAACTAAATTTCAATAATAACAAAGTTTTGAATCATGCACAAAAAGTTATTAGCTGTGAGACCTTCAGAAGTTTCTTAACCTATCCGAAGTTTCGTTTCTGCATTTATAAAACCTTGTAAAGCTTGTGGCATAGAGTTGTAAATATTCTTCAAATGTTAGCTATTATCATTGTCACAAAAGGTTGGCAGAGCGAGGTTAGCACGTTCATAGTAATTGTATAATGTCTTTTGCATGATTCTGGTATTTGGCTTGGGCAAAGGAACACCTGAGGAACTTTGCCTTTTACGTAATAAGAAAAAAAGTTTGGAAGCTACTTCATGAAGATCCAGGCAGGCATACAGCATCAGAAAACGGAAAGAATGGTTGGAAATGAGACTGGGAGGGGCAGTTTAGCTGAAGGTCACTTACGAGCAGGTTTATTTAACCTCTCCACGTTTCAGATTTCTGCCAAGTGTGGATAATGATTGTACCTACTTCAGAGGGCTATTATAAGGAATCAATGAGTCAGTGACACTGAAAACAGGGTTGGCTCATAGTAAATGCTCCTAGGAGTTTGTTATATAAGTTGCAAAATCCCACAGGGTTTCATCGGGTGGAAATACTGACCGTGAACAAACAATATACCAGAGCATAACCTAGCACAGGAATTATGTGTCACAAATGTGAGCTGTTGGAAAGAATCAAACACAAATGACAGGTGCCAGGCTGGGTACAGGTACTGGAATTATAGTCCTTGGGCTCTCCCCTTCAGTGGGAAGCACATGACATCATCTATTCTGTCAAACTCCACACTGGCTCCTGGGATGATAGAGATGAAGCTCCCAGCCTGATGGCGGTGGCAGTGGTGCCAACAGACATGGCAGCCCAATGGGACAGGAGCTGGGACCAAGGAGGGACTGGCTTTGATTAAGCCTTTCATCCAAGGATACAAAAATGCTGATTCAATGGGGCACAGGCACCCCAGTGTTTATAGCAGCGCTATCAACAATAGCCAAATTATGGAAAGAGCCCAAATGTCCATTGACTGATGAATGGGTAAAGAAGGTGTGGTAACACATATACAATGGAATAGTACTCAGTGATCGAAAAGAACGAAATTTTGCCACTTGCCAACAATGTGGATGGAACTAGAGTGTATTATGCTAACCGAAATAAGTCAGTCAGAGAAAGGCAAATATATGATTTCCCTCCTATGTGGAATTTAAGAAACACAACAGATGAACATAGGAGCAGGGAAGGAAAAATAAGAAAAGCAGAGAGGGAGACTAACCATAAGAGACTCTTAAATATAGAGAACAAACTGAGAGCTGCTGGAGGGAAGGGGGTTGGGGGATGGGTTAAATGGGCGATGGGCATTATGGAGGAGACTTGTTGAAATGAGCACTGGGTGTCATACGTAAAAGATGAATCACTGAGTTCTACTCCTAAAACCAAGACTACATGGTATGTTAATGAACTTGAATTTTAATTTAAAAAAAAGATATTTAAAAATCTAAGCCTTTCACTGGTTCTGCTTCCCTCTGGCTTGGATAACTCTCATCCTGACCAGGTCTCCTGCCCCTCTCCCCAACCTAGAGCTTAGAGCATCAGCCACCATAGCAACCAGGGACCCTGAGGGAGAGCTCTGACCTTGGCTACCAAGGTCATCAGATGGGGCAGCCGCTCCGCTCCATGAGACCTACCCAAAGTCAGGTGAAGGCAGTCAGTCCCCAGGAGCAAGGGATCAGGAAACAATGGTGTTCCAGGGCACCACCCCGGCTTTCCCACACGAAGATCTATTATTATCCAAGTGGTGTGGGCTGGAAGGCAATTTGTTTTACAGGAGCCCAGAGGTCTGAGTGTCCTATTCCATCCATCAAAATAATAACTAAGCAATTAGTAAATAATAGAATGGAATTGATTTTGTTAAAGATGGGCAGTTACGTGGCCCGTGGGCTGTGACAATGAGATTCAAATGATGGAGTGAGCTGGAGCCCGAGGAGGACAGACATCCTCCTAAGAAGCCGGGACGGGAGGGGAAGAAGGTTTTGAGGAGGAAGGGGCGGGAGCCCTAGGCTGCCCTGCCTGCCTAGTGTCCAGAGCCCTGTGGGCGGCTGCCCACTGACCCTCCACCGAACCAGGTCATCAGGCTGGGGCCCGATGTTAGGAGCTACTCCTCCGCGTGGGTCGTGCAGGGGAGGCTGGGGTTCTCTGTGGGGGGGGGGGGCGGGGCGGGGGGGCAGACAGGCCCAACATTGAGCCCTCCAGGTGTATCTCCAGGGCCTGTCTTTGGGCTCCGTCCTGGGTGGCGATCCCCTTGTTCTTCCTGTGTCCAACCCTGAGCTTGGCTCGGAACAGGGGCTCATCAAATGTTTGGTGTGATGGACAAATAAATGAATATGCATTGGCTCAGAAACTAGAGGGGCAATGTGGCAAAGGAGTCAGTCACACGGTCTGGAGCCTGGGCTCTGTCATATCCCAGCTGCAAGCCTTAGATGTGTTCTTTAATGTGCCTCTGTTTCCTCATCTATAAAATGGGAGGGGGGATTCAGTGAGTGACTGGAATAGAAGTCTAGAAAAGTGCCCAGCACGTGGTAAACACTAGCTATCGACGATCAGCAGGACCCCGCACACAAGCACCTCCACCACCTGTGTGCCAAGCGTCACCACGTGCTGCCCATGCGTCCTCCATGACAGCTCTTGGGTATAAGCCACCTCCCCAACCTCACCGCCTTCCCTCACCCCTCACGCATTTTCTGACATGCAGGCCTCCAGGCCTCCTCCTCTCACCTCGCTGGCATCGAATGCCAGGCAAGGGATGGTCAGATCATGTAAGGCCTTTCTCCCACAACATGATCCATGAACCAGAAGCATTGTCATCACCTGGGAGCTCGTGAGAAATGCAGACACTGCAATCCCATCCCAGACCTACTGGATTCAAACCCGTGCTTCAAGAGCATCCCAAGAGGTTTGTGGGTACATGAAAATCAGAGTGGTTCTCAATGCTGACTACATAGTAGCATCACTGGGGAACAGGGGAATCAGAATCACCAGGGTGGCGTGTGGCCATCGGTCATTTTTACAAGGTGCCCAGGGTTAAGGATCCATGAATAGACAAATGCTTTCCCCTAACAGAGAAGTCAACCAGGGTCAAATCTAGGCAGAGGCAGAACAGGCCATAGACAACAGGCTCCCTTCCTCCTGGTGTGACAGTGTGAAAGTTCAACCACTGTGCCGGGCCCCATGGGGATGACCATGGATGAGACACCGTCCCGACCCTATGTTGCCCCTGGCCTGGGAAGGGAAAACACCTGAGTCAAGAGCCAACAACAAGGCAGTGTGGGAAGGGGTGGGGTCTGGGTGCAAGCCTGGGAAACACAGAAGAGAGAGTGAAGGACCTGCCTGGGGAGGCCTGGAAGGGAAGGATGGGGTGGGCAACTTCTGAGCCTTGTCTTGAGGGTCTGGGAATTTGGCAAATGCCAAGAGAGAGAGAACATTCCAGAAAGAAGGAACAACGTTGCAAAAGCAAGAAGTCACAGTTGGGCTGTTGGTGAGTGTGGGGACTGGTGAGAAGCTCAGGGAGGCTGAACCCCAGAGTGTTCAGAGCCCACGGGCTAGTGAGAGATGAAGGGAGCCTGGACTTTATCCTGAGGACACCACCCAAGCTCCGGTAAAAAAAGAGCAGAGACAGGACCACACTTGACATTTAAGATCACTGGCAGCAGAGGGGAGAGTGGATAGAAAGGGACAAACCAGGAGATGGGGACACATGAGACGTGATGAGGGCATGACCTGGAACAGTGGCAGAGAGGAGAAGCCAGGTGCAGGCCACATTTCAGAGGAGAAATCATGGGGTGGGGACAGCCAAATTCCAGCGTCCAGAGCAAAGATCTCAGTTTGAAATCCGGTTACTTACCCACTTTCTGTTCCTCAGGTTCCTTATCCATGAAATGGGACCGCTAGGAGTGCATCCACATAGAGTTATGTTTCAAAGATCAAGTGCATTAATACAGGCGGAGCTCTTACAATGCTGCCCGGTAGATTGTAAGTGCTCTATAAGTGTTGGCTAATGGCAGAGAGGACCACTTGAACACCAAACAATCATGCTTCTCCTTCATCGTGTGCAGGGAAGAACCTGGCTAGTTGGGGACTATATTTCTCAGCCACCTTGACCTTGAAATGGGGCCCCGCGACTGTGTCCTGGCCAATAGAACATGGGGGAACATGATGTATACCACATCCTGACCTGGCCATAAAACCCTCCCCGCTCTCTCCCTCCAAACCCTCCCCGCTCTCTCCCTCCTCCTGCCAGTGTGGATGTCAAAACTCAGAGTGACCTTGGGGGATCTAAATGATAAAAGATCATCATTCTCTCCCCTCCATGATTTTAGCTCAAATCCGCTCACTTGTCATTGATCTGGCATCAGGGAAGAAACAGCTGTTCCCCAGAAGTTAATTATCCAATAAAGAAAGTAAAACACGTCAGAAGAACTGGGCTCGAATTTTCATCTCTGACTTTAATTGCATGACCTTGAGTGAGCCACTTGATCTTTCTGAGCATTATCCAAAAAAATGGGGATGAACTCCCTGACGCAGCTGTCAAGAAAGTTAGATCAAAGCATATGTATAAAAGTTCTTTCTAAATTTATATAAGGATGATTGATTTTCCTTTAAGACACAAAACTTTAGAATGGAATCATCCAGTGTACCTCATTTAAACAAGAGATCTAAGAGATCATTTAAAATGTAGGTGCCCCAGAATCCTAATATTGAACATTGATTATTGTCCTAAATATGATTGGACAATTCCTGCTGAGCTCATAGAGATTTTGGGGGCTGCTTGCCGCTTCTCTGAATGGCCCCACATTGCTGTGTATTTGTCTCTGATGCATTTATGACTTGCTATTGTTCATATTAAGGCTATGGTGAGAAACATAAACCATATATATATTTTTTTAAGCCTTTGGGTCTATGATACAGACCAACATTCAACCATGATTTTGAATACCAAGCATCAGGATGTCTGTTTTACTCCTGAGTTCCTAGGACTCTTAAACTCCTTTGAAACTCAGCGCAAGGATAATCTTAGATCCCAACCCCTCCATGTCCCCAAGACACCTTTTACTTTCCTCCCTCACAGCACTGAGCACATCAGAGTCTACATTTTTTTTTTCTTCTCTGCTGCTAAGTTTAAGCATCTTGCAGGGTCATCTGCGTCTTCAACCTCGACCAAGCACAGTGCTTGGCACATTGTGGGCACTCAGGAAATTCTGCTAAATGAATAACTCATAAAGCCAGTAATTTTGGGGTAGTGATGGGAACTTTATCACCTCCCACTGAAAAATCCATTTCTCTGCATTTTCGAGTCATACTTAGAGTCTGCACTATTCCGTTTGTTTCAATTACATTAGCTAATTAGTTCAATGCTTAAGCTTTTTCTTGGACATTTTCCATCAAAGATATAGTTGGTTTCCAGAAATAATTTAGGTGCACTCTGCGTATCCCATTTAGAAGACAGTGAGAACCTCCTCCTAGTTCTGAGCAGGCTGGAACTGGGAAGAAAGAGAAGGCTTCCACCCTGAGGGGCTTCTTAACAAGACCAGTGTTGAAAAGGGAGGACACCTCCTGGGCCGGGGTTGTAGTTTCCAAAGATTGCTGCGACAGCATGTCCACCTCACATGTGTTTTGGCAATGTGACCTTGACACGCCTCCCATGAGAGGGGGCACCCAAGCCTGCTCCCCCTCAAATCTGGATGGATTTGTGTTTCTTTGACTAAAAGGGGCAGCTGGTTATACCACAATGGTAACTCACACACACACACACACACACACACACACACACACACACGCCAGTGCTGCTGAACCAAGATTCTTCCTTCCCATGGCCATCTAGTCCTCATGCACCCCAAAACCCACAAATGCTGAAATTCAAGAATACTCTTAGGGACTCTACCTCTCACTAGTTTCTGAAACCTGATTCGTGTGACCTCTGATGTTATCTTCCAGCTCCTTTTATAACTTACGCATACACACATTCGCTCAAGAGAACACTCTCTTTGAAGAAGATATACAAATAGCCAGTAAACACATGAAAAAGATGCTCAGCATTCCTAATCATTAGGGAAATGCAAATCAAAACTACAGTGAGAGGCGTCTGGGCGGCTCAGTCGGGTAAGTGTCTGACTTGGGCTCAGGTCACGATCTCACAGTCCGTGGGTTCAAGCCCCGCAACGGGCTCTGTGCTGGCAGCTCAAAAGCCTGGAGCCTGCTTTAGATTCTGTGTCTCCCTCTCTCTCTCTCTCTCTCTCTCTCTCTCTCTGTGCCTCCCCGTTTGCACTCTGTCTCTCTCTCTCTTAAAAATTTAAATTTATTTTATAAAAAAACTACAATGAGATACCACCTTACAACCATTAGAATGGCTACTATCCCAAAACAGGAAACAAGTTTTGGTAAGGATGTTGGGTCATCGGAACACTTGTGCACTGTTTTGGGGAATGTGAAATGGTACAGCCGCTGTGGAAAACAATATGGAGATTCCTCAAAAAATTAAAAATAGAAATACCCAATGATCCAGGAATCCCACTTCTGGGTATATACCAAAAAGAACTGAAAGCAAGGACTCAAATATGTACGCCCATGTTCATAGCAGCTAAAACATGGAAGAAACCCAGGTGTCCACTGATGGATGAAGAAATAAGCAAAATGTGGCACATACATATAAAGGAATATTATTCAATCTTACAAAGGAAGGAAATGCTAACATGCGCTACAGGACATGAACCTTGAGGACATTATGCTAAGTGAAATAAGCCAATCACAAAAAGACAAGTGCTCTATGGTTCCACTTACCTAAAGTACTTGGAGTCGTCAAAATCACAGGAACCGAAAGTGAAATGGCAGTTGCCGAGGGCTGGGGGAGGGACATGAGGGGTTAGCATTTCAGGGGGACAGTGTTTCAGTTTTACAGGATGAAAGAGTTCTGGAGATGGACAGGTGGTGATGATTGCATAACAGTATAAATGTTTTCAATCCCGTTG
Organism: Cryptoprocta ferox; assembly: GCA_028646485.1. Classification (NCBI taxonomy): domain Eukaryota; kingdom Metazoa; phylum Chordata; class Mammalia; order Carnivora; family Eupleridae; genus Cryptoprocta; species Cryptoprocta ferox. The sequence continues at coordinate 12,563,604 of CM053560.1, forward strand.
AACTGTACACTTAAAAATGGTTAAAATGGTAAATTTTACATGCATATATTTTAACACAAAAATAATTGGAAAAGAAAAAAGAAAAAAGCATTCCCATCGAGTCAGGTTGAATTAGAATTTCAGGGGGCGCCTGGGTGGCTCAATCGGTTAGGTGTCTGACTTCAGCTAGGGTCATGATCTCACGGTTCCTGGGTTCAAGCCCCGTGTCGGGCTCTGTGCTGACGGCTCAGAGCCTGAAGCCTGCTTCAGATTCTATGTCTCCCTCTCTCTCTGCCCTCCCCTGCTCATGTTGTGTCTCACTCTGTCTCTCAATAAATAAATAATGTTTAAAAAAAAAGAGTTCTCAGTGTTCGTAAGTCACCCACTGATGCCTCACTCACCCACTAAACCTCTACTCAAGCTGTGCCCATGACCTGAAGGCCTTCTTGTCTTTTTAGCTATTCTCAAACGTTGTTTGTTGTATTAGCTAAGAATAAGCAGGGCTGGTATTCAGCTAGTTTTCAGCTGATATGTATTGATATAGCTGGACTGGTGGCTAAAATATTAAAATACTCCATACTATATGGTAAGTGTCTTCTGCTCCCAGCTCCGCTGCTATCCTAGCCCTTCATCTGCTACTCTAGCACTATGGCCATAGTTTGTTCTGACTGGTCAGTGCCCATGCTATTCTGGTTGTTAAATATTTTGAATATCACCCCTGGAATTAGGTTCAGCTTCATATAACAGGAAAAACTGGGAGAGTTAATACAGAAGTTTGTTTCTCTAGCAAAAAAAAAAAAAAAAAAGTAAAGAGATTGGCAGTTCAGGGACAGCATAGTGGCTCCATAGTGTCATAAAAAATCCAGGCTCCCATCACGCTCCATCATCCCCAGTGCACGTTTTCTGTCTGCAAGGTCAACTCATACTTCAAAGTAGATGCTGGAGTTCCAGCCATTACATCAGCATTCCAGACCGACAGAGAAAAGAAAGAGGGATCAAGGGACTCTGCTCCCAGCTGAGTCATATTCTTTTAAGCAGGCTTTCCCGAAGTCCTGCTTAAAGCTTGTGCTTTCACTTCTTCGGCCAGAACTTAGTCACACGGCCAAACCTAGCAGCAAGGAAGTCTGGAAAATGTAGTCTCTCAACTTTGTTATTAAGAAAAAGGAGAAGACAATACTGAGGGGCAGTTGGTACTTTCCGATTCTCTTATCCTTCAAGGTTTAGTACAAGATTTCCCTGTGACACCCGTTCCCCAGGATGTCTTACATCACACATCGTTGGAATCACACAGTCTGCACTCACTGTTAAGCCATGGTTTTATGTAATAATAATTATAGTAGTTCTAGTAGTTATTATTCATTGGGTCCTACAATGTGCCAGACACGAAGTACTTGACCTTCCTTATCTTATTTAATCCTCACGAAATCCCTACATGAAGGTATTAACTGTCATTACGCCCAATTTGCAGGTAAGGAAACTGAGGCCCAAATGGAGATTAAATACTTGCTTGAGGTCACAGAGCTTTTAAGAGGTAGAGTCAGGATTTGATTCATAAGCTTGTTAAGACAAGGAACCAGCACCCAGCACAGCCCTCAGCAAAGAGAAGACATTAAAAAACAAATAAGGGGGCACCTGGCTGGTTCATTTGGTGGAGGATGTGACTCTTAATCTTGAGGTCATGGGTTTGAACCCCATGTTGGGTGTGGGGCCTACTTAAAAAGAATAAATAAATAAATGTTTTTAAAACAAACAAATAAAACCTTATTGGTTGATCCAGTGATTAACTCATCATCGAGACAGAAACAGGAACCAGAGAAGGGACTTAATGGAAAACCTAAGCCTTTTCCAGGTACAGGAAACCACAGGTCCCAAGAAATAGGTAAGAGTTGACACTGTGGTTCCAAAGGTCAGGAGATTTGCAGAGACCACGGAAGAAAGCAGGCCTGAAGTCCCAGGCCCCACTGTGGGGGTCCTCCAGCCAATGTCCCACAAGGTTATTATATCTCCAGAAACTCCAGGAATGACCCAAGTTCTTCCATAAGCCAACAACAACTTCCATTTGATGCCCCGGGTACTGCTCCTTTGGATTCAATCTTTTCTGTTATGTATTGAGCAATGAAAACATCAATCAAGCCATCTTCTGCAGCTCAAACATACCCAGGCAAGTCGCTGAACATTTGCTGGCAGTGGCCAACAAATCATAAATGACTATTATTACCAGTTCAACAGAAAATAATTCATGCAGGTTGCAGATGCCCTGGAGAGCTGTTTTCGGCTTTTCTCATGACGGTGCCACATATTTTAGTACCATCCTATTTAGTACCTCTCTCCTAGTGCAGAGACTTCTGGAAAAACAGGCGTGGACCTCTCCTTCTGCTCTAAAAATAGGTATATCTAATTAGGAAAAATGTCAAACATATACCAAAAAATTACAAAATTGTCATTTTAAAAGTCAAAAATGGCCAAATATCAGCAATTTCATATGATTCGAATTAATAGGGTAGTATGACTCCAAGCACCCGTCATCACCCAACAAGTATCAGCTCAGGGCCAATCTCATCGCGTGTAACCCCCACACCCACCTCTCCACCATGGATGGCTTTAAAGCACACTCCAGACGTCTGATTATTTCATCCATAAATATTTTAGTATGTATTCCTCAACAATTAGGACTCTCTTTAAGCATAGCCCCAACCATCTTTACAGCCCTCAAAAATTAGAAAATCATTCACTGACGTGATTAAATATCCAGTCAGTGTTTAAAGTTCCCCAATTGTCTCATTGATGTCTCAGTGTTTATTGTCATTGTTGTTTTTTAGTTTGTTAGTAAGGCTCAGGATCCAAATAAAGTCCATCTGTTATAATTGGCTGGTATTTCTCTTGAGCTTCTCTGTTAATTTATAAGTTCCCCTTCTGGGGGCGCCTGGGTGGCTCAGTTGGTTAAGCGTCCGGCTTCCGCTCAGGTCATGATCTCACAGTTCATGGGTTCGAGCCCCGCGTTGGGCTCTGTGCTGACAGCTAGCTCAGAGCCTGGAACATGCTTCAGATTCTGTATCTCCCTCTCTCTCTGCCCCTCCCCTGCTCGTGCTGTCTCTCTCTGTCTCTCAAAAAGATAATAAATTAAAAAACATAAAAAAATAAAATAAGTTCCCCTTCTGTTTTGTTTGGGGTTTTTCCCCCCTTCTATTCTTTTTCCTTGTAATCTATTATTGATGTAACCTGAAGCGTTTTCCCTACAGACAAAATCTGGTCTGGCTGTATCTCTGTAACCTGTAGAAGCTTGATCGGATTCTGGTTTGATTTTTGGTAGGAATACTTTATAGGTGGTGTTACAGTCCTCCATGAGAAGGAGCATAATTTCCAACTGTGTATCTTTTTACGATGTTAGCTGCCACTGATGATCACTGCCTAGATTCCATGTCTTCTGCATGATTATAAATTGGCCTTGGTGACAGGCAGGGGGTATGTTCAGTTAAAGGGCTCCCTTCGTCTCGCCCCTTTCCCCCCACCCCAACTGTGTTGTTTGAGAGAGAGTGAGGGGGCTGGATGCTAGACTTCCGGACCATCTCCGTCTTCTTCCCTCCTACCCCCATCCCTGTGGGAGATGCACCATTAATAGAAGGCTGGGAAATTAGAACACACCTTGAGTCTGGGCCTAGCCCTGCTGATGCCAGCCTCAGCGGTTGCTAGGATACACAGCTCCCAGAGCCTCCTTGGAGTCACAGCCTTCTAGAGGGGCTCACAGACACTGGATGGGCTGGCTGTGCGGTGGAAAGGGGGAAAGAGAGGCGGCACCCAACAGTCAGGCCTGCCAAAAAGGGAGAGTCCCAGCCCCCTCCTGGAACTCTACATGGAGATTCTGGACACCCATGGTGAAGGCCACTCTGGATTCTTCCCAGTCCTATCTTCCCCTGATACACTTTTTCCACAATATGCCCTTCTATATTTATTCAGAAAATATAACATGAATGAATGAATGCATGCATGCATGCATGCTGGCCCTCTCCGCAGCCTGTCTGCCTGGCAAACTTCTGGTCCACATTAAGACTCAGCTAAGGGCTGCATTCTCATCCTCAAAGCATCCTTCAGGCTCCTGTGCAGACTTGAGTGCTCTCTCCCTGTGCTCACACTCACAGGCAGCCTTGCAGTGATCTGTTAGAGGACGCATTCCCCTGCTGGGCCTCGTTCTCTCTGTCCCTCCAGCCTCAGCACAGTGCCTTGTGTCAGTCAGTCTGCATGCATGAGTGAAAGTGATCCGCTCGCATGGCTCTGGATGACCGAGCTCACCATCACAACACAGCTCATTCTGCTCAGCCTCAAAGCTCTCCTTTATGTACACCTGAAATCTGCCTACAGAAAATTTCCACCTCGGACCCGTGGTGAGTCCGCCAGTGCCACGCTGAGTAAGCCAGGTGCCTCGGAAGGACCACCCTTCAGAGTTGAATCTCTCTCCATTCCTCTCCGCACCAAGGAGTAACGGGAAATGGTCAGACATTCATGTTCTAAGTCACCAAGCTGGATCCCATAGACGCTTCCCTAAGGTTACAGATGTTGGTCCTCTTAAGCACTCAGACACCTGCATACACACACGTGCACACACACACACACACACACGATGCCACTGTGACAGCACCCCCCCATGGCACAGGCCCAAATGCCAGAGAGCTCCTGTGGAGGGTGGAGGACGTGGGTTGGGCCCCCAAGGTTTTCTGGGTCTGAGAGCATCCATCCCACCTTTTCCTGGTGACACCAAGGCCTAGAGAAGAGGCACAGCTTTCTCAGGATCACTCGCAGAGAATCTGTGCAGAGCTCAGACTAGAACTGAGAGAAAGATGGGGAGGGGGGAAGACGGAGAGAAGAGGGAGCAACATGCCAGTATCCAATGCCACCGTTGAGCTGCCATGAGCCAGCTCACTGTGATGTATGTGCCGCCATCTTTGGGGTGGCAGAAGAGCTGAAATCCTTGCTGACATCTCAGGACTGACGTCCTCAAATCCTAGCAACAGCCTTTCCCTATCGCCACCCAAGCTCACTAGGAGAGCTCCGTGGAACCGCCTGGCCCTAACAAGCCAGTCCAAGGAAGCCTCCTGCCAAAGACTGCCCATCAGGCCAGGGAGCTTAAACCAAGCACAACAGTGAGGGTTGGCTATTCATTCCCCCGGGCACAGGAATTAAGGGCTCTGGAGCCTGCCTGCCTGGGTACAAATGCTGACTTTCCCCCTCACCAGCTCTATGACCTTGGACCATCGGTTACCCTCACCCAGCCTCAGTGTCTGTGTGGAGTTGATATTTAGAATATGAATAAAATAACATATAAGCCTTAGCAGTATCTGCCTTTTAGGAAACATTCAGCTAATGCAAACCATCATCATACATGTCCACGTCTGCCAGGCTCCGGGGATGCAAAGGAGAGCGAGCCAGACAAGACCTCTGTCCCCTCAGGGTTGGCAGCCCTGCAGGGAGGACGTCCAAGTGGGTGAATGTGTGGAGGGAGAGGAACGGGGGGGGGGGGGGGGCAGAAGGTGGTCCCGGGAGTTCTGCAAAGTGGTAGCCGTGGGGGAGGATGGTAGAACAGGAACCCTCTCCTCTTGCACGTGAAGAAGGGGACGCCTGCCGACACCCTGCCTCTCCCCTGCTCCGTGGCAGAGCCTGGACCTCCGTCTGCCCCGCGTTCTGCCCTACACGGGCCTTCTCTGCCAGCCTGGCACCGAGGCCCTGGGAGCCTGGGGCGCGGAGGCCCATAGCCGCATTCCGGCGGCGGAGCCCAGGAGGCTGTCTTCCCAACCAATGGGAGCCCAGAGTGATGATGTAATGCTCTGCCTCCATCATCATTGGCTGCCCTTCCTGCCACTCCTGAGCCCGCTCGGGGGCGGAGCCTTTCGCGCGGGAGGTTTTTCCGCAGGAGGGGGTTTTTGGCTTCGGGAGGGGCGGGGGCAGTGGAGGGCAGAGGACTGAGCTGGGAGCCCAGGTTCCTCCCCGAGCAGGCCGGTGGGGGGCGGGGGGTGCTGGCCGCCGCCCCCTGGAGCCTCGGCGGAGCTCAGAGCTCCTGGGGGAGCGCAGCTGCGGGCTCTAAACACCAAACTCCGTCATCTCCCGAGGCAGCGCGAACGTCTCGGCGTCTGCGGGCGTGCAGGTCCCGGGAGAGCTGGGAGGAGAAGTCGGCACCAGCCCGGGCCCCGCGGAGACCGCCGAGTGCCCGCGGGAGGAGCCCTGGGCCGAGAGTGCGGGGGCCTGGCTTCGGCAGAAATAAAGCCTGACCGTGGAATGAATTGCGGGTCTGAGTCCAAACTGTGGGACCTTTCACGGGAGCTGCCCACGACTTGGGCTTGCCTTGGAAATCACTGTGCTTTTTCAAAAAAGATCATTCAGATGCGGAGGGAGAGGGACCGAAGCTGCTTTTACTTCTTCTCCGAGGAGGGGAGTGAGATTCCGGTACCAGGGGTGCCTGTGGGGAGAACCCCTGAGGGCCCCTCCTTCCAACCCCCCACCGCAGGAATCCAAACCACATACACATACACCCAAGGGCCCCGTCCTTCCCCCAACCCTGGGAGGTAATCGCTCTCCTTATTCCCATTTTATAGATGAGGAAACTGAGGCACGGAGAGGGGAAGTGTTAGAAAGCCAGGGCCTGACTCGGGGCTGCCTGACTCCAAGGGCAGGGCTCTTTAGCGCCCACAGGTAAGCAGCCTGAGAGTGACCCAGGCTGAGAGGAGGGGTCCAACCCCGGGTGTGAGGGGCATCCGTGGGCAGTCCTGGGGTGGGGGATCTGCCTGGGTGGGGAAGGGAGAGGCTGCCCTGCAATCCAACTCCCAGCTGGAGCCCCCGAGTCAGAACATTGGGAGCATTTCCAGAGGCCTAGGACGGACCATCCACCTCCCACCCACCCCCCACCCCCCTCCTCCAGTTTCACTCCTTGGTATAGACGTAGTAGTAAGCCTCCCTTCAGCGCCTCCCTTCAGCGCCTCCCCAGGAGCTCGCCCACTTCTCACCTACCTCTTACCTGTGCTTTTGCCAGAGTGGGTGTGCAGCTGAGTTGGGGTCCCAGCTCTGTCGCACAGAGCATCCTTACAGGGCCTGAGGCTGGGGTTTGGGTTCAGCCTTGGCCACCTTCTGGCTGTGGAATGGCTTGGAACCGCTCTGAGCCTCCCTCGGGATCCTGGGGAATCACACTCACTGGCAGGTGCAAAGGGCTCCCAGCATGTGGGAAGCATCCCACTCAGGTAGCCTCCGTGCCTTTTCCGGTGCAAGCCTTCAGGGCAGAGCGCACTGAGGGTGCAGTGCTGGAGATCAGGATGGGGTTGCAAAGCTTCCCTAGACTCCCTGCGCCCCACTTGACAAGGGACGATACTGAGCCCCTGGGGGAAGGTCTTGCCCAAGAGTCACAGTTGTTGGGGCAACGCTAGGACCAAGGCTGGTGTCCAGACTCCCAGTTGGGGCCCTTTCTGTGCGTGCAAGTCTCCCCTCCCCCAGCAGCACTGGTGACTCCAGCAGAGGAGCTACAGCTAAGACCCACCCCCCACAAACGGTAAGGCCTTCCCCCCACTCCAGACACCTAGAAGAGTAGACATGACCAACCCCATATAGCCACGGAGCAATGGAAGATGTGCACAGATGTCTTGTCCACTTGAGCTGTTGTAAGAAAATACCACAGACCGGGTGCTTATAAACAGCAGACATTTATTTCTCCCAGTTCTGGAGGCTGGAAGTCTGAGGTTGGGGTACCAGCGTGGTCCAGTCCTCATGAGGGCCCTGTTCGGGGTTGCAGACAGGCATTTTCTCGTGTATTCTCACATGGCAGAGAAAGTAGGAGCTCCGTGGGGTCTCTTTCATAAGGCACTGATCCCGTTCATGAAGGCTTCACTTTCATGACCTAACACCTCCCAAATGCCTCCCTTTTTAATTTAATTTATTGTATTTTCATTCCAGTATGGTTAACATACGGTGTTACATTAGTTTCAGGTGTACAAAATACAGTGACTCACCAATTTCTTTTTTTGGTTTATTTATTTATTTTGAGAGAGCGAGAGCAGTGGAGGGGCAGAGAGAGACAGAGAGAGAGAGAGAGAGAGAGAGAGAGAGAGAGAGAATCCCAAGCAGGCTCCATGCCATGTAGAGCCCAACTCCGGACTCTATCTCACGAACCTGAAATCATGACCTGAACGGAGATCAAGAGTTGGACACTTAATGACTGAGCCACCCAGGGGCCCCAGTGATTCAACAATTCTGTACATTACTCAGGGCTCATCATGATACATATTCTGAATCCCCTTCACCTGTTTCACCCATCTCTGCACCTACCTCCTCTCTGGTAACCACTAGTTTCTTCTCTATAGTTAAGAGGCTGATTCTCAGTTTGTCTCTCTCTCTTTTTTTCCCTTTGTTTGCTTTCTTAAATTCCACATATGAGTGAAATCCTATGGTATTTGTCTGTCTATGACTGACTTATTTCACCTAGCATAATACACTGTAGCTCCACCCATGTCCTTGCAAATGGAAAGACTTCATTCTTTTTTGTGGCAGAGTAATATTCCATCATATATATATATATATATATATATCACATTTATCCGTTCGTCTATTGATGGACACTTGGGCTGCTTCCATAATTTGGCTATTGGTAATGATGCTGCTATAAACATATGGATGTATATATCCTTTCCAATTAGTGTAATTAGTGTTTTCATATTCTTTGAGAAAATACCCAGTAGTGCAATTACTAGATCATATGGTAATTCTCTTTTTAATTTTTTGAGGAACCTCCATACTGTTTTCCACAGCAGCTGCACCAGTTTGCGTTCCTACCCACAGTGCACAAGAGTTCCTTTTTCTCCACATCCTCGCCGACACTTGTTGTTTCTTGTGTTTTTTTTTTTATTTTAACCATTCTGACAGCTGTGAAGTAATATCTCATTGAAGTTTTGACTTGCATTTTCCTAATGATGAGTGACTGAGCATCTCTCTTCTTATGAATCTGTTGGCCATCTAGATGTCTTCTTTGGAGAAATGTCTGTTCACGTCTTCTGCCCATTTTTAATTGGGTTGTTTGGGGGTTTTTGGTGTTGATTTGTAGTTCTTTATATATTTTGGATACTGACCCTTTATTGGATATGTCAGTTTCCAATATCTCCTCCCATTCAGTGGGTTGCCTTTTAGTTTTGTTGATTGTTTCCTTTGCTATGCAGAAGCTTTTTGTTTTGATGGGGGTTTTTTTGATAGTTTATTTTTGCTTTTGTTTCTCTTGCCTCAGGAGACCTATCTAGAAAAATTACGCTATGGCCAATGTCAGAGAAAATACTACCTGTGCTCTCTTTTAGGATTTTTATGGTTTCAAGTCTCACATTTAGGTCTTTAATCCATTTTGGGTTCATTTTTGTATATGGTGTAAGGAAGTGTTCCAGTTTCACACACAGTTTCTTCTGCAGGTAGCCGTCCAGTTTTCCCAACAGCATCAAAATATGCCCTCCTAAAACTATCACATGGAAGATTAGGATTCCAACATGTGAATTTGGTGGGGGACACAAACATTCAGTCCCTAACAGAAGGCATGAGTGAGGTGCCTAAGGAGGAGGTCCCCTCACCAGTGGGCAGAGCTGAGGTACAGGTTCCAGGAGTTTCTGGAAGTTCTTGTTCAACACCAGGAAAACCTCATCCATGAGACAACCTTCCACCAGCATCCACTGGGGATGCGGAAGCAGGCTTTTGGTAGGAGTTTCAAAAGCCTGGCCGCTGGCAAATGGGAAAAAACAGGCAGAGGAAACATCCCACCAGTGGGCCCGTTGTCAGGGAAGCTGGGAGACATCCACCCAGTCAGCTCGTCAGACAGTATCAGGCTGGTGATCAGACACTCACTCAATCCATTGCTCGACAGCCTGGGAGCTTTGGGGCTGCTGGCTGGAGGGTACTTCGGGGCTACCTTCAGTTCTCCCTTTGAATCCAAAATTCTTGGCTGCTCCCCCATCCCCAAGCACCTGACCATGTTCCCACCTCTGAGTCTTTGTCTTTCCATTCCTTCTGCCTTTCCTGAGAACTGCATTAATTCTCAGTTATCACAATAATGATGCGTCGCAAACCACAAAACCCAGTGGCTTGAGAGTATGCATCTCTTTAGCCCTGAGTGTGTGGGTCAGAGGGGGCCGTTCTGATCTCGGCTGTCTCACTCATGTGTCTGCATCTGGGGTCAGCTGACCAAGGAGCTGCGGGCAGGACTCCCTCACATGCCAGGACCTCAGCCAGGCGACTTGGCTCTGTTCCGCACGGTATCTCATCCTCCAGGAGGCTAGACCCTGCTGTTCACACCGAGGAGGCCAGGGTCCAAGAGAGTGAGTGGCAGCGTGCAAGGCCTCTTATGCCTTGGGCTCAGGACTGGCACACTTCTGCTTTCTGTCTGCCAAAGCCAGTACCAAGGGCATCCCTGATTCAGGGGTGGGAGGAGTGACAAAGTCTCATCACAGAAGGCACGGGTACAGGGAGGCCATTCACTGGGGCCTTCAGTGCCATCAGCAGCAAACACTGACCCTGCCCCTCTTCTCTCCGCCTGTTGGCCTATTTCCTGTTCCTCAAGACCCTTCTCGGTCTAGTTCTTTAAACCTTTGCCTGACTTCTCCCTGCTCATCTACTCCAAACTAACTGAAGTGCTTGCCCTTTGCCCTCCGTATACACACACACACACACACACACACACACACACACACACATACATATTATTGGTGCCTGTCTTAATCAGCCCTCAACTCTGTCCTTGTCCCCAAAGCTGTGGGTTGACCTTTCTGGCTGCTTCCACTGCTAGGGGTGAGCTCCAGGGCCCATGAGCTGCTTTGGAGTCCCCTCCGCACCTCAAAGCCAGAAATGATAGCAGGTGGGGTTGCAAGCTGGGAGGCCAGCCTGGTCAGGAAGCTCTAGGAGTCCTGAACACCCCAGCCGCCTCAGACCAGGATACCATCCGTGACACCTCACCTTGCACTTAGTACCTGTGTCACCTGGGGCAAATCAGTTCATTTCTCTGAGCCTTCATAACCCCTACCTACCAGAGAGGCTGGAAGAGAGGGTGGCTGACAGTGGATGTCGGCCTCAGGGCATGCAGCAGGCGTGACAATGGACAGCCTCCCCTCTTCCCCCCACCAGCCAGGCACCCCCCGCCCCCGCTTCTTTTGCAGCAAACTCAGACTCCCTGCTTTTCCCAGCATGATGCAGACCCATGCAGTGACTTTCCAGGCAGACCAAGGCCTCTCTGCACTGTGCTGCTGGGCTCCCCATGGGCTCCGTGCCCACTCGTACGTACTTGTCATTTGAACACGCCGCCTGGCCAACGGGGAATCACATGTGCCGGCTTCCCCTCCACTCTGCCCAGCTGCCCCTGGCCTTGGCCATGTTGTTCCATCTCTTCTCTGCTCCCCTCCCTGCCCACCCTCTTCTCCCCAGCTGATGCTTCTGCAAAAATGCCCAAACAGGCCATCAGGGCATTCCCAGGGGGCCGCCTCCAGAGCCCAGAGGCAGCAGGAAGCTCCGGGAGGGTGGTCTCCGGCAGCACCACCATATGTGCCCACCACCACGCACCCTTCCCAGAGCCTCGCCAGCGCTGGGCGCTCGGCCAGCCCTTCCAGGTGGCATCGTGACTTGGAGAGGAGGGTCTCAGGCTGTCCCCGACCATGCTCTGCTGCCCACCCTCTCTCTGGGTTCCTATTTCTGCTTCTATTTCTCCTCCTATTCTGCTTTCTCTATTTCTGCTCCTATGTCTCCTATTTCTGAGGCAGCTCTGTGTCCTGTCCACCACCACCCCCAGTATGTGTGGGGCCCTCCAACCCCGAGCCTGTGAAATCCTGGCTACTGAAAATGATGAGCGTAAAAAGAAAAAAATAAAAAGAAGAAGATGAGCGTGCGGCAGTGTGGCTCAGTGCTGAGGAGTGCAAATGCTGGAGTTGGACGGTTTGGATTCAAAGCCTCTGTCACCTTCCAGCTGTGTGACCTTGGGCAAGTCACTTAAACCTCTCTGTGCCTCATCTGTAAGATAGGGATAATAATAGTACCGACGTCAAAGAGTTATAATAAGGAGTGAGTGAGTTAAAACAAAAAGCTTTTATTCACGGGTTGAGTTCATGGTAAGTGCTTCGAGCCATGCATGTACCTGGAGTTGCAGCTGTTATTAATGGGGCTGGGGCTCAGGAAGACATTAGCAACTAGAAGAACAACTGATGGTTTTGGTTCCAGACATACCCAAAGGGGCTGGGCCTGTGTCCTGGCTCCCTTACTTCCTAGCTGTAGGACTTTAGTCAGCCTTTCAAACATTCTGAGCCTCAGTTCCCTTATCTGTAAAATGGGGATGAAAACATTAAGCCTCTTACAAGTTGCCGGGAGGGTTCAATGAGATGGTGCGGGGAAGTGTCTAGCACAGAGCCAGGCATGGCCAATGGGCCCTTAGTAGCTACTTGTTAGATGACAGGAGGATGGGTGGACGTACCTCCCCCACCCCGCATCTCATTCAAGTCATGATTTGAACCCAGGTCTGCCTGATTCCAAAGTGAGTCCCTAGCTGCTGCCCCTGGTCAGTTTGCAGAGGTAGGGGAGGCGCCTCTTGGGTCTCAGTGATGATGTCTGGGGTTGGCTGTCTCTAACCCAGCCTGCCAGGGGTTACAAAAGAAGCTGAGTCCCGAGTGAGTGGGAGAGGTCCTGGCTGGTCCTCCAAGATATACTGCAGAGGTCGTGAAAAGGCGTTGCTAGGTCACGTGACATAATCGTGACCTCCACTTACATGGCACCATCTAAGTGCTGGACATCCGTGGTCCAGCCCTTGATCCTCACGACGAAACAGGTGTCATCATTACTATCATCCCCATTTTGTAACTGAGAGGACGGAAGCGATGAGAGGTGGGATCTAAATGCAGTGTCGTGTCCTGAACGAGATCCCAGAACAGAACAAGAACATCGGTGGAAAACCCGGAAATGCGAATAAAGCCGGGAATCCGGTTAACTGCACTGTGCCAATGTTAATTTCTGACCTGTGATGAATGTACCATAGTGATGTGAGATGTCAACATCAGGGGAAGCTGGGTGACAGGTGTATGGTATATGGTGACAGGCATCTATGTAAAATCTCTTTGCCGCTCTTTTAGAGATCTGTAAGTCTCTCAAAATGAAAAGTTTAAAAATAAAAGAGGTTAAGTGACTTGCCTGAGGGCACATGGCTGGTTAGAGGCAGAGTGAGGATTAGGCCCCCAGCCACCTGCTACACAGTCTGTGCTGGTGACAACCGCATTCCACCACCCGGAAGGCCAGTATCCCCTGCTTTCACCCAGGGCTGCAGGTGCCCATGGCTATGGTGCCAGCGGCTGGACAGGCCTGTGCTCAGGGCCTGGGCGGGAGGTTCCAGGGAAGGGACCCTCCGCAGGGCAATGTGGGGTAGCGGGAAGTCCGCACACCTGGACTGTGGTTGGTCCCAGCCCTGCCCCAGGCGAGTCCCAGGACTTTGGGTAAGTGAAAGCTTCCCTTAGATTTCTTAAGTTATCCGAATCCTGCCCATCTTCTGATGCCCGGTCCAAGCCTCATTTTCTCCCTGGTGTCATTGCTTCTCCTTGGGTGTCCTCTATATGTCTGGAACCAAGGGGGTTCCACCCCCCAACCCCTGTCCCTTGATGTCCTTGACGTGTCAAAAATAAGCTCTACCCTCTCAGCGGCACCTGCACATGCCAGGCAGGGCCCCTCCCCGGAAGACTGAGTCCCAATTCCATGGGGCCGAACTCCCAGCTGCGAGGTCTGACCTCTTCCCTGACCTAGGGGTGCCGTCCTGACAGTCTCCTGCGGTTTCTACCTCACCTTATCGGAGTGTCCCCCTTTCACTTCTGCAGATCTCTGACACCTGCTTATAGAATTTCTTCTATTCTATTGGGGTGTCTGGGTGGTTCGGTCAGTTAAGCATCTGACTTCAGCTCAGGTCATGATCTTACAGTTCGTGAGTTCGAGCCCCGCATTGGGCTCTGTGCTGACCATGCAGAGCCTGCTTGGGATTCCCGCTCTCCCTTTTTCTTTGCCCCTCCCCTGAACTCTCTCTCTCTCTCTCTCTCTCAAAATAAATAAATAAAGGTAAAAAAAATTCTATTGGGAAAACAAAACCAGCAAGTGCTGTGTGACCCTATGTGCAGCCTAAAAATGGAGTCACGTCTTCCCACGGAAGAAACTAACCCAATTGGCTACAATGCCTACACGCGCTTATATTTGTTCTTGTTAGAACAACTCTGCAAAATGAAATTCCAGTCCCTTGTTGGATAACATTGTTTCACACATACAACAAACACGAAAAAACAAACAGCAACTTTCCCTTTTCCTAAAGGGAAAAAAAGAAACCTTTTATCTTTGGCCCCTTTTTAACCATCTCATACAAAGCAACCACTTACAGTACGGCCAAGTGCACACACACAAAAAAAGTTACTGCCTTACTTGGAATTAAATTGTTGTTTTTGCTCTCTTTACAAGTTTCTTTTTTTCTCTTTGAGATTATAATGAACATGGCCACACCATAAATAAAGTCAGAAGTAGGACAGAGAACACGCTGAAGGCAGGTTTTGGAGTTGGCTGGCTTGGAGTTGAATCCAAACTCTGCTCCAAATTAGCCGTGTGACCTATACCTGGTTTCTTAACCTCACTGAGCCTCACTAGTTTTCATCTGCAAAATGGGAATGATCACACCCACCCCTTAGGGTTGTTGCAAGAATTCAGTGAGCTAATACATATGTGACTCTTCTCACAAGACCTGGCCATAGGAGTCTAATCAATAGTACCTTTTGTTGTTAGCGTGATTGGCATTAGAAAAATTCTTACAAGAGAAGTTTCATTTCGTCTTCATGCATGACTAGCAGCCTCGCGCGGAGAAAAACTCCACTTTGTAGCTATATCAGATTAGCTATTGCTGCGTAATAAATCACTTCAAAATTCTGTGACTTAAAACAGCAATCATTAGTTTTCCTGGGAGTGGATTGGCTGGGGTAGGCTGCCTTTGACTGAGTTGGCTGGGTAATTTATTGGCTCTTTTTCTTTTAAGTTTATTTGTTTATTTATTTTGAGAAAGATAGAGACAGCATGAGCAGTGGGAGAGGGGCAGAGAGAGTGGGAGAGAGAGAATCCCAAGGAGGCTCCGTGCTGTCAGCACAGAGCCCGATGCGGGGCTCGAACTCATGAAACCCTGAGATCATGACCTGATCTGAAACAGAGAGTTGGGCGCTTAAGCGACTGAGCCACCCAGGCACCCCTCTATGGGCCTTGAACGGACAGAAGTCTGAAGCCGGCTGGCTGCCGTGGGGATGGCTCTGCTGCCTGTCCCTTTCGTCCTCCTCCATGGATCGCTAGGCTAGCCCGAGCATGCCCTTCCCGGGGTGTTGTCAGAGGTGCAAGGCAGGGAAGCCCTTGTCAAGGCTCTGCTTTTGTTACGTCTGCTCACATCCTCTTGTCTAAAGCAAGCCTCGGGGGGGGGGGGGGGGAGTCAGGAATGGGGAAGTGACTCTTGCCCACAATAGGACGACGTGGCAAAGGACACGGATACAGGGAAGGGTGAAGAACTGGGTCCCTTAGTGCGGTCAGATCTACCACATTCCACCTTTATGATCCAAATTATGCAGGTCCTCCCCAGCCCCTTTTCAAAATTCACTACCATAGCAAGAATCCAAATCAATCAACCAATGGCATCAACCTCGGAGGCTACTTTCTCATGGTCTGCATCAAGTCCAGACACAGCTAGATCAAGTCTACCTTCAGAGACCCGTGGACAGTTGTCCACGTCCCATGCCTCAACATACAGTGGTAAACTAGGGACAGAATGTCCGCAATGAACACTGCCATTCAAACAAGCAAAGAAGGGCTTCCATAGCAGTCCCTGGTCCACAGCAATTCTGAAATCCTGCTGGGAAAAACGTCTCTAGTTACCCCAACTGGGACGGCAGGTAACATTCTCTGATTGGCCCTAAGATCTGCTTCTGGGAGAGGATCCTCTCTCCCCCATTCTCCATGGCTCCCCGCTCCAGCCTCTTTTCTGTCACCCTCCTGGGCCACTTCTGAAGGCATCGTGAAATACATCCTTCAAGCAATCACTTTGCCTCCTACCCTGAGGTCTGTTTACATTTTGAACAGTCTCTGTCTCTTTTAATTCAGGCTGGCAGTCCTTTTGTCAATATCACTGTTTACAAAAACTTTGTGGGTTCCCTACGTCTTTGATGCCGTTTTACTTTTTGTGCCAAACCCACTTCAACAGAACAGACGTTAACTTCTCTGTAGTCCTTCTAATACTGTTTCCAAACCCGGTAGTTATTTTCTGAGCTCATCTCTTTGTTTAGTGCCTTACCAGACACACTCATAAAAGCCAACTGATGCTTTCAATACTCTGCCTGGAAATCTCTTTGCCCGAGTCCAAGAGTTCATTAGATCAACGTTTTATTTCCCAAGTTACTACACACAACAGTTTTACCAACCGACTCAACACTACACAATGTGGGTTGCCATTTTTCCAGCCTCCACTGACAGTTTCCTTACTACTTTTCCATAATCATTTGCTCATTCCCACCACCCGGTCCCCAAAAACAATGCTGCATATTTTAAGTTTGGTCAGGGAAGCAGCCTACTTCTGGGTACCAGTTTATGTGTCAGTTATTGCTACATAACAACACATCCCCAATCTCAGCGGCTTAAAATAACAAGAAAGCTCATCATTCCTCACATGTCTGTGATGACTCACAGGGGGATTGGCTGATCCAGGCTGGACTTGACTGGTCTCTGCTGAGCTGACTGGTAAGTCTGCCGTTGGCCGGGGATCAGCTGATGCAGGCTGGGCTCCGTTAGGGATGACCGCGTTCCATGCATCTCTCGTTGTCCTCCTGGGACCAGAGGGCAAGCTTGGGTATGTCCATCTGCAGACCCCCGTAGCCGCATGAGAGAGCACACCCAACTCTGCGAGCCTGCCTCTAGTATCTTCTTGAGCCATAGCTGCTATCGTCCATTGGCCAAAGCACAGGGCTGAGCCCAAAGAGAAGAGGTAGGGAAGGACCTCCCACCCACAATAAGGACAGGACTACAAAGTTTCATGGCAAAGGGCATGGACATGGGGAGGAATAACAGATTGGGGGACCATTAATGCAACCCACCACTGTGGTCCAAGGCAAACACTCACTTCTAATTCTTTGCACCTGCTTTTTCCTCTTCCCAGAGCATCATCCTTAGAATGGTACCACAAGGTAATATCCTCATTTTTCAGATGAGAGGTGAAGATCAGACAGAGAAGTGAGGTCACTTCCTCAGGCTCACGACAGCTAGTAAGTGGCAGAGCCCACATTTGAATCCAGGCCTGTCTGGGCACGTGTTTAGTACCCACTAAATGTATATGAAATGAAAAGCAGGGGCGCCTGGGTGGCTCAGACGGTTAAGCGTCTGACGCTTGACTTCGGCTCAGGTCATGATCTCACAGTTCGTGAGACGGAGCCCTGCGTTGAGCTCTGCGCTGACAGCACGGAGCCTGCTTGGGATTCTCTCTCTCCCTCTCTCTCTCTCTGCCCCTCCCCTGTTCATGCTCTCTTTCTCTCTCAAAAAAAAATAAACTAAAAAAAGAGAAAAGCTGGGGCGTCCTGGGTGGCTCAGTTGGTTGAGCCTCCAACTTCAGCTCAGGTCATGATCTCACAGTTGGTGGGTTCGAGCCCCATGTCGGGCTCTGTGCTGACAGCTCAGAGCCTGGAGCCTGCTTCAGATTCTCTGTGTGTGTCTCTCTCTCTGCCCCTCCACTGCTCGTGCTCTGTCTCTCTCTGTCTCTCAAAAATAAATAAACATTAAAAAATTAAAAAAAAAAGAAAAGCAAATAATTTGGGGGATGGTTGTATCTACAGGGCTCTTGAACTGTAGAACCCAATTCTGTCTAACAAGCAGGGGAAAAGTCCTGCTCGAATTCCTCCCTTACTGGGAGGAAACTGGACAGTATCCAGTGGTGAAAGAACAGCTAGAGAAACAGAGGCAGTTCCAAAGCACTCAGCCAGAAATGGGCTTGTTGGGGACTCCACTGTGAGGATGACTCCAGTCCCCTTTGTCACTCAGCCTGAGGGTCAAGCACCAGAGAGTCCGACTGGCCCACACTGAGCATGGCATCTGCCATTCAGGTGGGGCACTGTGACAGACAGACCACAGGGACCTTGGGGAATGGGGGAGGGGTGCTTCGTAACTATCCCAGAAAGTAGAAGGGAGGGGTGACCTGCTTGGACCTGGGAGCCAAGACGTCTGGGTTGGCAATCCTGGCTTTTCCCCGACTACGTGTACTTAACTAGTACAGGCAGGGTACTTGGACTTTCCATGCCTCAGTTTCCTCACTGCTAATATGCTGTTGTGCAATGATGTATCAGCCTCGCTCGGTTGTCGTGGAGTGCAAAGAACTCGTGTGCGTCCTGGGTTTTGGCCAGGTGTGTCACTATGTCGGGGACTGGAGGGAAAGTTGAGAGCTCGTTCCAGGCACCGGGGGCAGCTGTGTGTCTCCTGGCCCGCAGAGACTCAGAGCTGTGGGCTGACGCACTCCTGGGCTCTCGGGGTCTGGATGCTGGAGCCCCAAAACTCAACGGATGTGCCGCTGCTGAGTCACCACCACCCATTCTCCCCCAGAGAACAGGACAAGCTCATCTTCATGTCTCATAGTCTTGTGTCTCTCAGCATCGCCACTGGGGCCTTCTGGGTGCCCAGCCCATATGCCAGAGCGTAGGGCCTGCCCAGCTGGGACCAGAGGAGAAGGCCGCAAGGTTAAGTGCACCGGGCCCGACTTGACCTCCAAAGATCCCCTTTCAATCTTAGTTCTGCCATCCGTTGCCGTGTGGACGTGGCCACGTCACTCTGAGCCTGGGTTTTGGCCTCTGTCCAGGGAGTTGGGGCCGGGGGGGGGGGGGCGGTCCCCAGTGCCGTCACAGCCCCTGACCCTGCCATGCAGAGCTTCACCGCAGAGCTGGGCTGACTTTTCCCCTCTGGCCACAGCCTTGCATGTTGCAACGGTGACCAGGCAGCCCTTCAGTGTCTCCATCCGTGGCTTATCTTTGCTTTTTTGCGTCAGCGGCACCAGGGTGAAGGCGGGCCAACAAAGCATCGGGTCCCCAAGTCTGCATAGGCGAGACGGCTTGATGACAACCCGGCGCCACCCCACAGGGAAAGGATTCAAGACCCATCTTCATCTCCCTGCCCTGGCATTTCGGATTCGGAGCCCAAGAAGGGCACCGGGGAGGGGTAGCGCGTGGGGTGGGCGGAAGACCTGAGGCCAGCTCACCCAACATGGGCTGTCCCAGGCGGCACATGACTGGCTCAGAGAGACACCAAGCACAGGGGAGCTTCGAGGGACCCCTGACTCACAGCCGCTCTCCACAAACCGCTGGGCAGGATGTGCCTCTGGCCTGGCCGTTCGCGCATAATCTCATGATCTCAAGGAAGGAAATTGGGTTAGCCTGACGGGCTCATCTTTTACAAAGCCACTTGTTCTTCCTAAGGTTTGTTCTGTTGCCCTGTGTGACACCAGAGTCTGCGATATAGTTAGCAGAGAAGACCATCAACCATTCCAGTGGTGGGATGGGGAAGAATCTTGGGTCCCATCCCACCCGGTCCCATCCCTTCACTTTTTAACATTAAAAAAAAGAAAAAGAAAGAAAGAAAGAAAGAAAGAAAGAAAAAGGTAAAGCCAGACAGCAGGATCAAATCCTGGCTCCACCACTGGGCGGCCTCAAGCATGTTGTTGAACTTCACCGTGCCTCAGTTTCCCCATTTGTCAAAAAAAATCACTGTCATAAAGTAATGATGCCAATAAAACTTGTCAGGTTTTTGAGTCCCAAGTGAGTTAACACACGGCTGTCCTTGGAGTAGAGCCCAGCACATCTTGGGTCCCACCCAGTGCTCGCTCCTCAGACCAACGCTAGGAGTGTCTGGGGGAGCTCTGTGCCCTCCTGGAAGGGGCCAAAGGAATCAGTCATGAGCACCCCGGAAGACCTGGCCCACCTCATCCCTGCCACCCTGCCTCCTCACCAAGCACCTGGAGCCCTGCGTTGTGATTCCTGAGCTATGGTGGGGGGCCCTGCCCTCCTTCCTGTGCCCGGGTCTCTACCAGCCCAATTTCTTCAGCAATCCCTTCCTCCTCCTACACCATCTCTCCTCTGCAGCCAAGAATCCCTCTTCCCCAAGTCTCATCCCAGCTGCCACTGTCTTCCCCAAACCCAGAGTCTCTCGCATGCTAGGACACAACTGACTTGCAGGGAGACCCACTGAGGACAGGATGAGGAAACCATTTTGTGCCACTGTTGGAAACTGTTTGAGGGTGTTTTCCAAGACTCTAGAGGTCTCTGGCATGAAGTTGAGGGGCCAGAAAAAGGCAAGGGTAACATGAAAGAACAATTCCCCGGCAGGGGCTGAGAAAGTCCTCGGGCATCAAGCTGTGGTAAACTGCTGTGATTTTGTGTTACGTCTGCATCAGCCTCAGGAGCAAGAGCCTGTGAGCTCTCTTGAAGAAGTTCAGAAAATCAGTGTTTCCATCAGTGTGCTCACTGTTGAAATGAGAGATAAGGATGGACCACAGGTACTTGGGTTTATTTTGATACCTTGTCCTAACTTACGTAGTTTTTAAAAAATTGTTTTAATGTTTATTTATTTTGGGGAGAGAGAGAGAGCGAGCGAGGATGAGTGGGGGAGGGGCAGAGAGAGAGAGGGAGACAGAGGATCTGAAGTGGGTGCTGACAGCAGAGAGCCCAAAGTGGGGCTTGAGTTCACCAAACCGCAAGTCATGACCTGAGCTGAAGTTGGAGGCTTTCCCCTGCCCTAATATATTAAGAAGTGAAGCAGGAAAACATTAAAAACAAAAAAAAGAGAGGGGGTACCTGGGTGGCCCAGTCAGTTGAGCATCCGACTTCGGCTCAGGTCATGATCTCACACACCTCGTGACTTCAAGGCCTGCATCGGGCTCTGTGCTGACAGCTCGGAGCCTGGAGCCGGCTTCGGATTCTGTGTCTCCCTCTCTCCCTGTCCCTCCCTGGCTCACTCTCTGTCTCTGTCTCCTTGAAAAGTAAATAAACATTAAAAAAATGAAGAAGAAGAAGAAGAAGTGAAGCAGGAGAGAATAAAAATGATTGACCTACATTTAGGAAAGATAAATAAGATGTGTCATTGTTGGCTGTCCAACCTAATTACACCCCTTCTTCCTTTAGGAGAATTTCCTCTCCCTCCTTGTTTATACTCTTGATGGGAGAATGATTCCAGGCGCAGGACCCCACCACAAAGGCACAGGGGGCAGATGGTCCTTCTCTGGGGCCTGTGACCTTGGCTGGGCCATATGGGCTGTCTCTCTTGTTCTCAGGTTACCTACTCTGCCATTTTGCTGGGAATGGAAGTCACCAACCCCAGCTGACGGCTCTGGGTAGTGGAGTAACCAGGAAGGGCGGCTTCATGCCCTGCTTTGCCATGACGAGTTCTGTGACCTCTGATGTGTCCCTTAACTTCTCTGGGGCTCCATTTTTTCCTCTGCATAAATACACAGATGTTACAATCATGGTTTTGAGTAAAAGAAGCTGACACAAATAGCATACACTGTACGAGTCCATTTGTATACAGTTCAAAACCAGACAGGACTAAACTTTACCATTCAGGGACGCCTACATGGTGGCAAACTGAAAGGAAGAAAGAAATGATCTTCAGAAGAGCAAAGCAATGAGTGCCTGTAGGATGGGGGAGGGGGTGTGAGTGGGAGAGGCCACGCAGGGATCAGGCACCATCAGATTATTCATTCTATCTTGATCTGGGCCATCTATTACACAGGTGTTTGCTTTGCAATTACTGTGATTACAATTATTTGTGACATTTATATTTATGTCCTTTTCCGTGTGTGCACCATGACGATAAAGAAGCTCACATATTAGTGAATAACCTCTTCCTGCCTGTCCCTTTTCTCTAGATCCATAATCCGGAATGTCCAAGCTCAAAGGGACAATTCTAATTTTTTTTTTTTTGAGAGACAGAGAGAGAGAGTGCGAGCAGGGGAGGGTCAGAGAGAGAGGGAGACACAGAATCTGAAGACAGGCTCCAGGCTCTGAGCTAGCTGTCAACACAGAGCCCGATGCGGGGCTCGAACCCACGAACCGTGAGATCATGACCCGAGCCGAAGCCGGACGCTTAACCGACTGAGCCACCCAGGCGCCCCTCAAAGGGCCCATTCTAGTCCAGCCTCCCGCCTCCCATTTTGCAGAGGAGCAAATTGAGGTCGAGAAGGCAAAGGCATCTCCTGGTCCTTCTGTCCTCCTGTCCCCACCCCACCCCCCAGGGTTTCCAGCCCTGAGACCCATGCTCAGCTCGGACCTGAGGCTCCCTTGTTGCCTTCAGCGGCTGGAGCATTATGTGTGAATCCAGTCACCTCCGAACTCAGAGCTAACAGGGCGCTTCTCTCCTTGGGAACGTGTTTCCAGTACCTTCCATCTCAGGCTGAAAAAAACCACTTGCAATTTCCTCCTGCCCACGACTCTGCCCTCCCCCCAGACGCGCTCAGCCTCAGGAGTAGTAGAGGACTTTATTACATTTTTAAAAGCAGATACACACACCTTCCCAAGCTCGCATACACCCTTGTGAGCTTCCTTCTGCAAACCACTCCAAAGGAATAAAAGCCGTGCTGGGGAGAGCGCCGAGCCCACCGCAGGTGCATCTAAGATTCGGGCTCAGACATTACGAGCTTGCAAGAGGCTCCCAGGTCTCCCCATCACCTCAATAGGTGTGGCCCTTTGAATATGTTGCCTCCAGCTTGGAGCAGCTGGGAACTTTACAAGCTGTCCTGCTCCTAAGGCCGGTTCTTTGCCAGAAACAAGCAGTGACTAAGATACACCAGCCTCCCTTTGTTCTAGGCGGTAGGGACCAGCTCGTCTTGCGCTTTTTGTTTCCAGCCTTGGGGAGAGCTGTGGACAGAGCCGTCCAGAGGCCCCAGGCCTGGGTTGGGGGCTGTTCCTTCCTGACATTTCCCTGTGTCCTCCTTGCCTCTCTCAGCCTGATGAGGGAGGTGCCATTGACTTTCTGTGACGTTTGTTCATCTTTGCTCCTCCCCCCATTTTCCTCTCGCTCATCTTCCAGAACAAGAAAGAAACAGAGTGGGTGGACTGCAGGCCGTTTTCACAGCTTTGTCAAAGACTGGAAGTTTTTCCAGAGACTGATCAGATCCTCCAAATCCCTATCCTCTAAGAGTGAGAGGGAAAGGCCACTCAAGTTTGTCACCTGTCCACCGCTGGGCCCAGCAGGTGTGTGGCCAGAGCAACAGGGTCACCACCCCGGGTGAAATGGACGCTAATTTAACGGAGGTCCATGCAAGAGGACCCCTGCCCCGCAGCTTACAGACTGGTTAAGTTTGTGCAAGTCATTTTACCCCTCCATTCCTCAGTTTACTCATCTGTAGAATAGGCGTGACAATGCTGAATATGTATGTTCCCCGGGGTTATGTGAAGAGGCAGTACTGCCTACATAAGTTGTGGGGGCCCAGAGCAAAATCAAAATCAGGGTCTCTTCCCAGACCAGACGGCCGCCTACCAGTGTGCGTGTTGTGCACTGCACAATGGGAATGGTGCTCCGGGGAGTTGTCCACTGCACATCCTTCCAGGGAGGCTGGTTGAGGCAGACCGGCATCCCTGGACCTCTGGTAGATCCCCAGAAAGGAGAGCAATGGACCAGCGTCTCCACCTCCATACTATAGCCACCAGCTTCGGCTCCTTAAATAAAATCTCACCCTGACCCTTCAAAGCTGGCAGAGAAGGGCGAGTTTCCATGTGGGGAGTGTGCCTGGTCCCTCCAATTGTTGAGGGCCTCTCTGACACTCCGTAGAGTGTTCTCACTGATCATCATGTCCCCACATGCGGCCCTGGAGGGTGGGATGCTCCTCCCCCTTCAGTATCCCTCCTCAGTGCCCCCTGTGCCCATCCAAAAATGAGACTGAAGCCCTCAACCCATATTTTGCTGGAAGGCTGGGACGACGGGGGGGAAATAAGCAGGCGTGTGTATCTGGTGGGGGGGGGGGTCCGTCAGCTTGCTGGCTTCGGCTCTCTCTGGGGGCCACAGGCACCGTCCCAGCCCCATGGGATTCTGGGACAGCACGAGGAACTCTCACCACCTGCTGCCTTCCGCTCCTGCCTTGGGAACCTTCGCCTCCAAGGCACAAGGAACCTGCAGGCAGAAATCCAACTTTTCTTCAGGAAGGAATGTTCTCACTGCAGCCCCAGAGAACTAGCAGAACCCACTACGCGGGAAACAGACTGTCAAAATTCTAAGCAACCTGCATTCTGCGCCTGTCATTCTCTCTCTCTCTCTCTCTGCCAGCATTTTCCTGAAGTTTCCATCTCCACAAGCCTCATGGAAGTAGCATTGGGGTTTGGGGGCAGGAGACCCGGATTTGAGTATGGACTGCTGTGACCCAGCTGTGTGACCCCCGGTGGTCACTTCACTTACCACTCTGCCCTCCGTTTCCTCATCCATCAAGTGCGGACAGTATTGGCCTCCCTCACAGAGCTTCTGGGAGGATCCTGGGAATATTGGGAGGGGGTTTGTATGTCAATGTCAAGGTCACTGCAATACCCTGCCGTGTCCAGTGTGGATATTTCAGTTCTGGTTCTCTTGGGAATTGGATGGTGTTCCAGAGCAAGGCAATCAAGGCTCAATAGGCTCCCCGCGATTAACAGCACCTCGTTAATGCTTCCCAAGGAGAAACCGGCTACAGATCACACCCCTCCTGTCCCTATGGAGAGGGGAAATGATGGGAGCTGATGCAGGCCTTGCCCAGAAACGTGTACAAGACGTTTCAGTCTACTGGTCCCGGTGGTGCTGAATTCAGAGCAGCCAGCTCTGTCCCTGTCACTGAGAAAGAAGAAGACATCACTGAGACAGAGAATAAGAGGAAGAATCAGTGACCCAGAGACAGAGAGACAGAAGTCCATTGAGAAGGACTGGGGCCTCCAGGCAGACCCCCAGGAGACAAAAGAGAGACACAGAGAGGCTGGAACACCTGGACAATGGTGACAAAGAGGACAGAAGAGTTGTAGGGGTGTGTCTAGAAAATGAATATTAAAAAGAAAAACAAAAATAAAAATTGCTTTACGGCAGGCCCGTTGCCCTCCGCCCAGAGTGTCTCCGGCACCATCGCTTGAGAGACAGGGACACGTAATCGGCTTTGGCAAAGGCACTAGGGACTAACAATACAACTTAAAAAGGGTTCGAGGTTGTCCCTCTAACGGGATCGCCCTCGCTCACTTGCCTTCCCTAAGGTTGCCGGAGGGACACTGAGGGCGCCGGGGTGCAGCCGTGGGTGACCCCCAGCTCCAGCCGGAGGACGCCGGCCCACCTGGTACAGCAGAAGCTGGCTGGGAGCTGCTTCCCTGGTGGCATCTGCTTTCCCCCTACCCCCAGCCGAGCTCCACGAGGGCATGGCAGGGCCCGTGGTGGGCCTCGGTGCAGTGGAGGACGGGGTCCCTTCCTCCTTGGTCTGCCTTCCCCAACCAGCCTTGGGCTCCCAATGCACCCTCCTTAGTCCCAGGCGGCAGGGCCCCGTGGGTGACAAGCTCAGGGGCCACACACCTAGGTCTGAATCAGGCCCTCTTTCCTGCCTGTGCACCCTCTGTGTGCCTCAGTTTCCTCATCTCTGGATGGTGATACGAATAGCACTACTGTCGTTATTATCATGGGTGGTGGGAACGAGATGACTTCTTGTCTGAGGCAGTGAGCCCAGTACCCAGCACTCAGGAAGCACTCAGTAACAGTTAACTAGTCCGGCATGTGGTGTGTTAAGAAGACCCTGGACAGGGCACCAGAGACTTGTGTTATCATCTTACTCAAGCAGGTCACTTCCGTCTTTTGGGCTCTTTTTCCCCAAATGCGGAGTGAAAAAGATTGGAGTGAATGGCAGTGGCTTTCCAGACTTTATTGGTTTTTAAATTTATTTATTTATTTTAAGAGAGAGAGAGTGGAGGAGGAACAGAGAGAGAGGGAGAGAGAGAGAATCCCAAGCAGGCTCCATACTATCAGCGAGGAGCCTGACGTAGGGTCCAAACCCATGAACCATGGGATCATGACCAGGGCTGAAATCTAGAGGCAGACGCTCAACCAACTGAGCCACCCAGGCGACCCTGGCTTTCCAAACGGTTTGATGGCAGATCCCACAAGCCAGTAGACACACGGGTGCTTATGTAACCGTAACAAAACTGATACAAGCCAACACTCACCCTGACTACGGGCCAGACATTCGGATATTTCCTGTTCTATTCTGAGGAAGTGGAGACCTCTCCATTGATTTCATGGTGACTGGTGGGTCATGACTGCAGTTCAAAGAGCACCAGGCAAGGGGCCTCAGAGGTACCGGGAGGCTCCCCCTCTAGGGAGGAGGGACCCCCATCAGACAGGACTCTGGGCCTTCACCACCTACCATTCCCGCCTCACTCAAAACAACCCTACTCTTCCGTGTTTCATTCGCTGGCCTTCCCCGTAAGGCTTAGTCGGGAAAAAGTGTTCTCCAGTTAGACTCGCAAAAAAACAAGAAAAGATTCAACCCAACTGGACTGGCAGGCCTTGGGTGATTCCAAGCTTTGATGTTCTGTGATTCTGAGGTTTGAAATCAGTCAAACTACTCAAAGTCAGTGAGTAATTGTGAAAGCAAAATAAAAATTCGGGGGAAGAAATGGAGTTAGAATTATTTCATCTGGACAGAAGGACTTACTAATTTCTTTCAAGTAAATACACAATCGTTCTGCATTAAATAAAATAATTACCTTTACCAAGTGACTTCTCTGTTCCAGACAGTTACATTGAGATATTTATGTTACTCACCGTGGATCCTTGTTACAAACTTGTGAGGAAGAGCTTCTTGTGCCCATTTTATAGATCAGGGAACTGAGGCTCAGAAACACTCAGAACTTGGTCAAGATCACACAGCCATTGAGAACATCTTACTCTCCCAGGAGGAGAAGCTAGGAGGAGGTGCTCTGGAGCCACAGAAAGCACCCTGGCAGGCCCACCCCTAAGCAGGCTCAGTTTTCTCCTTCAGAAGATAAAGGAATCCTATGTCTCAGGGCTATTATGAGGATGGATTGAGATCATGTGAGTGCCTGGCTCATAATAGTTGCTCAATAAATGGAAGCTATTGGTGTGGTTGTGATCCTTCCCTTTGAAAGGCTAAACCCACAGAATCTGCAAACACCACCACTCCTACAAAACACACACACACACACACACACACACACACACACAGAGCATATGCTGGTGCTAAAATCCCGCTCTGTAGTTCAGTTTCCGGGAAAAGGGGACACAGTCATCACGGTCTCTCATCCAACAACTATCACAGTGAGACTGTTTGTACTGCTTTTAATGTCCTGCTAAAAGGATGTGTCTCCTCCCTCCCCCCTCCCCCTTGCAGATGATAACAATGACGAGAAAGGCTTTCCTTCCAAAGCAGGGATCCAGGGCTCCCCACGGCTCTGAAACGGAAGCCACCATGAGGATCACCCAACTGCATCCTCCAACCCATTTTACAGGTGAGGAGACTGGGGCACAAGAGGGCAAGGGGTAGACCCAAGGTCACACGACATGCCACAGAAGCCCAGGCTCCAGCACTGATGACTCCAAAGGCGGGGCTTTGCTAAGCATCTGTGGGTTTCCTGACACATTCGCCTTCATCCAGGTCTTCACCTCACTGCCCCTGACTCCCTAACAGCCCCCAGAGCAAAGGCTCTGCCTACAGGTAGGAGCAAGGCAGATCCTCCTACCCAAATTGCCAGGCTGCTTTTTGCTGCCTCACCACAGACTCCAGACTTGGACAGTAATAATCATCAGTCCGGTCACACAGACAGGAATGCACAAGCATTTGCCATGAACACATCCTTCTCTGCCAGACTATGAGCTCCCTGAGGACAGAGACTGGGTCTTTCCATCCATATGGTCTGAGGCAGTTTACTTACCTCTCACAGCCTCAGTTTCCTCTATTTCTTCATATAAATAATGGGAAAATTAAGTAAGAGCATATACAGGAAGAGCTAAGCACAGTATCTAGAACCTAGTAAATGCTTAATAAACACTAGCTATTACTTTTTTATTTTATTGATTTTCATTATTATATGTATCCCTAGCACCTAACATATCACAGTGCCTGGCAAAAACATAGATGCTCAGTGAGTCTGTAGGTGATAACTATGCCAGGGATGGTGCCATTTATGAATCACCAACTATCTACAGAACGTCTACTAAGTACTTGTATTGGTCAGCTATGGCCACGAAATGCTGTGTAACAAACCATCCCAAAGTTCCAAGAATTAAAACCATCATTTGTTCTCCCTCAGGTATCTGCAGGTCCATAGTAACAACTCTGCCCCCCACCATGTGTTCACTTTGGGGCCCAGGATAAAAGAGCAGAAGCTACCAGGGGAAACTCCTCACAGAGATGGTGGAAGGCCAAGTGGAAATTCACACAGTGTCTTATGGCCTGGGCTGAGAATTGGCTCATTGGCACTGTTGTCCGTTTGGCATTGGGGAAAAAAAAAAGTCACACGGTCAGCCTCATTGTCTGTCAGTGGGGTGGAGAACTCTAATGTGCTTCTGTGTGGGTGAGTTATACAAGCACAGGGGAGGGAGAAATTGTAATCAATCATCCCATCTGCCACGGACCCATTACACGGATCTGTTAAGCCCACCTCTAATTTGCAGCTGACTGAAGGCAGGTCACCCTACTGCTCTTTTCCTCCAAACCACTCCCAGGAATCGCCAAAAGGATGCATCCCCACCAGGATCTTAGGGAGGAAAAAAAATCCCTGAGAGAAAATGAAATGTATTTTGAAGCAGTTTGCAAGTATAATGTGTAAAGCATAAACAAACAGGAGGTAATTCCTCTCATTTTGCCCTCTGCAGTTAGGGCTGTTCGTACAAACTCTCCCTAACAGAGTGTTTAATTTCCAGAAGCTGAAAATGGATCTGACAATGTGTTGTTTACGAGCAAATTTCAGGGTCTGGAAGGAAGAAGAAAGGAGAGTTGAAGCCCACGGATTATCTTTCCCTTTAGGATTGAGCCTCCATTTTAACCTGACAACACCCTTCTTTTCAGGAATGTTCCACCTCTGCTTCTAGAAGGGCATTGGGTCCAGTCTGATGGCTGTGGAAAGAGTCAAGAGGGCAGAAGGCCAACTACACTGACTGATGGGGAGACAAAAGCATCTGGAATCCCAGGTGTCCCTGTACCTTGTCTCCGTGGGACACTGTCCATCCTTGGAGCTTGGTCCTCTCAGGCTTCCCTGGGGGGAAGTGCTGGAAGGAAGGGCAGAGGAAACAGAACTGTCAGATCTAGGGAAGTGGAAGGAAATCTGTTCTTGCTCACTTGCGGCAGCAAAGACTGTTTACCTCCAAGTCTGTGTTTTTCAAGGAAATGGAGACCAGCAGAGGAAAAAACGCCCTTCTGAAAACATTTCCACAAATTTATGTCATTCATCTAGAAAAGTACAATCCTCCAGCAAGACCTCTGGGACTTCACGTGCTCAGGATGAGGCTGGCCTGCCTTGGGAGTCCACAGCCCCCTGGTAAGCAGCCTGCTGGGTCCATGATGGAAGGACATAGGCCATGCCACGAAGGCAGAGGTGCCACCCTCTGTTCCAAGGAGAGAGCCAGGGAGAGATTCGCACACATCCTCTGGGATCCCTCGGTAAAATTCAGATCTGCCTCTCAGCAGAGGAATGAGCAAGGAGACACAGTGGGGCTGAATCCGAAGACCTAGGCTTGACGTCCCAGGTCTGCTAGTGCGGGGACATGTGACTCTGGACAAGTAACTGAACTGCTCTGAGCTTCAAGGCCCTGTTCTGAAAGTAGATTAAAATCTCCTACCTTGCGGCGCTATTTCTTTTGCGAGGAGGGGAGGGGCAGAGAGAGAGACTCCAAAGCAGGCTCCATGCTGTCAGCACAGAGCCCGACGTGGGGCTCAAACCCACAAACTGTGAGATCATGACCTGAGCCAAAATCAAGAGTTGGAAACTCAACTGACTGAGCCACCCAGGGGCCCCACCTCGCGGGGCTGCTGTGAAGACCAGATGAGAAAATGAGTACGAAATGATCATTACATGTCCTTCTGGAACAGGGTGGGGCTGGGGCCTGGGGACAGGCCTCCACAGGCACCAGTCCCTTGCTGGATCGGTTCTGTGGGACAGGAACAGGTTCTAGGAAATCAGCAAGTGAAGCCAAGGCATGGTACTTGGAATTCCTGGACCACCTGAGGAGCCAAGTGTATTTCCTGGAGGCCACAGGAGAAGCATGGGCAGTAAGGGCAACACATGGGAGGAGGCTTCTAAGAAAGACTTCTGGAAGAGGGAGAAGGGCCTTGGAAGACAAGTAGATACTTAGACAAGTAGTACTTAGTGATCAGTAGACACCCAATCGGCCCTATGTGTCTAAGTACAATTTAGACAGTGCTAAGTACTCAGACTGTACTAAGTGCTACATACTTAGTACGGAGGTAGGTAGGGCAGGCTCTCCAGGTGGGGAGAGTGCCCTGTCTCCAGGGCAGCCTGGAGGGTGGATTGCCTGCACTGTGTTTGGAAAAGGCCCACTGGATCACCGTGCTGAGTGGAGGAGTGCAGAGTGTGGGGGTGAGGAAAGAAGAGGAGAGAAACAGATGTCAAGGAGCCTTAATGCCAGGATGAGGGGTTGAGAGTCTGTACCAACTAGAACTTTTTTGGGAGCAGATGATGAAGAAACCAACTCAAACTAGCTTAAGCACAAAAGGGAATGTTTCATACAATTGAAACGTTGTGGGGTTGGGGGGATTGGGCTTCAGGTAAGGCTTAATCCAGCATCCTTTTGGCTCAGCACTGCTCTCTCAGTGTTGGCTCCTTTCTCCGAGTAGGTTTTCCCTTTCATGGGCCGGAGATGGCCTTCAGCACATCTATGCTGCCCAGCTCGAGTCCAGAGGAAAAGATGAAAGTCTCTCTCACAGAACTCAAAGCCAGCACCTAACTACATGCCACTTGCCTGTCCTCCAACCTGTCCCTGTTGGACAGACAGGCCTCTCCCGGGCACTGGGGGTGGGATGCCTAAGACTCGAAGAGGGTGGCTACCCGAGGGCACTTAGAGACCTGTTCCCAGGGGAGGCCAGCAAGCATGCCCCACATGCTCATCCTGCCAGCAGTGGGGAACTACACAGCCAGGGACCCACCAGGACAGCGTCCCCAGGGCCAGCATGACACACTGGGAGGGGAGACCTGTATTCATGGGAGTGGATTCAGCATTTAGGCAGTAGCCCCATGGCCTCCACAAAATAGAAAGTTAGCTCAGTCCCCACTCACCCACACCAGCCCCAGGCGATACTGGGGATGCCTTGTTCGGATTCTCACGTCTCAGGCCCTGCAGAGAGAGGGGGGATGGGACAGGGTGCTGAAAGGACACAGGAGCAGTGGTTCCCGGCTTCCCCCAGACACCAGGGGCCAGTGTGCACCATCAGCCCCCCCTCCCCCACGCTCACATCTCTCCCTTTTAATCCACCAAAAAGGTTTTACCTTTTTTTCATCAGTGGAGACGGAGGATTTAGATCTTTTGCATTTCAAATGTTTATTCGCGTTTTAATTTAAACCCTAAAACGAATTCTGGGCACTCCGTGGCCCCCGGAGATCCCGAATCCTTTTCTGGTCCTCATCCCCTGTCTCATCAGACTAATGTGGCACAATGGGATTTGTAGAGGAGTGTGTGTTTTTAAAAGGGGACACACACACACACACACACACACAACCAACAAGAGGGTTTTTGAGATATTAAACTGGTTTTTTTTTAGTCTTTTAAATTTTGGATGGTTTCCATGGTAACTGGTAAGTTTGCTTCTTTGTTCTCTCCAATTTTCTAGAGAAGCCAAGGCAGTTCTCGGTAGCTTCTCAAGTAGATTTGGAGCAAAGTCCCAGAGCCCAGGTGTGGGAGGAGGGCAGGCTGCAGCCAGCCCCAGGGCTAAGGAGCTGCCCCCTGGGCTTCTGGAACTACTCAGTAGCAAGGCTGGAGCCAGAACAAAGGCTCCTGTTGACCCCACTCCCCTCTCCCCTCTCCCTAAGGCTCAGGTCTCTTCCCTCAAAGTCCAAGAAGTTCACAGGCATGCTAGAGGCCCAGGTCAAGTCCCTGTGGGCTGCATGGCAGTGGGGGTGGAGAAGAAGGCTCGCCTGGGCCTCCCTAGCTCCCTACCTTTGGGGAGCCTGCCTGCATACTGAGCCCCCTCCTGCCCACTGCCTGGGCTCAGGGAGCACTATCTTGGGCTCTTCCTTCTGGGAGCCAGGACAGTCACCTTCACTGTGTCCCTGGGCTCAGCTGGTTCTCCGGGCTCAGCTGGTTCTCCTGCCTCAGCCCCCAGGGCCCCCAGCTGAGCCTGGGCAATATCTGTGCTCAGAAATCTGCTCAGTATGGGACGCCTAGGTGGCTCAGTCGGTTGGGCGTCCGACTTCAGCTCAGGTCATGATCTCACGGTTCGTGGGTTCGAGCCTCGTGTCGGGCTCTGAGCTGACAGCTCAGAGCCTGGAGTCTGCTTCAGATTCTGTGTCTCCCTCTCTCTCTGCCCCTCCCCAACTCACTCTCTGTCTCTCTCTGTCTCTCAAAAAAAATTAAAAAATAGTAATAATAAAAAAGAGAAATCTGCTCAGTGGAGACATTCTGGGGGTGAGCCTCCTTCTTGCTCGCCATTTCTCAGCCTGAATCCTCAGAGTCCCCATTACTGTCATTTCTGCCTTCCCCTCATCTTTGAGACTGGTGCTTGCCAACCGTTGGTCCTGACAACATAGGGTTGTGAACCGAGGTGCCCACAGGAGACAGAGGGCCCCCCACACAGGGGGACAGGGGGACTGGGACCTTTCACAGGTGTGGACAGGGTTAAGGAAGCCAGTATGGGATGTTGAAGCCCCCCAGGGCTCGACACAGCACCAGCCCCTAAGCCTGCTAGGACAAGGGGATAAGGTGCCAGAGCTGCAGGAGTGACCCGCTCCACAGAGCTGTGTCCTTCTGCCAGGCATCCCAGACCCTGGGACACAGCCCCTGCTGACTCACGACCCAGCAGGGACCCATGCCCCTCCACCCTTCAGTCTCTGTGGTGCCGTCCTCTGGCTAACCCCCACCAGAAGCACTTCTCGCAGTGGAGACAGATCAGCCTCTTCCCGGGCACCAAGCCTGGGCAGGGCAGGGCAGAAAGGAGTCTGGGGGTAAATGAGGAACAGCCAGCACGACAGGCTCCCTGGCTCCCCACTGCAAACCCCTCCAGGGGGCATACGGGGCTTTCTGTGTGTGCGTGAACCCCTCCCCCATCTGTCAGAATCTGGATGCCCCCAAGGGGTCCTTGAGGCCTTGCTGCATCCATGGCCACCATCCAGCTCACCTAGAGCGAGCGTTGCCTGCACCCCGCGCAGGGTGGATGCCAGGTGGGTATGCTCCAGGAGGGCCGAGGAAGGCGCCCACGGGATCCCCAGGCCTCCGAGGGAGCCCTGCCCTGCCCAGCCACACCGCCACAGGTCCTCTTTTGGTCTCCTTCCCCTCCTCCCCACTGCACTCACCAGGGTCTGCTCAGAGCCTGGTCCTGCACCTGAATCCACCAGGGGAAGACGAGGTGCAGACCAGCACTAGCCACTCCAGCTCTCTGGGCCCCTGGATGGGCACCGGGAAGGTTGAGTTCTAACTGGGTTAAGACCACACATACCCCGTGAAGGAGTTCCTTACAGGGAGGGAGTGTTTGTCATCTGACCAGTCCCGGAACACATTCGCTTCTGGAAGCCAGAGAGCGGGCCACAGGATGGGGAAGTCCTGAGGGGAGCTGGTCCAAGGCAGGCCTTCAGGATGGTCATGGGGCAGGGCTCAAGGAGAGAGCAGACCAGTCAGGCCATCTTGCCCGAGGGGGCACCAGGCAGGAGGTAACCAGTGCTCCCTGGCAGGGAATCACCTTCTGTGACTTGCTGGGGTAGAAAGTGGTATTTGGGTCATCAGAAGACCTGGGCTCTGCCCTGGTGTCCCCACCTTCTCCATGTGTGACTTTGGTTGGTTCCCCCCCAATGTTCGGAAACTAATTCTTCACCTGGTAAGTGAAGAACCTGGACAAGTTATCCTAGAGTTATCCCAGCTCCAAAGGTGGGAAAACCAGACTCAACCCATCCCGCAGGCCTCTTTCCAAGGAGGACTCTGGAGAAACCCTGTGTAGGGTGGGTTTTTCTCTCTGTGAACGTGTTTGGCAGAGGGAAGAGCAGAGTGGAACCTCGGCCACTTGCTGTGACACCCAGGCCAGGAAGCCTGAAGGCCCGCCCAGAGCAGGTGAGAGTTCAGGATGCGCGTGGGTTTTTCCCTGAAGCTTCTCGGGCCAGAGAAATATTAGCAAGCTGGCAGCGTGCCGCCTGGGTCAGCCCAGCTCTGGCCTCATTCAAGGAAAACTAACTGCAGGAGGTCAGGAGGTCTGGTGTCGGGCAGGGTGCATGCATGGGTGTGAAGATGTGTGTCCTTGTCTGTGCCTGTGGACGAGCCAACAGTTCACAGGTGTGCGACATTGAGGTTCACCTGCTACATACGTCATGACCTTAACAGTCTCAAAATATTTTAAAACATCCCTACGTGCTGGTAAAAAACAATCACTGCCCCAAACACCCAAGTACCTTCCTGTTGCCTCAGTTCCTCCCCCGACCCCTGGCCCAGACGAGCCTCCAATTGACGGGTTAACTCCCAACCCTGCTCCAGCGAAGGAAAGAGTATTCTGGCCGGTGGAGGGAAAAAAGGGCTCTCACTATTAATTACCTTGCTGGTTGCCTTACATATGTACGCATAACAGTATGAAGGTTTGTATCTGCAAGCTGCACGAGTGAGTTGGTTTCACAGAGAGCCTGTGCCTCACCTTTTCACAGCAGTGTGATATAAGGCGTCCCTTCTCATTATTTCAGAGAGAGGAATCTGAAGTTTGGGGCAAGAGAACCAAGTTCCCAGCCCAGCTTGGCTCAAATTGTGGTCTCTCTATAGACTGGAGTATTATTCAGCCATAAAAAAAAAAAAAGAACAAAGCACTGATGCCTGTGATAGTGTAGATGAAACTTCAAAGCAACGTGCTGAGTGAAAGAAGCCAGACACAATAGGTCACATACTGTGTGATTCTGTTTATATGAAATACTGTGAATCAATACATTAGAAGAGATTAGTGGTTGCCATGGGCTGGTGGATGGCGGAATGGGAAGTGACTGCTTAATGGAGACAGGGTTTTGTAGAGTCTCATAGAGGATGGTCAGGGAAGGATTCTTGAAGAGGAAACATCAAAGCTGAGACCCACAGGCTTAGAAGGAGCCAGTCATCCTACAGGGAAGGGACAAGCATTGTGGCCAGAGGTCAACTGAGGTGACTCATTGGTTTTCAACTGGCCAGTGGCCCTGTCTAGAAGGTCCAAGATGGCCTCACACGTTGAGCACCTTGGCAGGGACAGCAGCAGGAAGGCTTGGCCCACCATCTATATGTGGCCTCTCCAGCATGAAAGTCTCAGGACTTCCAGAATATTCCAAGGACAGAATTGGAACAACCTAGTTTTCTTAAGGCATGGACCCAGGAGCACATCCTTTCTACTGTGTTCCATTGGTCAAAGTAGTCACCATGCCCACTTTGGTTCAAGGGCATGAGATAAAGACCTCATCGCTCGGAGGGAAGAATGGCACAATTTGACAGACATTCACTACAGGTAGATATATTTTTAAATACCAATTAGATTTCTTGAATGGTTATAGTTTGCTTTAAATTTTCTACTTCTTCTTAAGTCAGTTCTCTTCTCTAAGGAATTGTTTCTTTTACCTAAGTTTTCATATTTACTAGCATCGAAGTTTTATAGTATGCTTTAAAAGAAAAATCTCAGAGCACCTGGGTGGCTCAGTCGGTTAAGCGTCCGACTTAGGCTCAGGTCATGATCCCACTGCTTGTGGGTTTGAGCTCCGCATAGGGCTCTGTGCTGATGCCAGAAATTAACTTCTATTATAAAGCTACAATATTTACACAATATATTAATGGTGAAGTAATGGGGGGGGGATCAAATCAACGAAACAGAAGATAAATCATCATCTGCATTATAAGCAACTTCCAGGATGACATTATCTTTCTGTAATGTTCTCTCCACTTTCTTACTTAAAAAAAATTGCAGTAAAATATGCATAACATAAATTTACCATTTTAACCATCTTTAAGTGTACAGTTAAGAGGCATTAAGTACATTCACATTGCTTTGCAACCACCACCACCATTGGTCTCCAAAGAACTTAAAAAAAAAAAAATTTAAGTTTATTTATTTATTTTGAGAGGGAGAGAATGGGGGAGGGGCAGAGAGAGAGAGAGAGAGAAAGAGAGAGAGAGAAGCCCAAGTAGACTCCCGCTGTCAGAGCAGAGCCCAATGTAGGGCTCGAACTTACAAACTCATTTGAGATCATGTCCTGGGCTGAAATCAAGAGTCAGATGCTTAACCAACTGAGCCACACAGGCGTCCCCAAAGAATTTTTTTATCTTGCAAAACTGGAACTTTACCCATTTAACGAGGATTTGCCCTTCTCCCCTCTCTGGCATCCTCCTAGAAATTCTACCTCTATGTCTCTCTCACAGAGACAAATTCTGTCTCTATGAATTTGACTACTCTAGTTACTTCATGTAAGTGGATTCATGTAGTGTTTGTCCTCTTGTGAGTGGCTTCTTTCACTTAGCACAATGCCTTCAAGGCTAATTTATGTCTTAGCACGTGTCAGCACTTCCTTTTTAAGACTGAATTATATTCCACTGTCTATACCACATTTTGTTTATCCCTCCACCCACTGACAGACACTTGGGTTGCTTCTACCTTTCAGCTATTGTCAATAATGCTAC
Source organism: Cryptoprocta ferox (assembly GCA_028646485.1). Classification (NCBI taxonomy): domain Eukaryota; kingdom Metazoa; phylum Chordata; class Mammalia; order Carnivora; family Eupleridae; genus Cryptoprocta; species Cryptoprocta ferox. Next base: position 12,600,414 of record CM053560.1, read on the forward strand.
CGTGGACATGAGTTTACAAAATGTCTATTTCAGTGTCTGCTTTCAATTCTTTCAGGTATATACCCAGAAGTGGGATTTCTAGGTCAGAGGGTAATTATATTTTTGATTTTGTACAAACTGCCATACTATTTCTAATAATCTTTTCAAAGAGCCATCTTTCTATGTCTTTGCTGATCTTCTTTTTGGTACCTCTGTTCTGTGTCTTGTTTTGTATTTTGTACCTGTGGTTACCTTTGATACTTCCCTTGTGTCATCTTGGGCTTATTCTATTCTATTTCTAACTTAAATGGATATTTACCTTATTGATTTTTGGCTTTTCTTCTTTTCTGTAATAATTACTTTAATGCTATACATTTCTAAGCTGTGTCCTACAGTTTTGAAATGTAGAATTTTGTTTTTAGTCAATCCTAAATATTTTCTAGATTTTCATTATTTCTTTTTGGACCCATGCGTTATTAGAAATGGACTTTAATTTTCAAAACAAATGAGTATTTTTAAAGTTGCATTTTTTAAGTTGTTTTTTATCCATTGCATTGTTATGAGATAAAATATGAAAGATTTTTTTTTAATGTTTGTTGACAGGGTGCTTGGGTGGCTCGGTTGGTTAAGCATCCAACTTCAGCTCAGGTTGGTTAAGCATCCAACTTCAGCTCAGGTCATGATCTTGCAGTTCCTGAGTTCAAGCCCCACATCAGGGTCTCTGCTGTCAGTGCAGAGCCTGCTTTGGATCCTGTCTCCCTCTCTCTCTGCTCCTCCCTCACTTGCACTTTCTCTCAAAAACAAATAAACATTAAAAAAATGTTTATTGAGATTTACTTTATGACCCAATATATAGTCATTCTTAATTCTCTATTTAATATCTTCCTTATTAATTTTATTGTTAACATTATTTATATATGTGTATTTGTAAGTATATGTTATAACATAATAGTTTATTAATTTATAAATATTATTAAGACCTAATTAGTATTTGTAATCTGAAATCTCTAATTGCTGGATAAAATGTTCAACATACATGCGAGATCAAACTTGTGAATTGTGTAGTTCAAATGTGCTATTGTCTGCCTGATTTCTTAATTACTGGAAGAAGAATGTTAAAATTTCTGTGATGATGGATTTGTTATTCTTGTTGTTGTCGATTTTTGTTTCATACATTGTTACACTCTGTCTGCATCAGTTCTTATGTATTCAGGTTGGTGTATGTTATTCATCGGCGTGCTGCTTGGCAGCTGTACTTACTGTTTCTTTGAAAAGCTTACAGAAGCTCCTCAAAAGGTAGAGACTGAGCCTTCCCATATTTGGAAGCCCTCTGATTCCGAGCTCTAAACACTGTAGGCATCAAACCTGAGAACAAATAATTAGAATTTGTTCTAATTCCCTTAATCAGCTGGCTCTCCCAGCAAGCAAAAAAAATTATATATATTTATTATATATAATTATATATATATAATTATATATTATATATATTCCTTCCGGGTTACAGGTGGCACCCTGAATGGAAAGGCTAAGGAGTTATGGGCAAGAGGCTGAGTCAAAGGATTTGCCCTGTTTATTTATTGTTTATTTTTTTTTAACATTTATTTATTTTTGAGAGACGGAGAGACAGAGAGTGAGCAGAGGAGGGTAGAGAGGGAGGGAGACACAGAATCCAAAGTAGGCTCCAGGCTCCAAGCTATCAGCCCGGAGCCGGACGCAGGGCTCGAACTCATGAAGAACCACGACCTGAGCCGAAGCTGGATGCTTAACCGACTGAGCCCGGATTTGCCCTGTTTAAACAGCTGTGTCCAGACCCTGAATTTCCTTCCAGAACCCTTTAAAAATGGAAGTGCTCACATCAGATTTAGCCGACCATTGGGTCATTGCCCACGACTGGGATTTGGGAAGGTGTCTCTGACCCTGAGTTAGAATCAGGTCTTGGGAGCCAAGGCATGTCATATGACATGTTCCAGGTGAAGATCGAGTCTGGCAGAGAAGAGAAGAGGCAGGATGAGACCAGGTGGCTTTACTTTCCATGGTGTTAGACGAGTTTGGGCCAGGTCCAGCCATACTAGAGAGAAGGGCTCCCAGCTGGGGCCAGTGAGCATTTCTCAAGAACCAGTCAGAATTCCGATAGAACCACAGGGTCCCAGAAAAGAAGGAGCGGGAAGAGGCAGGCCTCTGCCAGGGAGAGAAGGGAATGGGATGTTCCCAGAGAACGAAGAGAGGGCCTAACCACTGACCTCTCCAGCATGTGGTCAATTGCTTCTATTAAGATGGACCATTAACAAGAATGGGACCTCGATCATTCTCCAGAGAAGACCCAGCCTGCAAGTGCCCAGAGATGCTGCAGAATGTCCCATGCGGGCACACCCAGAGGACACTGACAGAAGCTCTTCGGCCTGGCCCCGCTGAGGGTCAAGCGGGCCTGCCGGTGAGCTCTGGGCGGCTGATACCAGAACACTAGACACTGGCCTCCATCATCAGGATTTCCAAAGGGATGAGGAGATGCCTAAACAGAAGGTTTGTGCGCTTTTAACAGAGAGAGGAAGTGGCAATTCACAAGCGCCAACAGGAACTGGATCAAACAAAGGAAGCTGGAAACCGGCCTCGGTTTCTCCTGCGGTAACAGAATTCATACCTCGTGGAAGAAGAGAGAGTTTAAGCACCTTCCACACGCCAGCCACTGTGCCAGAGGATGTCTGTAATCTCACTCTTACAACCCCCTTGAGGGCACTGAGGCACCAAGTGTCACCTGCCAAATTGTACTGCTTGGGAAGGTGAGATTTGAGTGCAGAAATCTGTCTGAATACGGAATCTGAGTGAATTTCACTATATTTTGTAGATTACTTTCAGAGCACTCTTAAAAACAAATAACAACAATAACAAAAAGTAAATATTAGGACTGAAGATTTTTTTTAATGTCTATTTATTTTTGAGAGAGGAGAGAGAAAGACAGGGGGAGGGCCAGAGAGAGAGGAAGAGAGAATCCTAAGCAGGCTCTGTGCTGTCAGCACAGAACCCAATGCAGGGCTTGAACTCATGAACCATGAGATTGTGACCTGAGCTGAAATTAAGAGTCAGACCGACTGAGCCACCAGGTGCCCCAAGTCTGAAGATTTAAGGAGGGCTGTGTGGAAGTGGAAAAGACCAAAGATCTACAGTATAAAAACAGGATTAGATGCCCAGTGTTAGCTCCACCAGGCTGATGTGGAATCAATGGGTAGAAACTAAAAGGAAGAGGTCAACCTATTAAGAATCTTCTCACCCTTAGAGCTGCTCAAAATGGAATGTGCCAAATGGCCTTTATTAGGGGATTGTTAATGAAAGTATGCCGTATTCCTATAGCCAACTCCTAAAAATTATACCCAAGAATTTAAGTATATGGATGAATCCTCAGCATAAAAAGTAAAAAAGAGAGGAGAAGAAATATGAATACATGATTCCCTTGATGTGTAATGTCCAGAATAGGTAAATCTGTGGACACACAAAGTAGGTTCATGGTTGCCAGGGGTAGGGGTAAGAGAGAATAGGGAGTGATTGCTAATGGCTACTTTTTGGGGTGATGAAAATGCTGTAAAATTAGATAATATTGACGGCTGCACCATCTTGTGAATATATTAAAAACCACTATGAAAAGGGTGAATTTTATGGTATATGAATTGTATATCAAGAACATATAAGAATAAAAAGATTATATGTGTATATAATACACACAATACATGACATTATGCTTAATTTTTAAAAACCGTACCTACAGATCCTAATTTTGTCAATTGTCTCTCTGCATCCATATGGTGTGAAAAACTTCAGGAAGGAAATACTATATAAGTGTTAAGTATATTTTACAGGGTAGTGGGGTCATTTGATACCACAGATTTTATATAATAAACATTTCTTTAGGAATCACAAACAGGGGCGCCTGGGTGGCTCAGTCAGTTGAGTGGCCAACTTCGGCTCAGGTCATGATCTCACAATTCGTGGGTTCGAGCCCCACGTCAGGCTCTGTGCTGGCAGCTCAGAGCCTGGAGCCTGCTTCAGATTCTGTGTCTCCCTCTCTCTCTGCCCTTCCCCTGCTCATGATCTGTCTCTGTCTCACAAAAATAAATAAATGTTAAAAAAAATTAAAAAAAAAAAGAATCACATATTTTTGTAAAAATGGGACTGGGCTGCCTGTGGAAGTCACAAGGTTCTTGTCATGGTCAAGTATTCCCAAAAGTTTGAGAATCACCAGATACGGATATTTGCAGTGAGAGTTTGACCTACAATGTATGATCTATCTACTCCTTTAAAAAAATTTTTTTTCACTTTTATTCATTTTTGAGAGACAGAGACAGAGTGTGAACAGGGTAGGGGCAGATAGAAAAGGAAACACAGAATCTGAAACAGGCTCCAGGCTCCGAACTGTTAGCACAGAGCTTGACATGGGGCTTGACCCTACGAACCATGAGGTCATGTCCTGAGCTGAAGTCAGACGCTCAACCAACCGAGCCACCCAGGTGTCCCTTTAACTAAAGTATGAGTTTATAATTCCTTCTTCATTTATTTCCCATTTTCTTTTTATAATCCATGATCTCAAATCTTGCCTCTGGTACCAATCTCTGTGGGGAAAATAAATCTTTTACTCTAAAACACAGTAATTAAAAAAGCAAGTCACAACTTGAAGGGTATAGTAAGACCCAACAAGGGAAAGGACATTAGTTTAAAAGCAAACTGTAGGGACGCCAGGCTGGCTCAATTGATTAAGCATCTGACTTTGGCTCAGGTCATGATCTCGCAGTTCATGGGTTCCAGCCCTGCTTCGGGCTCTGTGCTGACAGCTCGGAGCCTGGAGCCTGCTTCGGATTCTGTGTCTCCCTCTCTCTCTGCCCTTCCCCTGCTCGCGCTCTGTCTCTCTCTCAAAAATAAAATAAACCATTTTAAAAAATGAAAAGCAAACTGTATGTTTACGTACCACTAGGATAGAAAGATGATAAAACAAAATTTAAGAGATTCTCTTCCTAGTGTAAGTACCTCCAGGTTGTCCCCCTTTGTCTCTGTAAAAGTGAAAATAAAACTTTCAAATGAGACACTTCTAATAATATCTGAGTGTGTAAATCCAGACTCACTCCAAAGGTTGCTGACACAGAGGCAGAACATAATTCTTCTGAAGGAAACTGCCATCTTTTTTTTTTTTTTTTTTTTAACTCAAGTTCAGGGATTGTCAATGGGAGAGGCGGGAAAGCCGGCCGGCCCCTCTGGCCTCATCTGCTCTCCTGTGGGGTTCTGGAGCATGAGCTAACTCTTGCTCCCTGGCAGAGGGCTGAGGGCAGTGGGAGAGAAGCTTCGAGCTATAAAAAAACTTTCAAGCTTTATTTCCTTCTAAGGCATCTTGAGTCACTGGGTGCTCCAGCCCCCAGTGCCCGGGGAAGTTCAGCTCAGCTCAAATCGGAAATGTGCGTGTGTGTGTGTGTGTGTGTGTGTGTGTGTGTGTTTCCTGAACCAAAGCTGCTGAAAATCCAGATGACGTTGCCACTTGGACTGAATCTCTTGCAGGCAGAGTGGGTGCTTCCTATTTCCGTCCCCAGAGGAGGATGGAAGTCACTTAATGATCAGCTTCTCTGACCCACGTTCCAATATTACATCACGGTCTTTATATATATTTATTTATTTTGAGAGCGAACGAGAGAGCATGAGTGGGGGGAGGGGCAGAGAGAGCAGGGAGGAGAGAGAGAATCCCAAGCAGGCTCTACGCTGTCAGCGTAGAACCCAGCACGGCTTCATCTCATGAACCGTGATATCATGACCTGAGCGGAAATCGAGTCGAACTCGCAACTGAGCCACCAAGGTGCCCCACGTGGGTCTTAACAGCAAGCTTACCCCCTCACTCCACTCCCAACATGGAGCTGCTGACACTTTAAAACTCCCATTTGTCACCTAGGAGCGTACAGCACGCCCACGCTATTCTGCCACCCACTCCTGAGGCTGCAATTTCAATTTAAACACCAAGTGATGCCAAATTGGGTTGGCCAGAATCCTAGAAAGCCACCTAGTCTAAAAATCTTATTTTACCAAGAAGGAAACTCAGGCCCGGAGAAGGAAAGCACCTGCCCAAAGCTAGAGAGGGACAGAACCAAAAACAAAGAGCCAGGCCTAAAGTGTGGGGCAGAGGGCTCTGTCCCCATGGCGGTGTCCACATCCTTTAGTTCAGCTCCCGTATACAGGAGGGGCCAAATGCTCCCTGGAAGTGGGTCTCAAGCCTTCTGATCAAAGCAGGGGCTTTCCCAGGGATCATTTCTTCTTTCTGGCCCTCTCACTGCTTCTGTGCAGAAGCAAATGGGCAAAGCAGCCTGGAAAAGATCCTTCAGGGAACAGGTGGCCTTTCCTGCTAGAGAACTTTGTTTAGGACCAGGGTCTGGAACAGGACCTATTAAGGGGAAGGTTTCAACTCCAGGGTTGTAAAGTTGCATCCCACCCTGTTTCCTCAGCTGCCCGGCTCTTGACATGGGCAGAGGCATGTGGGCTCAGGTATAAAATTCCCGTCTGATTTGTAAAGTGTATCTCTTCACGCAAGTCCTCAAGACACTTGGAATTCACGCGGAGGTTAAAGGGAAATGAAACTTTTTGTGGTGTGAATTTTCTGCATAAAGCAAGCACGGATACAGTGATAGGCCACGAGATCGTGTTCAAATGTCACCTATCATCACTTGAACTTAAAACTAGAGCAAAGCTGCAGTGGGATAGGTCTGTGGTGCTTCTGGCCCGTCCTGCTCGCCTACTGTCCCAGAGCGTGGGTGGAATTACATCTGAGGGCGGGTGTACCTTGTCCGTTAAGCAGGAGGGGTCGGAGGCTATACAAGCTAAAAACCTACACACTTCGCCGTTAGAGATGAAAGGCTGCAGAAATGTTTATTGAATACAGTGCCAGGTTTATAAATAAAACTTATGTACAATTTCCATAGAGTTGGTCCCCCATCAGAGAAGTGGTTAAATCTCCAAACAGTTTATCTCAAGATTTACAGAAACATTCAAGTACATCTCCTTCTTGAATCGCCGTGGTGAAGGGTTAACTTCGGTAACAGAACTACAGCCATCGCTGCTACAGAGGTGTTTAACGAACAGTAGAAGGGCTGGAGAAAGAACACACACCCCACCGACGCCACTACCTTCTTGCTCCGAGGGATACAGACCGCAAAGGATTTCTGTCTCCTACAAGACAACTTCAGGGGATTTTAAAGAAGAGGGGGAAAAAAAAAAAAAAAACGCCAGCTGAAAGGATGGGTTAAGACACGTTTGTGGAATCCTAGTCACTGCCAAAAGGATAATGTACTTAGGATATACAATATTAGTTCAGAGGTTTAAAATAATTGAACGAACCAAGAGCAGACCCTTGACCAAATTTACATTCTTGGTTTAGGAAGAAGTTCCCAGTATGCTGATACTGGGATCCAATAATAATATGCTGCTACTCTGACGTGCCACGGCGGCACTTTGGGAGGCCTACTGAATGGCCACTCGTTACGATACAGGTTAGAAGTACAGTCAGACATGCATTTATAAAGAGAATATAAAAATATGTACAGTCGCTAATTTTCCATGTGTTGCTGAAAGACACCAATTAGAGTGTGCAAAAATTCATTGGTCTAAAAATCAGAAAAAAAGCCTTTCTTGGCAACAATGCATCAAAAGCCCATCTGAAACATCGAGATGCATTTGCCTTGCTTAACACCTACCCCAAACAGATGGAGAACAAGACTATGAAAGTGTTTGCCAAGTACTCAGCAGTTTTTTTATGGCAAGTCTCAGGCTCAAGCGGGATGCCAGTTAAACTAGTCACTTTATATATATAAATATATGTATATATTTATAGAGCAGTTAGAAGTAGGGGCAAGAGTTTACAGGAAGGTGCTAACCAACGTGAAGGGTAAGGACCCCGCATCCTGCTACCTCCTCTCACAAACTCATGCAGCCTGCAAACACCCAGCCTGGACCGCTCATTCCCTCAAAGGCCAGAGGGAAAAAGGCTCCAGCGGACTGGACCGCCCCCTCCGCACTGAGCTGGGACTCAGCACTCCCTGGGGGAAAGGCTTCGCTTCCCGTCCAGGATGCTGGCCATGTTAAGAATCTGACTTCGTGAACCATCTTTCAGGAAGGGCTGTGGGACCACGAAGATGGGAGCCCACCCGGCTTCTAGAAAAAGGCTTGACGGAAAGAGTTAGGACAGAAGTCAAAGTTTTCAAAGCGAGTTAAATCACCCCCATCCCTCTTTGAAACTACCAAGAGGCCACTGAACGCCGGCCCGAGATGGGCCAACACTTGGCCTGCCTGCAAGAAACATCCGGGAGCCCTCGGTCCTCGCGATCTCACCAGAACCTGCAAGGCGTGCTCAGGTGCTCCTTCCAGATCCAGGGAATTCTGAAAACCATCCCTAGTTTGGAGTCACCTTCTCTTCTACAACCACCCAGTCTAAGGACCAGCAGCAGCAGATGGGTGGGCTCCTCTCCACGGCTCTGACCCATCCCTCCGGCAGGAAATCTAACAGGCTGCACGATGCCAGAGAGACAGGGAGTAGGAGAGGGAGAAGCCAAGGGTCTCTATAAATCAGCCCTGATTGCACCCATTTGGCTGCCAAGAGCTTCTCGCTGCCTCGCTGGCAGCCTGCCGCTGTTCCCAGGCAAATTGAAACCGCCCACGAAAACTCTCAAAACCCCCCTCTCCTTACTGGGAGGATAGGACCAGTGAACACCCTGAAAAATGCACATCCAGCCTTCTTTTCAGAAAGAGTTCTAACGCTACATGCATGATGTCTTTAAAGGGGCTTTGAAAGCACACCCATCCCACTGCAAAGACCAGTACCAGCATCTCAGTTTTGGTTACAGGTTTAGAATTAGACACAAAATTCCCTCCAGGCTGGAGTTTTTACTTTCAGGCTGGGGACTAGCATTAGTTCTACTTGAGAGAAAAAGTGTCAACTGGGGGGAGGGGGGCAGAGGAAGGAAAAGGAGGCTAGGGAAATAGCATAAATTAAAAATCATCAATCAAAAGTGACCGGTAGTGTCTTTTAGGCACGAAGACTGGCTAAGAAGGGTCCACTGCTCCTACCACACAGCAAGGATTGTTACTTACACACTAAACCAGGTCTCTCGCACAGGTGGTCTCAAGTAGTTACATAAAACAGGTAATCAGCAGCACGACTGAAAAGAACCCCTAAGTACATGCTTGAGAAAAAAGTGGGGTGTTTTTTTTTCCTTCATTAAGAGCTCCGCTGCCTGAATAATCATGAAGTTCCCAGGGCTCGCTCCCCGCCTCCCCACCCAGTGAAAATACAGGTCGACCTACGTGTCCACGGACAGGATGAAGCACTTGCTATCTGCCTGCCTTGATTGAGGCAAGGTCTCAGGCTCAGAGGTTGGTGCTGGGACGTCGGGAAGGCGAGAAGCCCGATTCTGGGCTGCGGGCATTAAATGATACCAACCTCTCCTCCAGTTGCCTTGTCCCCGTTTAGATCTCAGCTTTACAAAGCATTTAACACCACTTTAAGTTAATGGTCTTTTTATTGGAAAAAAAAAAAAAAAGACTAGCATTTACAACTTGGAATGGACGTTAAACTGTAATTTGTTGAACAGCAATGTTGATGGTTGTGCTCAAGGGTCCGCAGCCACAGCCTACCTCTGCGGGCTCCAAGTCACGGTTCAGGAGGTTTTAAAAACAGAGAGTCCAAAGATGCTCCCTTGGTAAAGGTCTCTTTTTAAAAATTTGTGTGAATGGTGACAGCCTGACACCCGTCTCGCTCTGGTACAATGCGGACAATGCTAAAACCAACACACACGCAGCATGCCAGCAGGGTGTCACCGTCCCCACGGGTGGGGGCGCGCAGGAGTACAGGGGGCCATCCTGCTCTGTGGGGCTGCATCTAAACAGTCTATCCTTCACCCATTTTTCTGCACAGCATCCCGAGGTAAACCAATTCTCAAGGTTTGCTTTCAGTGAACCAGCGATGACAATCTATACTCAACAAATGGAACTAGAACCCATTTGAAATGTTTTTTTTAAATTTTTTGTTTTTTCATTTTTCGTTTTTAATACAAAGGCCTGACTGTGCTCAATCGTCAAGCTGCATGCATGAAAAACCGGCCAGCCCAAACAGTGCAGTAATCGTTAGCAAATGGAACTGCAAGGAGTCCACTAAGTGCTTCCTTATCGTTAAGATAGTACAAGTATTTATATCGTAAAACTGATGTGTAGCGCTTCGTCTTTAGGGGACAGGACCACCAACCAATACATGCAGATTTTGTGTGTGTGGACAGAAGGTATTCTTGACATTCAGTTTTGCTATATAGAAACAGAACGAGTAAATGAACTTTTTTTTTTTTTTTTTTTTTGCAAGAGGTAAGTAAAAGATTCAATTTGATTCTTCTAGAGGGGGGAAAAAAGGAGTTGAAAGTAGGTCTTCACTTTGCAGTCATCATCTGTACGAATTCTGAAAAGACAAATAATCATAGCTTTGGGTTATCTTCAAAAGTAGCTTTCACGAACACAACAGCTCTATTCTGCCTTAAAAAAAAAAAAGTGTCTAGCGAAGCAGTTTATAGACACCAAGGGGAACTCTGTTCAAAACTAAGCTAAGGAAACGGTGAGGTTTTACCTTCATAGTTGACTTGTCCATCTCCATCGATATCTGCTTCTCTGATCATTTCATCTACTTCTTCATCTGTTAGTTTTTCTCCTAAGTTTGTCATGACGTGACGTAGTTCTGCCGCACTGATGTAACCATTGCCATCCTGTGAACACAGAGCAGTGTTACTGATCGCGGCGGCTGAGCAGGTCTGTGACTTAATCATGCCCTCTCCCGGCACTGCCAATTCCGCATCCAGCCTGCACATCTCCGGTGGCTGTCCCCCCACCTCGCCCCCACTGACTACGTGCACACACTCAGTGAACCTAGAATGCAGGGGCTTTGCAAAAGCTCACAAACTGAAAGTAACAATCAAGAATGTGGCTCAGAATTCGCCACTACTTATTATGCTTACTCTCACCCAGTAAGATTGCTGCAGGAAGTCAGGATATTTGAAAGTGAGATAACAGGGCCCCGGCAATTAGCTTTAAGCGTGCCAGCTACAGAACAGATTGTCAGAGCTTTTAGAAACGACAGCAAAAAAAAAAAAAAAAAAAAAAAGCCATATGTAAGTACCGTCTGCAACACAGACGCAGGATTTACCTTGTCAAAGACTCGGAATGCCTCACGAATTTCTTCTTCACTGTCTGTATCTTTCATTTTTCTAGCCATCATAGTCAAAAATTCTGGGAAGTCAATGGTGCCATTACCTTAAATTAAAAAACAAAAGCTCATGTAAAACAAGTGCTCCAGTAATGCTACTCGGCAGTGATAATCTTAAAAGCACTTTACGGAATGGTTGAAGACTCACTGGGACAAACTGGTAAATTATTTTATTAGGTAGAGCCATTTATAAGTCTAAACTGTTTAAATACTTGGCAGGGTAAATTCACATGATTCATGTAATTCAAACTAACAATCGGAGCCCAGGATAGTATTTAATGATGCAAAGGAAAGTCAAGTGCACACATGGCCTCCTGACCACCAACAGGGGGTGTACAGTCCAAGAGGAAAAAGCACACAGCACCCTTCCATTCTTGGGAGAGGCCTGGCGACCACTTGGACCTAACTCCACCTTGGCCAGTGATGCTGGGAAAAGGCCCGGAACTGGCCCGCCAATACAACAAAATGTTTTCACAGAAGAAAAGGATTGCGGGAGGGGAGCATAAAGCGTCACAGAGTCTTCTCCGGAAGGTGTTTCTCAACCACATGATAAGTCACCTAATCATTTTCTCTCCAACTCCACATCTTTGTTTCTTTCCCATTAATGGCAAGGCTCGAAGTGTTTTCATAGCTCAGACCGTTAACATTTAGGAAACAGCGTCGGGAGAATCTGTTCTACAGCCAGTATTTCCAACAACTTCCCCTCTAAGACTAAGAGTTACGTGAACCACCTCCAAAGACAAGCCACCAGATTAACGTTGTAACTTGCATTAAATAGAAACAAAACTAAATGAGAAGGGGGGAAAAAAAAGCCTTAGGTTAAGTTACTCATTTTCACCACCAAGTACCTTTAAATCAAAATAGTAACTCGGAGATCCCTTCAAGTCATTTTGGCCTCCAAAATTCTAGAGCATTAATGACATTCACGCAAAACAAACATTATTTGAAGTGCTATCTGTCTCCTAGCCATGCAGAGAGCACATCCTTAGGCATTATGCTTTCATTGCAAACACTAGCTTCTGTAGCCTACGACAACTTCGCTCTCCTTATTTCAAACAATCCAAGGGCCCAATCCACGTGGCTAGTTGTGAGTCCCGAAGCAGTTTCCCAGGCTCACGAAACGGGGCGGCCACTCCACGTTCCCAGATGGCCTTAGCAATCAAACAGAAGAGAATTATGAACTATCTCTTTTCCACAATAACATTAATGTGGATGAAAACTCTTTTCAAAGTAGCCCAAATGGGCTGACACCACTTCTTAAAGAGCTCACCCCAAACCCCTGCTTCGAAATGTAGGTGATTAGACAAGTTTTAGGTCTATTTTATCACCTCATGAAACCACATTTGTTCAAATGGCTACTATCAAGCCAATTGTCTAGAATAGAGTCTAGATCCAAACTGTTCATTCTTAGTTCAGTCTTTCGAAAAATTACCCATGTTCTACGATGTTATATAGTACAAGTATACATGGTTTCCAAAAATACGTTTTTTTTCCTCCAAGAAGGGAATGCTCACAAATTGTTTACTGATGGAAGTGAGCAATCAAAGGTCTACTGTCCACTCTTCTAGAGTCCAGAGGAATGGACGCCCAGTTGGTGACCAACTGTTACAGGGGTTACTGCTTGTTCCTTCTTGCTCTGCACCTTATTCATCTTCTTCTGGTAGGTTCTAGAAATCTACTCCATACGGTCATCAAGCACCCCAGCTCTCCAAGCTTCACATGATCCTCAAAATTCTCTGTAATAAACACATCCACAGCTCACGCCTGTCCTCAATTCTAAAGTGGTCTTTTCCCACCTTTACTTCCCACTCCTCTTAGAGACAGACAGTAAGCTTTTTTTAAAAGGTCTGCGGCATTTTTTTTTTTTTTTACTTCCCCCACAGGACTCAATGCAGACTCATGGGCCAGTTGATAAAAGATTGAGCTGTAGGTCACGGGCAAGTAGAAAAGAACAATTCAGCGATCTGATCCAGGAAACGTTCTAGACAGTGAGCACGGCCAAAGGCAGGCCCATAATCTTCTATTTTCATTGTCAACGGCTGTAAGGCAACCACCGAAAGGCCTGCTGTGCTTTTGCTTTGCTCTGGGGACCTGAAAGACAATCTTGTGACATGTCTGAACTTGAATTACACAACGCTGGCGCTCATTCATAGGTCTAAGCCCTCACCGTCAGCATCCACCTCGTTGATCATATCCTGCAATTCGGCTTCTGTTGGGTTCTGACCCAGTGACCTCATGACGGTTCCAAGTTCCTTTGTGGTGATGGTACCATCGCCATCTTTGTCAAATAGGGAGAAAGCTTCCTTGAACTCTGAAAACAAAAGCGTACCCTTTAGAATGAGCGTCTTTATCCACCCCAGCCACAAGTGCACACTTTCCTTGGGCTTGCCAAAGCAAACCATCCAAGTTTGGGAATTATCAGAAACTGCCTGGTCTTTATCTGCTCAAATAAAGACCACAATAATCCTCCTATTGGACTGGCCTCCAGTCAGTACTCCGTAAAGCAAACACTACTCCTGGTGTGGTTCCAGGACACCACAGTACTCTCACATTTTTAAAGAAAACTAAGCTTAAACACACTTAAATTAGTCTTCAGTCCAATCTGACAAGTGAAGATGGGTCCACGTGTTCCCTTCAGCCCCTACCTGTTAAATTTCTCCAGCCATAAGAACCCCTGGTTTCATAACAACACAAAGGGGTTCCTAGAAATGTACATTCCCAGGTAACCGGGGTGTTCTCTCTCCATGGCGCTTAACATTGCAACGACATATTCCTGGTTTCCTGAAGAGAACCCTCCTCAAAAAAAGTCCTCCAAGGAATACTAAAAGCTAGAATCTAAACTAACCCCCTTTCCAATTATTACAGTAGTTCTAACACTCATTTTCCCGTGTATTTTCAAACAGCAAGCCCAAGCCTTCACGGTGAATTACTAAAAGACCCGGGGCCTAAAAGTTCTAAACTCCGTCTGTGAGCAGCAGACTCCGTGCAACCTCGTTACGTGCAGCACCGTGAACACCAGAGTGCTCAAATGCGCCAGGGTGGGACAAGTATTTTCCTACCCCCACTTCCTTTCACATTGCCTCTGAAACACATCTGACCTAAATATTTCTGGGTATTGTTCCCATTTGAATCAATTCCTAGAAAACTGCTCAGATTATACGGGCAGCGGTGTGTGGAAGGGTCAGAGAGGTCACCCACACGGAGTCGTGCCTAGTTGTGGCCCACTGGGACTCCCTGAGGTCATCAACTTACCAGCAATCTGCTCTTCGGTCAGCTGATCAGCCTACATAAAGAAAGAAGAAGTTATAACTCAATGCACAAGAGCTGACTGAGGGCAACATACTTTCCCCAATTATACTTTGAATACTTTCAAAAAAAAAAAAATCAAGCTAAAAAAAAAAAAAAAAGCCAACCACCCCAAAACGGTAGCACTGCCCTTAATTGAAAACAATTAGAATAAAGGGAACACTTTCTGCTATTTTAAAAACAAAGGGTGACAAAGAAGTGACAACATAGCACTTCAGGTTTTCTTTGCTGGGCCTCAGGCTGTGTGCTCGCAAGTCTCCCGAAGGGTCAGTTCATCACTTGAAAAATGGCACCTCTAGTGGCAAAAGGCCACACCGCATAGGATGCAGCCGCAAGCTCTGAGAAAGAAGAGCGCCACCTACTGCGCCAGGGACACCGCCGTCCCCCCTTTCCATCCAAGAAGGATCCCAGTCTGACGCCGCTGTCACCACAGCGATCGCGTCCAGGGGCAGGCTTTTAGCGCACCTTGCGCATTGCTGCGGGCACTCCAAAATCTCCAAATAGGCATTATATAATGGCACTGGGGTGGATTAACAGGCTTTTAGATCTATTTTATGAGATACAATTAAGTGAGAAAAAAATAAATATACGGCAATGGGTTACCCCACCCAACTTGATTTCCATGTAATAAATGCTTTCTGTTTAAATTAGGCAGTTATGTCTTAAAAGCCTACCATTTATTATGGCTGATGCCCTCAAATTATCTTTGATGAAGAAGCCAGGAAAAAATGGAACCATCCTACAACTGAGCTGTTACAAAATTGCAAACGTTAAGTACACACGAAAGTACACAACAATTATAAGGCTGTACCTTCTCTTTTCTGGAAAAGGAGTCACTATTAACTTTGCTAGAGAATATTTACTCTGTCAATCTACCAAGAGCTGCTCATAATAAACACACTTCACTTGAGGTGGTAATGGCCATGAAGGTAATTCTCACTTGTATTGTCTTGATTTCTGCAACACCTACTGTGCCTCCAGCCAGGGGAATTTGAGAAGGCAAGGAGAGCTCATATATTTTTATTTTAATGAAGGACGCCTAGTGAAGCCAGTTACAAAGTCAGTCCTAACAGAAAGCTAACCAAGTCATGTTTATTCGAACTCTTAATGAAAACTTTCCCAATAAGAATGGTGTTCCAATATATTGATTTGGGGGAAAACTCATTTTTTCAAATTAGAATTGGGTCTTCACCCCAGTCACCGGAAGACGGTTTTCTTTATATCGAAAGGAGGAGACACGATGATTTATGTAACGTCAGGACAACATCTGTCTTTGTACAACAGGAAGCGCTGCCACACCTCGCAAGAGAGGCTGTCACCTTACCGGGGGAGCACAGTCCCACCTCACCGCAAAACTCTCTTGTTGGAGAGGTTTTCGAGAGCATCAGCTTTATTCAACCAAGAAATATCCGCCTCCTACCCCCATCGCTCTGGCCTAGGGGGCAAAGGTGCCCTGAACCTCCCCACCCCGCCAAGCCAGAAAACGCTGAGTGATGTCAGCCCTGCCCGCCCAAGGGAGGAAGAAGGGGGCTGTAGAAAACACACCCAGCGAGGCGCACAGGCGCATCTGGCAATCTAGAGTCCGCGGAGAAAGCGGAAACGTGGAGGGCATCTCCCTGCGGACTGCAAAGTGGCGGGGGGCCAGGCAGGGGTGCGTACCCCATGAGCAGGCGGGGTGCGGAGGAGCGAGGCGGCCTCAGGGCGGGGACACCGCCCCTCCCAGGCCAAGGCCACCCCCCCACCCCCGCTCCGAGACCGCGCGGCGAGAGGGGGCCAAGCCCGCCCCGCGCCTCCCACCCGCTTCTGCTCCCCCAGGCGGCGAGCCCGCCGCGCCGCCGCCTCCTCCTGGAGCAGAAACTTTGCGTCTCTAATGGAAACCGAGCCGCGCGCCAGCTCCCTCCTCCCCCGCCCCCCCCCCGCCCCAATTAGCGCGAGCCGAGCGCCTCCCGCGGGAAAGGACCTCCCGGTGTACCGAGGATCACGCACGCCTTCACTGCCGCGCTGGGTGGGGGGCTGCAGGGGGAGACACGAGCCCCGGCCACACCGCAGGGCCCCGCCCGGGCGCAGGGCGGCCGGCCCGCCGCTTCCGCCCTCTCCGCCCCCCACCCCTCGTCTTCCTGCCCCCACCCCACCCTTCCCCGGCTCCTTCCTTCCCAGCCCACGCCCGCGCCGCGCCCCCCGGGAGGGAGGAGGGAGAGCGGCTGGGCCAGGACGTCCAGCAGGGTCGCCGGGTGGGGGAGGAGGTGGACGCGGACGGCACCCCCCACGCCCCTGCCCGAGCAATGTGCGCCACCGGCTAGCTTGGGCCCATTCATTCTCTGCAGCCCTCCCGACCCGACGCCTCCTGGCCCGGGGCGGAGGGCGGGGGGGGCGTGGGGGGAGATCGAGTGCCCGGCCCCGCCCGGCTCCCCCACCCCCCCGGGCCCCGGCCCAGGCGCAGCGCTGCGGGAAGCCCTGGTGCGGCGCGCTGGATGCAGTGCTGCGGGGCTGGGGGAGGGGGTGGATGCGGAAGGCCCCGGTGCTGCTGCGGCCGGAGCCCCTGCCCGCGGCCAGCCCACGGCCAAGTCCAGCTCTAAGAAGGACCAAAATTTAATAAGAAACCCTGGCCAAAGAAAGCGACATGCAAATCCGAAATGCGTCCTTCTTAACCGCAGTTGCTGCGTAACACCCGGAAAAAAGGAAAACCCCCCCACCAAAAGGGGGGGGCTGAACTAAAAATTTGGAGAGAAATCATGGGCAGGCAGCTGCTATGCCGCCGTTTACCACTCCCGACCTACCATGGTGCGAGCGAAGGGAGGAAGAGCAGAGGGAGCGAGGGTGGCTGCACCAGCGCAGAGGCTGTGCCGGCGGGGGTGCCTCCGCTGCTGCTGCTGCTGCTACTGCTGCTGCTAAGACGCGGTGTGCGCTCAGCGCTGTGCCGCTGCCGCCGCCCGACTGCAAGTAACGGCGCCGCGCCCGCGAGGCTCCCAGCACCACTGCCGAAGTGCGCGCCTGCTCTCCGCGGTATATATACGGCGCTCCGTATCCCTCCGCCACGGCCGCGGTCGCCTCGCACCGAGCGGCCCCGCGAGGGGCCGGGCCTTGCCCGCATGGCCCCGCCCCCGCCGCGCCCCGCCTCTCGCTGCTCCAGCGCGCCGGTCGCCGGCCCCGGCTAGGGCCCGGGGCGCCAATATTTCCCAGAGAGGCGCGAGGTGTCGGGGCGGGGGCCGAGGCAGGTGCGGCGAGGAATCTCCGGAGACTCCCATCTAGGGAAGCTCAAGGGCGGAGTGCTTGCATAGCCCCGACCTGAGACGGCCCTGGACATGAGAAGCTGTCCGCCTCTCACCCGAGCCCCACCTCCACCTGTGGGACACCCCCCTCACCTCACCTCTTCTACAGCTTGTCGGGGGCAGCCAGGCTCCCCGCTGGCCTTGCGCCTCGGGGTCCCCAGCCGCCTTCCGTTCGGGGAGCTTCAGGAGGTCCTGGGGCGAGGAGCTGGGGACAGAGGAATTGACTGCACACCGCAGCTGCCTTGGGGAGGGTCTGGAAGGGGCATGGCAGTTTTCCTCGCGCAAGAAATTTAGTCAGATGTTTTTTTCTTTTAAAAAAGTGAAGCAGTTTCTGAAACAAATGATGTATGCTTAGTTGCTAAATCTGTGTCATGCTCATATGCTTAGCCAGTCTTCTAATGTTTTCACGTTTCCACTGAATATTTTTTGTATGCCCGAATAAGATCTCACCCTTAACTGTTTTGTTTCCTATGGAAAATACTGTTCATCCTGGCTCCAGTCCTACTGAAATTCATGTACCTGTGAAATCTTCCATAGACCTTACAACCCATGCTTTGATATATTTTTTAATTTTCCTGGTCCTGAGAAGGCTCAGATCTTTATTCATAAATCCATAAAAACAAAGGGGGAAAAAATAGACACTTAGAATCCCCTAGGTTAGCGCTGGAACAAACAGCAAATTGACTCTACAATGCAGCTGGATAATATTTTAATGTACGATCTTGATTATGCTCCTTTCTTAAAAATATTTTATCTTTAAATTTATTAATGTTTTCAATTTTTCTGTAAACTAGAGAAAGGACAATTTCAGTTAATTAATTTGAAATCAGCACTTGTAAGAATCTTGACAAAATGCTGCAGTTAGTTTCCCGTGCCAAGGCAGAACACAGGAATTTGATCTTTTGTTTACAGGGCCTGGGCAACAGTTCCAATTTATCATTGGCTTACTTGATCAGAGAATGCAAAGTGCGTAATTGACAAACTCTGCTAGAAAGGGCTTCCCATGGTTATGTTTGTTTCTGGTTCTGACAAATCGGCAGAAAGATGATTTTTTAAAAGATGAAACATGTTCAGGCACATTGCAGATGCCACAAGACTTCTGGGATAACCACTATGAACTGTTCTACCAGTTGTCCCTTCTGAAATGCTGCAGAAAGGGTGAACCTGCTGTTCAGTTTAAAGAGGCTGCAGCAGCAAGCCAGGGAATGGTGTTGCCTTCTTTCTGCGGATCGGAAAGATATTATCCACTTGACAAATCTACCAATCATCATCATCATCATCTTTCTCCTCCCCCTCCCCCATCTTCATCTTCAACTTGTGTTTGTTCGGGTTTGTTCAGGGGGGAAAACCCGAGTGGGAATAAAGTGTATATATTAACGGGAGAGTTGGAAATAGGAAGAGAGAGAAAAAGGCACTCATAGAAAATCAATTTAAAGAATATTCAGTAATCTGGTGAGTTACAAATCTAAACGGCCAAACACATCTTAGAACTGCTTCATTGCTGGGTATTTGTATTCTCTTGTCAGGTTTTTCATATAGTACTTAGTGAAATACATTTTAAAATACAGTATACATCGTATAAGTAAGGGAAAATAACAGCCTAGAAATGAAATGCATTTAATTATTAAGGACTCACTAGCTTCCATCTTCCATTCCTTATCATTATTTTGGTTAAACTGCTACAAGCCATGGTTTTGCAAATAATATTTTGAAAATTCAATTCTCCCACTGTCATTGAAACAATTTCACTCAAATTAAATACTTTGAAACTTTTTCATGACTTTACTTGCTAAAACCTGTACATTTTACTATAGCAAAATTCATTATTCTGATTCTTTATGTTTTACTAGCTTAAGTTCTCTTTTAGTAATTCTTTAATGTATCAAAGCACATCTCACCTGTCAAGTCTACTCGGTTTGTAGTGAGGTCATGCTTTACTCAGTTTTTTGGCTAGTTTGACACACTGAAATTTGAGAAGGTCAGTGACTTGCCCAAGAGCTTCCTATGAGTCAATGATGGAGCATAAAATAGAGTATGGGCCCTTGTACAGGGGCTAAATCAATATCTGAAAACATTCCACATTCAATGTGAAGGATTTGCCTATTTCGTGAGGCAGATTCTTCTGCCTAGATGATCACTGGGTTTTCATTAAAGTCACATAGACTCTTTGACGTCAGTAAACTTCCTAATTTATGGAGAGATCAATCAGGAAAATAAGCCACATTATTGTGATATCATAATTTCCTGAGAACCCGGAACCTATGGAATATTTCATGATATTGAGAGGAAGTGTTTATTATCATCGTTATTATTTAAATAAAATAATGTCGCATGGAAGACAAGAAGAATGCAGCCCCAAGCCAGGAATCTTAGGTTGGAATATCATTTCTGTCATTAACCAGATCACTCTACCACTCCATCACTCTGTCAGACCCTGAGTCTGGCAGAAAGCATACAAATGTAAAAATCATACATACTCAAAGATAAAACAAAAGTTTTGGACTTGATCTATAAATTCCTTCCAGCTAGAAAACCCTGTGGCTGAGATTAAAATATATATGATTATAAAATATACATATCAGGGCGCGTGAGTGGCTCAGCCAGTTAAGCGTATGACTTCGGCTCAGGTCATGATCTCAGGATTAGTGGGTTGGAGCCCCGCGTCGGGCTCTGTGATGACAGCTCAGAGCCTGGAGCCTGCCTCAGGTTCTGTGTTTCCCTCTCTCTCTGCCCCTCCCCCGCCTGCACTCTATCTCGCTCAAAAATAAACATTATAAAATAATAAAATAAAATAAAATCTACATATCAGGGGCACCTGGCTGGCTCAGTCAGAAGAGCATGTGATTCTTGATCTCAGGGTTGCGAGTTCGAGCCCCACGTTGGGTGTAGAGATTACTTAAAAATAAAATCTTAAAATTAAAAAATAAAAATATAGTATACATATCATGCACATATGTGTGTATACACACGAATATGCATAAGTAGAAGATGAAGGGGACAAATGGAGAAATGGAAATAGATTAAAAATGATAACAACTTTTGCCGGGCTTTGACTCTGGTCAGGCGCTGTACAGGATACATTATTTCATTCTCCTGGTCATCTCATGCGGCAGGTATTATTATCCTTATGTGCAAACAGGTACTAAGAGATTCAATGATTTGCCTGATTTAAGTGGTAGAACCCAAAACTTTAGCTCCAAGTACTTTAAACATTACACTATAACTATTTCCTGTAATTTTAATAGAATTTAGGTTTAATTTATTTTTCTGGGGGGAGGAGAAAGCACAAAGAGTAAGATTAAAATTGGTTTTTTTAGGAGTGCCTGGCTGGGTCAATGGGTAAAGCACGCAACTCTTGATCACGGGGTGGTGAGTTTGTGCCCTGCGTTGGGTGTGCAAATTACTTAAGATCTTTTTTTAAAAATTAAAAAGTTAAATTAAAAAAATTTTAATATTTATTTATTTTTAAGAAAGAGACAGAGCACAACTGGGTTGGGGACAGAGAGAAAGAGACACAGAATCCGAAACAGGCTCCAGGCTCTGAGCTGTCAGCACAGAGCCTAACGCAGGACTTGAACTCACAAACGGCGGGATCATGACCCGAGCCGAAGTCAGACGCTTAACTGACTGAGCCACCCATCCCTCTTGCCCAAGGATTTTTAAAAATTAAAATAAGGTTATAGGAAAGTAGTCATAGCTACATCTTCCACACAAGGAGCAGAGTGTTTGTGAAAGAAAAGTCAAGGCAAAACATTTACCGTGTGGTGTTTTGTAGCTAGAGGGCATTTCTCATTTTGCAGACAGACCTAAGGAGGTGAGGTAACTTACTCCCTGTGGCACATTCAGGTGATGACTCTGTACATTCATGGAAAGAGGTAACAGAGGGCTCCCTAATCCTGGTCCTGCTCCATGCTGTAGCTCCAGGATTTGGTCTTTTAAGTTTCTCTTTTACAAACATGTCTTGCAGCAAAACCTGATTGTTGTTTGTTTTGTTTTGTTTTGTTTTGTTTTTTGAGACAGAGAGAGAGCTCGAGTGAGCATGGGAGCAGGGCAGAGGGATGGAGAGAGAGAGAGAGAGAGGGAGAGGGAGAGGAAGAGAAAGAAAATCCCAAACAGGCTCTATGTTCAGCATGTAGCCCAAAGCAGGCCAGTCCCAGCACCCCAGGATCATGACCTGAGTCTAAATCAAGAGTCAGATGCTACACCAACTGAACCACCCAGGTGCCCCAACATAATCTGATTTTAAGACATCAATGAATACAAACAGAAATATGGCCCTGATTTTCACTAGTATACATTCAGTAAATATGTATATTTACATATTTAGATCGGCCCCAGAACAGGGCTCTATTTGAGTATTTCTTGTATCTACCCTCTACGAAGTATCCAGTCTAAATTCATTCACTGCATTTCTATAGCTATAGTCAGTGCTGTCTTCATGGATGGATTGTTCAATTAGAGGATTTTCCTCAAGAAATTTGTAATGCCAAACTAGAGCCCCTGAGCTATCTCACAGAAAAGAAGTCTTGTCTTCTCCGTCTCTCCCACCCCCAGCTCCCTCCTTCTCCACCCCATAATACTTCCACGATTAGCTGCTATTTGGGATTCTCTCCCTCCCTAATCATCTCCATGAGGCAGAACGGATTTTTTGCTGTTGTGTGTGGATTTACATTTCATTAAATGTTATACAGGATTATAATAAAAGCTCTACGATCTCTAACAACAAACAAAATATCTCATTATTTTTCCATTTCAAATTTTGCTGTTTTAGGTTTTGTTTTGTTTTGCTATTATCTTTTATGAATGGCTCTTATAAAGGTAAAGAATAAAAGGAGAATTCTAACATTTACTGAAATTTTAAAATATATTACCATCAGAACACAACAAGCAAGTGTGAGGCCAACACTTTGTACCAGGAGAAAAACATTATCGATTTTAGCATATGTCTTTGGAGTGCCCCATAAGTTTAAGTGAATCATAACCAGGCTAAATGCTGAAGTATGTTCCAGCTTGCGATGTTCATCAATATATTTAGTTAATAGTCTAAAGAGCAGTATTTCTAAAGAGTACCATTCACCTTGCATGTTTTCCCCATTCTTGCTGCTTTTTTTTTTTTTTTTAATGCTTTCCTTTGTAAAGTAGAGGACATATCTTGCCCTCCATTCACAGGGCTTGTGCTTGTTTTGCTAGTAGCTGTGGTGATGGATTTGCACCATTCCCTCTCTGGCCTGTTCCACCCTTGTGACCAAGGTCATGAATATGCAATACAGCAAGTTGGGGTCAGGGATAGAGAACAGAGCAAAATAATTGGCCATTAATAAGTCTGGACCCATGACTTGGGCTTCATTAGCTCTGTGCTTTCACCCACTGAGCTCTTAAGTCACAGGCAGCCTCTGGTTTGTACAGACTTAGGGAACAAGTATGTGAATTCAGATTCTAAAATGCCCAATGGGATAAGATCACTTTTTTTTGTGCTTTAGTTGTTTACACTAAATTCAAGCTTTTTTTTTTTTTTAAATGCAGCTGACCTACTGAAAAATGTATTCTCTAAGTCATGTTATTTTGGAAATTCGTAAGTCACCATTTCCCCTATTAATCCAACTAATCCAAAAGTCAAGTACAAAAGTAACTTTAAGCAACATCCAAACAGTAACCAGCAACTTCTCATTCCTACCGTATGTGCTAGAGTTGGGGATTAGCCAGAGAGTCTCGGTCTAAGATGGCCATGCAACAATAGACATTTAGCAGCTTATAAATGATGTGACAACTGTTCAGTTGAGGGATATGTGACCACAATGGTAAGCTGGAATAGCACATTTTGGGGTGACTCACTTTGCCTGAAGCGCAGAGCCAGGCATTGGCACAAATTGGTACTTTCAATGAGGTCTCGAGATGGAGAAAATTGACCATAATGATAAAGCAGGTAAATTGAAGCTGATTCTGGATTATAGCAAAGAATGGGCCTCACCAATCCCAGCAGAGGGAAGGTCTAGTTTGGTAACTGTGTGGTGTAGTTTTGAATCATAACACATGGCCTTTGTCCTGCCCTTTGGAGCCATGCTGTCCAATACAGTAGCCACTAGCCACATGTGGCTATTTATATTAAAATTAAGTTAAAAAAATTCAGCTCCTCAGGGTCATTAGCCACATCTCAACTACTCAATAGGCCCACATGGCCGGGAGTTACCATATTGAACAGCATAGAACATTTGCATCATCACAGAAGTTCAATTTGGACAGCACCATTCTAATGATTTTTTTAAGGGAAGAAATCTCCACATTTGCCTGAATTAAGAATGTTGAGGATCCCAAAAGTTGTACGGCAAGGTCCATGATTCTTTATTCATCCCAAAGAGAGTGTTCCCTTCTGAGTTATGCAACACACAGCCACCAAATTACTTTCATTGTGTCACTCTAAAACTTTCAGTGGCTCCTCAGTGCCTACAGAAGAGAAAATGCTAAGTCCTCTTGCCTGGCATTCAAAGCCCTTCAACAGTTTGTTGATCTACTTTTTCAGAGTAACTTTTCTTATTCTATAAATATGAATTCTCTGCTTCAAATTGGTTAACTTTCTGTCTCCCGAAAAAACATTGTGCCCTCTCAACTCATTGGTCTTTCCATGCCATTCCCAGGGTCCAGATGTCTGTCCATATCCTCACCACCTGTGTAAACCCTACGGGTCCTTCATTCCCAGTTTAAATACCACACCTTACAAAATTTCCAGATTATCATAGCTCCAAATGAACTTCCTTTCTCCTGAATTCTGCCTCTTATCCATTTCTGGATTCTACCTCTTATCCATTTCTGATATTATCTTTTCATGTACCTTATGTCCTCATCTAGATAGTACCAGAAGCTCCATGTTATACTCTTTTATTTTTTTTTTTTAGTTGGGCTCCATACCCAACAGGGGGCTTGAATTCATGACCCTGAGATCAAGAGTCACATGCTCCACTAACTAAGCCAGCCAGGCACCCCATCCATCTTATACTCTTTGAATTCGGCACAGTACCTGAGTCAATAAATACCAATAGATTATTTAATTGATTGGTGTTGAGCTCAGTTCACTCCTGGGACTAAGGAAGATATTAGACATGAATTTTCCGAAATAGAGAGAAAAGGAAAAGGAAATCTTTACTTTAATGCTGAACTATCACCTGAAACCAGTCTCCGTGGCTTTGGTGGCAGGCCACAGCTCCTCAGGAACATGCTGGACTGTTCCTGCCTTGCTCCTGACCTGTACCCTTCTACAGCCCTGAGCAAGCATATTCCTTCTTCGGCAATTCTCTCCCCACTTTCACATAACTGGATCCATTCCCGGCTTCCTGTAATGGAGAAACTATGGCCAAAGGCAAGTAGTATTTGAATAGGAAAACTGAACTATCTACGCGCAAGTCCAGTGAAGATGCTTCTTGAGTTCTGTTCATTCTAAGTAGAGACTCTGAGTCATTGGCTAATAAACCAGCTTTAGGCATCACAATAGGATGAGTGGACCATTCAGTCACTGAAAAGGTTTGCCTTCAGGAGAGTTTGCAAGTTGTACAGATGCCTGTTGGCACCCCCCTCTACATTCTCCCCCATAAAGCAAGAGGATAGAAATACATTTTGCCTTACCTCAATGAAAGCTTATTCAAGGTTTTATTTCTATTAACCTTGACAGAGCAGTTATTTCCCAGAAGGGGACAACACTGTGGAATATCATTTGCTAGGTTGGATGGCCGCTTCGTTGGGCACTTAGCCACACAGCCTCGGCGATCTCCTTTGTAAAATGGCTATAATAATAACATACCCCAAGGACTTGTATGAGAAAAAAACAAGAGGAAAAAAAAAAAGTCAAATTAGTTTGTAAACAATAAAACCCTAGACAGATGTAAGGTGTGGTTGCCTATACTGTTAAAATCTGTGTCAGCTAAATCTGGGAAAGGGCAGGCAGAAGTCAGTTCAGGACCAGTCAGGGAATCCGAGGCAGTCCTTCTAATGCTCAACAGTGGGAAGATCCAAAAGGTCTCCCATCGCCCCCAACAGGCTGCTGCCCAGGGCAACACCCCTCCACCGCTCCAGCAGAATGCTGCTGAGTCATCACCAGCTCCTAGGGCAGCCTCGGAGATTTTGTGACTCAGAGCACTGATTTATCGGTTTGGGCTTCGCTGCTCTAGCTCTTCCCTGCTACACACAGTTTCACAATTTGTACCGGTTTCACACCAAATTTGAGACCTAGGAAATGACCTTGAAATTGAATAGCAGCAAAGTAAATAGGCCATATTTTAAATGGCCTATTGACAAGTGATTCGAAGAGAGGCATTTCTGATTTCCAAATCCCAAAGAAAGGTGAGACACGATGGAACTATCCAGTGCTTTGTACCTGTGGGAGCTTTGGATTTTGGGGTACTTTGAGATTTGAGCACGCATTTCAGCCCGTATTTTGTATATAGAGGCTCACACTGTGCTCTTCTTTCTAAACTTTTTTTTTTTTTTTTTTTGCCTGTGAATATTTGCTAGACAGCCGAGCTAGGTGGGGGGGTTAGGTGCTGCTGCAGCTATGGAACGAGTTATTCTTTCTGTGAAAGAGCACCACGCTTTAAACAAGTTCACTCATACCTGTTTTAATCAGCTGAGGAGGAGAACCAAATTTTTAGGAGCCAGCCTAAAAGTTGCAGAATGACCAATGAAGACAAAACCACGGTTATTCTTTATTAGCGCTTTGCAGTACCCTAAAAATATGCTTCAGAATGTTGTGAAAGAATTACAATTGTGTGGTGACATTCCTTTTCATTTGTTTGTTACTCATTTCAGAAAATGGACTTCTCTTGGGAATAAGATTGGGAACGCTGCTGGCCTGAAGAAGACCTAAGTAAAGAAACTGATAAAGCTTAACAGCAGGAAAATGTCAGCAATTTAAATAAAGGTCAAAGATTTTAAATCAGTTGTATAGATAAGGCCTAGCACAGAGAACGATTTAGGAGAGCCAATCCCTAAATGGCATAACAAAGTCCAAAGCAAAGTCATTTCAAGATTTTCCAGTCACTGGGAGCCCTTGCGGATGATAACATTCCTCTGCTCCCCTCATTTACGATTAACCTTTGATTAAAATGTTTTCAAAGGTCAAAGGACAGATCAGTCTAGAAGGATCCCAAAGCCCACTCTGTTCCTAACTATTCATTTCTCAGAACTTAGTTGTCTATAAAATGGAAAAGGGGGACCAGATGGACATTCTGTGGTTCCTCCCAGATTTAGAATTTTGTGATTGTAATGATTTTATTTGTGAGTTTTGCAAAGGATGTGTGCAAAATTCTACAGTAACGAGGAGACCCCTAAAGATGTGTCTATAAATAGAACTAAAGTCATAGGGGACTTGACTCAAGAGTTACATCTTTCTATAAACTGTAAAAATTAAGAACATTATAGAATTCCCACTTTGTTGAATGATACTTGATTAAAATACTTAGAACAGACTAGGCCATGCCTCCTCAAACTGACTGATCAATCGTGACACTTATCCCCCAAAATGACAAAAAAAGATCAAAAGCTGGGCAAAGGACATAATCTCTTTATTATCTCTTTATAAAGACCAGAAAAGCAACAATAGTAAGGGAAATTGAGTGATTTTGTTTGCGTGATTCTGATTTTTTTTTAAAATTATTTTCTTCTAAATCTTTGTATTGTTTAAAGAATGTAATAGAATACATACAACAAAAAGCTTGGAGATAAGCCTTGATATTTAAGGAGACATTATTAATGTCCCACAATGATGATATTTCCTTAACTTAAAAATAACAAGTGGAGACAACGCAAATGGAGGAAAAACAATTCGTAGTGTTGAAAAAGAAACTGTACCTTCTACATTGTAGACTATGAGTAAGTATTGGTTGGCTGAATTTCTTTTTTTATTTTTAAAGATTTATTTCCAAGCAATCTCTGCACCCAACGTGGGGCTCAAACCCACAACCCCAAGATCAAGAGTCGCACACTCCACCAACTGAGCCAGCCAGGTTGGTTGATTTTCTTGGAACTCAAAGGACACTTTCACATCTGGATTCTTCTACTACTGTCCTAATTATTGTTCATTCATTCCTTTAATGAATCTTTATTGAGTTCCTGTAATGTAAAGTAAAATTGACTATGCACAGAGAATATAAAGATGAATTGGATAGGCCCTATCCTTAAAGGAGCTCACAATTTAGTGAGCTAATTGCGGACCACCCAGCAACAGCAGGTTTGGCATATACTAGGGTTGAAGAAATCCACCCAGAGGAATATTTTGTAGCATGTTGATTCACATTTACATAATCTTGGGACAGACTTTATAGTAAGCCCAATTTCTTATGCAATGGGGACTCTCCCTCTTGAAGTACTGCAAAGATTAAATGTGAAAATATATGCAAAAGTAACTTTAAAAACCTAAAGCACTGTGCACAGAAGCAGATAAGCCTAAATATGATGACACAGTTAGTTGTGGTCTAACTTCTTCACAGCAAAATTAAATAATAGTGCCATAAGGAAATGTGGAAATCATCTAATCCAATCCTCTCGTTCTGCAGAATAGAAAACTGAGGTCCCAAGAATAAAGAGACTTTTGCAAAAATTCCCTATTTGTTAGTGGCACAGCCAAATCTCTCTCTTTTTTTTAATTAAAAAAAGTTTTTTAAGTTTATTTATTTTGAGAGAGAGCGAGAGAGTGCGCAAGTGGGTAAGGGGCAGAAAGAGAGGGAGAAAGAGAATCCCAAGCAGCTCCACACCACCAGTGGAGAACCTCATGGAGAGCTCCAACCCACAAAGCGCAAGATTATGACCTGTGCAGAAGTGGAACACTTAACCAACTGAGCCACCCAGGCGTCCCACCAAATCTCTTTTCTCGAATCTTAGCCTGACGTAAACAAGGAAGTCATGGTATATATTTCCTATAACATTTATATTGCAAAATAAATATGATGTATTGTTTCTTTGGCCAGGTATTTTTATGATGCGTTGCTTACTTGGAAGTTCAACTATCTGCTCACTTGGCAAGCATCTTTGGGGATGACTCCTGGCCGCCTACAGAAAGAAAACCACAGCTTTTCTCCTTTTTGAACAAGGCTTTGTGTAAAGCTTTAAGAAGCGGCAATAAACAGCTACTGCCAACTGCAGCCTTAGATCAAAGAACAACCTTTACATGGGTACAGTAGAAACATCACTACTAGTTGTAAAACCTCAGGAAAGGCCATTAACAGCATAATCGTAGAAACAGGATGTGAATAGAGAATAGTTCAATGACAAAAAATCATTAGGTCATCAGGGCTCTATTGTGTCAAAATCACAGATAGAGGATGTGGAATGAAATGGCAGTTCTAAGAAATCCACAAGATGTCATTTTCTCCGCTGGATCCTTAGTGAGAATAATCAAGTAATAACATTTCTACTCTGCTACCTTCTCTACAGGACACTAACAAAATTATATTCAGAGAAACCCCATTCTCTTAGTTCCCACACCGTCTTGCAGTTTCACGATCAAGTTCCTTCCCCAAATGCTTCAATCATCTCTCATAACTATAGCGTCAGCTCTAGAAAGTGGGGGTATTTACTGGAGCAGAAAAACTCAGGCTTGGGAGACAGACAACCTAGACTATATTCTGCGCTCTGCTACTAAATTGCTATGTGACCGTAGGCGTGTCGTTTGACCTTCCTCGGGTCTCAGATTTTTCACGGCACAACGAGGGCTTAGAGGTGCCGTCCGGCCACGACACAGTCTGTGGCACCAGTTCTGGCCCAGTTGAGAAGTTGTTCCACTGAACCCCGTCCTCAGTCTAGTAGGGCCTTTCCACAAAGAAGTCACCAGGGGCTTTCCGTAGGGGAGGACGCTAGAAGCTTCCCCTCGGTCTCCCGAGGAGCTCAGCAGCGGCGACCACGGCCGGTCCCCAGCCGGCTCCTGGCCCGCGGGAGGAGATAAGGAAACCACAGAAGGGAAATGGAAATAGGCCCTCCCGAAACAAAAGCGCCCACGAGGGCTCTTCTCGGGGCGGCCGGGCCTCTGCTGTAAACAGGAAGGGTCGGCTCGGTGGCAGTTCGAGTGGAGATTTCGAGATAAGGGGAGGTTTTCTTATTTCTCCGGCGGCAACTGTTTTCACAAAACGTGCCCGTGCCGGATGCACGGCACCGAGCGCAGCCTCACTGAGCAATGGGGCGGGGCGGCAGTGGCTTGGGATCGCCGCTCGGAGGGCCACGGGCCAAGGCCAAGGAATTTTGCATTGTTTTTAAAGCAACTATTTCTCCCCGGTCCCTCCGAGTGGGAGACAAGGCGCGTGCCTCGCGCCTAAGGCTTTCAAGCGCGCGCGCGGGCGGCGGGGCGGGGCGCGGGCGAGGGCACTATATCTCCCGGCGGAGGAGCACACGGCAGTGCCGGGAACACACGCCCCAAAATGCGCTCAGATACCGGTTGCTTAGTTGGCGCTGCTGAGCCTTCTTCCCTCGTTTAGTTTGACAAGGACGCTCTGATAGGCCAGCGCGACCCTGCAGTGGTTGGCCGGAAAGAGTCGAGCCGCCTGATTGGCCGCGCCGCACCTGCAATGCGTCAAGCCGCGGCGGGCGTGGAGGGCTCCGCGTGAATGGTCGTGGCTGGCGGGGCAGCCCGCGGCCTTCGGGGGGGAGAAGCGGCTCCGCCTATGGCCGCCATCTTTACTAGTGGCAGCGCGGACGGTCCCGGACGCAGCGGGGCTTTCGCGGTGCTCTTTGGGCAGCAGAGAGAGGCTCTGTGACCGAAGTTTTGTTTGGGGGTTCTTTTTCCTTTTTTACTTTGCGGTGGGTTGTTTTGTGTTGGCTCCCGTCCCAGGGACGTGGCGGGGTTAGAGCTGGAGGAGCTCAGGGCAGAGTGGCCACCAGGAAGTGGGGGCGGGGGCGTCTTCGAGTCTCTGCCGCCGCCTCAACAAAACCGCTTGGTGTGCGTTCTCTTCGGCGTGCGCGGTTCCTCTTTATTTTCCAGAAGCAAAAATGCTTTGCTTCCTGGGCATCTTGCTGGAGCTGGAAGGCAGTTCTGGAAAGCTCTGCCGAATACGTCATGGTCCTTTCTCATGCTGTGCGCGGTCCCGCCCGCACGGAATGCGTTTTTATTTTTTAGCAATGCAAATCAGCCGTCTTGGAAACAGTTTAGCGGCTCCAGAGACCGTGGCCTGCAGGGGCAAAAGCGAGCTTGCCTGACAGACATGCTTCGAGACGTTGGCTGAAAATTAGTTTGATCGTTATCAGTTTATTTGCCTTTTTAGGCAACTGTTAATGTGTGTGCGTGCATCCGGTTTTCGTTCATCTCCGATGTCCACCCCCTCGTAAAACACACGCGCGCACACACAAACCCTCTTATCTTTCTACCAAAAGTAGTCGTTCAGGACTCATCCTCCCCCCCCCCCCTTCCGTGCATGTGGTTGAGAAGAAAGAATATGTTCTCTGGATGAGTTAGAGGCGTGGAAACGGAGAAAACCACGGTTGTCTCAGGTTGTCTCGTTTAGCGGGGAGGTGATGTCTTTGTTGGTTTTATGTGAGCCGCGCGGGTGCGCCTTCGGTTGAGTGTGGCCATCCAAAGGTGAGG
Organism: Cryptoprocta ferox; assembly: GCA_028646485.1. Lineage (NCBI taxonomy): Eukaryota > Metazoa > Chordata > Mammalia > Carnivora > Eupleridae > Cryptoprocta > Cryptoprocta ferox. The sequence goes on from CM053560.1 coordinate 12,631,774, forward strand.
CGCGGAGCGGCCTTGGTGTGGGTGTTGCCATGGCTACGGGGAGAGGTGGCTGGTGAATTGCAGGGCCCATAAACCCAGCAAGGCCGGGCCCCTCCCATGTATGAAGCCTTAGTAATAATCGACTGCCCTGGGTTAGGTGTTCTGGCTTTCACCATTCCCGTCTCCGTCCGAGATTCCCGGATCAGCCCAGGCACACAAGGGCGTGTCAGGTTTTGTATCTGGACTAATACAAACGCGTTCAGTGCCTTGTGTAGGTTTTCGGATTAGATGCTGCAGAGAGCAGAATAGTTTTGGTACCGCGTGCCACAGACTTTGATCTGCAAGATGTGGCTACCCTTACGTAATCTTAACCAATTTGGAACATTTACTTATTGGCTGTTGTTGCCTTTAACCATAGGTAAACCGACACTTCACCACAGGGTGCCTTCTGCCTGCAAGTGACATTCCACTTGACTGTGTATCCATAGAATGCCCGAGCACTGGCTTCATGGACATGGCAAAAGAAAGAAAATTGCAGCTTTGGTAATCTCCGCGTAGCAACAACCACTCGTGCATCTGTGGAACACTCAGTAATGCAGTGCTAGGAGCAGCCACTTTGCTTGCTGTGTGAAATCTAGCAAACGACTAAATCTTCCAGAATGGTGTTTCTTTGATTCTCTTCTTTGGCATGAAGAGAATCAAGTCTATCTCACAGAGCCTTTGTGGGTCTTGGGTGAGATGTGAACGTGCCAGTACTGTGTAAATTGTAGAACTGGTGACATAATATTAATACTGATATTCAGTTACTAAAGCACTTATTAAATAACCATAACTGTCTGACCTTGTGAGAGAGATTTTTTTCCTTCAAGATTTTCTCCTTTGTGGGAAGAGCAGATGGAGAAACTCAGATCCAAAATCTTTTCCCCCTTAATTGAAGGCATAATATTAATAGAGCCTTATTAGCATATGGTGCCAGATTTGAGGACTCTTGGGGTGACTGGCTCGTTAGTTTGCCTAGGATTTCCCTGGGTTTAGCATCAAAGGCCCGTGTCCAAGAGATCCCCTCTTGTCCCAGGCAAACCAGGACTTGTCACCGTTGGACTGTTTTCAGTGCCGCAAGATGGGAGGATGAATAGGATGGGAAATGAATGTTCCTGCCATGGAGGGGCGATTAGGTTTCCCTGCAGCTGAAGGCCGCGGGTCACAAGAAATGAGATAAGCGTGGGCTGACACCTGAAACTCCTCCAAAGTCAAACTGATCCTTTCGTCCATCTTTATTCTGCCTTCGCTCAGGCCCCACACGTGTTTTTATTGTTGTTCTTATTTAATTCAAATCTCCCTCTCTGGTAAAGCCTTTACTGAACTTTCCATCCCTTTTAGAGTGCTTACATGCTTTTTTTTTAGGCCGTGGATCCCTTGGCCAGTCCGGGGAAGCCCAATTACTGCTCTGGTGTTTGCCCATCTTCACAGTCGAAGGCCTGCTACGTTTCACTTAGAGGTTAGTGAAGATGAAGATGTTCTACTCTTCCATCCACGTTCATGGACCCTGTGAATTGCTTCCTGGAGTCCAGGTGGAGAGCCCCTGCTCCTTCTCCCTTGCCCCACTGCGGTTCTCTTTCCACTCTGTCCCCTTTCGAGTTCTTTCACATTAACATTCTCACTGCCATCACCACAGTTCAACATACCGTTGCTGTTTCCGTGACCCTTAAAATGTCTTCCTCGGTCTCCCACCCTTACTTCCATCTTCTGCCCAGCTGATGGAGTAGTTTTCCTAAAGCACACAGCAGATTATGTAATTTCCCTCCTCACACTTGGCTTTGGCTTCCTCTGGCCTCTAGGATCAAGTCCAGATTCCTTCGGACTAGTTCCTTCAGGGCTCTTCATAACCTGGCCTATTCAGTCCTTATAACCCATAACTACCCTTTGCACCTCCTAGATTTGAGCCATATGATTTGTTCTTCAGTATTTGAGCTTTCCCCCTGCATGCTGTATTCATGTTGCTCTCTTGGCCTAGAATTCTGATTTCCATCATCTCCGCCACACAAAGTTCTAGAATCTTTGAAGGCTTAACTTCAAATGCAGAATCAGTGAAAATAACCTCTTCCTTCCCCGGGTTCCGTTAGCACTTTATTTCACCCTCTTCCGTGACCACATTCTACCCTTTTTGAGTATTTGATTATTCATTCCATAAATAATTTATCAAGTACCTGTTGTGACTGGGGCCCCGTACTGGAGGTACTGGGGATGTGAAATGAAACCAGTTTGTGCCTTTTGTTTACTTTTTTTTTTCATTTGCAGAACAAATTTATTTAAATGTCTATTTCAGTAAGATTTGGGGGATATGGTGGAGATTATGGAGGGCTTCCTAAAAGTACCCCCACACCATGCATTTCACTGCTTTTTATTCACTGCTTTTAATTCTCCCTCCCACCCTTATAAAACTGGTCTTCGTGGATTACCTTAGCATCCTCCGAGACTGTCCCCCAGTGGTCCACTCCCGGTGGCATTAAAAGACTCCTTTCTGAAACTTGACTCTATAAACTGGTCTTCCTTGGACAATCGTATTGCTTATTCTTTTTAAAAATTCCAACGTGGTTAACATATGCTGTTATATTAGTTTCAGGTGTACAATATAGTGATTCAGCAATTCCATTTATTAGTGCTCAAGATACGTGTACTCTGAATCCCCTTCACCTATTTCACCCGTCCCTGCTCTCACCTCCCCTCTGGTAACCGTCTCTTTGTTCTCTGTGGTTGAGAGCCAGAGAACAAAGTTTGTCTGTTTTGGTTTGTCTCTGTTTTTTTTTTCCTTTGTTTATTTGTTTTGTTTCTCAAATTCCACGTATGACTGAGATCATATGGTATTTGTCTTTCTCTGACTGGCTTCTTTCACAGAGCATTATACTCGAGCCATCCATGTCGCGGCAGATGGAAAGATTTCATTCTTTTTGTGGCTGAGTAATATTCCATTGTGTGTGTGTGTGTGTGTGTGTATACATGCCACATCTTTATCCATTCATCTATCGGTGGACATTTGAGCTACTTCCATCATTTGGCTATTGTAAATAATGCTGGAATAAATATATTCTTTTGAATTAGTGTTTTCTTATTCTTTGGGTAAATATCTAGTAGTGTGATTTACTGGATTGTAGCGTAGTTCTATTTTTAATTTTTTGAGGAACCTCAGTTCTGTCTTCCATAGTGGCTGCACCAATTTGCATTCCCACCAACAGTGCACAAGGGTTCTTTTTTCTCTACATCCTCACCAACACTTGTTTCTTGTGCTTTTTTAGTGTAGACACTCTGACAGGTGTGTGGTGATAGCTCATTGTGGTTTTGATTTGCATTTCCCTGATGACGAGTGGTGTTGAGTGTCAGCCACCTGTATGTCTATGTCTTCGGAGAAATACTGTAGCAGGATTCTTGCAGAGAGTCGTGACACCAAGGCTTTTCTTTCTAGGAAGCAACTTTATTCATGCCGGCACGGCTCAGTTGGGTTCGTACTGAAGAACTGAGCCCCGATCGCCATGTGGCATAGTTTCTTTGTCTTCCATATATGGTAACACACAAACACGCAGTCTGATTAAGAGGCCTCATGTTACAAGGTCATGAGGGATGTTGTCATGTACTTGTGTAGCCACTTTGCCTTGAGGTGGTTTTTTTTAATTTCTTAGGGAGAGGACCCTACCACATTCCCCCCTCTGATGCTTGGACCCCTCTATTTTGGGTCAAAGAGCATCATCTTGGTTTAGAGTTTTATATTTCCATAACAACTGAACTCTGCCAGCACAAATAAAGTTGCTTCCTGGAAAGAAAAGCCTTGGTGTCACAACTCTCTGTGCGAGAATCCTGCTACAATATCTGTTCGTATCTTCTGCCCATTTTTAAAATTGGATTATCTTGGGGGCGGTTTTTGGTGTTGAGTTGCATAATTTCTTTACGTATTTTGGATACTAACCCTTTATCAGATACGTCGTTTGCAAATATCTTCTCCCATTCAGTAGGTTGTCTTTTGGTTTTGTTGGTTGTTTCCTTCGCTGTGCAGAAGCTTTTTATTTTGATGTAGTCCCAATAGTTTATTTGTCCCTTGGTTTTTAAAGGACTTACATTCAGGTTGGGAGATGATATAAACTTAAGAACTGTTTTTTCAAGGTAGAAGAAAACAACCAAGTGTTTTAGAAGTGCAGAGGGAAAATCATTTTACTAGAGGGATCAGAAAAAGCTCTGTGGAGGAAGCTGGTGTCAGGTTGGTTAAGGGTGTACAGAGAATGGCAACACGTTCTGGGCAAGAAGAAAAGATTATCTTGTATGCATGGAATCCATTGAAGAGTTTTGACAAGACACTTGACAAAATCACAGGTGATTCAAGAATAATTATGTGGCCCCATAGTGGAAGGTAAATTTTACAGAGAGACCATAGACAGGGAGACTGGTAAAGGCAATGACGAATAATGAGAATAATGAGAATAATGACAAATCTTTACTGAGCACTTACAAAATGCCATGCAATATCTTCATTTTCCATGTCTCGTTTATTGCTCACAAAAACCCTATTATTCACTCCTTTTCACCAATAAGGAAATCTAAGCTTAGAGAGAATAAATAACTTGTCCAGGTTCACCCATGGTGATGGAACTGGAAGTTGAACCATGACTGTCTGCGGTAGTTGGTCCATGAGTTAGCTATAATCTGAAAATGTCAGCAGTGGAATTAGAGAAGATCTAAGAAATGATGCACTTTTTAAAAAAGTTTTTATTATTTTTGAGAGAGAGAGAGTGAGCAGGGGAGGGGCAGAGAGAGGGGTGGGGGGACAGAGGATCCGAAGCAGGCTCTGCACTGACAGCAGTGAGCTCAGTGTGGGGCTCAAACTCACGAACCGGGAGATTGTGACCTGAGCCAAAGTTGGGTGCTCAACTGACTGACCCACCCAGGTGCCCTGAAAGATGCTCTTTTTAAAGTAATGGTATTTTGGTACTTTATGTTTCAGGTAAAAAATGAAGTAGCAACAAATATCACTATGGTTGGGCTAAATTCTTGGACTATGACCATTTTTTAAAATTTTTTTGAGAGAGCATGAGCGGGGGAGAGGGACAGAGAGAGAGAGTGAAAGAGAGAGAATCGCAAGCAGGCTCCACCCTCAGCATGAGCCCAATGCAGGGCTTGATCTCACGACCTGAGCCAAAACCAAGAGCTGGTTGCTCAACCAACGGAGCCACCCAGGCACCCCAGGACTGTCTTCTTAAATGTTGATCTCATCATGTAATTTCTACATACTTTCCTATAGTGAAAAAGTAAGACGCCAGTAAGCAAAATGCAGTTGCTACAGTTTTACCTCAATTTATAAAAACTCCTAATACCAAAATTTAGATGCTAGTTGGGCTTGGTCTTCTACTTGGACTCCTCAGAAACCTCACAGAAGAGGGGCACCCTGGGCAGCTCAGTTGGTTAAGCATCTCTTTTTTTTCGGCTCAGGTCATGATCTCACAGTTTGTGGGGTCGAGCCCCACATCGGGTTCTGTGCTGAGCATAGAGCTCACTTGGGATTCTCTGTCTCTCCTTCTTTCTCAAAATAAATAAACATTAAAAGAAGAAGAAAAAGAAAGAAAGAAAGCTCACAGAAGGAGCAATAGCAGTGGCTTGGGGATGTCCCAAGTTATGCTACCAAATAGCCCTACTGGGGCTGTCTCCTGAATGTGAACTAGAACTTTCCAAGGCATTTGCCTTGGGTGAAAGATTTCTTGGGCTAGTACCTGTTTAAAGATGTTTAATGGTTTCAGGGAACCAGAGGAGTGTTTTTCTTATGGTCTTGTCAAGTCTGTGATCTCCACCCACCTTGCCTCCCCAAGAAAAAAAGCAATAAAGAGAGAGCTGGTGAGTGTGCCCTTCAACCACTGGATTACTTGATTGCCTTTGGTACCATCTTCTCAATCACTGAAGATTCTAAAATGAGGAGCAATGAGGGGAAAGTTTCATTTGTTCTGGTCCCTTTATTCCACCTCTCCCTACCCTTTATACTTCCTGTCTTTTTCTGATTGTGGATGGAAAAATTAATCCCTGTATGTGTCAAAAGTCCTTCAACTCTAGGAAAGGCTCGTCTTCAGAAGTTCTAGTATTTTTTAATACGTTGACTATCTTTTCCCCTTCCCTAATAGTCTCACAGCATTTTGTCTATGTTTTATTCTGATTAGATCATAAATTCCTTAAAAGAAAATTACCTTCCTTTCTTTCATTGGTTCGTTTGTTTGTTCATTCATTTGTTATTCTTGAGAGAGTGAGTGGGGAAGAAGCAAAGAGAGAGGGGGGTTGGAGGATCCGAAGTGGGCTCTGTGCTGACAGCAGAGAGCCCAATGTGGGGCTCAAACTCACCATGTGATTATGATCTGGGCTGAAGCTGGATGCTTAATGGACTGAGCCACCCAGGCACTCCTAAAAAAAGATCTCCCAACACCCTTTCCATTTCCCTGCATATAGTAGTCACTCAGACTTGATTTATCATTTTTCTCCTCTTCTTTTTTCTTCTGATTTATCTTTTCTATCCAACACTTGATGACAGCATTAAAGAGTTCGATGGTACTCTGGAACAAGATTATTCATTCAACCATGTTTATTGATTCCATTCTATATGTCAGGTACCTTTGAATGTGAGTGTTGATTACTTTCTTCTGGGGTCATGGTTCATAGTCTTATTGGGGTCATCAGCACCTTTGAGAGTCTAATAAAAGCCATAGCAACCTTCTCTCAGAAAAGCATACACGCATAAAATAATTCTGCAACCCCTGCCATAGAGTCTAGACTTTGACTCGATCAAAACCAAATCAAAAAACATTTTAGAAAATCCAAAACTCCTCTTCAGTGTGATGTGCATAGGGTTTACCACTGTCTGATCACATATGATCTATTTATATAGGTAACTAACTATATATGTGGGCATTCATATGCAACCACTCAATGACATAGCACCAAGGGAGCTACTTCAGTACTTTAATATTTTTAAAGTATGTTTATTTTATCTTTGCGAGAGCCCAATGTGGGGCTCGACCCCACAAACCATGAGATCATGACCTGAATGAAATCAAGAGTCAGACGCTTAGCCCTGCCAGGTGCCCCTTTTGTGTGTGTGTGTTTTTTAATCTTAAAACTTTAAAGCAAAAATAGCCATCTTTCTACTACTGGAATTTGGAAGATGAGATATTATAGCACCACTTACTCTTTAAGGTAAAGGTTCTAATCATCACTGATAAAAATATTTTTCAAATTATAATATGCCACATTGGTAGAGCTAGCCTCTCTTTTGTTTTAAATTTTGTGCCACCTGAAATGTATATAATTCAACTAAGAAACGAAGTACATAGGGGCGCCTGGGTGGCTCAGTCAGTTAAGCATCCGACTTCGGCTCAGGTCATGATCTCACGGTTTGTGGGTTCAAGCCCCGCATCGGGCTCTGTGCTGACATCTAAGAGCCTGGAGCCTGTCTTCAGATTCTGTATCTCCCTCTCTCTCTGACCCTCCCCTGCTCGTGCTGTCTCTCTCTGTCTCTCAAAAATAAATAAATAAACATAAAAAAAAAGAAATGAAGTACATAAATGAGATTTTTCACAGAACATTCTCCCATAAGATTTAGTACCAACGATGTGCTCAATGTTCGTTTATTATCTTGAAAAAATATTTTCTTTGAAGAGGATGAGTAGTGACTGCATGAGTTATTTTCAGAACGGTTTCCCAGTGGGTGTTTTTTTTTTTTTTTTTTTTTTGGTATTAATTCCCTCATGGTGCTCTTCCTAATTAATATCAGTATTTGTTAAATTTTATTATGGAAAGACTGATAGAGGAACCCTGTTGAAGTCTATACATTTGTGTGAGACTTGTGTGTTTAAAAGGTGCAAAGAGGCAACCAAAGCTGCCATTTGAGAATCTCTTCTCTGGAAAATGATGGAATAACTGGACACCAACAAAATTTACAAACGTCTACAACTCCTTACGTCCCCCCAGAACCTTGCTGCAGTGATGGTGATTTCAGTAAGATGAAGCTGCCAAGATTCCCAAAAAGGATAAGATTCTAAGTGGCTGTTAGGACTCCAGAATGACCGTTCTCCTTGTCCCTGGATGAAGTCTATTTTAAATGGCAAAATGATCAGATTACAGCATAAAGAATCTTCTACCAATCAAAAGATGTGTGAGCGGGGCACACGGCATCAATACCATCAGTGAACATTGAGGCTCTTAACGTGGGCAAGGTACCAAGCTTGCAAAGAATTGCACGTAGCTTTGCCCTTTTGTTGCTCATAACTAGACCATCACCTCCGTGCGGCAGGGACCATGTTTTTATTTACGTTGGTTTTCGTTAGCGTTTATATTGGCTGACACCCTCAATACTTACAACCATGTCTGGCGTGTCATAGGTGCTACATAAATATATGTTGAACGTCTGAATCAACAGCTATTAAAATAGTTGGAGAGAAAAAGTTAAATAAAACGAAAGCTTCTGTTTTGTGATGTAGCTTCTAAAAAGGAAAATATTGCATTATGTTCTTTTCAAAGAATATTATTTATAAATATTTAACACAAGACGCTATATATAGTAAATGTAAATTAATAAGCATAATAAGCTCCAGTGAACGCCCCACCTATTCAAATAACTAGAAAATCACCAATACTGTGGGAAATACTGTGTACTTCCAAATGTCATCCTTCTGCCTCCCCATCAGCCCAAACTGCACTCTCAATTCAGGGGTATTTTAACCCTAAGATGCATAAATTAGAAACAAGGGTTTACAGAAGCCAAATCTATGTAATTCTTCATTACAAATTACACATACAGGGGCACTTGGGTGGCTCAGCTGGTTAAGCACCCGACTCTTGGTTGTGGCTCAGGTCTTACAGTTTGTGAGTTCAAGCCCCACATTGGGCTCTGTGCTGATGGCGTGGAGCCTGCTTGGGATTTTCTCTCTCCCTCTCTTTCTGCCCCTCTCCTACGATCTCTGTCTCTCTTGAAGTAAATAAATAAACATTTAAAAAATTACGCAGTAAGCAATTGAAAAACAAATACATTTGATAGTGGCCATGTGGGAAATCATTGATTACAGGCCCTCTGAATATCATCAGAAAATAGTAAGCAAGGAAACTTTGATGTGCTAAATCCTGGGGACATTAGCACCATCTACCATGCACACAGGGAAGACAGATACTAGAGCTCATTTTCTCGTGTCTTGTTTTGCCTTTCATTATAGCAACATTTGCCTTCTACAATAAGAATTCTCACACAAGGGGCGCCTTGGTGGCTCAGTCAGTTGAGCATCTGACTCATCTTGATTTTGGCTTAAGTCATGATCTCGCAGTTAGTGAGTTCAAGCCTTGCATCGGGCTCTGCACCGAAAGTGTGAAGCCTGCTTGAGATTGGCGCTCTCTCTCTCTCTCTCTCTTTTTCATTCTCAAAATAAATAAACTTAAAAGAATTCTTACACCGATGTTTACTAGGAGCATACTTTTATACAATATACAGTGTGGCATATCAAGTCTAGTAGCATAAATTCATATATTCCAAAGACATATTCTAAACAAAGAGGATTCCATTCCAGAACAGTCTTGCCCTTCCCATTCACCCTTCTACATTTGATTTCCATTGCAGTTCTATATGTAGCCATTCAAACAAATTGTCTTCCCCATTTCTTTCTTTTACTTTTTTTTTTTATTTTTGGACATAATTTTAGAGTTACAGAACAGTTACAAGAATAGGTTAAAGGATTCCTATGTACCATCCCCCTGCATTTTCCAACTGTTAACATTTACCACATTAGTACATTCATCCATGTTCTTGTACTCACTGTTGCGGCAGACATCATGCCCCTTTGTCCCCGAATGGTCCAGTGGAGAACTCCAGAAATAAGGTCATTCTATCACATAACTATAGTATAATTATCAAAATCAATAATAGGACATAATATTGTTGTCCGTTATTATCTAATCTGTGGTCTTCATTCAAATGTTGTCCCAGTGCTGCCCTTTACAGCAAAAGAAAATCCCAGATCATGCATTGCATTCAGGTGTTGTGTCTTTCATTTAATGTGAAATCCTTCTTCAGGTTCTCTTTGTTTTTCACAACATTGACTAATTTACTGATTTCTAACCGATCAATATGACGATAATTTCTGAAGGAAGTAAGTATATTTCAAGTAACTGAATTAATCACTGTCAAGACATACAGGAAAAGAGTTAGCTGCTCATTATCTTATGTTACATTCATTAAAAAGTAATGCCCAAAGAAATGGTTGACGAAAGGATGAGAAAAAACAATTTAGAATTCTAGATTTTTCTCCCCCTATCATGACACAATCCACTCTTACGAGAAAATAGAAAACGGACTAAGATAGTTTAGATAATTGATTAGGAGCCCACCAGCTCTCCTGCTTCTTGAATCCCTGTACTTTTGACCACAGTATATATGTAAATGGGAAAAGTCATTATAAAACCCTGAAAGGAGTACATTGCTTTATTTTTATTCTATCTACCGTGTTTGGTTTGTCCATAGAAAACTGCCTACCAGTGATCTCTAACCGTTACTCCGTACAATAGCCGTGTTGAGTTGATACTTGATTTTATGTTTGTTTATAATGTAATGCTTGTCATATATAGAATCTAAATTTATCTTAGAATAAGTGTTTAGACAGCAGTGTGACAATTTGTCTAGGACACAAGTGTCACATGACCTTCTTCATGTACTTTACAGCAGACAAGGTCAGCACCCGGCTGTGTTCTGACAAGAGAGGAACCTTTTAACCAGGTATGTTCTGAACTTTCCACCAAAATATCCCAACAGGATAGGGGACCAAGGGTGTCTGCTTCTGTGGGCCTGAGGGTGTAGCCTGAGCGAGGCTACCCAAAAGCTACACAACTCTTTGAAACTTTATGTATTTCATATTTAAAATTCATACACATTTTATATTTCTTTTCATTAAAAAGATGTTGTGAGGGGCATCTGGGTGGCTCAGTTGGTTAAGCATGATCTCACAGTTTGTGGGTTTGATCCCCAGGTCCGGCTCTGTGCTGACAGCTCAGAGCCTGGAGCCTTCTTCAGGTTCTGTGTCTCCCTCTCTGCCCTTCCTCCCCTCACATTCTGTCTCCTTCTGTCTCCCAAAAATAAATAAACATTAAAAAATTAAAAAATAAATAAAATAAAAAGATGTTGTGACCCACCCCCCAATCATTTATTATTGTTGTAGCTTCAAATACCACTGTACGTCCCCACACCCCAGTTTGAGAAACACATGGACAAATTTATGAAGAGAGTCGTGGAATTCCAGGCTTGGGGTAACTCGTCAGTGACACTGACAGGTAGAAGGCAGTCTGTGAAGTGCAAAAGTAGGACTTGGAGCAGTAAGTTAGTGCACAACCGTGTGTGGACTTTGATGCCACCCTGAGGAGTTGGAGAGATAGCGGGGCAATAGCACTGGTGCAGATTGGAAGGAGGAAAACAGGATTCTGGTTCTTTCTCTGCTACTCCCTTTGCCATGTGGCCTTGGCCAAAGCACTGAAATCTGGACTCTGGTTTCCTTATGTGGAGAAAGGCAATACTGGCATAGGTAATCATAAGTTTCCTTTTGGCTGTGACACTTTGTGATTCATTATGAACTAATAGAATGCATTAGTTTGGTACTAGTTCCTGTTTTTCAAAATTTACAAATTTAATCTGATAGGTGCTCTTAGTATCTTTACTAGCCACATGCTGCTGATAATATATACTATTTCAAGGCAATGAATATATTTATGCTTTTATCACTGTATCACAGTATCACTGTGGGGGGAAAATATCACTGTGAAATCTAGGCCTGCCATCTTATGGCTACTACATGAAACTACCAAAATACAGGGGAGTATGTCTGTTAGTGTCAGAGATGATTTCTACACACATCCAGAGAATATCTGCTTACGTATATGGAGCTCATTTCCAAAGGAGCTTATACAGTAGTTTAAAATTTATTTTCTTTGATAATCCTTAGTGTTAGCCCTCCAGGAAAGAATGCAAGTAAATCTAAGAAAGCCCCTACCTTCAATTTTAGTTGTTTATTGACCCCAATAATTATTTTGTAGGCAACATTTCAGTTTCTAAATGGCTATCAATAGTTCCCTTGCTTTGGAAATTGTTCGGAATAGGAGAATGGCTCTTTGAAGCGATTGTGCAGAATGTTGGTGTGCATATTTTATGAAAACTGTGATCATCCACGACTGTGAAATGTAAGTCTTCCTTTTTTCTGTTTATATAGCTGAAAAACGATGAGAACAGATAGTTTTCCATTGCAACTAGGATGAGTATTTGTGGAATTTACTCCTTCCCTTCCCTGCTGATCCACCTTAGCACTTATCTCTGTCACGTAAGAAATCCACAACACAGAACTTTTGTTCACAGTGAACATGGGGAAGTTAGACAGTAGGAAACATTTTTCGACTCTTTCAAAACTGTAACTTTAAAATATTGCAGATAAAAGATGCATCCCAAGCAAACTATGGAACTTATCTTTAGTTACCCTTTGTATTGTCCAAAGCAGATCCAAATAAAATTGTTTAGCCTCCCTTCCCAATGGTATAATAATTTGAGATGCTGAAAAATCCTAAAGGTTGCTTTTAATGGGCATCCTGGAATTTTCTCTAGGGCAAAACCAGTAATTCTTCTGTTTAAGGTGGCTGATTTCAGGAAGCTTTTTAAACTGTGTTCTACATCCCACTGGTTTTCAATTTATTTTCAATATGCTTCAGTATTTGTGGAGGTTTTCATCCCTTGCGAGTTGAAATGTGATTATTATATTACAGTTGAAAGCAGCGTTTGGACGTGGCTGGCAGTATAAGTACTTGCTGTGACTAATTTTCATCAGTATGGGTCCTTACATCTGAATGCAACAGCAGCAACTTGTATCAATCGTGGAAAACTGTAGCAGAGTTCTGCCTAAACCATTCTAGCCTCTCAGGGCTCCCCCTTTTACTGACTAGAGATGTTAGATGAGACCACCTTCTTCCTACCACCTCCTGGAAGTTATTTCTTTTTCTTTAAAAAAAATTTTTTTTTAATGTTTATTTACTTTTGAGAGAGAGAGACAGAGCATGAGAGGCGGAGGGGCAGAGAGAGAGAGGGAGACTCAGAATCCGAAGCAGGCTCCAGGCTCTGAGCTGTCGGCACAGAGCCCAATGTGGGGCTCGAACCCATGAACTGTGAGATCATGACCTGAGCCAAAGTCGGACACTTCACCAATGGAGCCACCCAGGTGCCCCAGTTAATGCTTTTTATAACCACCTCATGATTTAATGGTAAGATCCCTTTTCTTTAGAATTTTCTCTCTTCTTGGTAGGACTAAGGCCTAATACTGACTTTCAGGAAACAGGTAAGGTGTTATTTCCACATTCAATCAAATAAAATTTGTGACATCCACATTTTCTTGTTTATTTTGGTTATATGTGTGTGTATATATATATATGTATTTTTTTTTTTTAATGTTTACTTGAGAGAGAGACAGCACAAGTTGGGGGGAGGGGCGAAGGAGGGAGGGAGAGGGAGAGAGAGAGAGAGAGAGAGAGAGAGAGAGTCTTAAGCAGGTTCCACACTCAGTGTGGACCTTAATGTGGGGCTTGATCCCATGACACTGGGATCATGACCTGAGCCAAAACCAAGAGTTGCAGGCTCAACTGACTGGGCCACCCAGGTGCTCCTATTTTGGTGACATATTTTAAGATTTTTACAAGTATTTAGAATGTTTTTAATTTTTAATTTTATTTATTTTTTTGAGAGGCAGAGAACGACCAGGGGAGGAACAGAGAGAGAGGGAGACATAGAATCTGAAGCAGGTTCCAGGCTCTGAGCTGTTAGCACAGAGCCTGATGTGGGGCTCGAACCCATGGACCATGAGATCATGACCTGAGCTGAAGTCAGATGCTTAACCAACTGGGTCATCCAGGTGCCCCTTTTTGGTTATATATCTTATTTTGTAGTCTGACTCTAATAGTTTACTTAAAACATATTTGAGAAAGCTTTTGGTTTTCCTTCCAGTTGTTCAATTGATGTTTCAAAATTTCTAAATCATCTTCACTTGCTTTTACTCTTAATGTAATGCTGTCATATTATAAAATCAAACAACTATAGCAAGTGCCAACAATATGTTTTATAGGAATAAAATTGTTCACAAAAATAAATCACCGTAGGAAAGATACCTCACAAATAAGTGTTCTTTGAGGCTTAGGTATCACTAAAAAAGGTAAGAATTGAAGTAATTCTAATGCTGAAACCTAGTTTTGGAGAAGGAATCCAAATGTGTAATTTACATGTTGAAACATAAGTGTATGGTTATCTATCAAATTTCAAAGTTTAGTTTACTTTCATTCCTGCCAGAGGAATAATCCAGTGGCCATAAATCTAAAAATAAAATTACTACCAGGGCACCTGGCTGGTTCAGTCAGCACAGCATGCGACTCTTAATCCTGAGGTCATGAATTCGAGCCCCACATTGGGTGTAGAGATTACTTAAAATGAATAAATAAAAACTTATAATTATTGCCTATTCTGTGCCTTTCACTTAAATATGCAATTAAAATATTTTGGGCAATCATTTTTGGAGGAATAAGATTATCAGTGGAAAGTTAAATTGAGCCAACTGGTTTTATAGAGTTCCATGTCATGAAATATAGTTGAAAAGCTTAAATAGTATTGCTTAATAATGGAGTAAGTTGGCTAGAAAAGAAGTAAACTAGATCACTGTTTCTATGAAAACTCAAGCATGAGTTGGAGTCACCGTTGAAGATTTTACAGAATGTATTTTTTTTCACTGGAGGGAGATCGGGCCAGATAGTCTCAGAGATCCCTTCTAAACTCTGAAAATCTAAGATTTTAGTAAACTTCAGACTAATCCTTTATACAATTCACCTTAATTTCAGAATGGGAGGCATTTGGGGGGATGTTTAATCATTATTTTGAAAACATCTCCTGAGTTGGGGCAATGGAGAAAAATCTGTTTCCCTTTTCATTGTCATTAAAGGCATGTTGACAGTAGAGGGAAAAATCAACATTGAACTCCTGTAGCCCCGAAAGTGCTTTATAAAAGCAAGTATCCATTTCAAGTTTCTCTTCTGTGTCTGCTGATCTTCAGCAAGTCTCTTTTAAATAGAATGTGAGGATCATTTCCTGTCATTATTGGGTTCTGGAGTTTGACCTTCCCCAAAAAATGACCGTTCTGTGATAATTGCCCATGTGTGGTGGCCAGTACCTTGTAGGACCTGGATGCTGATCAATGGTGAAGATTCTTCCATTTTAATTCCAGAAGAAAGACCTTGTGATCAGAACCCTTCTGGGTGGGTGCCATCTGCATAGCCTCTCACTGTCCCCCTGCATACATCTAGTTGAGAATCGTTTCCTGGCTCCCAGTGCCTGCCAAGTGTCCATGAAGCACCTAGACTCCAGGAAAGGGGTCTCATTGACCCTCGGTAAGTTGTGATCTGGTGGACTGTTTCTGGCCAATAGAAGGTGACCCTCAGCAAAACTATGACCTAAGAAAGGTTATTTTTCACACCATTCACCCAGGTTCCCACGTTTTCCCCTTACTGGTCATCAAGTGACAGTATTCATCTTTAGACTTTCAGAGTCTTAATTTAGTATTCTCCTCAGCATACTCTCGCCTCCAGCTTGCTTTCTGGAAAGGATGTGTTATTAATATGCTAATGCAAATTTAGGTTAATATCTGATCTCTCCCTGGGACATGTGCATTTCAAACCTTTCTTCTTGTGCAACGATAGCATCAGCTGACAGCAGAGGTATTTCCTTTGTGGAAAGAATGTCACATTAAACTGTCTCCCAGACTGCCTTCTCTTCAGGTCTTAGTCTTAGCCTCTAATCTCTCCAGCATGCCCCTCACACCTCTTCCTCTCATGCATGTATTCAATATGTTTGCTATATTTCTTCAATATGACAAATACCTGTGGAGCGCCAATATGTGTCATGCACTGGTCTAGGCACAGGACATACCACAGTGAGCTAAAGGAGGCACAATCCCTACTATAAGGGACTTTAGAGTCTACTGAGAGAGTTGGACAAAGAATTGCATAAATAAATGTCAAGGTATAACTGTGGAAAGGGCTACAAAGAAGGTGGAGGGAACAGAGTGCTGTGTGTGTGTGTAACAGGGGATCGCCCAGAGCCAGGAGGCCCAGGGCGCATTCCCTGAGAAAGTTTGGCTGAGTGGGAGTTAATGAGACAAAAGGAATGACAGGATGCATTGGTTTCCCAGGGTGGCCATAATCCCATACCAAAAATTGGGTCACCAGAAACATCACAAATGTCTCACAGTTCTGGAAACTACAAGTCCAAATCAAGATGTCAGGAGGGCCATGCTCTCCCTGATGGTTCTAGGGCATCTTGCCCTTGGTTCTTGCCTCTTCTTGCTTCTGGTCTTTGCTGGCAATCCTTGGTGTCCCTTGGCTTGTAGATGCACCCTTGAGGTTGTCTTTTCCCTTTGTGGCTTCACAC